>JAPTYO010000008.1:22235000-23452500 GCA_036873135.1 Clarkia xantiana subsp. parviflora | reverse complement strand
TCATATTGTGTTAAGTTATTCAGTTGTAAATCTCTATACGAGATATTTAAAAAAAAAATAAAATAATGAACTTCATACAGTAATATATAAGGTTAATAACTAAAAAACTGTCTAAGGTTTACCCTATGTTAAAATTAGGTGTCTGAAGTTTGAAATGTTAAAATGGACTGTCTCAAACTCTTTACTTAAGAGAGTCAATTTTAACATTTCTTAGCATCACCCACCCACCCACTCATAATCTATAACTCTTTACTTTTCACAAAATCGTCAAATTTCTCCCAAAAATAGAATATTAAAAAAAAAGTTTCTAGAAGAATGGTGTGGAGCCATTTTCCAAGGACAACAGAGCGAGATTTACTTGCGCGGATGTGCCAACTTCTTAGGTGACGGTCCTGGCAAGATGACGAGAAGGGAGTGTGTATAAGAGCTCGAATTTAACAGACGGTTTCGTCGGAATTGACTTCTCTAAAGTAATCACACCGAGACACCACATTTTAACAAATTTGAAACCTTTGACACTACAGTTTAACATTTGAAACTTCAGATACCTAATTTTAACATAGGGTAAACCTTGGACAGTTTTTTTAGTTATTAACCCTAATATATATGAATTAATATGTAAGTGTTTATAAGTTTGTAATATAGAATTGGCAAACTCTAAAAATTAAACTAGTGTTTTGAAAACCGAATCAAACCTTGAACCGGCCATATAACCGGTTTCTGATCCAACCGGTTCAACCCAGTTCAAAAATGTTTGGAGGTGTTTTTTATATGGAGAGGATCCAAGGGTAAAAGATATCGTATGAATAAGTGGAGATATTTTTAACAAGTGTTGAGGTAATTCTGAGAATACTAATACTTTCTTAAATAATTATCTATACTATATGTTTTCTTCTTTATGTGTTTAAACTTTTGAATTCATTTCAAAAGCAAAATGACTATTGAAAATATTATTATTGATGATCGACAGACTAATGGGCATTTGCGATTAGCTGAGGTGGCTAACGGAATCCCCTTGGTCAGTGGCATTTTAGTGCTCAATGGATATTTCGATTGCCACGTGGCTTTAGGAGGGTGGGTGTGAGAGGATGAGGGGTTTAAAGTGTATAATGAAATTAATGAATGGATCATGAAGAAAGTCTGGAGTAGAGGAGGCAAGGACTAAGGAGAGCGACCCGCCTTCACGGTGAAGATCCATCCCTCTTTGGCGACTAAATAGAGGAGAACGAGAAATTCAAGTTCTTGTTTTGGTTTTTGCGGCTGGAATTGGGATTTGGAAAGACCTTCTCTGCTTCGTTCTGTCATTTAAGTCTAATTGAATTAACATTAAGTTTTTTTAAAAAAAGTTTATTCTCGGTCGGACCGGTGCTGGTTCTTCCGACCAAGTACGGTTCGACCGTGTTTTCTCTAAACGGGCCAATTTCGAACTGCATGTAAGCATATGGTGATGAGCGCCGTAAATGGAAGCCTGTTATATGTATATGATACCTAAGTTAATTGGGTAAATGTCATATTAGGGAATTGGGTTAGACCTAAATCACAATTGACATGAGAGGCCCAAAATTGAGCCTCCCTATACATGTGGCCGGCCGAAACCCTAGGAGGTGGTAAAGTGGACTTTTGTCTACTTTACTCCTCCTATATATATGGGAAGTTAGGGGTTTTATTAGGGAGAATCACAATTCCCTTTAAGTGGTGTTTTGAGAGAAAATTCTCCCCAAGAACACCATAGTTTCGGACGAACCACTCCTCACTAAAAGGTGTGCCAATTTGCCTTCGAGCAAACACTCCAGAGATCTGTCCCCTGCCAAGAACCGATCAGAGGCTTTGCTGTGGAGAACATACCACGTAGGACTTCCTTAACCAGAACATCTACGGGTGCCGACCGGAGGATCGTGAACTCCCTGCAGGAAGGATCTTGGGACGACGGACATCGTTTGAGGTATGTGCGAATCTTCCGCTGCGTAATTTCAATTACTAGCATGTACCATGATTTAGTATTCGTAGTGATTACTCCCTGTAATCTATCAGTGGTATCAGAGCTTGTGTTAGGAGTTCATGATTTTGATAAATTGGTGTTCTTAAAATTTTAAATTGAAACCGAAAATTTAAAAGAAAATTTTAAATTTTCGATTTTTTTTGGGTTGTTGGTGAAACCGAAATTTTCATGATGTTCTTAGTTAATTTGATGTTCATGATCTTCAAGAACAATATGACTTTTATCAAAATCAAACACTGGATTGTAGATCTTATTAAAATTTGATCTTGAAATTTGACAACTTGTTTCCAATTTGGTGTTTGTGCCGAAATTTTAATGAATTTACAAGCAAACAAATTTCAGGATCCTAGCTAGCACAACCGAGCATGACCCAGTGGTCGAACGTGGCACGCGCAGTATGAAGCACGCGTCGATAGCATACCTGAACTAGCCAGGGTTTGGATATGTCAATAATGCTACCGCAGAATATTTCATCTGACCATGAATGTGGTAATTTGATGAACAAGGTCCATCACGGCGATTTACAAAACGAAGGTCAAGTCGCGTTTTACCGAGACTAAGTGATCGTTTCGTATAACCAGGTTTATCCCCCTGGTTCTCAGCCGATCTTGTTACGGTAAAGGTCCCCCTCACCTACAAGACAACCGTTCCTGTGTGACGAGGCAAGACCCACATTCGACATAATTTTATCGGAAGACTTTTACATCCTCCTACGACTTAGTTTATAGGCCGTAAAATCCGATGTTGTTAATTAGCATGACGTCGATAAATCATGTACTCAAAATTTGCAATTCAATCAAAATATAACTTTCAATAATCAAACTGATATCACTGATACAAGCCACTCATTAAAACCTACGTAATCCAAGCAGTTTTACGTGCTTTTCAAAAATCTCTCTGCGTAAAGGTTTAGTCAGTGGGTCCGTCACCATATCGTCAGTAGGCAAGTATTCTAAAGTGATTATATTGTCTTCCACTATAGATTTAGCATGATTATATTTTACATTAATGTGCTTAGTCCTACTATGGTACTTTGGATTCTTGGCTGCCGTTATGGCAGCCTGACTATCGGAGTATATCTTCACAGGCTCACTCTCTTTGTCAGTGCCTAGCAGTGCAGTAAGAAGCCTTTTCAGCCAGACCGCTTCCTGTAGCATTTTTGGAGAGGGCAATGAATTTCGATTCCATCGTAGACAGCGCGACACATGATTGCTTCTTGCTCGTCCATGAAATGACGGAATTAGCAACGAGGAATACCCCTCCCGTGGTGGACTTATGATCATCCGGATCGCCACCATGGTCGGCCTCACTGAAAACCGGTCAATTCTATCTTCCTGCCCTCATAGCATAGTACGTAGTCGGCAGTACCTTTCAGATAACATACGATTCGTTTTATGGCCTTTTAAATATTGGTAGCTAGGGTCTGATTGGAATCTTACTACTAGGCCCATAGCGTAACAGATGTCTGGACGAGTGCAGAGCATGGCGTACATTAAGCTTCCTACCATGCTCAAATACTCACCACTCTTCATCTGTTCATGCTCCTGCAGGTTCTTCGGGCCAACACGCTTTGACAGCGCGCACTCGAGTACAACCGGCGTCTCCACGGGTTTGGCATTCAGCATTCTGAATCTCTTTAACAGTTTATTGATATAAGATTATTGAGATAGACACAATCTCCGGGCGGCACAATCTCTAGCGATTTTAATGCCTAAGATGTACATAGCCTCTCCATGTCTTTCATCTCGAATACTGATGCCAACCAGGACTTTGACTGTTTGGTGAAACTCACATCGTTTGCATCAATGAGTATGTCATCCACGTATAAGGTTAATATGACATACTTGGACCCGGAGGTCTTAGTGTATACGCAGGGATCCTCATGGAGATTCATGAATCCGTTTCCAACGATTTCCTTGTGGAACTTGCGATACCATTGCCGAGACGATTGTTTAAGACCGTAAATAGATCTTTGGAGTTTACAAACTTTACGTTCGTTGCCAGGAGTAATGAAACCCTCCGGTTGTTCCATATAGATCTCTTCCTCCAGGTTTCCGTGGAGGAATGCGGTCTTAACATCCATTTGGTGCAGCTCTAGATCGAGGCATGCAACAAGGGCATGGATGGCCCTGACCGTGGTGTAACGCACAGTCGGTGAGTAAGTTTCATCGAAGTCCACTCCATGTAGCTGGGTATATCTTTTCGCAACTAGTCGGGCTTTATATTGCTCGACTTCTCCATCAGCAGTGAGTTTGAGTTTCAAGACCCACTTTGCCCCTATAGCTCTGCGTTTATCAGGTAATCAACTAAAGACCAAACCGAATTGGCTTTCATTGAGGCGATCTCTTCCTCCATTGCTTTCCTCCATTGCTTTCCTCCATTTCTTCGCTTAAGTCCCTTCCATTGCTTGCTTAGCAGTTACCGGTTCGTCAACAGACGTTAAAGTGAGAATCTCACCCCTTCAATAGGATACTTCTTGGGAGAAGTTCGTTGCCTGTGACTACGTCTAGGCATGTTAATACCATCTTGAGTCTGATCGATACTCCCACTCGGAATAATGCTTCTTATCAGAGCATTAATCCCACTGGGAATAATGGCAGTGCTGGAACCTTGACCAGTAACTTTACTTGGACGTCCTCTTGGTCTCGGGATTCTACCTCCGAGATTAATTCATTGGTCCCTAGGACCTGGAACCAAGTTGGTCGTTCCACTCCCACTGGGAACAATGGGTAGTTGTGTCATTATTGATTTTTCATCCAACGGTTCAGCGACGTGATTATCAGGTTCAACTTGATTCGCATTAGCAACATTAGTGATTTTAGTGTGTGTGTGTGTGTGTGTGGGGGGGGGGGGGAGTGAGCCCTCCCACTGGATTTACTATGATAATGTATCCATCATCATTTACCATGTCATTCACTTGTGCCGTGTCAAATCTCCCACTTGAAGTAAGTGTGACCTGGAATCATCGTCATCCTGTTCCATTTCGATAAAGACTTCGTCTGTTTCTAAGCGTTTGAATTTCATCCTCAAGTTTTGTAATGTTACATGTTCGACCACGTCACCATAATTCAAGCTAATTTAAACATGTATTGCTCGAGAGTAGTGGTACTCTTTTATCCAAATACTTGTTTAATGCGCAAATTAATGTCGCATGCTGACAAGGTGTAACCCTGATCATTCCTTTTAGCTAATTATGGCAGCGTGTTCAACCGATTATTTGGAACATAGTATTACAGTCATGTGAGTCAACTATTTTTCATCCCGTTGGGAATGTAATTGTTGAATTATGACATTGTGTAATTTTAAACTATGTCTCTTTGTTTTATTGAAATGAATGTTTAGCCAGACTTATCGTTCAAGGCGTATAGTGGGAGAGTCATCTTACTGACTACTTCCTTTTGTTCGTTAACTTATTCATAGACTTATCCACCTCTTGAACTATGCATTGAGCTTTCGCCTATGCGGTAGTTATTACTATACTAGCTCGTGGTAGCTTTTGAAGCGTACCTCTCACTCTTGTATAAGTAATCAATGAGTTATTCCAAAACGGTCACAAACGAAAATTCAGCATTCCTTCATTAAAACATTTCATCATTAAATTCGTACTTTTAAACGATGTGTTCCGTCTCTCGAGGTACACGCGCGCTCGGTGCCTAAAACCAGTTTTATCCCGTGGCTTAAATCGTTTCGTTTCCAAATTCAAATCAGTTTAATCCAATCGGTTTCGCACATGTTAATCATTACGGAAATTACATTCAATGGAGTACTAACAAATAAGAAATACTAAATCTTTCGATCTAGCTACACAATCGACGGGTATGTTCAGTTCAGTTGTCCCGACTGAGATGACGAAGTATGTGAATCGTTCGTTTTATTCGACTACTTTTACAAGACCGAAATTTTGGTTTTTAACCCGTAGGTTTGTATTTTCGTTTCGGATCGTTCTCATTTAACCGAGACGTTAAATTGATAAGAAAATTGAGCTTCGAATCGAGCATCAATTAATTTATTCAATAACTCCGAATCCCAAAATAACCAAAATTTTAGTAACGATCAACGAATGATAAATAACAATGGTATAGTTCTTGATCTGAAGTTTGCGTATTTGATCCATGATTGTCGCGCATATAGTCGAGAACTTTGAGTCATGTTGAACAACTCATCTGAGTAAATTCACGAGTGAATCACTTCAAATGATATGTGTCCGTATAAAACATTTTACAGCTTCATACACATGACTTACGAGGCGTATTTGAGATGCACTTTATCAACGGGGTTTAACCCACCAGATTATCGTATATGACCTATTTGGTCCAGTTCTCTTCTTGCTATGCGGATCATGGTTCACTTCTTTCGAACTTACTATGGTGAGAAGATAAGGTTTCCCTTTCACTGTTGTGGTTACTCTACTTGATTAGGCTCAAGGTTATTGAATCCTGTCAATATCAGACAACCATATACATCTTTTCCATGTTGACCTTTCATCCTGAAGATCCGATGCGGGTTTTACACCAACATCCATGAAAAGAGAGAAGACCATCACATTCAACCGAAACATTTTTAGCGTTTGCATCCTTGCTTCCACCGTGGCGGATGCGAAGGAATACTGAGCTTTAACATTGTTGGTTTCAATTGAAGTCTTCTTCAACCTCTTTTTACCAAGGTCGATTGTATCACCATAAATGCGTTCAGATCATCAAAGAACATACTCCAATTCTTGGGGAAACAAATTGTCACATTCATTTCTCATTGTCAAAATCATACGGATTACTATATTCATATGTAGTTGTCTTCTCCACTTTTCGAAATCGTAGTAGAGAGTTCAACACACACTCCAATTTTATTCATCATAATTAATATCATCAAGATTGCGAGTAATATCGAATCTCACTAATTCAGCCAACTCACACATTGATGATTATGCAAACTAGGAAGACAATAACATTTTAAAAAAGAATTGCAAACATCAGATTATCTATTAAGATGGAATACGACAAATAGTGATTATTCAGTCATCTAGACCAAACCGGCCGCCAGTAAACCGAGGAAGGGGGTCCGTGAAAGAGTTCACACTACCGTCGTGTTCAATCAAATAAATCAGTCTTTTGAAAACGGTTATTATATTGCAATTTACCGAACAACAATATTTTGAAAAATATGTATACCCGATCTTGGCTTTCCCAAGGCCCTTTTGGATTTAGAAAATATCCGACAATTTACGCATGCATATATAATTCTACTACACTTAGCAAATTATCACAGCATGCCATTAAAATCGGCCAAACCAAACATCATGCATACGCGTCATGCGTCTAATGTTCCGAGGAAATCATACTAGCATATATAATTCTACTATCAAGTAAACTATCACATGCTATTACATCCTCAACATCCTAACATACGTGTCAAACATGAAACTTCCATAAACATGCATAGTTGGCGACTGGATTTTCGTTTTAAATTCCTTTAAAATATTAGGGACTGATTTGCAATTCATGCTTACAATCAATCATGCAAATTTCTAGACATGTATTCTAGGCACTTACAATCAGCATAGCATGTCTATCCTATTGCGCAAAGCCGCAAACCATATATTTAAAACCCATAGCTCAATGCTCGCAATATATTATTCAGCTAGCTTGACGAAGTCAAGACGACATTTCTAATATATGTTGCAGAAAGTAAACAATTGCAATTTAGCCCACTAATTTAATCCAGTCCCAAAAATATGCATTTCTGAGATCCATACCCATAATCGTAACTAGGCATTAGGGTTTTAACTGAAAATGTGTAAAAAACACAAACTCTAAGAACACTGTTTAGGTTAATATTTAAAGTTCGAAAACATTTTGGATTTAAAATTTGATATCCTATTTTATTGAACATTTTAAAATTTCAAATTTTTTTAAAAGTTTAGTTCGGTCCATTTAAAATCTGGTTCAGGTCGGTCCGATTTAAAATTCTGATTTGGTCTGAAACAGTTCAATAAAATAAGATTGTGGTTCGGTTCACCACTCAAAACCGGTCCTGTTTAGATTCACTTAGTTACCTAGGTCCAACCCTACCCATCTAGGTCGGTCCGATTAAGAAAACCCGGATTGGTTTAACCCGCTCCATTAATGCAAATTGGATTGGCCCATAAACGCTAGTGGGTTCGGCCAAAATACTGCTCTGGACTAAATAGAGTTTTAAAATCCACCAAAAACTTTACTTAGCCCACAAGAAATATTAATTATGCAAAATAATTTCCAACATTGCTAATATATACATAAAATCGGCACATACATTATTAATAATATATATAAATATTGTCAAGATCCTATCTTTAAGATGTAAATCAATCAACAATATAAATATAAATACACACACACACACACACACACACACACACATATATATATATAATTATTGTCAAATATATATTTAGGGATATAATATATAGACAATATATTTTCTCAATCTTTTTAAGTAACTAAATCCTATCAATATATCTTTATCCCTATCTTTTAGCTAAATATATTGATAGTTTATATATTTTACTATATATTGTGAATCTTTTCCTTATCTTTCCAATTTATAGATATATTGTTTCCTTTAATAAAATTAAAATATGGTAATAATATATCTACATTAGGCCGGCCGAAATTATCTAACTTGCACCCTAAGAAATTAAAAATTTACCTAATTAATTACTAGGGTTTTCGGCACAAACACCTATAATTGGAAAAATTATCAAATTTTAAGATCAAACACTATTATGATCATGAATCCAAAAATTGTTCTTGATAAAACTCATCGTGTTCTTGTAGATTATGAACATCAAACTCAAATTATCGGCATTGATCTATAAAACATGTAAAATCTGAAATTTTTAAGTTTTAAAAGATAAAAAACATGAAATTTTGTTCAAATTTTTTTGATTACTTATGAAAATTTCGGTGTTCATAATTAAAACTCAAGAACATCAGTTTATCAAAATTTTAAGAACTCCTAACACAGGCTCTGATACCACTGTTGGATTACGGGGACGTAATACTACGGAATGCTAAACGTGTACATGCAAGTATACTAATTACGAGCGGAATAATGTACACATACCTCAATAGCTTTCCTGTCCAAGAGCGATGTGGAGGGAGTTCTGATCCTCCAGCCGGAACCCGTACAAGTTCTTCGTGAGAAGAATTCCTACGCGGTATAAGCTCCACAGCAAATCCTCTGATCGATTCTTCAACGGGACAGAACCTCGGACTGATTATGATGGTGCCGAAATATTCAACTAAGGGTGAGAGGGTTTCTCTCAAGTTCCTCAATGGAGGGACTTATGAATTACTTGATGTGTAAAACCCCTTAGGAGACTCCCCTATATATAGGATTGGTGGAGTGGACAAAAGTCCAGTCCAACCGATGTGGTATAGGGTTCGGCCGAACCTATTAAAGGAGGGAGACCCAATTTTGGGCCTCCCATGTCAATTAGGAATTGGGTCGAGCCCAATTAACCTAATGTGACATTTACCCAATTGTCTTAGGTAATATCCTTAATATTAACGGGCTACCATTTACGGCGCCACGTCACCATATGCTAAAAAGGTCAACATGGAAATGATGTATATGGTTGTCTGATATTGACAGGACTTAATAACCTTGAGACTAATCAAGTACAGTAACCATAACAGTGAAAGGGAGACCTTATCTGCTCACCATAGTGAGTTCGAAAGAAGTGAACCATTATCCGCATAGCAAGAAGAGAACTGGACCGAATAGGTCCTATACGATAATCCGGTGGATTAAACCTTGTTGATAAAGTGCGTCTCAAATACGCCTCGTAGGTCATGTGTATGAAGCTGTAAAATGTTTTATACGGACACAGATCATTTGAAGTGATTCACTCGTGAATTCTCTCATATGAGATGTTCAACATGACTCAAAGTACTTGACTATATGCGCGACAATCATGGATCAGATATTCGAACTTCAGATCAAGAACTATACCATTGTCATTTATCGTTCGTTGTTCGTTACTAAAATTTTGGTTATTTTGAGATTCAGAGTTATTGAATAAAGTAATTGTTGCTCGATTTGAAGCTCAATTTGCTTATCAATTAAACGTCTCGATTAAACGAGAACGATCCGAAACGAAAATACAAATAACGTACCTACGGTTTAGAACCAAAATTTCGGCCAGGTAAAAGCGGTCGAATAAAACGAAACGATTCACATACTGCATCATCACAGTCAGGACAACTGAACTGAATAAACCCATCGATTGCGTAGCTAAATCGAAATATTTAGTATTTCTTATTTGTTAGTACTCCATTGAATGTAATTTTCTGTAATGATTGAACATGTTCGAAACCAATTGGATTAAATTGATTTGAATTTGGAAACGAAACGATTTAAAACCACGGGATAAAACTGGTTTTAAGGCGCCATGCGCAAGTGTACCTCGAAAGACGGAACACATTGTTTCAAAGTACAAATTTAATAATGAAATGTTTTAATGAATGAATGTTGAATTTTCGTTTATGACCATTTATGGAATAACTCATTGATTACTTATACGAAAGTTAGAGGTATGCTTCAAAAGCTACCACGAACTTGTATAATATCAACTATCACATAGGCGAAAGCCTAAATGAATAGCTCAAGAGGTGGATAAGTTTCTGAATGAGTTGACAAACGAAAGAAAGTATTCAGTAAAATGACTCTCCCATTATAAGCCTTGAACGATAAGTCTGGCTGGACATTCATTTCAATAAAAACAATTCAAGAAGCATAGTTTAAAATTACATAATGTTAGAGTTCAACAACTACGTTCCCTATGGGATGAAAATCAGTTGACTCACATAAAAGTAATACTATGTTCTGAATAATCGGTTGAACACGCTACCATAATTAGCTAAAAGGAATGATAAGGGTTGCACCTTGTCAGCTTGCGACATTAATTTGTGCATTAAACAAGTATTTGGATAAAATAGTACAGACTAATCTCGAGTGATACATGTTTAATTAGCTTAAATTATGAGGCCGTGGTCGAACATGTAACATTACAAAGCTTGAGGACGAAATTCCAACGCTTAGAAACAGACGAAGTCTTGATCGAACTGGAAAGGATGACGATGATTCCAGGTCCCACTTACTTCGAGTGGGAGATTTGAAACAGCACAAGTGAATGACATGGTAAATGATGATGGAAACATTATCATAGTAAATCCAGTGGGAGGGCTTACTCCCCCCCCCCCCCCCCCCCCCCCCCCCCCCCCCCCCCCACACACACACAGCACAAGTGAATGACAAGGTAAATGATGATGGAAACATTATCATAGTAAATCCAGTGGGAGGGCTCACTCCCCCCCACAATCAAATCACTAATGTTGCTAATGCGAATCAAGTTGAAACCTGATAATCACGTCGCTGAACCGTTGGATGAAAATCCAATAATGACACAACTACCCATTGTTCCCAGTGGGAGTGGTACGACCAACTTGGTTCCAGATCCTAGTGATCAAGGAATTAATCTCGGAGGTAGAATCTCGAGACCAAGAGGACGTCCAAGGAAAGTTGTTAGTCAAGGTTCCAGCACTGCCATTATTCCCAGTGAGAGTGATGCTCCGATAAGAAGCATTATTCTGAGTGAGAGTATCGATCAGACTCAAGATGGGATTAACGAGCCTAGACGTAGTCAAAGGCAACGAACTTCTCCCAAGAAGTATCCTATCAAAAGGGGTGAGATTCTCACTCTAACGTCTGTTGACGAACCGGTAACGGTTAAGCAAGCGATGGAAGGACCTCAAGAAAAGGAATGGAGGAAAGAAATGGAGGAAGAGATTGCCTCAATGAAAGCCAATTCAGTTTGGTCTTTGGTTGATTTACCTGCTAAACGCAGAGTTATAGGGGCAAAGTGGGTCTTGAAACTCAAACTCACTGCTGATGGAGAACTCGAGCGATACAAAGTCCGACTAGTTGCGAAAGGATATACCCAAATTCACGGAGTTGACGTTGATGAAACAAACTCACCGACTGTGCGTTACACCACAGCCAGGGCCATCATTGCCCTTATTGCAAGCCTCGATCACGAGCCTGCATTAAATGGATGTTAAGACCGCATTTCTCCACGGAAACCTGGAGGATGAGATCTTTATGGAGCAGCCAGAGGGTTTCATTATTCCTGGTAAAGAACGTAAAAGTTTTCAAACTCCAATGATCTATCCATGGTCTTAAACAATCGTCTCGGCAATAGTATCGCAGGATCCACGAGGAAATCGTTGGAAACAGATTTGTGAACCTCCATGAGGATCCCTGCGTATAAACTAAGACCTCCGGGTCTAAGTACGTCATCTTAACCTTATACGTGGATGACCTACTCATTGCTGAAAACGATGTGAGTTTTATGAAACAATCAAAGTCCTGGTTGGCATCATTATTCGAGATGAAAGACATGGGAGAGGCTACGTACATCTTAGGCATTAAAATCGCCAGAGATAGTGCCGCCCAAAGATTGTGTCTATCTCAAGAATCTCATATCAATAAATTGTTAAATAGATTCAGAATTCTGAATTCTAAACCCGTGGATACGCCGGTTGTACTCGGGTGCGCGCTGTTAAAGCGTGATGGCCCGAAGAACCTGCAGGAGCGTGAACAGATGAAGAGTGGCGAGTATTTGAGCATGGTAGGAAGCTTAATGTATGCCATGCTCCACTCGTCAGGACATCTGTTACGTTGTGGGCCTAGTAGCAAGATTCCAATCATGCTTTAGCTATCAACTTTTAAAGACCGTAAAGCGAGTCATACAGGTACTGCCGACTACGTACTGTGCTATTAGGGCAGGAAGATAGAATTGACCGGTTTCAGTGACGCCGACCATGGTGGCGATCCGGATGATCGTAAGTCCACCACAGAGGGGTATTCCTCCTTGCTAATGCCGCCATTTCATGGACGAGCAAGAAGCAATCATGGGTCGCGATGTCTACAATAGAATCGGAATTCGTTGCCCTCTCCAAAACGCACAGGAAACAGTCTGGCTGAAAAGGCTTCTTACTGCATTGTTAGGCACTGACGAAATGAGAAAGCCTGTAAAGGTATTCTCCGACAGTCAGTAGTGGAAGACAATATAATCACTTTAGAATACTTGTCCACTGACGAAATGGTGGCAGATCCACTAACTAAACCTTTACGCAGAGAGATTTTTAAAAAGCACGTAAAACTGCCTGGATTGCGTAGATTTTAATAAGTGGCTTATATCAGTGATTATATTTTGATTATTGAAAGTTATATTTTAATTAAAGAATTGCAAATTTTGAGTACATGATCTATCGACGTCATGCTGATAAATAACATCGGATTTTACGGTCTATAAACTAAGTCGTAGGAAGAGGTAAAATTCTTCCACCAAAATTATGTCGAATGTGAACCATGCCTCGTCACACAGGCATGGTCATCTTGTAGGAGAATGGGACCTCTACCACAACAAGATTGGCTAAGAACCAGGGGATAAACCTGGTTAAACGAAACGATAACTTTGTCACGCCTAAAAGCATGACTTGATCTTCGTTTTGTAAAATCGTCGTGTTTGACTCTGTCCATCATTAAAATCAAATTCAGGGCCAGATGAAAGATTCTGCGATAGCATGATTGACAAATCCCATCCCTGGCTTGTCCAGGTGTGCTACCGACACGTGCTCCATACTGCGCGTGCCATGTTCGACCATGGGGTCATGCTCAGTTGTGCTAGCAACAACCCTTGTGATTCAAAGGGCGCATATTTCTTCACCTTGAGCGTGGGATTGATCCTGGGTGTCTTATGAAGAGGCATCCAAAGTATCCTCACAGACTCAGAACTTATTCCTAAGGTCTGGCTCAATGTTCACTTCCCGGCGTACGAGCGTAGAGAAGAAGAAAAAGGCCAAGTGACCACGTCTTGGAAACCGGTTGAGTTGGACTAAAGGTATAAGCAATGGGGATGGTCATGTTCACCTATAATTCACTGAATCTTGTGTTCACTAGGTGGCCACCAACCGGATATTAGTTGAAGGTTGTGAACACTTGTACGGATGCCCTGGAGAAGTATTCATATGTGGAAAACTGGGCAATTGGAGAATTATCAGTTGACCAAGGATACAGTGCGGTACATATTTTGTTTTTAACATGATTGATTTACGACATGGAATCAATGTTCTGCGGGCGCTACAATACTCCTAACAGATTAGTAGCACAATGCCCGTTGTATCCGCCGGTCGCACGACAAACCTCGTATGAAGTATTCCGAGACGGAGACGATAACTGAAGACTGAAATCTTGATGCTATTGGATGACAATACATTAACAGGCACCCTCCCATTCCGACGAGTGGTAGCTGTTAGCATATGGTGACGTGGCGTTGTAAATGGTAGCCTGTTAATATTAAGGATATTACCTAAGGCAATTGGGTAAATGTCACATTAGGTTAATTGGGCTCGACCCAATTCCTAATTGACATGGGAGGCCCAAAATTGGGCCTCCCTCCTTTAATAGGTTCGGCCGAACCCTATACCACATTGGTTGGAGTGGACTATTGTCCACTCCACCAATCCTATATATAGGGGAGTCTCCTAATGGTTTTACACATCAAGTAGTTCATAAGTCCCTCTATTGAGGAACTTGAGAGAAACCCTCTCACCCTTAGTTGAATATTTCAGCACCATTATAATCAGTTTGAGGTTTTGTCCCGAATCGATCAGAGGATTTGCTGTGGAGCTTATAGAGCGTAGAACTTCTTCTCACGAAGAACTTGTACGAGTTCCGACCGGAGGATCAGAACTCCCTCCACATCATTCTTGGACAGGAAAGCTATTGAGGTATGTGTACATTATTCTGCTGCGTAATTAGTTTACTTGCATGTACACGTTTAGCATTCCGTAGTATTAAGTCCCCGTAATCCAACAATTACTCCCCGTAATCTAACAGTGGTATCATAGCATGTGTTATGAGTTCATGATTTTGATAAACCGGTGTTCTTGAAATTTGAAATAAAAACCGAAAATTTTAAAAGGAAATTTTAAATTTTCGATTTTTATGGTTGTTCGTGAAACCGAAATTTTCATGATGTTCTTGGTTAATTTGATGTTCATGATCTTCATGAAAAATGTGATATTTATCAAAATCGAAGATTGGAGTGTAGATCTTATTGAAATTTGATCTTAAAATTTGACTACTTGTTCCCAATTTTAGTGTTTTTGCCGAAACCCTAGGTGAATTACAAGGTAAATTTTTTAAATTTCTTAATCACGATGGGACATATTTCGGCCGAAATTTTTAAAATTATATTGTTTACCATATTTTAATTTTTAATTAAGGTAACAATATATCTATAATTGGGAACATTAGGATAGATTCACATTAATATATAGAAATATATATAACTAACAATATATCTAAATATTTAATAGGGTAAAAAATATTATTGATAGATTTAATTGCCTAAAAGATTGAAAAAATATATTGTCAGTATATTTGTTACCCTATTTAAGATGTTGACAATAAATGAATAAATAAATATATATATATATATATATATATATATATATATTATATATATTGTGCCGATGTTTACATACATATATATTTATATTGTTGATTGATTTAATCTTAAAGATTGAATATTAGCCATAAATATATATATATGTTTTAATATGGTCCGAAATATATATATATATTTAATATTAGAAATTATTTTATATAATTAATGTTACTTGGTGGCTAAGTTAAATATTTTTGGACTTTAAAACTATACTTGGGCCACAAGTAAACATTTCGGCCCAACGTTTGGAATTTTAATTATTGGGCCGGTCCAATATGTCAAACCGGGACGGATTTAAATCGAACCGGGTTTTCTCAATCGGTTCGACCTAGTCGGGTCGAACCGGGGTAATTAAGTGGATCTAACTGGACCGGTTTTGTGTGTTGAACCGAATCAAACCCTATTTTATTGAACCGGTTCGGACCGAACTAGATTTTAAAATTAAAACCTGACCGAACCGAACAGGATTTATCCGAAACGGACCCGAACAGGATTTTTCAGACTGAACCGGACCAAACCGGTACAAAATTGACTGAACCGAAATGATTTTCAAAACCAAATTCAAGTCAATTAAATAAAATAGGGTGTTCAAGTTTTAAAATCCAAATGTTTATGAACCTCTAAATGGTCTACACAGTGCTCGTAGGGTTGCTAACCTTTATGCCATGTTTCGATTATGGGCATGGATCTCGGAGATACATGTTTTTGAGACTGGATTAATTAGAGGGCTGAATTGCAATTGTTTATTATTCAATATATATATATATATATATATATATATATATTAATGCATGATTAGAAATGGTTTCTTGACTTAGTCAAGCTAGTTGGATATTGCATGTTGTGGGCGGAGCCCTGGTTAAATATATGGAATGCGCACTAGGATAGACATGATGTGATTGTTGGAAATGCCTAGGATTCATGTCTAGAATATTGTGTGATTGAATATAAGCATTAATTGCAAATCATTATTTTAGAACCGAAAAGTCGCCAAATATGTAGGATGGATGTGAATGATTCATGTTTGACACGTATGCTATAATGTTGAGGATGTAGACACATTTGATAATTTACTTGGAAGTAGAATTATGTATGCAAGCATGAGTTCCTCGGAACATTATACGCATGACGCGTAAGCATGAGTGTGGTTTGTTTGTTTGATGAATGTTACTTGCGTATGATAATTTACATAGTTAGTAGAATTATATATGCATGAGTGAATTCATCGGAATATTTTCCAAAATACAAAGGGCATTGGGAAAGCCAAGATCGGGTATGCTTGTTTTAAAATTCCCGTTCTGGTAATTTGTGATTAAAACCGTTTTAAAAGACTGATATATTGGATTGAAAACGGCGTAATGCGAACTCTTTCACAACCATCTTCCATTGGTTTACTGGTGGTCGGTTGGTTTAGATGACTGATGAATCATTATATGTCGGATTCAATCTTAATAGATATCTGATGTATGCGATTCTTTCTCAAAATGTTATTGTCTCCCTAATTTTTGCATAATCATCGATGTGTTAGTATGAATTAGTGCGATTCGATATTCCACGCAATCTTGATGGTATGAATCATGATGAATAAAAGGAGTACGTGTTGAACTCTCTACGATTCCGAAAAGTGGAGAGGACAACTACAGATGAATATGGTAGTCTGTATGATTTTGACAATGCGAAACGAATGCAACAATTTGTTTCACCAAGAATAGGAGTAGGTTTTTTGATGATCTCAACGCGTATGTGGTGATACATTCAACCTTGGTAAAAGGGGGTTGAAGAAGACTTAAATCGCAACCAGGCAATGTTGCAGCTTAATAACCATTTGCATCCGCCTCGGTGGAAGCAAGGATGCAAAAGCTAAACGTTTCGGTTAAACGTGATGGTCTTCTCTCTTTTCATGGATGTTGGCGTAAAACCCACATCGACTCTTCAGAATGAAAAGTCAACATAGAAAACATGTATATGGTTGTCTGATATTGTCAGGACTCAATGACCTTGAGCCTAATGAAGTACAGTAACCATAGCAGTAAAAGGGAAACCTTCTCTGCTCACCATACTAGGTTCGAAAGAAAGCAACCATGATCCGCATATTATAGAGAGAACTGGACCATAAAGGTCTTATACGATGTTGATAAAGTGCGTCTCTAGTACGCCACGTAGCTCATGTGTATGAAGCTGTAAAACGTTTTATACAGAAAAATATCATTTGATGTAATTCACTCGTGAATTACTCAGATGTGATATTCAACATGACTAAAAGTTCTCGACTATCTATGCGACAATCATGGATCGAATACGCGATCTTCCGATCAAGAACCCTACCATTGTC
The DNA here is from genome assembly GCA_036873135.1 of Clarkia xantiana subsp. parviflora. Classification (NCBI taxonomy): domain Eukaryota; kingdom Viridiplantae; phylum Streptophyta; class Magnoliopsida; order Myrtales; family Onagraceae; genus Clarkia; species Clarkia xantiana. Next base: position 23,434,617 of record JAPTYO010000008.1, on the reverse strand, counting down.
ATTTACCGTCCGTTTGAGTTACTAAAAATTTGGTTATTTCGAGATTCAGATTTATTGAATAAAGTAGTTTCCGTTCGATTCAAAATGTGATCTACTTGTCAAAATAAATCGACCCGGTTAAGAGGGATCGATCCAAAACGAAATTTTGGCCAAGTAAAAGTGGTAGAATAAAACGAAATGATTCACTTACTCCGTTATCTTAGTCGGGACAACTGAACTGAACATACACATCGATTACGTAGCTAGATCGAAAGATTTAGTATTTCTTAATTATTATGTACTCCATTGAATGAAGTAATCTGTAATGATGATCATGTGCGAAATCGATTAGATTAAATTAAATTAAATTAAATTCAGAAATGAAACGATTTTACCATGGGTAAAAACTTCGGTAAATAGCGCTACGCGCGTGTGGACCTCGAAAGACGGAACACATCGTTTCAAAATACGAATTTAATGATGAAGTGTCTGAATGATGATGTGTTGAATTTTCATTTGCATTCCCTTGGAAAAAACTTATTGATACCATTTACATCGGTACGAAGTAGGCTTCATAGCTACCACGACCTTGTAAAAGTATCAGCTGACGCATAGGGTAAAAACCCAAGATGCTCAGTTCGGAGATGAGATAAAATCTCTGAGATAAGTTTTGCAACGAATAAGGATTAAGTCGGTTAAACGATTTTCCTTCCGTACGCCTTGAACGATAAGTCAGGCTAAGCATTCAAATCAACTAAGACACTTCAGAAAGCACAGTTTATAAACATAATGTTGGAATCACTCTATCAGACGTTCCCTATGGGATGATGAAAAGTGATTCACATTTATGTAACACTGTGTTCCAATGAAATCGGTAAAACACGTCGCCATAATAGTTGATAATGAGTTAATCACATAATCATGTGACATTAATTTGCGCATTAAACACGTATTTGGAACAAGAGGACGTTAACTACTCTTAGAAAATACATGTTTACAGCTTTTGGGAAAATGATGCCATGGTCGAACATGAGACATTACATACTTGAGGACGAATTTTCCGATGCATGGACAGTTTCAAACAAATGAAGTCTTGATCAAAACGGAGCAGGATAACACTGACAATCAGGTCTCACTTAATTCGAGTGGGAGAGATTTGAACCGGGCAACTCAAGTGAATGACATGGTAAATGATAATGGAAACATTTTCATAGTAAATCCAGTGGGAGGAATAAACCCTACCACATGAAACCACTGTTGCCGCAGAGACGAATCAAGTTGAACCTGATTGTCACATTGCTAAACCAGGAAAGCCACAACTGCCTCTACTACCCATTGTTTCCAGTGGGATTGATACCCATTGTTTCCAATGGGAGTGATCCGACCAAACTTGGTTCCGTATCCTAGTAATCAAGGAATTCATCTCGGAAGTGAAACCCCGAGACCGAGAGGTTATCAAAGGAAAGTTGATGGTCAAGGTTCAAGCACTGCTCTTGTTCCCAAAAGAAATGATGATCCGATAAGAAGCATTGTTCCGAGTGGGAGAAATGTTCCCAATAGAAGTGATGCTACGAAAAGAAGCATTATTCCGAGTGGGAGAAATGATCAGACTCTAGATGGGATTAATCAAGCCTAGACGAAAGTCAAAGGCTTCTAACCCATCGAGTAAGGTGAAAACCACGCTCTAACAACTGTTGGCAAGCATTGGAAAGACCTTAAGTGGAGAAATGGAGGAAAATAATAAAAGAGAGAGATCGCCTAAATGAAAGCCTTTATAGCCTATAGTTGATTTACTGCTAACCACAGGAGCACAAGGATACGGTGAGTCATGAAAGAAGGCTCACCACTGATGGAAAAGGTCGGGTGATACGAAACCCGACTTGTTGCGAAAGGATGTACACAAATTTACGGAGTGGACTTTGACTAAACCAACTCACCGACTGTGCGTAAAACCACGATTAGGGCCAGTCATGGTTCTGGTCGCAAGTCTCGATCTCGAGCTGCACTAAATGAGTGTTAAGACCGCATTCCTCCACGGAAAAATGGAGGATCAGATCTACATGGAGCAACCAGAGGGTTTCATTACTCCTGGCAACGAACATAAAGTTTGTAAACTCTAAAGGTCCATTTACGGTCTTAAACAGTCGTATCGGCAATGGTACCGCAGATTCCACGAGGAAATCGTAGGAAACTGATTTGTGAATCTTCACGAGGATCTGTGCATGTATTATAAGACCTTCGGGTCTAAGTATGTCATCTTAACCTTATACGTGGACGACATGCTCATTGCCGCAAACGACGTGACTTTCATGAACAAGTCAAAGTCCTGGTTGGCATCTGTAATTGAGATGAAGGACATGGGAGAGGCCACGTATATCTTAGGCATTAAACTGCCAGAGATCGGGCTACCCGGAAATTGTGTCTATCCCAAGAAACTTATATCAACAAACTGTTGAAAAGATTCAGATTACAGGATGCCAAAATCCGTGGAAACGCCAATTGTTTGGGTGCGCACTGTCAAAACGTGAGGGCCCCAAAAACCCGACCCGATTTTGACCCGATGACCCGCCGACCCGCGGGGCAGGTTCGGGTTTGGGTTCACGCCGACCCGCCGAGCCGACACGACCCGAGTTTTCATTTTACATATATATTTAATATATGTATATTATATAAAACTATACGGGTAATATAACACATAATCAAATTAACAATTATTCTAATGAATGGGGTGATTTATATTTGGATTATGAGTTAATTTAATAATTTATGATTTAAATTTGGAGTTGAATTTGGATACGGTAACATAGAATTAAGAATTTAAGATTTAAAATGATAAATTATACCTCACACGGGTTGACCCGCGGGTCGACCCGACCCGACCCGAAAGTGCATGGGACGGGTCCGGGTCGACCATATCAACCCACGGGGCGGGTCCGGGTCTGGCGATACCCGCCCCGACCCGCCCCATTGACATCCCTAGTTAAGAATCCGAAGTACCATAGTAGGACCAAACACATTGATGTGAAATATTTTTATGCTAAATTTTAATGGTAGTAGACAATATAGTCACTATGAAATACTTCTTTACTGATAATATGAATGCGGACCCATTAACTAAACCACTACGCAGGGACATATTCGAAAAGCATGTAAAACTGCTTGGATTGCGTAGGGTTTAGAAATGACATGTATCTGTGATAACATTTTGATATTAGAAAGTTACATTTTGTAAGCGAAAGAATTGCAACTGAGTTTATGATCAATCGACGTCATAATGTTTTGATTACATCATATTTACGGTCTATAAACTAAGTCGTAGGAGGACGCAATCCTCTTCCAAACTATGACGAATGTGGACCTTACCTAGTCACACAGGTACGGTAGTCTTGCGGTGAAGGGAGGCCTCTACCAAACAAGACTGGCTAAGAGTCCGGGGGATAAACCTGATTAAGCAAGACGATTATCTATTTTCGATGTAACTCGACATGATCTTCGTTTTTGCATATCGTCGTGATGAACTTTGTTCATCATCATACCACATTCTGGGCCAGATGAGAGTCTATTATAGCATGATTGGCATATCCCTTTCCTGTCAACCCACAAGGTTCACGTATTAATGCGTGCTTCATACTACGCGTGCCACGTTCGACCACGGGGTCACAGCTCGGTTGTGCTAGGAAGGAATCCTCGTGATTCCAGCGGGCGCAAACTTCTTCACCTTGAGCGTGTGATTGATCCCAGGAGCCTTATGAAGAAGCACCTAAAGTATCCTCACGGACTCAGAACTCATATCTAAGGTCAAGCTCAATGCTCACTTCCCGGCGTACGAGCGTAGTGCTGAACAAAAAGGCCCAGTGACCACGTCTTTGGAAACCGGTTGGGTCTGACTAAGGATATGAGCAATGGGGATGGTCAAGTTCACCTGTAATTCACCGACTCTTGTATTCACTAGGTGGTCACCAACCGGATATTAATTGAAGGTTGTTAATACTTGTACGGATGCCTTGGAGAAGTATTCCTATGTGGAAACTAGGCAAAATGAGAATTAACAGTTGACCTAGGATACATCGCGGTACAATATAAATGTTGTTTATAACATGTTGATTGGAGAAAAGGGAATCAACGCTCCACGGGCGCTACAATACTCCTAACAGATGAGTAGCACGATGCCCGTCGTATCCGTCGGTCGCACAGCAAACCTCATATGAACTATTCGAAAGCAAAGAGCAGATCGAAGGAGTGAAATGTTGATGCATATTTGGACGACAATGCATTAACAGGCACCCTCCCATTCCGGCGAGTGGGAGCTGTAAGCATATGGTGATGGGCGGCGTAATTGGTAGCCCATAATATGTATAGTTTACCTAAGGAAATTAGGTATATGTCACATTAGGTAATTGGGCCTGACCCATATCCCAATTGACATGAGAGGCCCAAATATGGGCCTCCCCTATGCATGGCCGGCTGAAATACCTAGGGTGGGCAAAGTGGACATTTATCCACTTTGCTCCTCCTATAAATACATGGTGTTAGGGAATTTTTAGGGTTAATCACTATTTCCTCATTAGAGTGTTTTAGAGAGAAAAACCCTCAACCCCACACCACCTAGATTTCGGCCGAACCTACCTTCATCATGGGTGTGCCAATTTGTTTTCCAAGCAAACACTCCAGAGATCTGTCCCCGTGCCAAGAATCGATCAGAGGCTTTGCTGTGGAGCTTGCACCACGTAGGGCTTCTCTAACAAGAACCTCTACGGGTCCCGACCGGAGGATCGTGAACTCCCTCCAGAGAAGATCTTGGGTCTACGGATCATCTTAAAGGTATGTATGAATCTTCCGCTGCGTAATTCCGATTACTAGCATGTACTTTGTTTAAGTATCCGTAGTGATTACTCCCCGTAATCTAACATTATTTATATCTTACATATACAATATATATTATTATAAAGAATTGATTACTCCGCAATCATCATTATGATGATGATGAATAAAATAACAATATGGGGATTATGTTACAAGAGATACATGACATATCTCCTACGGAAATACGAAAGATATACATATTAGTTAAACCAGAAGTTTACTGATGCATTGAGGTAAACCTGAAGTTTTACCCATATAATACAATATTTGGCGTGACCGGTTACAGACCATTCCGGATCAATTAAGATGCGCAAAACATTATTTGGAAACATGAAGATTCTCCATAAATCATTACAATGCTTACTCTCAAGGAAAATTAATTATGTGATCATCATCAACTAAGTTCGGGATAAAATCCCTTTTGTTTGTGGAAATTATAAAAGGTGAATACGGGCATATTCACCTGGCATGTGGACCACGATATTATTTGAAAAGATGCATCTACAATTATGTTTTAAGTGCATTTATCATACAAGAGAAAAAAATTTCATATTATGAGTAAAGAATGACGATGATATTGAAATTTGATATTTACTACAAGATTCAGAAAATTACATGTCAAGATTTTCAGTTTAGCATAACAATTATAAAGAGCCTCCAATTAAATAGCTAAACTGCTACTAATGAGAGCAAATTGAGTACAAATGCATGCTATTATGAAAGCGGCAGTATAATTGCGCATCAAGCCATTGTTAAATCATAGTTCTCCCCATTTTTGGTAAATAGAAAAATTTCCATTTATGAATTTTATGACGTGCGATTTATGTTTGAATTGCTCCACCGCAACGCACAAAAATAAATTTGGAATGTTGGAAAAATATGTCGTCTATAAATCAATGATTTAAGAACAATGACTAATATATATTAAAGCAAGAGTTGCTTATTGTCATTGTTGAACAACTTTTCCCAACATTAGGGGGAGAAAAGAAGCAGCTGGCAGAAAAGAGATTGACTGAAAAAAAAAATTGTTATTATCTCATTTACATCCTCGCACAATGATAATATGAACCTGAAGTTCAAAGAGATAACCATTTTCAGATACTGCTTATTGAGTGACTTTATGAGACCCAAAAAGCCATAAGTCAATTACCGGCTGCAAATGCTCCAATTTAAATGTCCCAGTTGGACAATTTATAATGAAAAATAACTCGCGCCTGAAGAGTGCGATAATGGTTCCACTGAAATTTTTGAAATAACAATGGAGCATGGAAAGAAAAGAAATATAAATATGGTCTTACTGTGGATGTGATTTTCCAAAAGAAGTAAAGACATAACTAATTATGAAACCCCAGAAGTGGTTCAGGTACCTGAAAGTAATTACAATGAAGAGATCTCAATGAATTATGTCATTAACGGGAAATGATGGAACCGTAAAATATAAAATTGTCGACAACAGTTTTGAAAATTATTCATGAGTGAATCACAACACTAGACGGGGACATTAAGTTCAATATGTTAAACAAATATTATGATTGGCCAAAGTTTGAAAAGACGCAAGTATTAGCATGAAAAATGCAGAAGGTGGAAGCCAGTGGATACACATTATTTTCCGCATAAATAAATTGTGCCGTAAGATATATAGGCACAGCCTGTGGTACAAATGTTATAAGCAGAATCCTGGCAATTATTATATGAATCATTTAGTGGAACAATCACCTTCAAATATATTATTAAGTTGGCAGTACATAAACAAGTTTTTTTTATGCGTCTCATGATATGAATTACCTATAGCCTATTTGGGTGGCTAATTTGATAGTGAAATCCACATAAAAATCCCAGAAGGATTTAAAATGCTAGCATGAATATTTTCAAGAATGTTGGATGATAAAAATATTGTACCATTTACGGGTTGCTTATGGTATATTATCCCCACTATATAACATAATTGAGCTAAGTTGTAGCGAATGCTAATGTAAGTATATGAATAAAGCAAATTGATATTCGATAAGATGAATTAATCACGCTATAGCCGAAAGGGGCATCGCGTGAGGGGGAGAATTTGAAGATATTGAAACTCCTGAAGAGTGTTTAAATATAATCAATTTATTGATGATGTTAAGGTTCATACAAAATATATTGAAAGGAAAAGGGTTTGACTCGGCCTGAAGATAGAGTACTTAAGAGATTGAAAATATTCTTGTCCTATAAAAAAGGTCTTAAAGCTATTTTACATGTATAAAGCACATCTATTGAGTATGCTAATGATTATAAGATTTCTAGATGTGGATAAATATAGTTCTTGTCCTCATGAGATTGATTAAGAACTTAATGGTCCAGAAGTACCGTATATAATAATTACATGAGCACTAATATATTTTGCGAAAGGAACTTGATATATTATTAGTTATAAGCAAGATTTAGTTCTTCTCAAATATAGTGAAATTTGAACAATAAGAAAATATTTATGTATCTCCGATGGACGAATTACTTGAGTTTATTATGGGATAGAATCAAGTCCTAAATCAACTGCCTATGCAAAATGCAAGTTATATCATGAAATATACCATTATATTGTATATATGAGGATAATGCAGGTTATACAGCTCCAACTGAAGAATGTTACATCAAAAGAGACACGGCGAAACACATTTCTCTGCAGTTATTCTTCATCCATGATGTTGAGAGGAAGGCAACATAACAACCAACAAGTATGTGCGAATTTATTCCCGAAGGTTTCTGAATGTGAAATTTGAATATTGGTGAACAATACTTAATTGCGTCGACTTAATGAAATTACGTGATGTCAACATCAGGGGAAGAATCTACAACGCTACACTCTTTTTCCCTTAACCAAGGTTTTATCCTACTGGGTTTTCCTAGTAAGATTTTTAACGAGGCAGCTTACAAAAGGGATCCATAATTGTGTACTCTTTTTCCTTCACTAGATTTTTATCCTAATGGGTTTTTTCTAGTAAGGTTTTAACGAGGCATAATTCCCTTATGAACATCCAAGGGGGAGTGTTATGAATATATTATGTGGATGTTCAATATATGTGTATATATCATCTTCCTTATTTAGACCTTCCATATATTGATTTTACTTCCTCTAAAAGTCTATGTAATCCCTATATAAGGCCCCCTATGTGTGATAATAAGATCATCCTCAAATTCCTCTATTCTATTACTATCTACTTTCGTAACAATATATTATTAATATTGGAAATTATTTTATATAATTAATGTACTTGGTGGCTAAGTTAATATTTTTGGACTTAAAATAAAAAATAAAAAAACCTACTTGGGCCATAAGTAACATTTCGGCCCAACCTTTCATATTTTAATTATTGGGCCGGTCCAATGTGTCAAAACGGGACGAATTAAAACCGAACCGGATTTTCTTAGTCGGTTCGACCTAGTCAGGTCGGGTCGGACCGGGGTAACTAAGTGGATCTAACCGAACCAGTTTTGTGTGTTGAACCGAACTGAACCCTATTTTTAATTGGACTGGTTCAGACCGAACCAGATTTAAAATCAAAACCGGACCGAACAGAACCAGATTTTAAACCGGACCGAAATGAATCAGATTTTTCCAAACCGAACCCGAATCGGATTTTTCTGGACCGAACCGGACAAAACCGGACCGCTATTGACTGAACCGAAATTGATTTTCAAAACCGAATTCAAGTCAATTAAATAAAATAGGGTGGTCAAGTTTTAAAATCCAAATGTTTTTTAACCTTAAAATGGCTTACACAGTGCTCGAAAGGTTGCTAACATTTACACCATGATTCGATTATGGGGATGGATCTCGGAGATACATGTTTTTGGGACTGGTATAATTAGTGGGCTGAATTGCAATTGTTTATTATTCATTGTATATATATGCATGATTAGAAATGTTGTCTTGACTGAGTCAAGCTAGGTGGATATTGCATATTGTGGGCTGAGCCCTAGTTAAATATATGGAATGCGTACTAGAATAGACATGCTGTGATGGTTGAAAATGCCTAGGATTCATGTCTAGAATGTTGCGTGATTGAATATAAGCATGAATTGCAAATCAGCCCCTGATGTTTAAAATTATTTTAAAATTGAAAACTAGTCGCCAAACGTGTATGATGGATGTGAACTTTCATGTCTGACACGTATGCTAGAATGTTGAGGATGTAGTTGCATTTGATAATTTACTTGGAAGTAGAATTATGTATGCAAGCATGACTTCCTCGGAACATTAGACGCATGACGCGTAAGCATGAATGTGGTTTGTATGATGAATGTTACTTGCGTATGATAATTTACATGGATAGTAGAATTATATATGCATGAGTGAATTCATCAGAATGTTTTTCCAAAATAAAAAGGGCCTTGGGAAAGCCAAGATCGGGTATGCTTGTTTTAAAATTCCCGTTCCGGTAATTTGCGATTAAAACCGTTTTAAAATACTGATCTATTGGATTGAAAACGATGGTAATGTGTGTTAGGTTATAGGTTTCAGGTCGCCGGCCTAAATCCTACTCCTCACTGGTGAACTAGCGGATCCTGTGCTTCCTGAGTTCGGTCGTTCTGATCCGTATCCTTCTGCCCTTCTCCTTCTCTTCTCCACGTGCCCTGCAAGAGGGGCAATATCAAGCACGGAGGGGGGGGGGTGGTGGTGCTTGATTTACCCTCTCCGATGCTTAAGTCAGTACGTTTCTTTCTAGAGAGATAAAGCTAGAGAGATGTCAGAGCTAAATTGCACAATTAGCCAAGAAGATCAAATGAATGGTGGAAATGTTGTATTTATAGGCAACGGTGTCATTAAGATGGCTTAATGACATCGTTAACTTTTAAACACAATTAATTAGCCCTTGATTACATAATTAAAACCTTAAAGCACGGAGAGGTCAGCGGAAATAATCTGAGTGTGGGAGTCGGAAAATGGTACCGGGGCCCTTGGGGGTGGGGAGAAAATCCGACCCCCAAGGGTAGGGGTTGGGTGTGGCCACCCAACCCTTCCCTAGGGGAGATAGGGTTGGCCAACCCAATCACCCCTAGGGGAGATCGGGTTGACCCACCCGATCTCCCCTAGGGGAGGTCGGGTTGACCCACCCGACATCACCTAGGTGAGTTCGTCGCGGTCCGGACGAGTATTTTCGCCTCATCCGGACCGTTGGTGTTTCGGCGGGGTGTTTGGGTCGAAGTTTCGATTTATAATCATTAACGGGGTGATCAAAATAAAACGATTTGGAAGTCAACGGGTTCAAATTGGGCATATATCCATCACATGCCCCCGAGTCAACCAATGGCCTGACCCTTGATTGACTCTATTTTAGGATGGTATGACACGCGCAATTTGAAGCCGAAATTTTACCTTTTGTCAGAATCCTTACTTACCCATGGGTGTGTGTCTCTGAATCTGCCCCCTGTCTTATAAGATAGAGAAATTGCAAACATCAGAATAGCGCGGACACGTGTCCAAGCACGTGTCCGTCTGAGATGGGAATAATAAATCTAATACCGTCACGAGCTCATCCTCGGAAAATATACGCTCGTGTGGGGATGCAACATGAATACAGCTAAACGAGTCCATGCTTCAATTTCATGCCGGGGTAAGCCTAAGTGGAGAAAAATTTTAATTTTGGTCCAAATTTTTTTTAAGTATAGGATACTAAAAAATATTCCTATAGGATGTTAACTTGGGTGGAAATATGCCTAACCATAATCTAAGGGAGGTAAAGATGATAATTTTTCCTTTAACCCTTAGATCTCTTCTAACTTTAAATGGAGGGTTGTGATTATGTCACTTTAAAAAACCCTACACCTTTTCAAATATATAAAGGAGTAAAGAAATTACCTCACTTAGCCACCACTGTCATCTTTTCCTTTTTTCCTCACACTTGGAGACCAAGGGAGGAATTCTTGCACACCAAAGGAGGGGGCCGACCAGAAATTCCGGTGGAGGAGGTGGAATTCCGGCCAGCACGGACACGGCGGCGCGGTCCTGGGACGGCGACGGAGGCTCCCGGCTGAACGACGGAGGCGAGGTGATCCGACGGCTCAAGGCGGGGTGGACCAGGGCGGAGACAGCGGACGACGACGAAGCTGTCACGGACGACGGCAGCGTCTGGTCCGGCAGGGGCGGGCGACAGCGAGGCGGTGCAGCTTCGGCGCGACGCGAGGCGGCCTCCGGCGACGACGGGGTCTGGTTTCCGGCGACCCCAAAATTCGAACTCCGGACCCGTCTATCACATTGGGTCGGATTTTCCGAATGTCCATTCTTTTCCTTTCCATTATCGTATAAAATGTTGATACTTGAATTGCCGATATTCAATTGCCGATTCTTGATTGAACACGTGATTGCCGTAGATAGCCGCCGATTTGGGGAAATTTTTTTGTCCGTTTGCCCGGAGATAGTTTTTTGCCCGTTTGAACTATTCTTGCTTGCATTTTGATGTCGTGGAACTATTTGCATGTTGATTCCATTGAGGGGCATAATCGTAACTTTGCTCGGGGACCGATTTTTATTCGAGCAAAATTGCCCGATTTATCGTTGTAGCGTCCTTAGCACGTGTTTGTTACCTTTGTTGGATGCCTTTGAGTTTTTGGTTGTTGTTTGTCGGGTGCCGGGGTATGCCCGGTTTTTCCGGAAATCTTCTTATCTTGACACCTGTCATGCCGTGACAGGTATTATACTCGTGGTGGTGCCCCCGTACACAAACTTGGCAGAGGCGCTATATCCTTCGAAGGATGAGTAAGTTTCTCTTTCTTTCTTTTCGTCGCGTTGCTTTCTTTCCTGCCATTAGTTTGGTGTCGGATTCTGAGCCGTATACTAAGCCAGGGTACTGGTCGGAGCCTGATTCGAGCTTGGAATTTCTCACTGCCTTTGATTTAGGTCTTGCTGCTTTGTCGGAGAACTACCTGACTAGGTCCGACTATAACGAGCATGTCACCTTAGGTGACATTTGTCCTTTAGACGAGCCCTTGTATCCTTTCCTCCCTTCTCTGGGAAACACTCGCCAGACAGTGACAGAGCCTCCCAGGGGGAAGGTTGTTGTCTATCCTTCCCAAATTCGGTTTGGGTTGCGCTTGCCTTATTGCGATGAGCTCGTAGAGCTGAGTAGATTCTTTAGGATCTCTCCTGTGAACCTTGCCCCCAGTGCTATTCGCGTTTGGGTGGGTTTCTGGGTGATATTCCAGTGGTACTCCTGGAAGTACTCCTTGGTCTTGTTCCGATGTTTCTTCCGGTTTCAGTATCAGAAGAAGGTAGGCTTCGCGGGTTTCGTGACTCGCTATCCTTTCCTCAAAGATTCCCGATTTGCTGATTTCGGGTTGAGCGGAGTTAAGGGGGACACTTCCCTTCGTTTCGTGGTTCGGAGCGATAATTCGGCGAGACATTGGGCCAAGCACTATTTCTTTTTCACGGATCGATACGTTACCTGGCCGGTTCTGAATGAGGACCGATCAGACGGCTGGCCTGCCTTTGGGGAGTTCTCTTCTGTGGACTTAGAGACTATGAAGACTATCTATGAGAGCCACAAGACCCAGTCTTACTGCCCTGTGTCCTTGGTGACCGAGACAGACCTCTATGAGGCAGGGATTAGTTTGACTCTTCACTCCGGGGATTCGGTATGCCACTTAGTCTTCTCATCTATATTTATTTTCTGTTTTTCCCTTGTAGGTTGGTTTCACGGGAAAACATATAACGTGCAGGCAGCGCCGGTTGATTTGAGCAATAGGAGGGCTCCCTCCAGCTCTACTCCGAAGAAGTCCCCTATGCTTGGGAAGGCTGCTGGGGCCTCTGGTATACTTCTTTCTTTCTCCTCTTATGATATACTTGTGTTTTTTCTTATGTTGTTTTCCTTATGTTGTTAGGGCACTCTCCTCTGGTGACTGAGAGAGTCGTCTCTGTGGGCAAGGGTTCTGGACCTTCTAAGTCCAAGTCACGGAGGTCCGACTCTGAGGCCGGGGCCTCGGCTGTCAAGAAGAAGAAGGCTGCAGATCCTCCTCCCCCTGGTGTTCGTCCCCGACCCTGTCTCGCGACAAAGAGATAGTGGTCGAAGAGGCGCCTTCCCGAGCTGATAAAGGGAAGCGGCCTGCTGGTGATGGTGGGGTGGTCACTGATTCTCCATCTCCTGCCCCCCAGCCGAGGGCACGGTCGTCATGTTTGTTTTCCTTTATGCCATTGGTGCTTCTTTGCTTGTATTTTTCTTTACCTTGCTTTCTTTTTATAGGTGGGCCTCCGGCTTTGAGTCGGAAGGACTTTGCGCGCCTTACTGACGAGGATATCGTGGGAGCTGAGTGGACTCCCTTTGCTGGATTGAAGGAGTTTCACTTTGACAGCGGTTCCTCCTTGCGCACCCCGGAGGTTGGCATTCGGGTGCTTCGTGGTGCCATTGCCCCTGGTGATCGTGCTCCTCAGCCTAAGTCTCCTAAGGAGACCCGGCGCTTCATTCAGGGGGTGTTATCCCGTTATGTCCTTGTGAGTGGTGTTTTTCTTCCCTTTCTACTTTCATTTGATTGTTTGTTAAGTTACTTACCACTTGTTGAATTTTCAGGGTATGTACGACATGGTGAACATGTCGTCTCTTGCGCTTGAGCTGTCAGATGAAAAGAAGGCTCTTGAGGATAACCAGGTATCCTTGAAGGCGGAGCTTGCCACTGCCGCCGAGAAGGCTCGCGTGTCTGACTTGCAGATGCAGGAGCTTAGGGACCAGGTAGCTCTACTTGAGACTACCGTGGGTAGTTTGCGCCGTGAGGCTGTTGTTGCATCGTCGCTCCATGCTGAGGAGTTGACGAAGCTTGAGGCGAGGTGTCGGGCGGAGGAGAGAGTTGTTGCAGTATCTGAGTACAAAGCTTCCTCTGCCTTTACTGCTAATTACAGCGTTCGGTTGAACCAGGAGATGAACCAGTTCGGGGAGTACCTTATTGATCACATCTTTCGTATTGATCCCCAGTTTCCCGTCCATGATCTGGGTGACTTTGGACCATATGCTACTGGTTATATGGCCGTTCTTAGGGGTCAAGCTGCCGTTGCTGATGAGCCTGCCCCTGCACAGGTGGATGCTATACCCATGGATGTTGATAGTTCAGGCTCTCTTTCCACTTCTTCGAGCTCTGTTGGTGGTTCTTCCTCAGAGGGTCCGGACCGTGAGGACTCTCCAGCAGGCACTGGTTGATATTCTGATATCTCTTTATCTTTGTACATATGACTTTACATTTCCTCCCCTTTAATGGGTTGAGTGTTTCTCCCCTTGATGGGTCGAGTTCATTTTGGGATTGCTATACTTGGGATGTTTTGTTGCATTCCTTCTTTACATGGTTGTGTTGGCGGTGTGTGGAACACCTGCCTTTGGTTGTGGTATGCATGGTGTGTGGGACACCTGCCTTTTGATGGGTACTTCGTATGCTTCTGTATATATTCCTTTGATCATGGACTCTTCCTTTCCTTGTGCTTTCCTTTACTTATCTTTCTTTTGTGTTTTCCTTCACATCATACCTGCTATCTCATCAAGAAAAAACATTATGTGTTCTTTATACAACTTTGCTTTGCAATTATTTTCTCATGGAATCCTTCTTAGTATGGTGCAATGATCTCTTCTGATACCCTTTAAATGGTATACATGGTACTGTTAGACCAAAGATACGCTCTTGGTGGGCGTCGAATCTGTTCACGAGACAGGCTCTCGGAGGGCACTTAACGTTTCACAGGATAGGCTCCCGGAGGGCACAAGTTAGACCAAAGATACGCTCCTGGTGGGCGTCGAATCTGGTAGTTTGAAATCTACCTCAAGATACGCTCTTGGGGGCGTCGAAACTGGTAGTTTGAAATCTACCTCAAGATACGCTCTTGGGGGCGTCGAAGGTCGTAGTTTTTAGAAACCACTCTCAAGATACGCTATTGGGGGCGTCGAATCTGGTAGTTTGAATCTACCTCAAGATACGCTCTTGGGGGCGTCGAAGGTCTTAGTTTTTAGAAACCACTCTCAAGATACGCTCTTGGGGGCGTCGAAGTTCGTAGTTTTTGGAAACCACTCTCAAGATACGCTCTTGGGGGCGTCGAAGTTCGTAGTATGAAAACTACTCTCAAGATACGCTCTTGGGGGCGTCGAAGTTCGTAGTATGAAAACTACTCTCAAAATACGCTCTTGGGGGCGTCGAAGTTCGTAGTATGAAAACTACTCTCAAGATACGCTCTTGGGGGCGTTGAGGGTGTTGTTGACTTGGAAGTCATATCTGTGTAAGGATAACATAATGATTATATCACCATCTTCTTTGAAAGATACTTTTGAGTAACTTCTACTTCATTAGGAGCATTCATGCTTTATGTACACTTGGGGTGCCTTGGATGGATCAAGACACCCTTTGGAGGAAATCAAAGATGGTTGTAGAGTCGGAGTAACTTCTTGAGTTCTCCTTCTTAAAAGTTGTTTTTGGAAAACTTAAAATGCTTGAACATGCAAAGTGCTGAATATTAAACTAAGGATATGGGGTGGTGAGTGTGTCGGCTGCCACGTACTCCTTTAGACCTCCTTTGAAAATCATCTCTTCCGCTTCTATCTTCAACACCATGCAATCATTGGTTTGATGCCCCCAGGTCCCATGATACTCACACCAACCCTGTGCATCTCTTCCTAGGAAGGCCTTGCCCTCCTCCTTGCATGTTGGTAGCTCTTCTTTGAGGTACTACTAGAAAATTTCTTCTATCTTCATTGTAAGGGGTGTGAATTTGAAGTTTACACCTCCTTCCATTGTGTCAGTCTGTCTTCCTTCTTCAAGGACTTCTTCCCATTGCCCTACCTCTTTTGCGAACGCCTTGTCCAGCCTCTCTTTGAGCTCCCCCATTGTGCTTGTCATGACCACCTCATAGAGCCCTCCATATGCTTCAAACGAGGTTGGATGCATGTTTCTAAGGAAGGCCCTTACGGCCTCTCGTCTTGTGATGTCCATGTTTGCACCATAGCTGAAGAATCTCCCAAAGTAGCTTGATATGGACTCCCAAAGTAGCTTGATATGGACTCCTTTGGCATTTGCTTGATGTTGTCTATATATCGGAAACCCTTTTCAATGGATTCCCTTGTTCTCTTTCCTCTTGCATTCTCTGGCTGCCAAGGTATGCTTGTTACCCTTACAGCCTTACCTCTCTGCTTCTTCTTAGCTAGTCCTTGAAAGAACTGCCTACTCAGGCGGAGTGTGACTCCCTTTTTCATCTTTCCTTGCCTTAGTCTTTTCATCACCTTCTCTTTGTCTTGGATGGTCCCGGTCATGACCATAGCCACTGTATCTGACTTGTGTGATCCACGTCTCATGGAGTTGACGTAGCACTTCCTTGCAGTGCGTTGATCACCTAAGACTTCTCCAATTCCGTTTTCAGTTATATACTTCAGCTTCTGATGCACAGTAGATGGCACAATTTCGTATGGATTTATGGTTGTCCTTCCTAGGATCCCGTTGTAGGCTCCTAGGCTTTCAACCACCATGAAGTTGACGTTCACTCTTAGCTGTGTCCATCCCTGGCCCATGGTCACTGGCAGGGTTATCATTCCTAGGGGATAACTTGTTGCCCCTGAGAAGCCAACCAGAGGGAAGTTGACTGGTTTGATGTCTGCCTTTGTTTTTCCTATCTCTTCCAGGACTCTTAGGCTTAGGAGGTCTGCAGAGCTGCCCCCATCTACCAGTATTCTTTTTACATCGAAGTTATCGATGTCCATTGTGATGACTAAAGCATCATCATGCGGGAAGACAATATGACTCTTGTCCTTCTCCGAAAACTCAATCTTCATCTCCTCTCCTTCTCGTGGTCTCTTTCTCCACTTTGGTACCGAGCTCAGTTTGGATGCATAAACCTCCCTTGCGTTAGCTGTTGGGCCACCTGATGCCACTCCTTCATGTATCATGTTTATAGTCCCCCTCTTGTTAGGTGGGGGATTATAATCTACCTTGTCTTTGCCTTTATCCTTGTATGATGGCCCTAGCTGTATGCTGTTGCCACCGTGATCAACAAACTGTTTTAGCTCCCCTCTTTGGATGATATTGTTGATACTTAGCTTCAAGCTAAAGCATTCGTTCGTATCATGCCCATATGCCTCATGGTTATCACACCATCTATCCTTGTGTGTCCCTACCATTGGCGCTCTCCATCTTTCGGGGGGCGACCATAATTTCTGATTTCTCATCTCTCTCAGGACCACTGCTGGGGTGGTGTTCAATGGTATGAACATGATGACATTTATTTCCCTAGCCTTCAATGGCTCACCCATCTGATTTCTTTGCTGAGGCGGACGCCACTCTTGTTGCCTTATGGGTTGAGGTGCCTGAGGTGGCTTGCCCTTATTCTGCTTTGTATTGTCCTCCTTTGCTGCTTGAATCTTGGCTTTCTTACTCACCCTGTGCCTCTCTAGGTCTATATGAGTTTTCACTCTCCCTGCTAGCTCCTCTAAGGTGCTTGCAGGTTTTTTGGCCATCTTTTCTGCCAATGTAGACCCAAAGCGGCCTAGGTTTCTTATGAAGGCTCTTATTATTTCACCCTCGGTGATGTCATCCTGTATGTCTGCTATGTTCTGGTTGAACCTAGTGTAGTAATCAGCCAAAGATTCATCATTTTCTTGCTTCACATCATCTAGGGAGCCTGTTCCTTTGAGTAGCTTCATTTCTCCTAGGTATCTCTGAAGAAACTTCGCATTTAGCTGCGCCCATGAGTGGATGCTCTCAGTAGGTAGGCTAAAGAACCAATGCGACGCCACCCCTGATAGGGTGTTTGGAAATAAGAGTGCCTTGTATTTTGCTATCTGTATTGTATGCAAGGAGTCTGGCACTTTGTTCATTTCCAACTCCCTCGTGAAGGGGTGGTTCGTGTTGTCACTCAGGCAGTGCAGCCCGTTTCTCTTTGACTCACTCATCTTCCTCACTATCATGGCTTTTATCTCCTCCGGGGTAATCATCACCGGCGTTGGAGTATAGTCTCTCTGATATCCTCCATAGTTATAAACTGAGCTTACTGGGATCCCTTGTCCGTGCTAGTACGGACTATAGGCGTATCCCTGTTGGGGTACTTGGTGGAATTCCTGCCTCCTTGGAGGTCTTGCCTGTCTATCTGCCCCCAGCGGGGTGTATGCCCTGGCGTCCTGCTGTGTCTGTTGCTGCCTTGGAGGCACAAACTGCTGCCTTCCCTCTGGGGGTGGCCTTTGGTTATCTCTCCTTTGTTCTTCTCGCTGCCCTGTTGGAGGGTGCGAGTGGTGTTCTTCTTCTGGGACTTGTTCTTCCTCATGAACTTCTTCTTCTTCATGCTGGTGTTGCCTTCCCTGCCTATTCCTCAGGGTCTCCCTATAGGCTAGTAGCTCATCCAATGCGCTCATCAACCCCGGAGTCACTGTATGTGCTCCTTGTGAGTATGCAGGCCTTGTGTTGGTTGTGTGGGCGCGATTGTCGTTCCTTTGAGCCGGCATCCCATATGGATATCCTTGAGGTTGTGCCTCATAATAGTATCCCTGAGGAGGTGCCGTGTATTGGGATGGCACTCCTTGTTGCTCCCCCTCTCTTTGTGGCCTCCTAGCCAATGGAGTTGAGGTTGTGGAAGACTCAGCCCCAGCTGGGCGTGAAGGTCCTCCTTCCTGGTTGTTAGGCTGGGGTGCCTGTGGGGTTACCTGAGGCTCTGGGTGTACAGGCTGTTTCTCTGGGTTAGGCTGCCTTGCTGGAGGTATAGGCTGTCTCTCTCGCCTATTGCCCCCAGGTGGGCGATTATGTCTAGACGCTAAGCTATTCGTCATCGCTCTTGTGATTGCCAGGCTTTCTATTCGAAACCCACGGACGGGGCCAAGTGTTAGGTTATAGGTTTCAGGTCAACGGGTCGCCGGCCTAAATCCTACTCCTCACTGGTGAACTAGCGGATCCTGTGCTTCCTGAGTTCGGTCGTTCTGATCCGTATCCTTCTGCCCTTCTCCTTCTCTTCTCCACGTGCCCTGCAAGAGGGGCAATATCAAGCACGGAGGGGGGGGTGCTTGATGTAACCTCTCCGATGCTTAAGTCAGTACGTTTCTTTCTAGAGAGATAAAGCTAGAGAGATGTTAGAGCTAAATTGCACAATTAGCCAAGAATATCAAATGAATGGTGGAAAGGTTGTATTTATAGGCAACGGTGTCATTAAGGTGGCTTAATGACATCGTTAACTTTTACACACAATTAATTAGCCCTTGATTACATAATTAAAACCTTAAAGCACGGAGAGGTCGACGGAAATAATCTGAGTGTGGGAGTCGGAAAATGGTACCGGGGCCCTTGGGGGTGGGGAGAAAATCCGACCCCCAAGGGTAGGGGTTGGGTGTGGCCACCCAACCCTTCCCTAGGGGAGATAGGGTTGGCCAACCCTTCCCTAGGGGAGATAGGGTTGGCCAACCCTATCTCCCCTAGGGGAGGTCGGGTGTGGCCACCCGACCTCACCTAGGTGAGTTCGTCGCGGTCCGGACGAGTATTTTCGCCTCATCCGGACCGTTGGTGTTTCGGCGGGGTGTTTGGGTCGAAGTTTGGATTTATAATCATTAACGGGGTGATCAAAATAAAATGATTTGGAAGTCAACGGGTTCAAATTGGGCGTATATCCATCAATGTGAACTCTTTCATAGCCATCTTCCATTGGTTTACTGGTGGTCGGTTGGTTTAGATGACTAAGGAATCATTATTTGTCGGATTCCATCTTAATAGATATTTGATGTATGCAATTCTTTCTCAAAATGTTATTGTCTCCCTGAATTTTTCCATAATCGATGTGTTAGTATGAATTGGTTGAACTAGTGCGACTCGATATCTCTCGCAATCTTGATGGTATGAATCATGATGAATAAAAGGAGTACGTGTTGAACTCTCTACTACGATTGCGAAAAGTGGAGAGGAAAACTACGGATGAATATAGTAGTCTGTATGATTTGACAATGAGAGACGAATGTTATAATTTGTTTCACCAAGCATGGGAGTAGGTTCTTTGATGATCTGAACGCATATGTGGTGATACATTCAACCTTGGTAATAATGGATTGAAGAAGACTTCAATTGCAACCAGACAATGTTGCAGCTTAGTATCCCTTTGCATCCGCCTTGGTGGAAGCAAGGATGCAAAAGCTAAACGTTTCGGTTGAACGTGATGGTCTTCTCTCTTTCCATGGACGCTGGTGTAAGAGACGCTCAAGACCTTCGCAATGAAAGGTCAACATGGAAAGGATGTATATGGTTGTCTGATGTTGACAATACTCAATAACCTTGAAGCCTAATCAAGTACAGTAATCACAGCAGTAAAAGGGAAACCTTCTCTGCTCACCATACTGGGTTCGAAAGAAGTCAACCATGATCTGCATATCATAGAAAGAACTGGACCATAAATGTCTTATACGATAATCTAGTGGGTTAAACCATGTTGATTAAATGTGTCTCAAGTACGCCACGTAGGTCATGTGTATAATAAGGCTATAAAACGTTTTATACAGACACAGATAATTTGATGTGATTCACTTGTGAATTTACTCAGATGTGATGTTCAACATGGCTTATAGTTCCCGACTATCTATGCGATAATCATGGATTGAATACGCGAACTTCAGATCAAGAACCATACCATTGTCATATGTCAATCATTGTTCGTTTCAATTACTAAAATTTTGGTTATTTCGATATTCGGAGTTATTGAATAAAGTAATTGTAGCTCTATTCGTAGCTCAAATTTCTTATCAATTTAACAGCCCGGTGAAAGGTGACGATCCGAAACGAAAATTCAAACCCACGTGTTTGGAGCTAAATTTTCGGCCAGGTAAAAGTGGTCGAATAAAACGAAACGATTCACGTACTCCGTCATCTCAGTCGGGACAACTAAACTGAACATACAAATCGATTGCGTAGCTAGATCGAAAGATTTAGTATTTCTTTATTATCAGTACTCCATTGAATGAAATAAACTGTAATGATGATCATGTGCGAAACAGATTGGATTAAATTAAATTAAATTTAAATATGAAACGATTTAACCAATGGTTAAAACTTCGGTAAGATTACGCTACGCGCAAGTGGACCTCGAAAGACGGAACACATCGTTTCAAAATACGAATTTAATGATGAAGTGTCTGAATGATGATGTGCTGAATTTTCGTTTGCATTCCTTCAGAAATAACTTATTGATAACGTTTACATCGGTAAGAAGTAGGCTTCAGACGCTACCACGACCTTGTAAAAGTATCGACTGACGCATAAGGTGAAAACCTGAAATGCTCAGTTCGGAGATGGGATAAAATCTATGAGATAAGTTTGCAAACGAAGAAGGATGAAGTCGGTTAAATGATTTTCCTTTCGTACGCCTTGAACGACAAGTCAGACTAGGCATTCATATCAAATCACACACTTCTAGAAGCATAGTTTATAAACATAATGTTATAGTCACTTAATTAGCTGTTCCCTAAGGGATGATGAGAAGTGATTCACATTCATGTAAAACTGTGTTCCACTAAAATCGATAAAACACGCCGCCATAAAAGTTGAAGAATAATAATGAGTTAAATAATATCACCGTGCGACAATAATTTGCGCATTAAACACGTATTTAGGACAAGAGTATGTTAAATACTCTTTGACAGTACATATTTACAGCTTAAAGACATGGTGCCGTGGTCGAACATGTAACATTACATACTTGAGGACGAATATTCTGATGCATTAACAGTTTTCAGAATAATGAGTCTTGATCAAATCAGGAGCAAGATATTACAGATATTAGGTCCCACTTAATTCGAGTGGGAGAGATTTGAACCAGCAACTCAAGTGAATGACATGGTAAATGATAATGGGAACATTTTCATAATAAATCCAGTTGGAGGAATAATCACCTACCACATGTAATCACTGTTGTTGTTTGCACGAATCAAGTTGAACCTGATTATCGTAATGTTGAACCAAGATTGCCACAACTACCTATACTACCCATTGTTCCCAGTGGGAGTGATCCGACAAACTTGGTTCCAGATCCTAGTGATCAAGGAATTCATATTGGAAGTAAAATTCTGAGACCGATAAGTCGTCCAAGGAAAGTTGTTGGTTATAGTTCAAGCATCGCTCTTGTACCCAATAGAAGTGATGCTCCGATAATAAGCGTTATTTCGAGTGGAGAATTGATCACAATTGGAAGAAATGCTCCGAAAAGAGGCATTATTCCGAGTGGGAGAGACGTTAAGACTCAAAGACGAGATAAACAAGCCTAGACGAAAGTCAAAGGCATCGAACTTCTCTAAAGAAGTATCCCATCTAGAAGGGTTATAACCTCACTCTAACAACTGTTGGGCTACAATTGAAAGACATACCTCAAGTGGAGAAATGGAGTAAAATAATGAATGAGAGAGATCGCCTAAATGAAAGTCATTATAGTCTGTAGTTGATTTACCTGCTAACCACATGGGCATAAGGATACGGTGAGTCCTGAAAGAAGGCTCACCACTAATGGAAAAGGTCGAGCGATACAAAGCTCGACTTGTTGCGAAAGGCTATACCCAACTTCACGGAGTGGACTTTGACGAAACATACTCACCCATTGTGCGTTACACCACAGTACGGGCCATTATGGCCTTGGTTGCATGTCTCAATCTCAAGCTGCAACAAATGGATGTTAAGACCGCATTCCTCCACGGAAACCTGGAGGAAGAGATCTACATGGAGCAACCAGAGGGTTTCATTACTCCTGGTAGCGAACGTAAAGTTTGTAAACTCCAAAGGTCCATTTACAGTCTTAAACAGTCGTCTCAGCAATGGTACAACAGATTCCACGAGGAAATCGTAGGAAACAAATTTGTGAATCTTCACGAGGATCCTTGCGTGTATTATAAGACCTCCGGGTCTAAGTATGTCATCTTAACCTTATACGTGGACGACATACTCATTGCCGCAAACGACGTGAGTTTGATGAACAAGTCAAAGTCCTGGTTGGCATCTGTATTTGAGATGAAGGACATGGGAGATGCCGCGTATATCTTAGGCATTAAGATTGCCAGAGAACCCGGAATTATGTCTATCTCAAGAAGTTTATATCAACAAACTGTTGAAAAGATTCAGATTACAGGATGCCAAACCCGTGGATACGCCGGTGGTATTTGGGTGCGCACTGTCAAAACGTGACGGCCCCAAGAACCCGGCAGAGCGTGAACAGATGAAGGGTGCAGAATATTTAAGCATGGTCGGTAGTTTGATATACGTCATGCAATGCACCCATCCGGATATCTGTTACGCCGTGGGCCTTGTAGCATGTTTCCAATCAGATCATGGCTATCAACATTTAAAGGCTGTAAAACAAATAATTCGTTATTTGAAAGGTACTGTTGACTACGCACTGTGCTATGAGGACAAGAGATTAGAATTGACCGGTTACAGTGACGCCGACCATGGTGGCGATTCGGATGATCGTAAGTCCACTACAGGGGAGTGTTCCTCCTTGCTAATGCCGCCATTTCATGGACGAGCAAGAAGCAAACCTGTGTCGCGCTGTCCACGATGGAAACAGAATTCGTAGCTCTCTCTAAGAATGCACAAGAATCGGTCTGGCTCAAAAGGCTTCTAACTGCACTGCTTGGTGGCGATGTCGAGAATAAACCTGTGAAGGTCTTCTCTGACAGTCAAGCAGCCATTGCGGCAGTTAAGAATCCTAAGTACTATAGTAAGACCAAACACATTGATGTGAAATATTTTTATGCTAAATCTATGGTAGAAGAAAGTATAATCAATATGGAATACTTGTCCACCAATAACATGCTAGCGGACCCATTAACTAAACCATTACGCAGGGAGATATTCGGAAAGCACGTAAAACTGCTTGGATTGCGTAGGGTTTAGAAATGGCATGTATCTGTGATAACATTTTGATATTAGAAAGTTACATTTTGTAAGCGAAATAATTGCAACTGAGTGTATGATCAATCGACGTCATAATGTTTTGATTACATCATATTTACGATCTATAAACTAAGTCGTAGGAGGACACAATCCTCTGACAAACTATGTCAAATGTGGGCCTTACCTAGTCACAAATGTACGGTAGTCTTGCGGTGGAGGAAGGCCTCTACCAAGCAAGACTGGCTAATAGTCAGGGGGATAAACCTGATTAAGCAAGACGATTATCTAGTTTCGAAGTAACTCGACATGATCTTCGTTTTGCATAAAGCCGTGATGAACTTCGTTCGTCATTAAACCACATTCTGGGCCAGATGAGAATCTGTGATAGCATGATTGACATATCCCTTTCCTGTCATCCCAAAAGGTTCAGGTATGCTATCAACGTGTGCTTCATACTACGCGTGTCACGTTCGACCACGGGGTCACAACTCGGTTGTGCTAGGAAGGAATCCTCGTGATTCTGGCGGGCGCAAACTTCTTCACCTCGAGCGGGTGATTGATCCCAGGAACCTTATGAAGAGGCACCTAAAGTATCCTCACGGACTCAGAACTCATATCTAAGGTCAGGCTTAATGCTCGCTTTCTGGCGTACGAACGTAGTGCTGAACAAAAAGGCCCAATGACCACGTCTTTGGAAACCGGTTGGGTTTGACTAAGGAAATGGACAATGGGGATGGTCAAGTTCACCTGTAATTCACCAACTCGTGTATTCACTAGGTGGCCACCAACCGGATATTAGATGAAGGTTGTGAATACTTGTAAGGATGCCTTGGAGAAGTGTTCCTATGTGGAAATTAGGAAAAATGAGAATTATCAGTTGACCTAGGATACAGCGTGGTACTATATATAAATGTTGTTTATAACAGGTTGATTAGAGAAAAGGGAATCAACGTTCCGCGGGCGCTACAATACTCCTAACAGATGAGTAGCACGATGCCCGTCGTATCTGCCGATCGCACGGCAAACCTCGTATGAACTGTTCGGAAGCAAGGACCAGATCGAATGAGTGAAATGTTGATGCAGATTTGGACGACAATACATTAACATGCACCATCCAATTCCGGCGAGTGGGAGCTGTAAGCATATGGTGATGAGCGCCGTAAATGGAAGCCCATTATATGTTACCTAAGTTAATTGGGTAAATGTCATATTAGGGAATTGGGCCAGACCTAAATCTCAATTGACACAAGAGACCCAAAATTGGGCATTCCTATACATGTGGCCGGCTGAAACCCTAGGAGGTGGTAAAGTGAACTTTTGTCCACTTTACTCCTCCTATATATATGGGGAGTTAGGGGTTTTATTAGGGAGAATCAAAATTCTCTTTAAGTGGTGTTTTGAGAGAAAACCCTCCCCGAGAACACCATAGTTTCTACTGAACCACTCCTCACCAAAAGGTGTGCCAATTTGCCTTCGAGCAAACACTCCAGAGATCTGTCCCCTACCAAGAATCGATCAGAGGCTTTGCTGTGGAGAACATACCACGTAGAGCTTCCTTAACCAGAACCTCTACGGGTGCCGACCGGAGGATCCTGAACTCCCTGCAGGAAGGATCTTGGGACTACGGACATTGTTTGAGGTATGTGTGAATCTTCCGACGTGTAATTTCGATTACTAGCATGTACCATGATTTAGTATCCGTAGTGATTACTCCCCGTAATCTAACACTGCATTCTGATAATTTACTGGAACCAGACCGGCTATACACTCGGTTCGTGGTTCGATTTTCAAAACCCACTATTTGGAGTTTTAAAAACTATTAATTAAATAAGATTTGTTCAAAAAATATTCAACAATTAAACTTAGTAGCACAAGTTTATCGTGTTATCGTGTGTGTCGTCTTGTGATACCTAAACACGAACACGACACCAAAAATATATCGTGCTAACCGTGTTCGTGATATCGTGTTATCTCTATGTCATATGCTTGCACGAACATGGTTTTTTTGTTCGTGTCGTGCTATCATGTCGCGTGAAAAATTGTCAACCCTATGTAAATGTGAGCTAAGTAATGTAGAGTTAGATTTTAGTATTTGTTGTATTGTAATATGGAATGTAATGTTAAATCACAGATTTGATATGCTTTGTAATGCGCATTGTAATGTGTCTTAATTATACATTAATTTATATGAGAGTGTATTATATATTAATATTATAAGATTTAAAAAATACTTATTTTGAGAACAACTAACTTACTTCTTATCGTATTTAATGTGTATTTTCTATTCATGAACTATAAATAAAATATGAAAAATTAAAATATTACAACTAAATTCGCGCATCTATTACCATTATATTAATTCAAACATTTTGTGTAGTTTTATATGATGTTTTTCATAAAAATAATGTCATACAAAAGTCTTTATTTGAACATAAATTGCATTATTATTTATTATAATAATGATTAATGACGTAGAAAAAATACTAATAATAATAACAGACTAAATTATAAAAATTATACAAAGTACTTTACCAATTTAATAAACAATAAAAAATAGTAAATAATTTGTAATCTTTGATGTAATCTCAAATTACATTTATTTTTTAATGTAATCTAATATTATAATGAATAAAGTTTGAACGTAATCTAATATTATAATGTAATCTCAAATTACATTTATTTTTTAATGTAATCTAATATTATAATGAATAAAGTTTGAACGTAATCTAATATTATAATGTAATTCACACCGTGCACAATAAATAGTTTAGTTTTTCAAATGACGCAGTGTTAATATAATGTAAAATGTAAAGTGAGATTATATCACATTATACTGCGCATCACCGTTGTGATATATTCAATATTTATTTTTAGAGTTCCATTTTAATAAAAAAAAATTAATTAATTATAGAAACTACACATGTCATGTCATGATCATACCAATAAAATGCTATTTCAAGCAAGAAAATGGGACAGGTGACGTGAATCCGGGGCTTAGATTACGACGCTTGACGGATATTGAGGCGCGATAATATCCCCCAATTATGTGTGGTTTGAATAAGAGAGAATCATTAATTATTGCCTAACATTATTATCACATCTGTATTTGACACTAATAAATTGTCACTTTGACACTTGGTCCAATGTATATTGGGAAATTATTAGTGGCCCATGTCAACGGTCATTTTCTTAACCTTATCATCAAAGCACATATATTATATCAAAGTTGAACGACTTTTTGCTATCTATTATTTTATATATAATTGTTAGTTAATTATAATAATAATTAGTGAAAGTGGTTGCCTATACATCAACCAAGTATTATCAAGGTGAAACAAGATTTGTAGAACAGTGAAGAACTAACTAAAACATGGGTTTCACTCCAGACACATTGAGGCAGCTCCCAAAGATCAATCTCTCCGGCCTTGGCCTCGACTTGTTCCCCGGAACCCCAACTTGGGACCGTGTCGGGTCCGATGTTTTGAGAGCCCTCGTAGAATTCGGTTGCTTCGAAGCGGTTCATGAAACCCTCATATCTGCTGACCTCCACGGCAGCTTGTTGATGAAAGATGGGTTGATTGAGGAGCTGTTTGGCCTGCCAATGGAGGTGAAGCGCCGATTTGTCGATTCAAACATGCCGTTATTAAATGGCTACCAGGGGGGCGACCCGAAACTCGAACCCCTCGTCGAGAGCATTGATCGTCAACGAACAAGTAGATCACAGAGGGAACGAGTCGTGATGAATGGTGTGCTTGATTCCCCCGTCATTAGAAACATGACGCATCTTCTGTGGCCTGATCAGGGCAATTCCAATTTGAGGTAATATTATAATTAACTGCACCTAGTAGTAGATTCATTTCCTTGAAATCAGCATGTTATATAAAGTTCTATATATAAATGGTAAAAGGACAAGCAACTATTCTTATTATATCATTTCAAAATTATATAATTCAAAAAGCAAAATCTATCATTTTGATTTTACGAAGAGAAACAAATTTTATCAAGGAAGATGCAGTGTTATGATTTGGACTTAATTAGAACTAGCTACTCACATGCGTGATAATCATGAGATTCTCCACTCAACGTTTGGTAAATAATTGTAGGGCCATGTTAAATAGAAAACTTGCTAGTCCTAACAAATAACTTGTTTTTTGTTTTGCCAAAAAAAAAAGACTAATAATTTTGACAGATTGATAGTTGGATTCAAAGAAATATACAATCGACTAGTTCCGTCTAATTCTCAGTTGGTTAATTTTTTTAGGGTTAAAAATATAAGAAGGGCCTATGTTAAAAGGAGAGGTCTGAATGCTCAAATGTTAATATTAAGAGTTTGAATTTTCAACTTAAATAATATAAGAGATCTCCGTCAATTTTTACCGTTAAAACTAACGGAATTTGGTCACATGTTAGGCATCTGAGCGAAAATAAACTTAAATCCCGAAAATGCCCTCCGACCAAAGTGTGCCCCTCACATGCTTGACCTGAAAAGACAAAAATGCCCTTAAAACCACCACGGCTCCGGCCACCGCCACCCGGCGACCACCACGACTCCGGCGACCACCACCCCAGCTCCAGCGACCACCACCCAACTCCGAAACCCAAATCGGAGCTACCGGCTCCAATTGGCCCAAATCGGAGCAAAAAAAACTCTGATCGGAGCCAAAAAAAAAAGCTCAGAATCTGAGCTTTTTTGGCTCCGATTCGAGCCAATCGGGGCCGGTAGCTCCGATTTGGACCCAATCGGAGCCGTGGTGGCGGTCGCCGGAGTTGGGTGGTGGTCGCCGGAGCTGAGGTGGTGGTCGCCGGAGCCGAGTGGCGGTTGCCGGAGTTGGGGTGGTGGTCGCCGGGTGGCGGTGGCCGGAGCCGTGGTGGCTTTAAGGGCATAATTAGTGGGCAGGGGTATTTTAGACATTTCATATTTCATTAATTAAACTGCTAAATTGTTTCAATAATTGCAAAGGGGTAATTCTTACATTTCTCGTGGTTCTGTTAAATTTGACAGAAAATTTGGACGGAAAACCGAAAAACAACAAACATGATAATTCAGACCTTAATATTAACATTTGAACATTAGACATCTCCTGTTAACATGGGGCATTATTTAGGCCCTTCTTATGTTCTTAACCCTTTTTTTAAATCAAACTCGTGATTAATTCTAATTCTAGAATGACAAGTGCGTGTGGAGATTGTTGAACTATAACTCCACCGTGAGTGTGAGATAATACCACACTGGTGGTGTGTTTTAACTTGAGCATTATATAAGTAAGTGGACTATCTCCTCTCACCAAACATTCACTTGTATAAATGGTTGTTCTATGTTGGTCCGTTGGGTTTGACTCAACCCAATGTCGTTTCATGAATCAACATTTCGTGAATTCATTCATTGAAGAATCAGTTGTACAACTACTTACCTTATATAGTAAGTAGAGTTAGTTACAAGAATATGGAAATAACAAATCAGTCCATAACTATATTTACACTAAAGTCCCTATGCTTTAGTATACTTAACACGTTCCCTTAATTTTTTTTTCTTCTCTGCACTTTCTTCTGCATCCTCTGCAATATCAGCTGCTGCATTTGTATCCCGGAAAACATCTTTAGTTCCATACTGATTCAAGAGAAATTCATGTTTTTGACGAGAAAAGCTTTTGTTAATAATTCAGCCAACTGATCTGTATAGGCAATCTTGTATGCCACGACAAATCCATTGACAATTTTCTCTCGAATAGTGTGGCACTCTATCTCGATGTGTTTAGTCCTCTCATGAAACATCAGATTTTTTCTCATTCGTATAGCTGCACGACTATCGCAGTAGACTGGAGTGGCCTCAGTTTGTTAGAATCTCATTTCCCCAAGCAAATTTCTCATCCAAATTGCCTCATCTCCTGCTAAACTGAGTCATCTATATTCTGATTCTGCACTGGATTTGGATGTGATCTTCTGCTTCTTCACTTTCCAAGCAACCATTGCAGATCTTAATTTCACACAATAGGCATTGACTGATCTTCGAGTTATAGAACAACCTGCCCAATCAGAGTCACAGTAAATTTGGAGCTGTAAGTCACTCTGAGAAGGATAGAAAATGCCATGGCCATGTGATCCTTTTATATAACGAAGGATCCTCAATGCTGCATGATAATGCGATCTCTTTGGATTATGCACAAACTGACTTAGTTGTTGTATAGCAAATGAAATATTAGGGCGTGTCATGGTTAGATAAAGGAGTTTGCCAACCAATCTTCTATAGAGCCCAGCATTATCGTATAACTCATCCCCTATGTTGATTCCAAAAGCTGCATCATACTATGGTGTTGTAAATTTCACATTCATCTCCAATGGAGTAGGCAGGTTTACAGCCCCAAGTCCAGCCTTTATGATAAGTTCTAGAGCATATTTTCTTTGATTTAGTAGAATTCCCCCTGCTGATCTAGCAATCTCCAAACCAAGGAAGTATAGTATATGCCCCAAAATTTTCAATTGAAGTGATGTTAAATAACGTTCTTGAGTTTATTGACTAGAGAAATATCTGAGCCAGTGAGGAGCAGGCCATCCACATAAATGAAAAGAAACACTTGGTGGCCTCCTTTATTTTTGCTGAAGATTGAGTAATCAGATTGACTTTGAACATATCCATTTCTGAGGAGAGCTTCAGATAGATTGATATTCCACTGACGAGAAGCTTATTTGAGGCCATAAAGATATTTTTTGAGTTTACAAACTTGGAGTCTGGATGATCTGTTTGCTTTCTTAGCTTCATCAGTGAGAAAACCCTCTGGTATATTCATATAAACCTCCTCAAATAAATCTCCTTGAAGGAATGCATTATTGACATCCATGTGAAAAATCTCTCAGTTTCTTGCAGCTGCATAGCAAGAAAAGTTCTAATAGTGGTCAATTTAGCTACAGGGGAAAAAGTCTCCTTGAAATATGCTTCTTCCACTTGTGTGTACCCCTTAGCTACTAAACGAGTTTTGTATCTTTCAAGACTACCATCAGCATTGTATTTAGCTCTATAGACCCATTTGCAGGCAATTGCTCTCTTATCAGGTGGTAAAGTAGTAATTTCTCATGTTTTATTGTCTTGGAGAGCCTGGATCTCTTGGTTCATTGCTAAGACCCAATTAGAGTCCTAAGCAGCTTCTGAATAAAACATTAGTTCCTTGACTTTTGTTGTCTGTGAGATGAAGCATTTGTACTTACTAAAAGTCTTATCGTAGTTAACAAACTTTTTAATATTGCTAGCTCTAATTGTGGGAGCACCAAAATCAATGTATCTTGCTGGCACTCGAGAAGTTCGTGAAGATCTCCTGAGAAGAGGAGTTTGTGGTGGATCATCAACTGCATGAATTGGTGGGGATGGTGGTGGAGGTGATGGTGATGGAGCTACATCAGCTTGCAGGAGGAATGATATCATCTGAATATCTCAAATGATTTATGACAGAATCCTCTGTCTCTGCTAAGAATGGAAATTTCTTACTGAACTCATCCTTCTTCAATGCAAAAGGGAAAATGTTTTCATGAAATCTAACATCCATGCATACATGAAATACTGAGTCTTGGAGGTTCATCACCATATAACCTTTTGTTGTACTTGAATAACCCATGAAAACTGCAACATCTTTTCTCCAGGAAAACTTATCAGTGTTATTTAATCGAGTGTCATAGCAAAGACATCCAAATGATCTGAGATGAGTTAATGAAGGAGGTTCCCCAAAAAGCTTTTGTGTCTTGCCACCTAACACCTCTGAGGGCAAAAGGTTAATCAGATAACATGCTGATAAGATATAATGACCCTAGTACCTTATGCGAATAGAAGCCTGTAATATCAAGACTCGAGCAACATTCAAGAGATGATGATGCTTCCTTTCTACTCTAGAGTTTTGCTGAGGTGTGAAAGAACAAATGAATTGATGAATGATACCCAGCTGCTAAAAGAGAGTAGAGACCAAATCATTCTTAAATTCACATCCATTATCACTCTTGAATACCTTGATAAAGACCTCAAAATGGATTTTGACCATCTGAATGAAATGCTTGAGAAGCAAGTAAGTATCATGCTTATGTCGAAGTAAGTAAACCCAGGTATATCTTGTAGCATCATCCACAACTGTCAGGAAAAATCGATAACGATTGATGGTGGGAGTTCTGTAGGGATCCCATAAGTCCATATGAACTAAATCAAAAGGTTTACTTGCTTGAGAAGACTAAGAGGAAATGGCAACCTACTTTGCTTAGCCAAAAGGTAAAGAGTACATTCCTTTATTCGATTCTCAACTCTCTTAGACAAAGGTTGATCTGTCAAACTACAAATTTTAGTAAATGAAACATGGCCCAAACGTTGATTCCAAAGTAATGGATCACCAGTGAACACATGATACTTCACAACAACATCAACAATATCTTCTCGAGGCACTCGAAGAATGTAAAGTCCTCTATTCAATTCTCCAATCCCCAAATTCTTCCCATCGACACAGTCCTGTAGCACTACAGGATTATGATGAAAAATGACTGAGCAGTTCAATTGAGATGGTAAACTAGAAACAACAATCAAGTTAAACTTGAAATCTAGCACAAGGAGGACATTTCTGAGGATGCAATGAGCATTAATCTTATAAGCTCCCAAATGAGTGACCCTGCATTTTTCACCATTGAACATGCTGACAAGGGGTAGTATTAGGATTTAAATCAAATAACTAGTTTCGATTATAGGTCATAGGATCAGTTTCCCATGAGTCAATGATCCAATCCATGGTAGACATACCATTTAGGATACCTGCCATAGCTGTAGATGGTTCAGCAAGCCCTTTTCCCTTGTCAATGTACTGCAGGAAAGCTTCTATTTCCCAATTTGACTCTGAGTAAAAGGAGAAGTTGCATATGAGTAACAGTACCAACACCACCAGAGAGTTCAATGGATCATCAGAATATAAGAGCTATCATCATCCCCAATAACCATATTTGCAGCTTTCCACTTCTTCTTAAGGTCAGGATACTTGATCCAGCAGGTGTCAACCTTTTGGTCTTTCCTTCCACAGTAACTACAAAGCCAAGTAGATATGACAATCCTTTTGAAAACCAGAATTTCCACCACCAGTTGATGCTTAGAATTGCCACCACCATTTGATTGCGTAGCAGAGTATAAAGCAGTGCCAGTATCAACTATTTCATCAGTGACTTGTCCAGAAATGATTCTTTAATCCTCTTCCTGCAACAAGACTGAATAAGCAACTCCTAAACTTGGCAAAGGTTGTCGCATCAAGAGATTAGTCCTATCAGCTCCATATGTTTCATTCAAGCCAATGAGAAACTGAATAAGACGTTGCTTTTTCTTGTGTTCATTCAGTAAAGCAATATCATCTTCATGCAGTAAAACCAGATCATCAATTGCTGCCAATTCGTCCCACATAGTTTTCAGTTTCCCAAAATAGGTTGTAATTGACATTAAACCCTGAGTAACATGATAGATCTCCCTTGTCAACTGGAAGATCCTTGTCTCATCCATTTTATTATACATCTCACTCAAATCATTCCATATGGACTCTGCAATGGATTATAAACCAAACCATTAACGAGGTCCTTAGCCATAGACTTTCTTAACCCGCCTCTATCCCGTTTTTCTTGCTGATCCAGAGATACAGACTAACATGTACATGAGCCATCAATGAAACAAAATTTGTTACGAATCAGGAGACTCTCCTTGATTGCACAACTCCAGTTCTGATAATTCTCATTACCAATCAGCTGAAACTCAATTAAGAAGCCAGCTATAATATCTGAGGGATGAATATAGAAACGATATTCAACAACATCCATAGCGAAATTCACAAAGATCAAATCCAGCAACAATATCCAGAGGCACTAAAGGCAAGCAAAAATTCTACGCAGCACAAAGTCTATTTCAACTCTAGAAACAGAGTATAAACAAGTAGAAGAAGTAAATCACAATGAGCGATTCAAAAGCTATGAGATAGAAAAGTTCCGATCTGAAATTCAAGCGCAGAACGAAACAAATAGAAGAATGAGGAACCTCAAAGTTCAATCCAAGTAATCAATCACAGCGACGAAGAACTCGACGACGATCGCGACAATGATAACAAAATCACGACGACGACTTTGACGAGGTTAGGAACAATCTTGAAGAAATCGCTAGCAACAATCAAAGAACTCTAATACCCTTTCATGAATCAACATTTCGTGAATTCGTTCATTGAAGAATCAGTTGTACAATTACTTACCTTATATAGTAAGTAAAGTTAGTCACAAGAATAGGGAAATAACAAATCAGTCCCTTAAACTATATTTACACAAAATTCCCTATACTTTAGTATACTTAACACGTGGAATTTAATGGAGCTCCTTGTGAGACATAATTCGCAAATTCAAGAAAGTTAGCTAGCAAATTATTGATGCCTCCTAAATTCTGCAAGGAGACCTTGTATGTATATTATATATATACCTTAAAAGTCCAGGAAGCAAATAGTTAATACTCTGGAACTTCAGCTAGCAAACCGTTTATAAAATTACGGTTGCACAAATTAGGTGTTACGTTATGTGCACTTTGCCATCTAGAATTGATCAGAAATTGAATGGATCTAGCAAATGGTTTAATTTTAACTAGTTGTTAATTAACATCACATTTAATGTTCTTGCTAAGCAATACAGAAGAGTATAAACCTAATTTTTTTTTTTTTTGGCCGAAGAGTATAAACCTAATTACAGCTCAAAAGAAAACGCTATATGAGATAAATTTTATATATAAAAAAATGATCATATATATATATGGTGATCATATCATATAATATATATTATCGTTCATACTTGACATAAACCAACCAGCTACTACGTACGTACCATAGGCATCTAATTCTATATATTACTGATGTTTGATACGTACGTGCAGTGAGTCATTGCTGGATTACGCGAAAAAGGTATCAACACTGGACCAAGTGGTGAAACGGATGGTTTTCGAACAACTTGAAGTCGAAAATTACTTTGATAGTCACGTGGAATCAAGTGTATACACGATGCGGATCAACAAATACGCGCCGCCCGACACGAAAGAGGAACAACTCGAAACGAGGGCTCATCTAGATAAGAGCTTCCTGACCATCCTTCAGCAGAACCAAGTAAATGGACTGATGATGCAAACAAAGGAAGGAGAGTGGTTCAACGTCTCTTTTAGCTCTCCTTCCTCTTTCATTGTCCTTGTTGGCGAGTCATTCGTGGTGACGCCTTTAATTCTTTTACCAAAACTTATTATTATTATACAAATGTCGCTATATTATTAAGTTGGACGACAAATAATTAATTAATGTAGGCATGGAGCAACGGAAGATTTCACTGTCCACGTCACAATGTGGTGATGTGTGGGAGAGAGACGAGGCTGTCGATCGGTATGTTCTCGTCGGTGAAAGGGACGGTCAAGTGTCCGAAGGAGCTTATAGATGAGGACCACCCGTTGCTTTTCAAGCCATTTGAAGAAATCGACCTCTTCCGATTCATCTTAACTGAAGAAGGCCCAAAACCCGAATCCACCATCAAGGCTTATTTTGGTGTTTAATTGAATTAATTAATTAGTTTACACATCATCCTATTTCTACCTACTTGTTTTTAGTTTGGAAAATAATAAACAGTCTGATGCAGCAGTTCCGCCATGTTACACCATCAGTGACAGAAACTCCATCGTTATCGTTGGAGGCCATAAGTTGAATTTCTGTTACATAGAAAATTTACCAAGCTATATATTTTCCGCAAAAAATTATATTTCCGAATATAAATCCAACAAATACCATCGTATAAAACCAACAAAAAAATTTGCCTTAAGATTGTTGGAAGACGCAAGGTCTCCTTAAGACAATTTTGAAATTGCGATCTGTAGATTGAATGGGAAAGAAGAAGTTTTAACTGAGGCCCGTGCCGATCACGGTCTTCTTAAGACAATTTCGCACTAGCTCACTCTCATGTTATGCAACGATGTTTATATATGGACGATCACCTCTCAGGAATCAACAGTGTTGTTGACACGAATTGTGCACACAATTCGTTCAACCGAACCAAACCGAACCAATACCTGAACTCAAACAAGAATACTAGACTAAAAAATTGATCAAATAAATAAGCTACGAAAAGAAGTGATGACCGGATCTTGAACGTGTACTCAAAAACCAAGAACGACAACGTCATAGCTTTGTTGAATAAACTTGGTGTAAGCCGTAGATGCGTCGAAAAGACCATCATGGGAGAAGGAAGCAGATAAACTCATATCATGAAGAAGATGTCGATAACGGGCAAGACCACCGGCCATTTTTTCGAAAATTTGGAGAAGAATAGTGGTTATGGTGGAATATATATATCACAAGGGATTCCACCGTGAATTTTGCTATATATATATATATATAACATAATAAACATTTATATGGCATGATTATTTACTCTATAAATACACATAATATATTATGTATATATAAAATATACACTTGCACAAATAGAATTATGCAATGTATTTGGACACTACCTAGAAGTAAATTCGATTTGCAAAATATTAATTTTCCAAATATTGTTTTGGCAACAATTAATTTCATATTTAGCAACACCAGAACCGCACGAAGCATTTCAATTACTCTTCACAATTTATGTGATGACCCAAATGTCATTCACTATGACTATTGGTCAACATCAACCCCAATCGTCCAACATATATATAGTCAACATGTTGCCGCCCTAATGTATATTGTGCTTGAGCTCAAGTTAACCCAACATTAAGTACCAATATGTTTAAATGCACATATTTCAAGACAATGATAGTTGTTACATAATTTAATCATCCGTTAAAAATTATCATTAAATACATTTCAAATGTACAAAATTAATCAAATATAATTTTAAAGTATCACAATCAAACATTAATGTATTATACCATCGTTTTGAAGTATTTTATACATTTGAAACCTTTATTAGTCTAAAAGCTATTAAAAAAAAATTAAACATGTTATATATTTTACATACTCTTCATTTAACCGTATAGTAATTTTTTTAAATAATGATATAATTATAAATTGGAAATATTTTAAAGTGGACTAACAGTTTAACATTATAAAAAAAAACTTATAAAGAGGTGTGTTTTTAGAAATACCTCAACGATAAGCAAACAGTGAGCAAAGTAAGCAATCCATAAGTTCAACCATCGAGACATTGACATTGACGCTGACGAAGAGGCTCTGATCTAACGAAGAGTAGTAAGAGCACTTCCAATGGTAGTTCCTAGTTCATAATTCCATGTTGTAAATTTATCATTGTAGAGAGTTACTAGTTCCTAGTTCCACTTATTGTTGGTTCCTACTAGTAATAATTAAATAAGAACTTGACTTTCCATTGGGAGTTCCTTATTCCAAAATGGGAGTTCCTAGATTTGCCACTGGACGCTGACTAGGCGCCACTAGGTGTGACTGAGACAAAAAATATTATAGTTTTGCCATTATAAAGTGAATAGTGAAGTGGGACAGTTCCTACTAGTAGGAACTCCCACGTTACAGTTCATGTCGGTTCCTACTTGTTAATATTATTTTATTTAATTGTTTTGCTTCTCTTTTGGATTATATATATATATATGCTACGTTAAGTCGGATAATGACACGAGCCGTAATAGGTCGTTTTTTAAATATTAAATAAGTTAAATAATGACACGAACTAAAATTACTAATTTTTAACTTCAAATCAATTTCAGAGTTTTCAGATTCAATTTGTTTATATTTTACCATGTAACACAACCTCAATTCTAAATTTTGAAAAATAGTATAGAATTCCATATTATTAAACCTGAAATATTTTTTTTTAATAAAAAATATTATTTTATTTTAATGCATGTATATTTGTATATAATCTACTTATTATATTATATATAAATATGGAAAAGTATTCAATTATGATGATATTGCTGAAGGCATATCTCTGTTAGAGGTGAGCACAAGACCTCCAATCTCGCATCAAGTGTATATCGGAAATAATATCCAATTACGTGATAAAGAGTAACATAAAAGATTACAAGACGATTTGGTCGAACATCTCTGGCAATTTAGTAATGTGTGTGACAATTCTATGTAGTCTCATATATATATAAATTTTTTAGTTGGAAACTTTAATGTATTGTTTTTATATTTTTTGTAATGTAATTTTTAAATTATTCAATCATTATTTTAAATAAAATTGTGTGCTCATTTATATATTATATTCGTTTTTATACAATTTTTTAAAATACCAAAATAATCGTAATTAATTTTAAATGTATAGTACGTAAATAATTAAACTAACACTAACGACGCCGACTTTCGAATTTTGGGATAATTGACAACACACGTCGGTCAAAGTTGGAACCCAAATATTTGATCCAAAATTGAAACTTTGACGAATTCATAAAAAAATTTAAATTTTGTTAAACAATCAATTACATTTTTATGATTTTGTACATATTTTTTCCAAATTTATTTTAATTAATTCAGTCTAACACTTGAATCTCATTCATTGGTTTGTTCATGTCCGTTTTTAAAAATATGAATATTTAATTTATATATAATGCTTAAAAAATTTAATTGAACATATATTGGATTTTAGTATGCGTGTGCTAATTCTATGTTGTCTCAAATATATATGAATTCAGTTTTTTTAGTTGACAAATTTAACATATTATTTGTATTTTTCTGTAATATGATTTTTAAATTATGACAATCATATTTAACAAAATTACGTGCTTATTTATATATTATGTTCGTGATTTTTCATACAATTATTTGAATACCAAAATATAAATATTTAATTTATTTATAGAGTTTTTTGTACAAAAAATTATATTGTGAGTATAGAATTATGTGGGTCCCAATTTGGAAGTGGAACTAGATCTCTACCACCAGTGGCGTATCTATATGTAATAATGTTGTTACAAACGTAACCACATAATCGAGTATTTTTATTGAGACCTTAGGTTTATTTCTGAAAGAAAATACACTCCGATCCTCATTATTTTTCGGGTAAGATCCTCATATTTGTGTATGACATTAAGACCCCTTTATTATTTTACAAGTCTTTATTATTATTTTGTAATACACATTCAAGCGATTAGCCCATTAGTTTTTTACTTGAAGAATGCGGTTGTAAATGTTATTATTTAACTCTTTAGTAGACTATAAATTGTAGTTAATTAATATAATGTCCTACGGGAGATCAAATTAATAGGATAAATGAAATTATCTAAATTATACAATATATTAGAAAAATATGGATTTTAGTTCTAACATGTTTTAAAATATACAAGAAGTTTCGAAACAATGTTAATTGGTACTTCCTTCAATCTTCCGTCTAAAATTGTCGTCAAATACATTTTAAATTTAACAAAGTAACCGAATTTTTCTGAATATCAAATAAAGACCTTATAACTTATACTAGTGTTACAATAGTGACCCGACTCGATTGAGACTCAATTGATACTCAGTCGGTTCTTGTCCGATTTTATTCAAATGTAACATTTTTATACATCATTAGTGTTTTACTTGTGATACTTTAAAAACTACTCAGTTAGCTTTGTACATTGAAATACGTGTAACGACAATTCTGAAGAGCAAATTGAAGAAAGTAACAATTATTATTATTTTGCAACATGTTGTACATTTTAAAACAAGTTAGTAACAAATTTTTTTTTTTTTAAAACATGGTGTAGGTTTAATATAATTTATCCAATAAAATACAGTTATACGTTAAATCTTAGCAAAAAAAAAAGTTTATAAAACGTACCCCTATTATAAATATCATGGATACGCCAATGTCCACCACTGAAGATAGTTCCTATTTTACTGTACCATTTGCTGTAGCAGTTCCTACTTTGATGAGTTGGCAATGACGTGGCGGGTGAGGTGGAGGAACTAGGAACTCACCATTGGAAGTGCTCTAAGGGGGCGTTTGGATGGACGTAATGTTAGATTACTTGAAATGTGAGATTACAAGTAATGTGAGCTGTAATGTGAGATTACTTGAAATGTTATATTACATTGTTGGGTTGTGCTGTAATGTGGAGTGGAATGTTAGATTACAGTGTTTGGTATGTGTTGTAATGTGTATTGTAATGTGACTTTATTATTATTATATTAATTTATATATAGTATATTATATCTTAATATGATACGGTTTAAAAAAGAAAATATATTTTGACAACAACTAACTTCTTAAAGTTTATGTTTTGTGGTTAATACTATAGTCATTTATGAACTCTAAAAACAAAATATGTAAACTCAATATGCACAACTATTAAAATACTAATAGTTAAAACATTATATGTAGTTTTATAAGATAATTTTCATAAACAATGCATTGAAAAGACTTTACTCATTTTATACGAACATCAGGTGCATTATTATTTATTACAATAATGAGTTATGAAGTAGATAAAAAATAAAAAAAACTACTAATAATAACAAAATTATTATCATAATAAGCTATAATGATAATACAAATTATTTTGTCTATTTAATAAATATTAATAAAATAATAACACTCTGTAATGTTGGACGTAATCTCACATTACATCTGTTTTTGGATGTAATATCACATTAAGTTGAATTGAGTTTGGACGTAATCTGATATTACAATGGACATTATATTACAATGCACATTACGTCATTTGACAAACCAAACAACGTAATGTTGATGTAATGTGGGACGTAATGTGAGATTACATCCCACGTTACATCCATCTAAACACCCCCTAAGAGCATCCAGAATGCATAGCCCCAACTCCTGTCCCACTTTTTGCCACATTAGCGCCAACTAATCAACATGTCATAAAAAAAATATAAGTGTTTAAGAGTTGTCTATCACCACTCCAATGGTGTCTACATTTTTCAACCCCATCTATTAATGAAAAAGTAAAAGAAACAACATTAAAAAATGAAAAAGTAATGGTGGGATGTGAGAGAGTGGATCCCTCATTAAAGGTTTGACAAGAAAATAAGATCTCCTCCACTGAGACAAGACAATGAAAATGTTGTCCTTTTTGGCTGTATTGTGGATGCTCTAACCAGTGTTATCAGAACCGGACCGGGCATCGAACCGGTGAGGGCACCTGTTCTCGGTTCGTTCGGTTCGACCCGGTTCGAACCTGGTCCAACCGCTCCAAGATTATTGTTGGATTGCGGGGTTGATTACTACAGAAACATAAATAAGGTACATGTTTGTAATCAGAATTAAGCAGCGGAAGATGTGCACATACCTTAAACCTTATCCGTAGTCCCGAGGATCTTGCTGAGGGAGTTCACGATCCACCGGACGGAATCCGTAGAGGTTCTTGTTAGAGAAGCCCTACGTGGTATTAGTTCCACAGCAAAGACTCTGATTGATTCTTGGCATGGACGGATCTCCGGAGTGTTTTGCTCTAAGCAAATTGGTACACCCTTGGTAGTGGACTAGGTTCGGCCGAAGTATGCTATAAGGGGGAAGGGTTTTTCTCTCAAATCGCCACTTATGAAGAATTGAATTACCCCAAATAAAACATTAACACCCTTTATTTATATAGGAGGAGCAAAGTGGACAATCACCTCACATAGTTCGACCGGCCACTTATGTTAGGGAGGCCCAATTTTGGGCCTCTCATGTCAATTGAGATTTGGGTCAAGCCCAATTTCCCTAATGTGACATTAACTCAATTTCTTAAGTTACTTATACATATTAATGGACTACCAATTACGGCGCATAGTCTTCGTATGCTAACAATTATTCCATTCCCTTTCCTAACTCTTATTATCACTCCTCCCCGTTGTTACTCTCAGTCTCTCTCGCAATACCCTCACATCCACAATTTCTCTCAATCTCTCTCGTTCTCTCTCCTTCCTTTCTCTCCCAAGCTCCCTCGTTCCCTCTCCTACCCAATCCACCAATCCCTAAATCATCAATTACCCCTCCCGTCCGGAAATCATCCCCCGATTATCTTCAGAAATCAATTCCGTGGAAAGTACGACTTCAGAAATAGGTATGCTGGAATTTCGAGATGGGTATGCTGGAAATTGGAAAAAGATTGTCTGTACATCAAAATTTAAGAATTTTGGAGTGTTCCTCATCTTTTAAAAAATAAACAGAGAGAAGGTATAGTGATCGACACTAACAGCTAACCTTGGTGTGTTTTGAAGAATTCTTTCTGTTTGTGAGTAACCTTACCTTTCTCTGTTGGCTTCTCATCTTGGTCTAGTTCTTATTCTGATCAATTTCCTCGGCGGCTGTTTAGATTAAGCTAGGGTTTAACTTTAACCGGTTTTCATTTTCATTTTCTTTATTGGTACCGAACCGGGACCCGGCGGGCCGCCCTATCCGAACAAAACCGGCCGGTTCACTGAAAACCGGGGAGTTGGACCGGATTCGTTTACATCTTGAACTTTTAATTGAATCAGACCGCTTAAGGCTTCGGTTTCGATTCGAACCCGGTTGGACCGCCGGTCCGGTCCGGTTCTGAAAATAGTGGCTCTAACGCACTATCACAATTCACACCACGCACTGACATGATAATAAATACTAATTATACGTAAGTGACATATATAATAATTATTATTTTATGCCACCGACATATATATGATTATTTTTATGTAAATTGTATATAATCTGTTATTGTTACGGAAGTAGAGAAGTAATAGAAGATGGAACTTGATGATGTCTTATTATCACACATAAGGAGCTCTTATATAGGGATTACATATACTTGTGGAGGAAGTAAATTTAATACTAGGAAAGTCTAAACAAGGAAGATGGTATATACACGTAATACTGAACATCCACTAAATATATTCATAACACTCCCCCTTGGATGTTCATAAGGGAATTATGCCTCGTTAAAACCTTGCTAGAAAAAACCCATTGGGATAAAAATCTAGTGAAAGAAAAAGAGTACACAATTATGGATCCCTTTTTGTAAGCTGCCTCGTTAAAAACCTTACCAGGAAAACCCGATGGGATAAAACCTTGGTTAAGGGAAAAAGAGTGCAGCAGTGTAAATTCTCCCCCTGATGTTGACATCGCGTAATTTCATTAAGTCGACGCAATCCAATCATGTTCGCCAATATTCCATATGTCGCAGTCGATAAAGCCTCCTTGAAAAAATCCGCTAGATAGTCATATGAACAAATTCGTTGGATGAAGAATAACTTGAGGCGAATGTGTTTTGTATGTCTCATTTGATATAACAATCTTCAACTCGAGTTATATAACCTGCATTATCTTCATATATATATATATACAATATAATGCTACATTTTAAAATTGTGCACTTCCATGTTATAACTTACATTTGTGTAGCAAATTAATTTAGGTCTTGATTCATCATCATGATATTAAACTCATGGAATTCTTACAATCATTAAGGTACTCAATAAATGTGTTTATCTATGCAAAATACCTTCAAGACATTTTTTTTATAGGACAAGATTATTTTCAATCTCTTAAGTACTCGATCTTCAGGCTGAGCCAAACCTTTGTCCTTTCAATATATATATTTTGTCTGAATTTAACATCATCAATAAATTGATTGTATTTACAAACTCTTCACGAGTTTCAATATCTTTAAATTCTCCCCCTCACGCGATGCCCCTTTCGGCTATAGCGTGATCAATTCAACTTATCAAAATATCAGTTTTCTTAATTCGCATAATATCATCTGATATATCTTAGCTCAAATGAGCTATACATTG
The DNA here is from genome assembly GCA_036873135.1 of Clarkia xantiana subsp. parviflora. Lineage (NCBI taxonomy): Eukaryota > Viridiplantae > Streptophyta > Magnoliopsida > Myrtales > Onagraceae > Clarkia > Clarkia xantiana. The sequence continues at coordinate 23,391,238 of JAPTYO010000008.1, read as the reverse complement.
TGGAGAATATAACATAATTTGCCTGTATTATTTTAAATGGTACAATATCTTTATTATCCAACATTCTTGGAAAAATTTCATGCTAGCATTTTCAATCCTTCTAGGATTTTCACTTTAATTTTGCTATCAAATTAGCCACCCAAAAAGGCTATAAGTAATTCATATGTGGGACGCATTCAAAACTTTTTATGTACTGCCAACGTAATAATATATTTGAAGGTGATTGCTCCACTAAATGATCCATATAATAATTGTCAGGATTTTGCATATAACATTTGTACCACAGGTTGTGCGTATATATCTTACGACACAATTTATTTATGCGGGAAATAATTTGTATCCACTGGCTTCCGCCTTCTGCATTTTTCATGTTAATACATGCATATTTTCAAACTTTGGCCAATCATAATACTTGTTTAACATATTGAGCTCAAGATCCTCGACTCCTCGTCTTGTTTTATGATTTCACTCATGAATAATATTCAAAACTATTGTCGACAACTTTATATGTTACGGTTTCATCACTTCCCGTTAATGACATAACTCATTGAGATTTCTTTATTGTAATCAATTTCAGGTACCTGAATTACTTATGGGGTTTCTTATTTAGTTATGTCTTTACTTCTTTTGGGAAATCACCTCCATAATAAGACCATATTTACTTATTTACTTTATATGCTCCATTCTTTTATCAATAAAATTGCTTTGGAACCGATATTACACGCTTCAGGAGTGAGTTATTTTTCATTATAATTTGTCCTAGCGGGACATTTCAAATTGGAGCATTTGCAGCTGGTACTTACTTGACTTATGACTTTCTGGGTCTCATAAAGTCACTAATTAATAGGCAGTATCTTAAAATGTTTATCTCTTTGAACTTCAAGTTCATATTATCATTGTGCGAGGATCTAAATGAGATAATAACAATTTTTTTTTTTTTTTCAGTCAATCTCTTTTCTGCCAGCTGCTTCTTTTCTCCCCCTAATGTTGGGAAAAGTTGTTCAACAATGACAATCAACACTCTTGCTTTATATATATAAGTCATTTTTTCTCAAATAATTGATTTATATCCAACATATTTTTCCCAACATTCCAGACCCATCTTTGTGCGATGTGGTGGAGCAATTTAAATATATATCGCACACCATAATATTAATATATGGAAAATTTGTCTCTTCACCAAAAATTGGTTGTAATGGGGGGAATTGTGATTTGACATTGGCTTGATGCGCAGTTATATTGATGCTTTCATAATAGCATACATTTGTACTCAATTTGCTCTAATTGGTAGCAGTTTAGCTATGTAGTTGGAGGATATTTGTAACTTTCATGCTAAACTGCAAATCTAGACATGTAATTGTCTGAATCTTGTAGTAAATATCAACTTTCAATATCATCATCATTCTTTATTGCATAACATGAAAATTTTGCTATTGCAAATTTGTGATAATTAATGCACATGCGACCATATTGTAGATGCATCTTTCAAAATAATATATCGGTCCACATTGCAGGTGAACGGGCCCATATTCACCTTTTATTATTTCCATAAATAATGGAATTTTATCCCGAACTTAGTTGATGATGATCACATAATGAATTTTCCTTTGAGAGCAATTATCATAATGATTTATGGAGAATCTTCAGGTTCTTCCAAATAATGTACTGCGCATCTTAAGTGATCCGGAATGGTCTGTAACCGGTCACGCCAAATATCATATTATATGGGTAAAACTTCGGGTTTACCTCTATATGAATCAGTAAACTTCTGGTTTACCGAATATATAATCAATCATGCCAATATTGGCGGTAAACTTCTGGTTTACCTGATTTTTTTTTCATTATCTGCAAGAGACATATTTCTTCTAGGATCTTCATGATCATTTATTCAAGACTCATGATCTCTTAGGATCTCCAGATCCTTATTTATAATAATTCATGATATACATGATTAATTCTTATACAAGACGATCTTTAATTCACAAATACAATGTTTCAGATCCTATTTTTTCATACATTTTAGGATCTTCCGGATCCTAAAATTATCAATTTTTTGAGCTTTTGAATAACTCATGATCTTCTGGATCATTTTATAATAAAATGCAATAAACGTAATAATATATGTATATAATAAATATAATGCAGTGCAAGAAATAAAAATATAAATGTAAAGGTAATGCAATAAAAAAAATAACAGTATATGTAAATAAAGTGCAAGAAATGTAAATATAAATATAAAATTAATGGAACTATAAATTCATAATTATTGATCTTCAAGATCGTAATATCGGATCTTCAGGATCCGTCATTTATAAAGAATGCATTTTCTTAACCATAATATCTCATATTTAATAATAATATATGCAATGACTTTTTTTTTTTCATTTGAGGCTAATCTTTGCCTAGTGTCATCGCACTTCATATGAATAAATTTCTCGCTTCATCATATAATTAAATTTTTGTTAGCGACATCGCGCTTCTCAAAATTATCATTCTTCCAAATCAATTGGATTTTGCATTCTTTATTTGTAAGATGCATCATCTTTCTTTATCGATATCATGACGATGCTAACAATTTTATCTATTTCAAAATCAAAATCAACTGTTTCTATGACCATGATGATTATAACATATTTGTATTTATACTCTTAAAAGGTCATTATAAATTATATCACTCACTTCAGGGAGTGGATGCTTTCATCGCTATAATCATAATCTACAACACTCGCTTCAGGGAGTGGAGTATATCCTTGTTATAATCATAACTTATGACGCTTACTTCAGGGAGCGTAATATTTGCCTCTACACTCGCTTTAGGGAGTCGAGCAATATCAATACATATAACTTTATGTATGAAATAATTTTTTACATTTATGTGTATTCAATATATAAATACTACCAAAATAAAATTACCGACGTGATATCGTGTATTAACATCCTTTATTTTCGACATAAGTTATTTATTCAGCAATTTATTCGTAAAAAAAATTATCATATAAGATATTTAACCAATTCATATAAACAACATAACCAGAACTTGTTACTAGCTGGCAGTTGTACATAAACTATAACTATAGAAAATAAGGCTTTTCATAGTCAGTAAAGAAAATAGAGAATTATCACCGAAAATCATAGTTTGTCATTACAGATTAGAATAATTATCCCCTAAGCAATTTCATAGTGGCGTTCAATTATTATTATCATATAAATATATATAGGCCATCGTTTAGGCAACAAGTATTCAAATTTAACCTCGATTATGTTGACAAACTAGTCTAAGCGCGATTTCCATAACGAATCATCTATGAACTGATTTTACTTATTCAACGATTCATATCAAGATGTGAATAACAGTCTAACTAAACTTAACCAAATCCGAGTTAGTTTTCTTTGCTAACTTGTGGAGTCGGAATCATACCTCGATCAATTATGTGTGTCATCTGTCATGTACTGTAAGATTGAATACGACTTGCTTCGTCGGAGTTTTGTTTAAGCAGTCTGTTGTGTCAACACATCGATCTCGAATCATTTCTTAACTCGTACATATTCAACTAAACATTAAATTCCTGACACACAATAATTATAATAATTAGAATATGAATTATTAAATAGTCAAAATACGTAAGTAAATAAAGAAGTAATAATCTCCCTTTCAATGCAACACAATCAGATCGATTCAAACTCCAAGGAATCGTTGGTGGTTCTGATAAATCGGTTGATGGATTCTCAAAAGATTAGTTTGTGCCACTATCCCACTTCCACCATTGTTGTTCGAGTTTTTGTCATGAGAAATTTATATCATGGTGGCGGTCTCTATACTTTAGTATAATATTACGATAAGGGTTGGAAAAAAAATTTGAGCAATTCGTGCTGATAACGTGTTACGGAAGTAGAGAAGTAATAGAAGATGGAACTTGATGATGTCTTATTATCACACATAAGGAGCCCTTATATAGGGATTACATATACTTGTGGAGGAAGTAAATTTAATACTAGGAAAGTCTAAACAAGGAAGATGGTATATACACGTAATACTGAACATCCACTAAATATATTCATAACAGTTATAAAATTATTGTTACAGGCTTACAGCAATAATAATTCGACACGTACCCCAATATATTCCATGGGCCTTGCCAACGTCAGTTTCTTAACCTAACTAATATATTTCCATCAAATGCAATAATGCCATGCTATTTAATATATATATATATATAGAACCTTAAATATATACATAAGAATAAAACATTAAACTATGAAATTTTTAGTAAAAAATCTATAGAAAGTTGTTATGTGTAACACATGTCAACCAATTGTTATTTATAAAGTTGAAAGAGAATATTGTTATGCATTTCCATGTAGATCTAAAAGTACTTTCTAAATTTCATAATTTTTTTCACATATTTTAGCATCACTCAATAAATAAACACGAAGTAGGCAGTTGAAGCATTATTGTAGAGAACACCAATATAGAATAAAATATTAAACATGGGACCGACACCAAGAACAACTCCGGACACTTATTCCAGCTCCCAAAGATAAATCTGTCCGAGCCTGGGTTGGTCCCAGGAACCCCGACTTGGGTTCGTGTCCAGTCCGAGGTATTCAGGGCGCTCGAAGAGTTCAGTTGCTTCGTAGCGGTGGACGAAAACATCATCTCTGCTGAGCTCTATGAGAAATTGTTGATGAAAGATGGGGTGATTGAGGAGCTGTTCGGCCTCCAAATGGTGAAGCGACGTTTCGTGGACTCGAGCCGACCCTTCAGTTCCCAGCACTAATCGAGACATTGACGCTGACGAAGAGGTGTGATAGTGCGTTATTGACATACATGCCGTCAGGGACGGATCCATGAACAATTTTAAGGGGGGCAAAAAAAATTTGATGATAAAATATTAATCTAATAATTAATTAATAAAAAATATTTTTAATTTATATTAAAATTAACAATTCAATGTCAGATATATTATATAACTGCAATTAGAATAGTGTAAATAAGTTCTTCTAAAGTTAATAATAATACTATAAATATATTCATTGATGTAAATCTCTATCAAAATGTTATTCTATTTTGCGTGCATTTTTTTCGCATTACTATTGTTCTTTCAAATAAATTTTATTTGCATATATATAGAAAATCATAAATTATATACAAATAATTAATCATGAAACAAAGAATAAGACAAAATTATTGTCTACAAAAAGTTTGGGTAAAAGTTCAAATACCTTAAATATTCAATTAAAAAAAATAAACATTTTATGATTTCAAATTTTCAACCACGTGTGGGTTTATATTTAATATAGACTTTCTAATACGCACTATATTATAATATTATCTCTCTCTTTCCCCTTGATCTAACTATGAGTAATAAATTATAATGCACTAGCACACCACGCACTAAAAAAATGACCATGATAATAAATATTAATTATTCGTAAATGATTATTATTTTTTTGCCACGACGTATATATGTTTAAATCATTCAATTAATTATAACATTATTGTTATAAGAATAAAAATAATAATTCAACACGTACCCCGATACATTAGGATTTAGATTAATTGGTTAATATATTTTAATCTAAATCTTGACACATGTATTTGGTGTAATTAATTTTGTTAATTTATTTTTCTAAATACCTATTGTGATTGGTGAATCATAAAAGAAAAATATTTAATTTAAAAATATATATTACGATTACATCGTTGAGACACGATCTGAAGTAAAAAGAGTGAGACATATGATATGTATCCATATATTTCATGGGCCTTGCCAATATCATTTTCTTAACTTAACTAAAAGCTTGGGCATAATCAATTGCAATGAACCTAATAACTAACGAATCAATTGCAAATACTTATTAATGCCATTAATTTATGATTGCAGGAATTTGTTGATGTCGTTCGAAAAATACAAGATTAGACATATCTTTCGCGAAGGAAATAAAATCGCGAATTTTTGGTTAAGAATGCTCTCCATTTGGATGTTAATTTTGTGGAACTGGATAATTTTTCGATAGTTTTAACTCATCTTATTATGTATGATGTCTCTGGGTACTCTGAGACTAGATATGTTGTAGACTCTACTTAAGAGGTTTTATTATTTCATGAATTTACCCAAAAAAAAAAAAAAATTGGACGGAATAGACGGTATTCTTTTTAAAAAAGACCACAACTTATGATCCGAGTCTGAAGTCGAGTCTAAGTTTAAAGAAAAATGTTAGGAAATAAAATTAGGGAAGCGAGTTCAGACCCACTACATTATCCCATTGAGTAACTCATTAAGCTTATATATTGTTCCAACTCTTCAAACTATTTGATGTGGTACTACTGTCCACTGTAATCCTAACAATCTCCCCCTTACATGTGAGACCATCGTAATTGGAAATCTACTCACATCGTAGCTCTCCCTTAACCGAAATTTCATATTTTTTTACGGCACCAAACTGTGAAATATTTCAAATCAACCCTCAAACTATCACGCTATGCCCCTAGTCATGTGTGGACTCATGCTCTACCCTACATGTACATGTTGCCACCCTTACCGGCACTCACTGCCTTCTCGAACTGAGCCACATGCTCTGATACCAGTTGTTGGGAGATTAAAATCTAGGGAGCGAGCACAACAAACACAATACATAAACCTAGTGAAGTTCTTTGATAGTAGGAGTAATTCATTAAGATTAAATAATGGTTCATCACTTTCAAACTATATGACGAGGTATTCTCCACTCACACGTAACCCTAACAAAAAAAAGTCTTGACTACCTCTAAGTTTTGTAATTCAGGATGAGCTCCTCGGGCTAACCTGAAATTTACACTAAAATTAAACAGAAAAACAAAAAATCACATATTATCGCTCTTCAAAATTTTAACACATCTAGTGATACAAATATTAATTTCTCGTATAAATATCAATTTTTACAAATTTAGAATTAAAGTTAGTTAAAGTTAAGTTAAGATAACTCACACTATAAGTTAAGATTAATTACAAATTCAGGACACGAAGAAACTTGCTAGATTTTGTCTAAAACTCTAGGACATTTCTATCAGTACACTGAGATTTTTCATCTCGGTCACTAAAAATCTAATATTATAAATATAAGGACTCAGTAATATAATAACGTTATTTACCCATCAACTTAGGGACAAGGTTACAATGCTACGTTGGTATCATACCTTCTAAAATTTCTTGAATATATTTTATTATTGTAATCATTTGCCCGCCCATCCACTTCTCCGTTCTTATCAATCCAATTCCAAAAATACAATATTAAAAAAATCAACATTTTAGTTTAGTTATTTCATTTATGTATAAAGTTTATACTACTAATCTTTAATACACATCTTACCATACAAAATATATTTTTTTTTTCCAAAATACAAAATAATTCATTTTAATATATTAAAATAGAATACACTGGTCTAATAGTTTATATTTATGATTAGTAAGATGTTTAACCATTATATATATATATATATATATATATATTAAATGGTTCAAGTTCCAGTTATTTGGGTACCTAGCTGTTATCCCGGAATTAGAATCGAAATTACAGGTTCTTAAAATTTATCCCAAAACCGTACCAGAACTGTTTAACTCTACCCAAAACCTACTCAAATGACCGGTTTCGGTTCAAACCGGGTAGTTTGCTCACCCCTAATTCTTATTAATTTTAAACTTTTAGATATTACTTAAAATTCTTACAGACTTTGCATCACTTGCCCAAGTAGTGTACATGGTAATGTACGTTTAATAACTTTTTTAGGATTGAAGTCTTATTGTTTTGTCTTTTTTTTTCAATTTTTTTTTATATGTTTCATGTTATAAGAATGTATATTATACATATCAATTATAACACTAAGCCTAAGTCGCGTACCAAAAAATAGATTATCATTGTCTTGACATGTAAATCAATCCACCAACTACCAATCTTCATTAACTGGTAATGTAATTAATATTGATTTTATCAAATCTTTTTCATATAGATATAAAAAAATAGCATATATATATTTTAAATAAATTACCCCAAATACATAATATAAAATACTAAAAAAAATTAAATATAATTTAAATTTCAACCAATATTATAATTTTTAAATTAATTTTTTAAACTAAATTTTAAAATATGTGGAGAGTCTAAAATTCATTAAAAAATTATATATAATATAATTTGAATTTTCTCAAATTTTTATGTAAGTATCTAGGCGGGTGTTTTTCTATTTGCCTTTTTTTTTTTTTTTTTTTTTTTTCAGAACACTATCTGCCAACTTAAATCTCTATTCCAATTATTTCATCAATTCAACTACTTTACCCTTGAATAAAACTTGTGAGTGGTCTTAATTGGCTAACTATCCAAAAAAAAAAATTAAAAAAAATAAAAAAAAATTACACCCTATAAAAAATAATATAAACAACAACAATACAAAAAAAATTACTATGAATATGTAAGCATCATGCAACACTAAAAAAAACATGTGAAAAAATTCTTAAAAAGTCAATAGCTAAATAAAGAATAACACCAATTCCTTAATTTTTTTTTGTTTGTTTCTAATATATACAGTGGGGATCTAGGAACCCAGCTAAGTGGGTTCTGATGGATAAATGTCCAATTCGGGTTCGTATTTACGCTTCGGGCTTTGCAAACACGTCAAAAATTACATCTCGTCTCCAAAAACGTCTCCCAAGGGGTCAAAACGGTCCGGAAACGCATTTACGCGTGACCGGACCGGACATCCGGATTGCATTTGCAATCCGAACCTCCGGGTTGCAGCAACCCGGACGTCCGGGTTGCTTGCAATCCGGACATCTGGATTGCAGCAATCCGGACCTCCGGATTGCGCCATCCGGGGGTCCGGATCGCACGGCAATCCGGACCTCGCCGAATTGCCCAATTTCGACGAGGTCCGGGTTGCGCCACGGGTATTGTGCGATTGCCGTATCCGCGATTACCGTGTCCGCGATCGTCGTTGCGTGTAGAGAAGTCAAGTTCGCGCATTACCAATATGGACGACGGTTCCCGCTTGTTTTCTTGAACCGTCGTCAAACCGCTTTAAAACCGGGTCTGGTCTCAAGGAAGCCTATAAATAGGAGACCTTGGCCACCCATTTTCACACATTCTCTCATTTGCCCAACTTTGGTATTTTGAGCTCTGACTTCTCTCTAGAATTCTCTCTCTCTAGAAATTACCTTTTTGCCACTATAGTGACTTAGGCATCGGAGAGGGCTCCGCTAGCACCACCCCCCCCCCCCTCTCCGTGCTAGCATTGGTCCTTTGTGCAGGATCCGACGCTTGAGACACAGACTTGCCGGGTCACAACCTTGCCGGGTCACAACCTTGCCGGGTCACAACCTTTCCGAGACTCAGACCTCACGCGGGAGTAAGTCCGAACACTCGTCAGTGGCCCAACCTCTGCCTGACAGAAGGGTTACGGCCCGCACAATTACACAAACCGACGCGTCCCCGTGACCTCATTCATCCAGGACCCAACATTGGCGCCGTCTACGCGATTCGAACAAAAAGCTACCATACCGCAAAATCATGGCGAGTGATCACAACCCTCCCGAAGAGGTGAAAAATCTAAGGAAAATACCCGGGCGTCCCAGGAAGTCTCCGGCGAGCAAAAGAGCAGGATGCCAAGCTCCAGCTGGGAGCCAGTCGGGACCCTCCCACATCCCAAGAGCTACTTCCGTAGCCTCATCCATACCGACGGACAATGTGCCCAACGCACAGCACAGAGAGCCAAGGGACAAGCATCACGCGCATCCACCCGGTTTCGAACCACAAATGCACGAAGATGAATCCCAGACAGAAATGCCGCAGGGCGAGCAAAGAGCGAGGGCAAACCCGATGCCCACCGTCACTCCAGCGATGATGGCCGCGATAGAAGAGCTACTCGCATTCCGCGAGTCTCTCAAAAACCAAGGATACACAGCTCAGCCTCCTCCAACCAACCAACAGTATGCTGCGCCAGCAAGAGAAATGTCGCAAGACACTACTCGCTATGGCAATCCTTTCCAGGGCAGTCACCAACATGCAAGATATGAACCTGAACGGTCATATACTCCTTTCCAAGGAGCTCAACAATGGAAGAACGAAAGGCAGCCCCCATTCTACCACCCACAGCAACCAACGAGAGACGATCCTTATCAGGCCACAAGCAGGGATCAATCTGACATCTACCGCGACAATGGTCAGCAAAAACCTTCAACAGGTTATGCTGAACCGGTAAAGGGATTTACCGCCGAGATGTTAGAAGAGCTGGTGGAGAAGAAAATGAAAGAGGCAAAAATGAAAGGCATGCATGCTCTTGAAGAAAGGGCATCACATCCATTTGCTGACCACCTAGTAGACAGTCGCGTCCCAGACGCACTGTATCGAATTGGAGGCGACCCCTACCGTGGAAAAGGAGACCCAATTGAACACGTGCAAAAGCACGAGGCCTCTTTGCTGGGCAGAACAAAAAACCCGCATCATTTCGCAATGACGTTTTCACAAACTCTTGCCGGATCTGCAGCGCACTGGTTCTTCTCACTGCCATGCGGAAGTATTACTTCATGGGCAGACCTAAAGGCCAAGTTCATCCAACGATACATGGGCGAGCGCACACTGTTGAAAGGGGCAAACGCTCTGGACGATGTCCAACAACAGAACGAAGAGTCCCTTGCCGACTACTACGTCCGCTTTAATCAGAACATTTCTGACATTCAGGGAAACCTGACCGAAGGAGAAATTGTTCGAGCATTCATCCGAAACCTGGGTCGAAGAGGCAATGCCTTAGCTGAAAAGATGGCAAAGCGCCCAGCAGAATCCATGGAGGAACTGGCCGCGAGAGTGAAGGAGTATATAGACCTCGAGAGATTCAGAAGCCAGAAAAAGGCAAAAATTGCTGCAGCTAAGGCAAAAGACAATCCAAAACATTACCAACCAAAGCCACACCCAGGCAACCAGCAAGGAAGACATTGGCAACCTCAGCCAAAAAGACCTTTCCAAGGGGATTTTCAAAAGCCAAAAGAAGTAAATCTCGCCGATTGCATCCCTCTGAACGCCCCGCTATCGGTGATTTTGAAAGAAATGAAAGACGCAAATATGTGGAAAGAGCCAAATAACTTCAGGAAAGGACCACTGGGGAGAGACAAGGACAAGTGGTGTGAAAACCACGAAGTCTTCGGCCATGAGACCGATAGCTGCGTTTCGCTTCCGAATCAACAATTTCGTCCTCAAGGGTGAACTGAAGCAATTTGTTGATCAAGGCAACAACCCCTCGAGAAAGACTCAGCCAGAGTCGTCAAAAAGAACAAACAAGGGAAAAGAGAAGGTCAATGACAACCCTCCGCCAGCCAAGCGAGGTATAATCAATGTTATACATGGAGGACCTGCCGCCGGAGGACACATATCTAATGCTCGGGACATTTATGCATCCCAAGCAGCAACACTGCCGAAGTACGGAAAGCGCAAGCAACCCGAGCAAGAAGACGCAGTCATCCAATTTTCCAGGGAAGACTTGAAGCATATCGTTTATCCCCACGATGATGCTTTAGTCATTACCATGGACATTGACGGGTACGATGTGAAAAGAATTCTTGTGGATGGTGGAAGTTCTGCTGACATTCTACATATCAGAGTCCTGGAGCAACTAGGAAAATCTGTCAAGGACTTGTCCCCAGGAACCTTCTCATTAGTTAGCTTCGCAGGAGCAGCTACACAACCCTTGGGCACAATCACACTTCCGGTCATCCTCGGCCAGGGGTGGAAAGCATTGCATATCAACGTCACTTTTGTAGTTGTAGAATCCCTCGGAGCCTACAACGGAATCTTGGGACGAACAACGATCAATCCCTATGTGATCGTGCCCTCCACCATCCACCAAAAAATGAAGTTCCCGACAGAACATGGGATCGGAGAAGTGCTGGGCGATCAGATAACCGCAAGGCGTTGTTACGTCAATGCCTTGAGAGCAAAGCACCAATACCATGTGGCCATGGTAAATTCCTTCAAGAGGCAGAAAGTGATTGACGAAAGAAAGAAGCAACCAATGGAACAAGCAATTACAATCTGGAAACTGCAAGAGAGCATCCAGTTATCACCATGGCAGCAGATTTGGCTCGTTCAGCAGGGAGAAGACGAGCCAATCTTGGAATACTTCATCAAATTCGCCTCCAACGCCTCAACCGCGAAAGCAACAAGAGAAGAAGTGATAAGCGTGTTCTATGCAAATATGAACGCCAAATCTTTCCTTCTCTTTGGACGAACCCATGGATGGCGAACAACAAAAACCATGGCAGATCTAAAGGAAAAGCTTGAGACAGCAGTCTTTTGCGAGCAAGAACTGAGGTGGGGTACACCCCTCAGTTGGGACAAAGGTGTTCAAGCAGAAATGAACAAGCAAGAAGACACAAACATTGATATGGACAACATCTTCACACCACTCAATACGGTGGCCGAAGATATTTATGTCAACCTGCTGGAAAACAAGCTCCCAAGTCCACTTGTCCCGGAGACAGCTTTCCTGGGCAGCAATATCACTGAATGGTGCAAGTACCATAAAACTTGGGGGCACAATACAAACATGTGTCTGCCACTAAGGAAGGAAATCGAAGAATGCATCACGCTAGGCGCACTGAGGCGATTTGTTGCAACCAACTACGCAACATCGTCATCAAACCAGCCATGACAAAACGGGAGAAACAACTCTCTTCTAGATTACTTTGCGCATTTCTACTACTTCTAGTAAAATCAATGTAAATACGCGCAAGTATCTAATAAAGTCAATCTACGTTTGTAGGTACATACTTATCTCTTGCACGCTATTTTTTGGATTAAACGCGAAGCAACAAACTACGCGCATATTATCTACTCCAATAATCCAAGAAACTATGCCATGTGCAAGCAAAATCTATTACGCATTATGGCTACACTACGATTACTACTCAGGAATTACGCCAAGTAGTAACCTATCCACAAAAAATCTTCTCCAACAATACAAGCTAAGCATTGTATGAAAGGAGGGGCTTATGGTATACAACACCAACATATCTATTATCTACACCAACAAGAAGTTTATTTCTCCATTATAGGCGTCTATCTCTAGAAGCCGCCGACAACACAAAGCTATCGAGCTATGTGTACAACCAACTTATTCCGCAATGACAACCTGCGGATCTGCTATCAAAACGACGACTATTCAGGGCGTCAACTACAAGCAGAGTCTCGGATTAACACCAAGACTATCAAAACAATGACTTTTCAGGTCGTCAGATACAAACAATACCTTGGAATAACGCCAAGGCCTATCATCAAAATAACATGTTGAGGTATCCTCTTTTCTAAAAGACAAGCCCCATGTTTACTTATCTTAATGACATGCTGTGACATCTCTGGTTAGAGGCAAATCCTTATGTCCATAGCCATTCCCTGGATTTAGAACAGGACGGGCATACGGGGCTGATCACCCCTCAAGTGATGGAAGTTCTCTGTTTAGACAACTACCTCACTCTAAATGTGTGTACCCTGTTTAGGGATCACTCTAAGTGTGTATATCTTGTTTAGGATTCACTCTAAATGTGTATACCCTGTTTAGGGTTCACTCTAAGTGTGTATATCCTGTTTAGGATTCACTCTAAATGTGTATACCCTGTTTAGGGTTCACTCTAAGTGTGTATATCCTGTTTAGGATTCACTCTAAATGTGTATACCCTGTTTAGGGTTCACTCTAAGTGTGTATATCCTGTTTAGGATTCACTCTAAATGTGTATACCCTGTTTAGGGTTCACTCTAAGTGTGTATATCCTGTTTAGGATTCACTCTAAATGTGTGTACCCTGTTTAGGGTTCACTCTCTAAGTGTGTATATCCTGTTTAGGATTCACTCTAAATGTGTATATCCTGTTTAGGGTTCACTCTAAGTGTGTATATCCTGTTTAGGGTTCACTCTTCATGACGGAAGTTCTCTGTTTAGACAACTACCTCACTCTAAGGGTGTATATCCTGTTTAGGGTTCACTCAAAGTGTGTATACCCTGTTTAGGGTTCACTCTTTATAGCGGAAGTCCTCTTACTAGACGACAATTCCGTACTACAGACTTTCAAAGCCGTGATGTGTGATTCCTGGACGCAGAAAACATGCATCACAATTCATACTCTCAAAAGTGCTACATGGTCCCTGGACGCAGGAATCATGTATCACAAACATTTTTACCAAATATTTTGTCAAAATATTTTATAAAATCTTTTATGTATCAAACTCCTTTCCAAAAAAATTTTATCAACACGATTTTTTGGATGTATCACATTCAATGTCAAAATATTTTTTCAAATATTTTACCAACACCCCTTTTAGGATTCGCAAAATGCTTCTTCAAAAACTAAAATGTTTTGAAGTATGGTTCCCCAACGCGGGTTGATACACGCTGGCAGGTGCGCTCCCTGTTTAAAACTCATAAAATCTACAAGTCGAGTCTTGTACAACGTCGCCTTAGAGTGGAACTAAGAGACGGTATAAACTAGTATCTTGCTTAGCCAAGATTACACCCCTCAAATAATACTTTACGTATGCTTCCCCAACGCGGGTTGATACACGCTGGCAGGTGCGCACCCTGTTTAAAACTCATAAAATCTACAAGTCGAGTCTTGTACAACGTCGCCTTAGAGTGGAACTAAGAGACGGTATAAACTACTATCTTGCTTAGCCAAGATAACACCCTTCAAACACACTACTTGTTGAGATATATTGCTATACGCAAAAATACTTGGCAGGCCGCAACACATATAGCGGCAAGCTATTCAGGAAAGAAAGGCAATACGCGTAATGCATCATGCAAACAATCAGGAGAACTTTTCAACTTATCAATCTGGAAGTGGCTATCAGTCACGCCTGCGGGGACTATGTCTACGCTACTAGTCATCCACATTCAGTAAACACAGTAAGTGATAACGGTATGAAATATTACTAACAAGTTATCATGCAAACTGCTGTGTATAAAACAGGTCCATGCGACGAAGTTCAAAGCGAACAAGTCACAAACAACAACTCCAACAAGTTTCTAAAACATAGAAGCTGGGGGGCAAACTGGCTCACATACGAGTTCAACACGTCGAAAAGATGACACAAATCAAAAAAGTCCACCATCCCTGACAGGGCTTGGTGGAACAGGCAAATGTTGCACGCTAGTGCCACCACCATCTTCTCCAAACAAAAACGCAAAATCAGATGTTGCAGCATCTAAGCGACGAAGCTCGGTAACTTGCCTAACAGCAGACTCCGCATATGGCCCCAACTTGTCAAAAGGAAAGCCATGAGCAAGAATACTCACTCTACGAATAAAATCCTCAGCAAACTCGCTGAGCATGGGAGTGGCCTTCGCTCTAGCAGCAGTAGTAACTGCGCTATCAAATCCAGGAGTCGAAGAGAACTTGCTAAGTCCTTCTTCAATGCCAGCCTTCATCTCTACCTCACAAACTTTCCGGCAGGCAACCTTGTGCTTGCCTACGTTATCTGAAATCGCCTTCTCAATGGCGGCATTCTCGGATTCAAGCTGAATAACGCTAGCATGATCAGCCTCATAACGAGCATCAAAGTCCGTCTTCTTCAAGGAAAGACGACGCACTTCATCCTTGGCCCCCTCAAGCTCTTTGGACAAAGCGGCAGCTCTGTCAGCAATGGCACGGTTCTCCTGAACAAGCTCTAGCATGAAAGAGGCCATATGCACCATGTCGGAAACAACCTGAGAATAAGGACACAATAAACATATATATTCGGGGGCAACGAACATAGCAAAATAAAATAAAGAGATACTCACTGGAGCAAATCCAGACAGTGATCTCTCAACAAATGTTCGCGCCTCCTCGTCGCTCGAGGGCCGGACAACTCGATCTCCAGGGGGAATGGAGCGACGAAGAACACGCACGCCAACTTCAGGCATGCTCAGCTGGGAGTCTTTTGGAAAAGTAACACCTCCCGCCACGTACGGCATCCACCTATCATCTGAAATATCTCCATCCAAAGGACGAAGCAAATCTGCACGTCCAAGCGGTGGGACCACTACATGTAAAACAGGCAGCGTTATGCAAAAACCAAGTATAAAGCATATAAGGGTATAGAATAAAATGTCCAGCTTATACCAGAAAGAGGAAAACGCTCCACCTCGGTCCGCTCCTTCGAGCGGGGGGCAACCAACACATCCTCGCTACCACCAACTCCCTTCCCTTTATGATAGGAAGGAGTTGGAACGGTCGCAGTAGTCTTCGGACGCTTTGAACCGCTCGAAGAACGCGTCCCAGTGGTGGACCGTTTAGAAGAGTCTGGTGCAGCAACAACGCGATCAGTGACAAGCGCCGTACGACCTGCAAGTAACATGAAAAGTTACAACCCGATCAAGAAAATAAAAGGTTGCTCCTTCAGGAAGCTACCTACCTGTGCCGCGTCCAGAAGCCGCTGATACTCCGGAAGCAAGTGGGGGAACGATCCTCCCGCTAGAAGCAATCTTACGAGCGGCCGCCGTCTGCAAAGACGAGCTTTTTCCGTCAAACCAACCTACAGTGCAACACGGAAAAAGTTACAAAAGTGATCAAACATACCGAAACTGCAGAAGGGAGCACGTGGATCCCAGCATCGATCAATTCTTGATCAGACGCACGCAGTGAGCAAGTAAAACCACGCGATTGTTGACAACGGTATATCCGTTTTATCACTTCTCTATCCGACGGGGAAAGCTCCCGAAAAGTAGGTGCAGGATCAAACTTCTGAATATACTCAACATCCCAAGTCGTCCCCGCATCATGAACAAAGAAATAATGATGTTTCCAATGATCGGCAGACCGATCCGCGGTAGCGACTAATCGGTAACTGGGATCCCACTTGGCTTCCCCAAGACCAAGTTCTTCAAAACCATCGCCCTGTAAGTTCGGCCAACGAACTCTCACACCGCACAAGCCCGCCGAGTCTGAACTCCTAAGCTGGTAGAAACAGCGAAAGAGAGTGCGAGAATAACACCAGGACTGCTGGTGAAGCAACACTCTGAAACAAGTCCATACCCGAATCCCGTTGGGTGTAAGATCTAAAGGAGAAATTCCATAACCGCTACAAAGATCAACTAAGTCAGAACAATATGGAAACCGCAAACCCTCCCTAACGTGTGATGTGTACACGACAGATAAATCCGCGGGCGGGGGAGTAGCATCCCCTAAACTGCTATCAGGAAGTACCTCAAAGGGGTAAAAAGCCTCGGTACAAGCGTCAAGTCCGGAAGCACTAGCATACAAGGTGAACAAGGATCTATCCAGGCGGTTAGTATGATACCGAACCAATGCCTCAGTCTCTCCAGCAGGAGATACCCCAACAGCTACGCCCCCGTCAGTATCCAAAACACTATCTGCCGGCAAAGCCGTGCCGACATCCAAATCATCCTCTATGTCGGAAGTAAAGGGAGTCTGCGATAAAGGGGTGGCGGACTTACTCATTGTACCAACGCGACCAAAAGGAAGTTAACTCCGCAAGGAATTGCTACAACCTCACAACCTGCAAAGAAACAATCAACATCAATACGCGTATCAGTGTTAACGCGTGTATCATCTTTACGTGTCGACAAGGTCGCTCGTTGACAAGGAGAAAATATTTCCTAAGTATTTCCATGTACGTACATACATGTCGACAAGGTTGCTCGTCGACAAGGAGAAAATATTTCCTAAGTGTTTCCATGTACGTACATACATGTCGACAAGGTTGCTCGTCGACAAGGAGAAAATATTTTCTAAGTGTTTCTATGTACGTACATACATGCCGACAAGGTCGCTCGTTGACAAGGAGAAAATATTTCCTAAGTGTTTCTATGTACGTACATACATGCCGACAAGGTCGCTCGTTGACAAGGAGAAAATATTTCCTAAGTGTTTCCATGTACGTACATATATGTCGACAAGGTTGCTCGTCGACAAGGAGAAAATATTTTCTAAGTGTTTCCATGTACGTACGTACATGTCGACAAGGTTGCGCATCAACAAGGGGAAAATATTCTCCAAGTGTTTTCATAAACATACACATACGTGTCAACAAAATGGATTGCACACAACGAATAGCTATGCCCCCTTGGCACACCTACGACGCTCATCAACAAAGCTCATACGACGACATCTATGGTAACAAACATTAGATATCGTTTGAATATTTTCTAAGTGTTTTAGCATACTTGCAGGCAATAACCAACGGCTCAACCATCAACGCGCGTACAAACATCAACGCGCGTATCAACATCAAGGGGCATTATGTCCTAACGGGGAATTCCACCTCGACTATCCGCGGAAACGAAAAATCGCCTAAGTTATGGACAAACGACGATAGTAACGGCAATCAATCAGCAATTATTCAACATGTGAGCACCAACAAGAAGTTCTATACGGCAGCAACGAAAAATAACTTAGACGAACAACCATCCGGCGACACCCCAAGCTCAGGCCGAAACTACTTTTTAAATTAAGGTTTTCAAATTACCTCAAAACAGGACGAAAGATATCACAATGGATTCCTCTCGTCGAGACGATTCCGGGAAGGTAAGGACCGCAGCGAGGCGAGGTCGGGAAGGCGGCGCGTGGGGCTCACGCTCCGGCGAAGACTCCCCACTCGCGGTGGCGCGTGAGGGCGCGTGTGACGTCCCCTGAAGAATCCGAAGGTGGCGCTGGAATCGTTGGGACGAACCGAGTCGATTGGTGGTGTCAATTTCCAAAAACAAGCAAAAAATCAGACTCGAAACTGTCAAAACGTATCTAAGCTCCACGACGGCAAAGAAACTTTGAACACAAAGATAATTCCGGGAAAGGGTGAGTGAATTACCTGCAAATGGATTGAAATGGTGAACTCCCAAGGTGTTGGAGGGATAAATGAGAATATGTGTATTTACTAATCCCTAAGAAGATGCTTTGTGGATAAGGATCAAAGGATTAGTTCACCTACACACAAGACTAAACCCCTACGGTATACTCTATTCTCTCCTCTTAAGATATCTACTCTCGTACGTATCTTGACATCATTCGCACGTCACGGTCGCTTGATTCATGATTTGGAAATCACTTAGTCATTTTAAAAACATACGATTTCTATTTTCTTGCATTACGTAATTACGATCTTGCCACGTCCATTATTCATGCATACATGTTGATAGACGCATTCTCGCATAAGTGCATTACTGTTTGCTCGTGTCCCCGACGATGATCATATTTGCACATATACATTTTCCTATTGCACTAACCATGATAATAGGAAATAAAAACATTCGGCCGGAAAGCCAAGCGACGGACGAAATCAAGATTCCTACGTCCGACCGACGATCAAAATTGAAAGGTTAGCGTCAGACTCAAATTGGACAAATATCCTAACTTAAAATAGAGTCAAGAAAGGTTCTAAACTGTTACTTGACTCGGGGGCAAGTGATGGATAAATGTCCAATTCGGGTTCGTATTTACGCTTCGGGCTTTGCAAACACGTCAAAAATTACATCTCGTCTCCAAAAACGTCTCCCAAGGGGTCAAAACGGTCCGGAAACGCATTTACGCGTGACCGGACATCCGGATTGCGGTGCAATCCGGAGGTCCGGATTGCGCCATCCGGGGGTCCGGATCGCACGGCAATCCGGACCTCGCCGAATTGCCCAATTTCGACGAGGTCCGGGTTGCGCCACGGGTATTGTGCGATTGCCGTATCCGCGATTACCGTGTCCGCGATCGTCGTTGCGTGTAGAGAAGTCAAGTTCGCGCATTACCAATATGGACGACGGTTCCCGCTTGTTTTCTTGAACCGTCGTCAAACCGCTTTAAAACCGGGTCTGGTCTCAAGGAAGCCTATAAATAGGAGACCTTGGCCACCCATTTTCACACATTCTCTCATTTGCCCAACTTTGGTATTTTGAGCTCTGACTTCTCTCTAGAATTCTCTCTCTCTAGAAATTACCTTTTTGCCACTATAGTGACTTAGGCATCGGAGAGGGCTCCGCTAGCACCACCCCCCTCTCCGTGCTAGCATTGGTCCTTTGTGCAGGATCCGACGCTTGAGACACAGACTTGCCGGGTCACAACCTTGCCGGGTCACAACCTTTCCGAGACTCAGACCTCACGCGGGAGTAAGTCCGAACACTCGTCAGTGGCCCAACCTCTGCCTGACAGAAGGGTTACGGCCCGCACAATTACACAAACCGACGCGTCCCCGTGACCTCATTCATCCAGGACGCAACAGGTTCCTAGTAGGTTTTATGGAAATAAATAAAAATAGGTTTTAATATGAGTCGGAATTTAAAATACGGCACATTAAATTTTGTAAAAACTATTTTAAAAAATCAATAGAGACATAGAGTGACACGAAGCTTTTTGTATAATGTTTTTTGCTTCATGTAATTTTATCAATTTAAAAAATTTAAATTAATTTGATCTTCGGTATTGGAATAAAATTTAAAATACAATAAATCAAATTTTTTAACAATTATTTTAAAAATTGATAGAGGGACTTAAATCATTTTTGGTAATGTTGGTTAGCAATTAAAAAAAAGTTGTTAGATCTTTTGTATTTTTAAGAAGAACATCATGGTTGCTCATGTTGGATTATGGGGACGTAAATCTAGGAAACACTAAAACGTGTACATGCTAGTAATCTGAATTACGCAGCGGAAGAATTCGCATATACATTTTAGTGTTCTTCACCACGATCTTGTGGAGGGAGTTCTCGATCCACCAGCCGGAACCTCGTGCAAGTTCTTATTCAAGAAGTCCCACGAAGTATAGCTCCAGAACAAAGCCTCTGATCAGTTCTTCGGCGGGGACAGATCTTCGAAGTGTTTGCTTAGAAAGCAAATTGGCACACCTAGGTGTTGAGTATGGTTCGGCCAAACTAGGAGAAAGGGGAAGAGGGATTTTCTCTCTAAGTCACTCTAATGTGGAGTTGTTAATCACTTGTGAAAAAACTCCTAACACTCCCCTTTATATAGGAGGAGCAAAGTGAACAAAAGTCCACTTTGCCCTCCATTAAACAATTCGGCCGGACCTAGTATGTGGGAGGTTCAATTTTGGGCCTCTCATGTCAATTGAGATTTGGGTCTAGCCCAATTACCCTAATGTGACATTTACCCAATTGTCTTAGGTAACAGATGCATAATAACGTACCAATTACGGCGCCCTATCACCTTATGCTAACACGAACTCGTTCTAAACTCAATATATACGTATAATAATATTATTACGTAAAGCTCGAAAAACTCAAACTCGACTAAGCAAAAAAAAAAAAAAAAACTCGATTAGGCTGGCGAGCCTCTCGAGTCGAGTACTAGTGAACTCGAACTCGACTCGGTATTAGAAAAACGCTGGACTTGAGCTCTACTCGACTCATAATTTAGCGAGTCATATTCGAATGTCGACCAAGTTGATCTCGAGCAGCTCACGAGTAACTTGACTCGTTTACACCCCTAGTGTAGATCCTTCACTATATGAGTTTGGTTCATATTAGATATATAAGTGGTCGTAGCATGTTTGTTTATGTATATATAGTTATTATATATTATGTTAGCCCAGATCAGTTCTACAATAAATTGAGTTAAGTTTTGAACTCAAAACTTAACTTAGAAGTAGTTCTATATTTTAGCTGATATGATAGATTAACTCACTTATCATACAAACAGTTTGTATTTTTTTTTCAACCAGAAATTTGCCTCACTTTTGAAGTTTGAGTTACGCATCTTGACGTCGTTTAAAGTCTTGAGATTTATATTTTAAATATTTTAATTTTTTTATATTATTGTTTGTAATTTTGAATTTGATGCTTTCTACTCTGAAGCGATCAGTTGTCTTTATAGTTTTTATTTTACAAATTTATAAACTGTTTATGGATTATCAATTTAGATGTGTATTTTGAATTTTAATAAAAAAAAAGTTCAGAACCGATTCTGCTATGGTTCGGTTCTAGGACTTAAAATCTGGTTCGATTCTCACATGGTACAGGGTACCAACTGAACCTAAAATCTGGTTCTGGTTCAGCCCAAAACCGAACTATGCCTAGCCCTAAATATAATATATGGGCAGTGATTGAGAGGAGGACTCGAAATGTTCGAGACTTGGAGCTCGTAGGGTAATTATATTTTATATCATATATGACTTATGTCATATGTGATGTGTGAGATATTAGGAGTGAATGAATAAATGATTCAAATAATAAAATATATTTTAGAAAGTATAATACCAACGTAGTGGATAGGTAAATATTATTGAGTCCTGAAGTGGATAGGTAAATATAGTTATTATATTATTGAGTCCTTACAATTTTAACTTTTAGATTTTTTGCCACCGAGATGCAAAATCTCGGAGTAATAATAGAAATGTCCAAAACTCTAGCCCGAGTTTAGAGAAAAAAAAATCCAGCTCTCTTGGAATTGGACACAATTTTAGAACCGACTTTTTATAAATTTGCTCGAACGGAAGCTCCTCTGAATTTCGGACTCTAAATTGTTTTCAGCCGTACTAACTAATGTATAGTTCCATATAGATAGATCATCAGAATGCAATAATGCCATGGTATTTAAATATATACAACTTTTCTGTATAAATAATAATAATATATAATTGTTGAAAGCAATGGGCTTAATACAAACACGAAGCAGGTAGCTTAGGCATTATTGTAGAACAGTGAAAGAAGAAAAATATGGGATGGACAGCAACACCAACTCCAGACACATTATTCCAGCTCCCAAAGATCAATCTGTCGGAGCCTGGGTTGGTCCCTGGAACTCCGACCTGGGTTCGTGTCCGGTCGGAGGTATTCAGGGCCCTCGAAGAGTTTGGTTGCTTCGTAGCGGTCCACGAAAACCTCATCTCCGCTGAGCTCTATGGGAGATTGTTGATGAAAGATGGGGTGATTGAGGATCTGTTCGGCCTCCCAATGGAGGTGAAGCGACGTTTCGTGGACTCAAGCCGACCCTTCAATGGCTACATGGGCGGGAACCCAATGCTACCGCTAACCCAATACGTGGGGATTAAGGGAGTTCTTGATTCGCCAATCATCAACGACATGACCCATCTTCTTTGGCCCCAAGGAAATTCTACATTCTGGTAATTAATTACTTCATTAATGCTAATATTAATCTAGTATTTAAGTTGAATGGAGAGGCAAAGAAAATAATGGAGTATATGATTTAACTTTCTTAATAAATAAGTCTACGGATCTGGATGAACCAAATTTCCTTATTCATAAACTTGTGTCCGCTGCTATGCAAAACCCAAAATGATATTTCAAGAAGCAAATATATATATACTGACCAATATACATGGTAACGGTAAATACAACAAAATAACAATTAGTAGTGTGATGATAAATGATTTGATATGAATGAATGTGTGCAGCGAATTACTGGTGGATTACGCAGAAAAAATATCGAGGTTGGATCTACTGGTGAAAAGGATGGTTTTTGAAGAACTGGGTGTTGAAAAGTACATGGATTCACACGTTGAATCAACTTTCCATTCGATCCGAATCAATAGGTACGCTGCGCCTAACAGAGAAGAAGTGGGATCGAGCGCCCACCATGACAAGAACTTCCTCACCATACTTCAACAGAACCAAGTCGATGGAATGAAGGTCCAAACCAAGCAAGGAACATGGTTCAATGTTTCCTTTGCATCTCCTTCCTCTCTTTTTGTCCTTGTTGGAGAGTCATTCGAGGTAATTAAGTTAAAATCATCTTCATTTTTTCAAACCTTGATGATACTTTAATATTTTGACCCTAATATTTTGAAAGCCAAGCCAAGCCAATCAGTATTATGCAATTTAAAATCTAAAAATGTAATTATATATTTTCAATTTAACATTTATTTATGTTTAATTTGTTGGTCATACTCTATGTACGTAATTATTAGCTAGCTGTAGCTACTGACATCATGGGTTGTTTAATTAGGCATGGAGCAACAGTAGATTGAGGAGTCCACGTCACCAAGTGGTGATGAAAGGGGGTAATGAGACGAGGGTGTCCATTGGGTTGTTCTCGTCGGTGACAGGGATAGTGAAGTGTCCTGAGGAGCTGGTAGATGAGGAACACCCCATGCTTTTCAAACCCTTTGAAGAGATCCAGCTGCTCCGATTCACGCTCACTGTTGAAGGCCGTAAAGCAGAATCCACTCTTAGGGCTTATTGTGCTGCACTTTAGATACACGTACCTTCTTCTATGTATGTTCCTATTGGCTTGGTCCACGACTTGGTTTGAACATTTTCTCATACATTGCTCAATAAGAAATAATTCTCCCAAGGAAGATTCAATTTCCAACTTAATTAATTGCTGCTACGTACAGTCGATCCTTATCACTAATTACATCACACACGACAAACCCTTGCAGGCCAAGAATTAGATCAAGGAACGTAACTCAATATGCTGAGATTAGTTTGAAATAATTATTGACATGATTTAACTTAAACTGTGGTCAATTTGTAAAACTCTAAGGGTGAAAATACTCTACATGAAAGAAAAGAAAATCATTTTCAGAACTCAAAATTGAAATATATAATCAAGTAACTAAGCGTTGAAATTAAACATCAAGTCATTAAAGGATTGTTCGTAGAAAAAGGGGAGGGTTTAAAACTTGAAAATGCATGGCATGGCATGGCATGGCATGGGTTTCATTCTACTTAAATTATTACAACCATGCATGCATAAACACAAAACAGAGAAGGCGCTGCAGATATATAATCCTTAATTAAGAAGTAGCACAACTACACTTGCACTTGAGCATGCATTTTTTGCAGGAAGCAAGCTTCTTGTTCATGGACTTGCTGTCGCAGTTGCAGCGCTGGGAGCAGCGGGACTGAGAGTTGCCTGCCCATAAGCAACGAGCCATACACCTGAGGATGGGAGTGCATGAAGGGCACCCATACTTCATCCTCTCCGCGATGCACCCTCTGCATTGCCTTCCATCAGATGGACAACTCGACACCCTCCACGACATCACCACCATCATCATCACTACAACAGCAGCTACTGAAGAACACGACGCTCCTCGTTTCTTCTCCATTATTATTCCTAATTCTTTCTTCTACCTACTCTGACTGATCAGTAGAGACAGATAGATGATGGAATTGTTTTTCTTGTAAAGCAGGCAGGGGTGCCCAATTTGTACTTGTCAACTTGTTGGTTATTATATATATAGAGGAGAATATTTAATATTAGTCTCTCTATTCTATTCTCTTCTCGAGAATGAAAAATATAATGCTTGGGTAGGTAGCAGATGAAGCAGAAATTACGTCTACATAGCTAGCTATTCTGAACTTCATTTAATACTCTTTATTAATGAAGGAGATTATTCTAAACCTAAAACAGACATACTCAAAAATACCAAATTCATAATGATACAAAAATACAACATGTACAATATATTCTAAAACAATGATAGTAATTTGATGGTTCCTAAGGACAGGACTATTAGGACAGTGCTCTTGCTAATGTCCTAAAACCCTAAACTTTGCTTATGTTCTAATAGTCCTGTCCCTAGGGGATATCCCCAAGAAAAAAAAAAAAAAAAAACTGATTTAAGGAACTATATTAATAAATGTGTACCTATCTACTGTATGCCTCTTTCTTGGTTTGCTGAATTAGTAAATTTCGCTCTTATCCTTCATCTTCTACTCTCTGTCACCTTTGACTTTATTACCAAAACATTTAATTACCCCCTCAAACTATGTATGGACCAAGTCCCCATCAAGCCCGAAAACTTCAATTTTATAAGTTTGGTAAAATTCTAGATTGGCGTTGGTTTTTTTCAGACTTTTCTTTTTCTGTTTTAATTAATTCCTCAAATAGAGATTTAGCATATTTTGTCATCTTTTAAAGAACATATATTGGCAAAAGAAACATATAATAAAGGAACAAAATTTCTTAAAACATTATTTAACATGTTCAGAAAGTCTTTATATAGAATGAAGTTATAAATTTGTTCGTGAACAAACCGAGAATAAAAAAAAATTCCAACTCGACCTGCAAACTGAAGTCGTTTTCCTCTCAACTATTCATACATTCTGATATTCTCCCTTAATTTTTGTTACGTGTTTCTCTTTTAAAGAATTGCGTTAACAATCTGTTAGCATTGCGATAACACGACGTGAACACACATAAAAAAGTCGTGTTCGTATAAGCATGTACATATATCAAAGAACCATAGCTGCGATCTAATTTTCATATCGTATTCATATTTATGTATCACATCGCACATGCCACATGTTAGCCACACTATAATAACACACTAAAATTGTACTGTTAGTAAATTTACTTCTTAAGTGCATTTTTTAGCAAGTATTGTCTAATAGCATCCACAACTTCAACTACTTGTTTAATGTTTTAGTTCGTCAAATTCTACATTAAAAACTTGCAAAACCTTATAGATTAATACATAGTTCTTAGTCTTACTATAAGAAGCTCATAATTTTGATGTTTTCCTAAAAAAATTGCATGTGAACGAAAGACTGATTAACTTAACGTATAACATGACATGCAAAAAAATGTCTTGTCATAGTAAGCTTAACGTCCATTTTCGTATAAACGGGATAAACTGATTAACATACAAAGTATCACAAATATATATAAAGGGTTAAAATGTCTTTTTGGTGTTTAGATCAAAATTGGTTTTTGGATGCTATATGTTTTTGTTTTTTTAAGACTTTTTGGGTAGAAAAGGGAATATATTACTAGAAAAAAAGTTTGCACTTTTTATTAAAATGTTTTTGTTAGACTTTTGGTGTCATATATTTGCATTATGTAAACTTTTGGTACATCCGTTAGTCGGCCGTAAGTTTGACAATTAAATACTTTTATTTTGTTCAATTTAGTCCTCTAGTTTATATCCTTAACTTTTGATTTTCGCAATTTGGTCCCAAGCAAACTCAACCGCACCTTAACCCACAATCGATCCAGCTAGGGTCCGACCCATGGCTGGGTCGGACCAAATCGTACTTAGGAAAAAATCGACCCAGCCATGCGTCCGACCAACCATGGGTAAATTTTGGCCTAGGTCTGATTTGACCTTATGCCAAAATAGATCCTAGCTAGGTAGATTGTGGGTTAGGGTGCAGTTGAGTTTGTTTAGGGACTTAATTGAAAGAAAAAAAAGTTAGAGATATAAATTAAAGGATTAAATTGAACAAAATAAAAGTATTTAACGATCAAACTTAACGGACGACTAACAGATGCACCAAAAGTCTACAAAATGCAAACATATGACACTAAAAGTCTAAAAAAAAAAAAAGAAATATACGACACAAAAACTCAACTTTATTCAAACATACAACACCAAAATATCATCTAAGCTCAAATATAAAATACGCACGATTTGATAGTACCCCTAACTTTGCGGTGACGTCCTTGCAACAAAATTGTACTGATTAAGCCTTAAATATTTCCATCCAATTTATTTAAGATAAAGGAATAAGGGCAAGATATTATTTATTTAGTTTTACAAACTTTAGGGTGAAAATAAAAAACGAACAATATTTTTAGTAGAATAGAAAGACTGCAAATACTACTAGTGTAGGAGATTGACAATATGCCATGTAATAACAAAGCTGATGAAATGAAATATCTGAGAATTTGGGCACTAACATAGGAAGATACCATCACACCATCCAGTCCAGAACAAATAGTACAACTAAGATCCATTCAGTGTTTCTACCAAAAAGAAGAAGATACATTCAGTCTTGCTCCTAATCCTCCTCGCTAGCGTCACACACTACTAAAACTAATCAACAAGTACTAAAACCAAAAAGTTCACAAAACTCAATGCCCACATAATTCATCAAGACCACCACCATCTACTCTTTAAAATCGTCTTTGTCATCAATGGGAATCGGCTGGTTCCTCCAGTACACGGCAAGCGCGCTCCCACCAAGCTAAACAAATACACAACATGGAATGTTAGAAGAATCATTCAATTGGTATAGAAGTAGTCGAATAGTAAATGAGTTTATATAGTATTTACCGCCATGCACACGACACTGACTGCAGAAGGGACAGCTACAAGAGGGTTTGTGAAATGCTTCTGGGCAAGAAGAAATCCTAGCGCCGAGCTCTGCACAAAAGATGCATAAAACTTCAGTATTACAGAAATATGTATAAATGTTTCCACAATTATTTAGCATGAAGCTAATCTGAAGTAGTACCTGCATTCCACATTCAATAGATATGGTACGAGAAGTTGATTCTCCAAAAGATGTCTTGGAGATAAAATAACCAATAGCGAATGCTGCACCGTGTAGGAGAGCAACTGGCAGCAGAAGTTGTGTTCCTTGAGTCTTCAACACGTCCGCAACTTGACCAATCTGGACAAAAGGTCATTTGATTGGAACCACTTTTTTGGTCAGGATTTAATCATGGGTACAATCAACGAATGAGATTCTGCCACCTCAATTTTTTGGGTAACTTAAGTTATAAATTTTGTGACAGAAACTCATCCGTTTATCACATTCTTATACCAGAAACAAATCTTGGCTGTGAAATGGACAACACAATCATTTGCTTTAATATACTTTACTTACAGGGCTTGCACAGAGCAGTGTGGTGAGAATAACTCCGATCAGTGGGGTAATTGTCACTATCTTTGCAGTGAATTTAGGGAAGAACTCATTTGCAAGTACTGCCATGAAATAACCCAGGTAAAATTGCCAATTTGTCAAAAAATTTGAGATGAAATTGAATAGCATGTAATTTTGAACTAATGAACACCTTTTTAGTTACCTCCAAGAATTGTTGGCAATAACACGACCTGAAAAGTACTGAGGGCCAGGCCCTGCAATAAACAGGTGGGAGTTTTTTTTACCATCAGTTCACACCACTATATGTCTTAAGAGCTTCTATAGTTCTAATGATCAAATAGCTCTTGAGAAATTTTTACTGCAGATAATGGATTGGAAATGGTGAAAAATCAACATTGATGACAATATTCAACACTTACAGCAGCGTCCACAGGGACAAGCTGACCAGCAAGAAGCTTTGTGAGGAGAGGTGTCATAATTATGGCTCCAATTGTTGAACACCTGAAATAAACCATAAATTAACTTCAATAAAACAATAACGATTAAAGGTCTTAAAATACAAACCCCAAAATTTAGCCCTTTCTACAACATTTGGCATGTAGAATTTCTTTGATACATGCAGTAAGAGTAGAACTCCTTTGTTGGAAAATAAAAATAAAAAAGAAGAAACAGTTAAATGGCAACTGAATCTGAAACTTACGTTGTCATAAGAACGGAAAGAGCTACGTTTCCCTTAGATATGTAAGTAGCAACATTCGATGCTTGGCCACCAGGGCAGCATGAGACTAGGATAAGACCAGTGGCAAGAGGTGCAGACAATTTTAATGTCTGCAACACAAAATCCAATTAATATGTGTTCCAAAAACTACTTGATTTTTTTTTCTCTAAGGATTGGGCCAATGAAAGGGAAATATTACATACCAAAGCAATGACAAATCCTAACAAGGGTTTGATTATGTATTGTGCCAAAAAGCCTACTCCCACCTGCAAAGGTATTGAGCGGATCAAACAGGTATTTTAAAGAAAAGTATGATTCTAAATTGTAAACGAGAAAAGTTTGAAATTTACAGTCCAAGGATTCCGAAGACACCGCCTGAAATCCTCGAATGTCAAGGTTAAACCCATGGAGAGCATGAGGAAACCGAGGCCAACTGTGAAAAGGTCTGTCTGTAGCCAAGTAACCTGAAGTAAAATATGCAAATTAGAAAATTTAATTTAACACTTAAAAAAGATCCCACAGAACAGAGAAGATGATGAACTTACTGCAGATGGCTTGTAGATTCCAACAACTGTACCCAATATAACCTGATTGACAAAATAAATAACGTGTTATCATGATCCACTAAAAATGTGAAGAAATTTGTGATGGGGGAGGGGGGAGTATGAAGAAATTATGGACTATCAGCAAGAGTAGACAGCAACAATACAGAGTAATAAACATTTAGACAAGTGCAGTAAATACCCATAGAGGAAAAAGAGTAGTCAAAGTCTCGACTATCTTCTCATATTGGCTCGTCCCACTAGGGGCAGCTGGAACATCTCCAGATGCATTTGTGGCAGCTTTGCACAGAATTAGAGAGTTCCTACACAAGATCACCCAAATCTTGCAGTAAGAGATCAAAAACACAAAACAGTTTTTATGTAGCCGAGATGAGTAGAAACTTGCTAATCATCTACAGAAAGAGATTTTGATTAAGATTGTGGTTCATGTTTTCCATTTTTACTGAATTGACTATAGAAACAGATTGGTTTTTTTAACTCCAATTCTTCAGAAAGCCAAATAAACAACAAAGCAATACTGTTTATCAATTTTAAAGACCAAGTCAATCTGCTGAAACACAGTCATCCATTCTATCAACGTTACTATCAAGCATCAACATTACAAAAGCTTAAGCTTAATTAACAAAAACACTGTTGCTAAATAAATATGGCTACTAAACTAGTACACACCTATAATAATATTATAGTATATGCACACTGGATATATTCACTTAGCTATAGGCAAGAGAAATTACCTCGAAGATGGATTAGAAGGAAGAGGCGCAGCAAGAGCAATAACAGAGCTTCTCGTCGTGTTCTTGACAGATAAACTCTTGCTATTTTCAGAAACACTAAAACCTTTCCTGAAATCTAATACAACCAGATCAAGATAGAAGCACATTGACGATAACAATTCACTTTGAATATCAATCATATCGAAAAGACGATTATAGAAAGAAAAAAATCATTTATTTTCAGCAGGGACGTGCTTCGATCATCATCCAGAAATCAATGTCCAGAGGAAGTTAGTCCAGAATAAAGAAATCAAACGTACCAAGATGCTGCAGTGGTTGTCTGGCACTGGAATAACGAGTACTGGGTTTAGAGCTAGCGTCCGATGCCTGTAGTTTGCAGCCTTTGAGGAGAAACCGAGACATGGACGACGCCATTGATGGATGGAGAAGGAAGAATTCAAATCCAATCAATGAAGAGAAAAGGATGGTTCCGCTTCAGATGGAGAGAATTTTGGTGGCTATTACCAAATATGAGTGAGTACTGCGTTATCTGGTAATCTAGAGGTGCTGTCGTGGAAACCGATGAACCACACACAAAGATCTATCGATCTCCATTGACCCCATCCATGTTGTCGGGAAGGAGACTGGTGGCATCGGATCAAATCAGGTGAGGGAGAATGACGCCAAAACGTTTGAAACTTACTATTCCGTTCTTCAGGCATTATTGGTTCATGGGCTTCATCCATGAGTTCTTACCAGGCTTCAAATATTTATCATATTCGGTTCATATATAACAAACTGTTCGGCCTGTAGTGTAGCAAGGAAAAAGTGTAGCAAGTGGAAGATTTAGAGTTAGCATGTCTCGTCAATTGAGGGGAAAAACATGAAGGGCAATTTAGGTATAATATTTTTACTTTATTCACACATGGGTCACTTAACCACAATTATATAACAGAAAATTTAACATTTCATTTAAAACAACCATTTATAAACGTGTTATATCAAAAATACACCCTCTAAAACATGTTTTATCTTTTATAAAAAAAAAAAAAAAATTAATCGTTAATCACGCCGATTTTATTAAAATAAGAACGATTACAAGCTACAAATATTATAAAATAAATGCTCTGAAGAGATTGGTTAACATCCAAATCACGAACAAGTAGAGCAAGTACTAACAAAACAATGAAAACAAAGATAACAGAGGAATGAACAGAAATACAACTGGAATAAAATAAACTAGAACACCAGATCGGCTTAAGGGTAAAGATGGCCACATGCAACTGATAGCAGCTTGGTGAGGAGGAGACCAACTGATACAACAACATACTTAGCCCTTCGGAGAAGAAGAGAACCTCCATCAAGGCCGACAAAGTTAATAGAGGACCTGCACAACAAGCGATACCAGACAAGACTCACAGTAAATCCGAAACATAAACTCCATTAACAAACAAAGATTGTTGGAACCTGGATTTACCGGGTTGGTTTCCGCGGCGTTTCCGAACTTCTTAGTCTTCAGATTCCGGGCACGCACCTGCAAAAAGGGACAATGCCAGGGCGAACCCCGGCGATCCCTCTCCGACGGTCAAATTAATAACCGTTCATAAAGAGAGATCACTATTTTGTATATATTTTATTATATCTCAAATGTCAAATAATAGATTTATTTATATAAAATAACGATGACCATTTATAGACAATTACTGTTACGATAACAGAATATTATAGTCAATTACTATTATGACAGTTGAATATTTATAGCTGATTGACCATTATGGTATCAGACTATTTATAGTAAAAGGTTGTTATGGTATCAAATCAACCTGATTAAATCAATATCCATTAAAGATAATCGCATGACTGGTATAGAGATTTCTAATTGGTAGGGGCTGATGGATATACGCCCAATTTGAACCTGTTGACCTACAAACCGTGTTATTTTTATCACCCCGTTAATGATTATAAATTGAAACTTTGACCCGAACACCCCACTGAAACACCAACGGTCCGGATGAGGCAAAAATATTCGTCCGGGCCACGCGTCGAACTCACCTACGTGAGATCGGGTGGCCACACCCGATCTCCCCTAGGGGAGATCGGGTTGGCCAACCCATCTCCCCTAGGGAGGGGTTGGGTGGCCACACCCAACCCCTACCCTTAGGGGTCGGATTTTCTCTCCCACACTTAGATTATTTCCGCCAACCTCTCCATGCTTGAAGGTTTTAATTATGTGATCAATGAATAATTAATTGTGTTTAAAGGTTAACGATGTCATTAAGTCACCTTAATGACACCGTTGCCTATAAATACAACTCTTCCACCATTCATTTGATCATCTTGGCTACTTATGCAATTTTAGTTCTAGCTTCTCTCTAGACTTTATCTCTCTAAAAAGAGACGTACTGACTTAGGCATCGGAGAGGGTTCATCAAGCACCACCCCCCCCCCCCCCTCCGTGCTTGATACTGCCCTTTGCGCAGGACCCCGAGAAGAAGGAGACAAAGAGAACAGAAGGACACAGAGCAGAGTGACTGAACCCGAGAAGCACAGAACCCGACATCATATTAGTGGGAGATAAGTTCTAAGTTAGCGACCCGTTGACTCAGACCTTATAACCTAACAGAGGCTGGACGAAACCAAACTACCTAAGCGCCCCTGACTATGGAACATCCGCGAAGGACTAGCGCACGTAGGGGGTGCCAAAGAAATACTATGCTTCTCCGTTAGGAGAAGGGTTCGATGATGGGATGCGAACGCAGCCGCATCTTGGGTACCCCGAAGGGTAAATATCATGAAGTTGTTTGTGTGATGAACGGAGCGTTGGTTCTGACGAACTATGGATTCAACTGGAAGGGGTAGGTGGAGGAGATTAGTGGGTTGTATCGCCAAAATATAGTTGAGTTTGAGCTTAAAGCGGTGGACAGCATCCACAACGACGCGTGGAGAAGTGAGGGTGACCGACGTTGGGAGTGGATGTCGTCCTAGGCGGGGCGTGGCGGCGCGTGGGCGCGTTTGGAGGCGCGTCTTCATTATTGGAGAATATTGTGGTGGTATTTGGAGGTCTTTGTGCGGGCTCGGGGGCGGTGGTGGTGGTGGAGGCGGTGTGTGCACTCTTCCGAGAGGTGGCTCTCGTCACTCCGCCGTGGTTGAGGTGATGGAGAGGTCGTGCGAGGGGAGGGGGCAAGACGGGCTCTGCGATTTGGCGAGGCGAAGGCGGAGAGTGGGTTGAAGGATAGGATGAACAAGGTCATCCGTTGTGGCAGGGCTTTCGGCTTTGGCTTTGGTGATGGCTGGATGAAGAGCACCATACTCATGTCCTTAGAGAGAGTTTGCATAGAGCAGTGTGACTTCCCTTATAAGAAAAAAAACCTAAAGAGCTTCTATATTTTACAAGGTCAAACATATTATATCTTTTTCATACTTTTTCCAAATAAAAATGAAAAAAATATGTTTTGTTCTAATTTTAAGAGGAGATATATATAAACAAATATTTAAGAAATTTGATTTATTTTTAAACTCGGATGCAAATCGAATAGGAAACAAAAATAGATTAGCCTCGTGAGCCACTCGAGTCGAGTACTAGTGAACTCGTACTCGACTCAGTACTAGAGAATGATCGGCCCGAGTCTGACCCGAAATATAGCGAGTCGAATTCGAATATCGACCGAGCCGATTTCGAATATCACGAATATCGACCGAGCCGATATCGAATCACGAATCGGCCACCGTTAAAGGTTCGATCCGGTTTTCAAAACATTGCTATGTATGGAATATTATAAATATAATTTGATTATAAAATAAAATTAACGTAACTCTATGGAAAAAAAAATAATTTAAGTTAATATATTTTTCTTGGAAAAAATTTAAGTTATTATGCTCAATCAATTTAATCACGGTACTAAATTAATGTAAAAAAATTCATAAAATTTATTTTCTACTTCAATATAATTATTATATATTTAAAAATGATTACATAACTAATTGTTACGTGATTATCCTTTATAATATTTTTGTTATTTTTTCTGCATTAAATAATTTTAATTAAAAAAAATTAATATGAAAAGGACACTTTTTTCTTCCAATATTGGGTTAGTTGGACCTAATTACGTACCAGGGCCCGCTCGCGTTGTCACAACTCTCATATGCTCCAATAGACCACATCGGAAATACAATAAAATTGTGGGTATAAAAATTATAAAGAGGGCCAAAATTAAATAAAAAATTAGTAACTCGTAGCAAGTAGCTATAGGCTATAGCTTTAGTTTCCTTTCCTTTTGGTTTTATTTGATAATTAATTGTATATATCATATATAGATAGCTACCTGCTATATATCATGAGTTATTAATTTTTTTTGTTTTGTTTATTCGTATCATGTTTATGTAAATATTCTACGGGTACAGGTTTGTCTTTCGTGGTTTATCGTATATATATATATGATGCTTTCTTCAATAACTGAAATTAAATTTTATATTCTGTAATAACAAAAAGATGTATACCCAATGCATATACAAATGTTTAATTAATTATGTTATAGTTGTTGATCTCTATATATATGGATGGATGATTGAATTAAGTAGATGTTGCTAATTAATTAAGAAGGAGGATCTAATTGTTAGCCATGGTTGCTCTGACAAACACAGTGAACCTCCCAAAGATAGATGTGTCAAATAGAGAGAGCATGATCCCAGGAACACCAACCTGGGACCTTGTTCGTCGTGATGTTTTCAAGGCCCTCCAAGAGTTCGGGTGCTTCGAATGCATATGCCCTAACCTCTTACCCTCCGAGCTCTACTCAGCCTTGTTAGACAAAAAGGGGCTTGTTGAGGAGATGTTCGACCTTCCGGTTGAGACTAAGAAACGCTTCGTGGACCCACGCAGGTCGTACGATGGCTATGTCCGAGACATCCCAGGAGTTCCGCTCTTTGAGTACATGGGCATTAATGAAGCCCTAAACTCCCCTGCCATCGATAACCTAACACGTCTTATGTGGCCTAACGGACATCCCAAATTCAGGTTAATTAATTATATATATTTATCCGGTGATAGGATTTTTCAATTTGATACAAATATATTATTACAGTGATGGGTTGCTATGTTATCTAAAGAAGCTGCAAGAGTTGGATATGATGGTGAAAAGGATGGCTTTAGAAGAAATGAATGTGGAAAAGTACTTTGAATCTCATATCGAGTCAACGGTTTATTCGTTACGAATGAACAAGTACACCGTACCGGAGGGTGACGTGGATGAGATCGGGTTACCAGCGCATATTGACAAGGATTGCTTAACCATACTACAACAGAATGAGGTTAATGGATTACAGGTACAAACCAAGGATGGTTTGTGGTTTAAAGTCTCTCCTTCCTCAGCTTCTTCATCCTTTATTGTCTTTGCTGGAGAGTCTTTCATGGTAAGAAGAGAAAGAGACCATTATTATTAATTATATTATATTTAGGGCTAGCTAAGTTGTAACGTCGTATTAATTAGTGATTAATAATATATATGTATGAACGGAATTAGGCGTGGAGCAACGGGAGGATACATTGTGCGCGGCACCATGTTATGATGACACGTGGCGACAAAAGCAGGTACTCGATTGGGTTGTTCTCGTCTCTGATAGGGACGGTGGAGTGCCCAGAAGAGCTGGTTGATGAGGAACACCCTAAGCTATTCAAGCCGTTCAATGAAGCTGAAATGCTTCGTCGCTATGAGACCACTGCACAAGGCCGCGTTGACGAATTTACCCTTGACCATTACTCTACGGCTGTTTAACTATCTAGTATATATGCATGCATGCACTTGGAATTTGAAGTTTGTCGTTTTTTTGTGCATTGTAATTCCGTGTTATCGTTTTGTATTTCATCAATAATAACGAAAATCTCAATTCGTTATGTCGACATTGGATTATACTAAAAGGAATAATCAAAGTTGGTCCAAAAGTTGGCTTCTCAGCCTTCTCTCTCAACCAAACCCTTCGTCTTCCACAACCCCACCGAAACCCTAGCTTCATAGCCTTTCTTAGTCTACTGCATGCTTAGACCCTTCTCCTCCTCAACACGCCATCTTTCTTCCTCCCTTGACAGGATTTGCGGAGTCCGATTATTCCTTTGTGTCTTATTCTCTTTGCCGTTTGGGATTCCGATGACTGCCTCTGTTGCTCAGACGCCTCTCCCCCACTCTTCCCTGACAAACCCAATCATTTCACTCATGCAAGGGGAATTAAAACGACCACCGGAGAACCCCCTTGAGTTCTTCTCCAAAAAGGATTTTCTCTCTACCACTCCACTTCTCCACCGTATCTTCACCTCTGTGAAAGCCATTCAATCTTCCCCACAAACAAATACTATGGTACACTGGGATCGTATTCTCTTTGGGCGAGCCTTTGGTCAACGTCGTGACCGTGTCGATCAGGTTCGTCGCTTCATCGATTCTCAGTGGCACCTACCTCAGCGAGTAGAGGGACACCGTAGGGATGACGGACTATGGGTATTTGAATTCCCAGATGAACGTCAGGCGCTGGAGGTTCTTCAAAATGGGCCCTTTCAGATCGAAGGTCTCATGTTTGTGTTAACTAGGGCGGATCAGCAGACACATCAAATTAATTTTGATTTCGCAAGGGTTCCGATCTGGATCGAGCTACGGGGAATTCCACCACATCTGATGAACGAGGCGAATATCACCTTGATTGCTGAACGAGTAGGTCCCATTGTGCGAAGGGATTTTGACGATGCTAGGGCTCTCGAAATTGCATATCCTAGGGTAAGAATCTTATTAAACCTGGAACGTCCGACTCTTCCTTCTGTGGGCCTTATGGAAGGGGAGACTCACCACGAGGTTCTGATATGCTATCGGGCTACCCTTCCCTGCCGAAGATGTGGAAGACTTGGACATGCACTGTCGGAATGCCACCAACCAGATGACCAGGTACTCGTGGCCCTAAATGCTCGTCTCCAAGAGGCTACCCAAACCCCTGGAATCCGCCCGGTGCATGTCCTCACGCTTGATATGTTTACGTATGGGAATCGTGGGACTGGATCTCTCAATTACTGGATTCCTTACAGCGACGACCCAACACTTAATGTTCCGGCAACAGGTGGTCCCCGACGTGTTCGTCGTCGTCAAGCTGAGAATGGCCACGTTGAAAATCCTCAACGCTACATGCATAGGCAACCCCCTATTGTTCCACGTTCTTCCTCACCTACGGTGGGGCCCTCCAGGAGGAGTCCACTTCCTCATGCCCATGCAAGTATGGTTCCTCCAGGATTTCCAGTGGTCCCTCTGAATTCTGGAATGGGATATCCTTTTCCCGGCCATCTTCAGACCAATTCTTCTAATTTTGGTGAGCCCTCCATTTTTCATAGTACTGAGTCTTTGGTTCGAAATTTTGCTGGCTTGGGGTTTCCTGATGCAGGTTCGCATCCAATTCCGGTTTACATACCCATCTTCGTCCCCACGTGGCTGCCATCACATGGACAACCACAAGGAGGTGCCCTACAACAATATCCGCAAGAAATCGATAATGGAGGGACTTCTCTACCTATGGTGGTGGCACAACCGACTACAATATTACCACCAACTGGGATGAACACTGTTGATCAATCTGTGACGGAGGATGAAACCACACTTATTATTATGGAGGAACAGAATCGAGATTCAGAGGAGCAGAATCTTCTCCATCCACCTTCTCCTATGCTAGTGGAACAAACTGACACAGGTGGGATGGAGGAAACTAGGGCACCCACTTCTAATGCCTTAGTTGATTGCCCTCTATTGGAGCACTCAACAGATCATTTGGCTCGGCTTGCCACGTCTTTGGGAGTAGAGATTAATGAGGAGCTCATCGCTGATCACCTTTTAGCAGAACAACTGGTGTTAATGGAGCAGCTCCATATGCTCACTCAGCAGAACATTTCTCCTCAGACACCAATAACTTCAGCCCCAATTCAGACACCAGTGCCGGCTGTGGAATCATCATCTCATTTTGCACATCGTCCAGGAAAGGAGCCAATGGTGGAGGAGGAGGAAGCACCGAGCCGCAAACGAAGGCGTACTTCATCTCTTACGATCAGGGAGCCATCAGACCATTCCCCTCGTCCTCCTTCTTCACAGCTTCGTCAGTTAAGGAGAGGAAGATCTATTCTTGTCTCTAATCTGCCACCTGCTCCAACTACCTCCCAGGTACAAGACTATCAATATTTTAGTAACTGTTTCGAGCAGTATGGATTCTATATTTTTAGAGCTTGGAAGTTTAGGGCTACAGAGATTGTCTGCTTAGGACGTGGTTCCAACTTAGATACCACATTTCCTGTTAGCTTGAATAGGTTAGAGAGATTCCCACCTGAGAACATCTTTCCTACAATTGCTGGTCCCTTCATGATGGCGGATCTGTCCGGAGGACAGTTTCCGCTCCCATTATGAGTTATCTAATCTGGAATTGTCAAGGCGCGGGGAGGTCCTTGACAATGAGACATCTAAATTACCTCATAGGTGTCTGGAATCCAAACATTATATTCCTCTCGGAGATCAAATCTAGTGTGGATAGACTAATTCCTATGCTTATTCGTCTGGGGTTTCCAAATTCAGCTGTTCATCATCCAGTAAACTCTAGGGGTGGCATGATATTGGTTTGGAGGAACATTTTTTCACTATCAATTGTTTCTCAAACTTCACACTTATTCCATTGTCTAGTCAAGCTGTTACCAGATTCCCTTCCTTGGTATTGTTCCTTTGTTCATGCTCCTTTCCGATTTTCTGATCGTCCGACTTTTTGGAACCAGTTAAGCCTATTTCCCAACTCTGAATCTGATTCTTGGCTCCTCCTGGGTGACTTTAACGAAGTGTGGGCTGTTTCGGAGAAGGAAGGTGGCAACATTATTTCATCGACTAGGCTTCTTCAAGTGCATAAATGGATAGATGATCTACAGTTACTAGACCTGGGTTTTAGAGGTCCAACATTTACTTGGACAAATCGTCGTAGGGGTGGAGCACTAATTAGGGAACGACTTGATAGGGGTTTTTGCACGATAAATTGGAGATTAGGGTTTCCTGATGCTACCCTTATTCACTTGCCTATTATTGCCTCTGATCACTGTCCCTTGATATTTCATCCCCAAGTCCAACAACCACACTCCTCTATATTTCGTTTCGAACACATGTGGCTTAAGCATCCCTCTTTTGATGCTATGCTACAAAGATCGTGGAACTTGGGACTTCAAGGAAACGCTCAACAAATTCTGTCATCTAAGCTTCATCGCCTACGATCTCATATTAAAAGATGGTCCCATGACCAATTTGGAAACTTCAAATCACAAATCAGGGACTCGTTACAAGAACTTGATCGACTTCAACGTACTCCGGATACCGACGAATTGCAAAATGAAGTTTCACAAATTTTGGAGGATCTTTACGAATCCCAAGAAATTCATTGGCGTCAAAAGTCGAGACAACTATGGCTACAACACGGAGACCGTAATACTAAATTCTTTCATGCTCGAACCATAGCTCGCCGACTTAAAAATCGAATGGATTGGGTCCAAGATGATAATGGGGTTTGGTTAACTGATCCAAACACAATTCAAGCTCATATCACGGAGTACTTTTCAACACTTTTCACTGCTTCCCAACCTCCCCCTGAATATTCACTTCCAATGTTGTTAACTGGTCGGGTAACAACATCCGAGGTTTCCCATTTAGCGGCTTCCGTCTCGGACTTAGAAATTCTCACAGCATTCATTGATATGCACCCAGATAAAGCTCCCGGTCCGGATGGTTTTACACCAAAGTTCTTCCAAGCTACTTGGGACACTATTTCCCGAGATGTCTTAAATGCGGTTCGACACTTTTTCTCCACTGGGACCCTACTTCCTGAGATCAATCGTACGTTTATTGTGTTGATCCCAAAGTCACCTAATCCCAGATCAATCAAAGAATGGCGACCAATTAGTCTTTGTAATACTTCATATAAGATAATTTCCAAAGTTCTAGCTAATCGCCTTCGCACAGTTCTCCAGAAGATTATTTCCCCATTCCAAAGTGCGTTCGTATCTCAGCGCCTTATCTCGGACAATACCCTCCTTGCACAAGAAATTCTGCATGTAATGAAACAACGTCGGACTGGGAGACTTGGATTGGCGGCCTTAAAATTAGACATGAGTAAAGCCTACGACAGGGTAGAATGGCCATTCATTGATGCTATTATGCAAGCTCTTCATTTTCCAGAATTATTCCGCACTTGGATACTACAATGCATTAGCACACCGGTATTTTCTGTCTTAATCAATGGAAACCCGTCTCCCCCAATCTATCCATCTAGGGGCCTGCGCCAGGGGGATCCTTTATCCCCATTCCTTTTTCTACTTTGTGCGGAAACACTCTCGTCAAAAATATCTTGGGCAGAATCTAATTTGGATTTCCTAGGAATCAAGCCAGCAAGACATTGCCCCCCTATTAGTCATCTGTTCTTTGCAGATGACAGTTTGCTATTTTTCCAAGTTTCCAACGAACGGATTTCTGTCATCCAGCAAGTCTTGGATATTTATGCTCAGGAATCAGGTCAAGTTGTGAATTTTGCTAAATCCAGTATTCGATTTAGTAGGAATGTTACAGCTATGGACAGAGCAAGATTTTCAGGAAAGCTTGGAGTTCAGGAAATGAAGGATACTGACCTTTACCTTGGTCTTCCCATAGATTGGACTTTCCAAAAGAAAGCAATAGGGGTTTCTGTGTTAGATAGACTCACGGGTCGGGTTCAGGGTTGGATGAGTTCTTTATTGTCTCTAGCCGGGAAAGAGGTTCTTATTAAAAGCAGCGCGGCTTCTATCGCTACCTATGCCATGTCTACTGTCCAAATTCCACTGGGAATTTTGGATAAGATGGATCAGGTTATTCGTCGTTTTTGGTGGGGAACATCTAGAAACACTAGGGGGATTCATTGGATCAAATGGGACTCTATTGCAACTCCAAAAAATGAAGGTGGACTGGGATTTAGATCTTTCAGGGAATTCAACACGGCACTATTACTTAAGCTTGCGTGGAGGGTTGTCACTTCTCACCCGTCCCCTTGGGTC
Organism: Clarkia xantiana subsp. parviflora; assembly: GCA_036873135.1. Lineage (NCBI taxonomy): Eukaryota > Viridiplantae > Streptophyta > Magnoliopsida > Myrtales > Onagraceae > Clarkia > Clarkia xantiana. The sequence continues at coordinate 23,349,653 of JAPTYO010000008.1, read as the reverse complement.
GACATGATTTCTTCCAAGTATCTTCACCAGACTAATTTTTGGGAGGCAATACCTAATTCTAGCCACTCACTTCCTTGGCGTACACTGATCAATATTCGACCCCATTTAGTTGAAGGTAGTCGTTGGAGAATTGGATCTGGCTCTTCCGTCAATTTCTGGACGGACCCTTGGGTTCCGAATTTTCCATGTCTTTCCCAATGGTGCCTACCTCATATAATCCCAAATCCTACTAAGGTAGCCCAAATGATCAATCCAATAACTAGAACATGGCTATTTCCCACATTGCAAGCCATCCTACATCCGGTTGCAGCTTCGGCTATTATGGATATCGATATCCCTATATTCCCAGTTCCCGACAAGCTTATGTGGAATTATACGGTAACAGGAGTTTTCTCAGTCAAGTCTAGCTACAATTACTTACGTCTTCGCAACTCACACTATCAAAACACTTCTTCGTCTGCACCCCCTGAGATCGCTAGTCCGAATCTTTGGGTAAAGCTTTGGAATCTCAAAGCATTGCCTAAGATTAAGATGTTCATCTGGAAGGGGTGCCGCAACAGCCTACCACTCGGAAGTAATTTGGCTATTCGTATTCCAACAGCTAACCCGTTTTGTGTTTTCTGCAAAGTTAAATTTGAATCTTGGGATCATTTGGTTTGGAAATGTCGGTTTGCTCAAAAAGTTTGGTTTGCTAGTCCATTGTCAGTTAGGGTTGAGCTTTTACCTTTTCAGAATGCTAGAGATTGGTTACAGTCGGGCCTAGGTCGTGGGGAAAGATTTGTTGGGAACTCAGATGTTTTTCTAATTAAGTGTGTAGTGATGTGGGTAATCTGGTTAGCTAGAAATAGTATTATCTTTAGAAATGCGAGTCCAACGATTGAGTCTGTAATGTCTGATTTTTTTGGTATCATGGATGACATTTCTGTTCTAACTGATGCTGATCCAGGCCGACACACTACCACCATCATCAGGCGAACCTCCGCTTCCACCTCCTCAGTAACTTTGGAACAACAGGATGATCCTTCTCTTGTAGCTAGCGTAGTGGTAGATGGTACGGTGGATATTGTGAACAACAGAATCTACGGAACGGCAATACTGCTTAATGCACAGGGTCAGATTTCAGGTTGTTCGGTGCAATCCATGACGGGTTTCCAACCACTTTTGGCAGAATGTTTGGCGTGTCGCACAGGTCTTCTCATCTTTCCTAGGAATTCTAGAAATAGAATTCTTTGGACGGATTGTCAACGGATCGTCAACTTCATTCATCAACCGGAATCGAGTCCCTCCTTTTTGTTTGCACTTATTTCAGATATTATTGAACTTTCTAAGTCTAAACTTGTTGTTGTTTCTTTCCGCAATCGTCAGTTTGTACATTTAGCGCATGTTATGGGGAAGAAGGCTTGCCAGAATAGTATTACTGGGACATGGTTCGCCCAGGATATTCCGGCATCTCTTCTTCCGTAGTCTGTTTGTATGGTGTTTTTTTTTCTGGTTATAATATATTTTCGCTTCGGTACCAAAAAAAAAAAAAAAGACATTGGATTATACTACTTTTACTTATGTCGAGGTCTTTCTCTTTAAATAATGAATTAATTTTTTTTGCCAAATAAATAATTAATTATTAATTAGTTTAGGACGTTGATCAAGTGCTATTTAGTAAAAGGGTTTCCTTAGTAAAAACTGGGGGTAATTAATTGCTGCGGTGAAAATTCAAAAACCGTAGTTTTTCTCACTGTTTATAAATCTATCTATATATAATATAATTTGGGTGTGTCTTATATAATGTTGACAAGTAAGCTTTTTGTACCATTTTATCTTACTTAGTTGTTCAAATAACTCAATTTGATTGGTCCATATCAAGTTTTGATGAGTTACATTCATTTCACCATTCTCTCACATCCACATGGAATTCTAGATTTGAGGCAAAACACATCATGCATTCTTATAAACCGTTACAATCAAAACTTCATAAAATTAAGTTTTGCACCATAACATTAGAAAAATGCAAGTTTTACACAATAAAAAAGTTAATATATTAGACTTAAAACATAACTCAAAATTAGTTGCTTAAGCTATAAAAAAACAAAACTAAACCACATGTATTAGAGTATATGTAATTTTAAAAAGTGATTATATTTTTTTAAGTTAATAAAAAAAGGTAATAAATATATTTTTTGAAGTTAACTTAATATAAATATTTCAAAAACCAATTCACATTTTTCAAGTTAAAAAATTGAGTTTTGAACACCATATAATTAAAAAAAAAATGAATAAATTATAGTGGATATATTTTTTAATTTATATTATAGTATAATTCAACTAGTTGTATATATATATATATAAATGAAAGAACAAAAGAAGACGATAAAGATTTTTTAGATTATATACAAATGAATGATGAATATATCCTAATAGAAAATATATGCATTTTCCACTTAGCTTAAAACTTGGAAAACAACACATTAAAAATTACTTATAAAGTTTATTCTTATATAATGAGAACTTTCAACAGAAAATCATCAGTATAGAACATATTACATCATCGACACTTACTCACCAAAGAAGAAATCGTATGCCTCATTCTCATTAAAGAAAGAAGAAACTGTGCTCATCCATTTTTACAAACATCTGTGCTTGAGAATTCAATAAATTATGGTCGGAATATTGATTCTCATTTCTGGATAGAAAACGCCTCACAAATGCGAGTAAACGTTTTATCAAATGAAGCTCAAATGGAATGAGGTTTAACGGATTTATACTTTTTTTTCCTTTCTCCTATATATTTGTTTCCAAAGCAATTCGTTACAGAAATCATTCTAAAATTAATAACAATTAATATATAGAAATTTAAAAATATGAAAATGGTAATAAAAAAAATCCAAATTAGTACCTTAATTATTACTAATTATGGCAAAATCGTATATTAATGAAACAAAATTAATCTTACATTGTCTGTAAATAAGATATATACTAAATTAATACTTACAGACTAGAATTTTTTATATTATTGAATCAACAATAATTCGAGCAGATTAAAGGTTATGGTTTTCTTTCCTTCTCCTAATTGTACAGAATATTTGTTATCAATGCAATTCGTTACCGGAATCATTCTAAAATTAATAACAATTAGTATAGAATTTTTTAAAATGAAATATGGTAATTAAAAAAATTCCAAATTAGTACCATAATTATTGCTAATTCTAGAAGAATCGTATATTAATGAGAAAAATTACTCTTACTTTGTAAGTAAATAAGATACATACTAAATTAATACTTACAGACAAGAATTTTTTATATTAATGAAAGGTCAGTAATAATTTTATTGCATAATATTTGAATTAATAGGACGCTTAATATTTTCTTCACATGAGTTATACAAAAATTTATTTCAAAATTTACTTTACAAATTATCCTATAATCATACTTTTGTTGGCAAATTATATTTTCCATAAAAGTAGCTATAATTAATCTATTATTAAAATTTGCAAAAGTGCATCATTGGATAAATTTATTTTCCATAGTTATATTAATAATAACTAAAATATTTATACATATAGAAGATTTATTTAGAAAAATAAATAAACAAAAGATTTATTGTATTTCATAATCGCATAAAATATTTTTATATTTTGGATTGTTTAACCTTTTATTTGTTTCCGTAGGAAATTCAGAACTTTTTTTTATCTTATACTTTTTTTTAATAATTTAAGGGTAAATCTTTAAAGTGTGAAATTTTTAGTGAAAAATCTATAGAAAGTTGTCAAGTAACACATGTCAAGTAATGATTGTTCATAAAGTAGAAAGATAATGTTATTATACATTGTCATGTGGACTAGAAGTGCTTTTTATGGATTTAAGTTAATAACGCGATTTACAATTTAAGTATATATTATAACAATACCAAGCTGAAATAACTGTTTTTCTACAATAATCAATAATGTTCTTTTTGCCAAATGATGCACTTAGTAACAAATATTTTATACATTTTATTTAATATAATTTTTGAATAAAAATGTGATATTTTATAAACTTTATATAGTGAAATATATTTATGAACGTTTTGGAATTATTTAAATCTCATTGGCATGTTAATTATTTACATTATATTTAGATCTAATGATATTTAAATTTTCATACATCAGTGACACTATCAATAATAATAGAATATTTACATATAGTATCACACGATTAGCATATTTTTAAATTTTATAAATCTTTTATAGAATTTTACCTACACTTGAAATAATAAATATTTAAATTTTACTCAATTAATTTTTTTTTTCAGATTAAAAAAATTAATTATTAACACTAAATTTGAATTTGTGTAATTTCCCTATAATTTATAAATAAATTACTTATCCCGCGCAACGCGCGGGTTCTTCCACCTAGTATGGATATAACTAGATTGATGATTCGCGCGTTGCACGATAAAATAATTTTTTATAAAATTGTAGAGATGTTGAAAGTTCACATTTTTTATTGGATAATTTATTATAATCATCTTTATTATTTGAAAATTTTATTCAAGAAAAATGAAACACTACTATGTACACCATTAAAATATATATACATTCAAAATAACTTTGTGTAAATGAAGGTTCTATTTTATATCATTGATTTACATGTATGATATTATAATTTTCAAGTATACCCATCAGAAACTAACAAAGTATTAAAATAAATTATACTAATACCATAATATAAAGGGAAATATAAAGACACACCTCTAATTTATAAACATATTAGACAAATCATTACTATGAAGAAAATTGGTTTAGACATATAGTAAGTAAATATAATTTTATAAATAATATGTATTTTATTAGTCACTTAATGGTATATGAGGATGATTAATTACTAAGAAATAGAAAAAATTGAATAGTAAACATTGTTTTATTAGTTACAATCGCAACACATCTTTGAAAAATAATAAGTGAAACCCCTTTTACTAACCAAACAAACAATTATAGATGTTTAGTTGGACAAATACACATCATCTATCATAGATAATGTATGAGTTGGTCCAATTATATTGTAATATTTTTGTACATATTGACACTCAAGTTTAGTACTTGTCTACCATATATTAAACTAACCCAAATTATATGGCAAAAAATATTATACATATAATGATTTATTGATAAGATTGTGTTTTTCTTTTGTGCTAACTTACATGGTTTCATATTTTAAAATATATTTATTGATATACATGGCTTAGAACAATAAGAGAGTTTTAACATTTGTAACGTTCATGAAGAAAAAACGGACTCTATGGATGAATGAGGTGTTTGGAGGCCATCCAAGCTATTGGAGATGCTTAGTTGGACAATTACCAATCATCTATGAGAGATTATTGATGAGTTGATCCAATTATATTAAATTTTTTATACATATCACTACTTAAGTTTAGTACTTGTCAACTATATGTTAAACTCATCCAAATTATATTATATATAGATAGATAGATTACATTATTATATGAGATTTGATAATGGTCCTTAGTTTTGAACCTATAATGGTTATGGTATTGAATAAATAATACTTACCTAAACACTAATGTTCAAAATTCATCACAGTCGTCCATTAATTTCAAAGCGAGCTTTGCTAAAACATGCGACAAAAACACATGCGACAACACCAAACAACAGAAGAAGTTAATATTAGATCTTTTATTTTATCGGATATTCAATTTGGTTCAAATTCACTATTGTCGCATTACTTTCGCACGAAATCCTTCCGCACGTTGCATCATTTCTCTTAATTTCATCAAGAAATGCTTCCGCATGCGACATATCTATGCGATTGTCATGCGGAACTCTCCAACAATGCTAATTTCTCAAACTACTGGACTCATGTGTAGTTAATATTAAATTATTTATTTTATTTTCCAATGTTAGCCCTAAGTACCATAACGATGGATGTACCGGATCTCTTTAATTATATTATTATTAAATTAATCTCTTCCTTTTCAATAGTATTCTTGTTTATTTAAAGAAATATAATTCTACTTATTAAATTAAATTATTATTTGTATAAAAAAAACTAGCTCTTTTAAGGTTTGAAATTAAAATTAATTCTAATATTTAAAAATTAATTAAATCTTCTTATCCAAAGTGTAGTATTGTGTCACGTGACACAACCAACAATTATGAGTTGTAAATTGCATCGGAAAAGTCAGCGCCATTAAATAATATTTTTGGAATTTTATTATATATAAATCTAATTATTTTATTTAATTTAAAGTATGTTTTTTTTTAAATACTGTGATCAAAGAGTCGTAACTTTTTTATGGCACTCTAATCTACAAACGTTTTTTTAATCTACAAATTTTTTTTTAATATATGAAAGTAAATGTGAAAACATCCGGAATGTCATATGATCTCATATATTTCTATCGATTACAAATATATGTTCTTTTAAAATATTATATTACTGATTTAACAAACCAATTTTCACGCAAAGAGTGATTTAACGATTTCATAACTTAAATTTTTACATTAGCAAAATCTCGCATAAAAATGTATAAAATGATAATAAATAAATATATAAAAGTGAATATCGATCATTATTTTATACATTTAGCAAAAAATATTTCATATTATTCAATTCATTATTGATGATATTATTGGACATAAAAACACTATTGAAAAATAAAGAATAATTAAGAAGATTTAGTACCCTTCGTCTTTAGGTGTTTAGGGCTAATATTGGAATATCTATTATCTACTATATTATATTAATTCGGCATCGGAAGTCCTCTGGCTGACACGTGGACTGTTTGTCCAGTCAGCGTTGCCTAATTTAATCAGAATTTAATAGGGGTTCTCTAAATTTAGATACATAATATTGATTGATTGAAAATTAAGAAGTAATTTTATCTCATATTTTGATCTCTAGGCAATTTAAAGAAACAAATTAATTAAAAGTTTCCATTTAAATTCACTATCTATACAGTTTGGTTTCGGAATACCGTAGGCCGCCACGTCAGTACAATATATATAGAATAATTGAAGAATTAATAAATAATATATAGAATAATTTAGAATGAAGTTTACGGGTCTTTTGGATGTAATAAATGTTAGAGTCATATAATAATAATAATAATGTATCTATAATTAAAGACATGTTATTATGATATACTAAGATCAGTTAGCATTTACTCCAGTTAATTTGTGATCTCACTATAATCACATTATATGCTCTAATAGGTAATAAACTTTCACCTACGATTTAAAATAAATAAATCATACATAAATAACTAAATATAATGTATTAACAATTCCAATCCAATATAGCCGAATTAATATTTGTCAAACTCTATTTGATAATTTATAATCTTCTATTATATATAATTTATAATCTTTTCTATATTCTCTATGCATAACATATATATATATATGTATAATTTTTTTTCTAAACTTTTAATATATATATATATATATATATTGTAAAATTTTATGTCATCTTCTTTAATTTTGTTTTTATTCATTCCGTTTTTTTTTTTTGTGGATTTCAATTTTTTTGGAATTTGATTTAAAGATTTATATTTGTAATATATAGAACCACAATGTAGGTTATATAATGCTTACTAAAAAAGTGGCCGTATAAAACTATATAATATAAATTAAATTAAAAAATATTAACATACATAAGTATAATATATATATATATATATATATATATAAAAGTTTAGAAATTATAATATATATGTATATTTTGTTATTCTTATATACACTACTTTACATATATATATATATATATATATATATATATATATATATATTATATATTATTGCCATAGTTTACAATAGTAATAAACCTTTAGGTTAAAACCCTAACATATGTCTCTAGCGAATTCATAACTAGCCACTTTCTGTTTTTTTTACTCTATATATATATATATATATATATATATCGTTAGTTGTATGAGTCATTATGCCACATCCAAAAGTGTAAGTGAATATGTGCATGGCCGGAATCAATATCGTCATTAACACAAATTCTAAACAAAGAGTTTATTGTGCTATAGTCAACAAAATGCTTCTTCAATCGATCAAATCCCAAGGTAATTCGTTGTAGTTTATTTTAGGAACAGATGACATAAATTTGTATTAATTGATAGGATATTTGGATTTCTCTGTTGCAGGTTACTTAACATCACTAGAGGAGTTACAAATTATCTGATTTACAGTAAAGGTTTTTTTTAACTTAATTATAATTATTAACAATAGATTGAATTGCGAATTAAAATAGGTAATATACAAGCTTACGTGAGGATTTTTTTTTAATATATTGTTCATACGAAGAATAAACGAGCTAAAATTCGTGGGAACATGGTTTTTTTTTCATTAATTTTTTTTATAGTTTGATTTAATAAAATAGGAACGTTCTTCCTGGTGCTTTATTTGATCTATATGACATACCTTATGTTTCAGCGGTTCCATATTAGGTTTGTCAGGTACTTGATTAACTTAATTTTTTTAAAGAGACATTATGTATATATAGATTTTACCACAACTTTAAAGTATATATATTGTTCAATTTCTGTAAAAAGGTGTACCGATTTATCCTAATAAGATTTAATCCAACTGTGATATAGTTAAAGTTTCTGCACATTAGAAAAATCTATTTTTTGGCCACATCATATATCTGACAAATGTTTAAATATGAGAAATATATTTATACAACAAAACAAAAACCATGGTAGGTTATATATACATTTTTGAAACAAACATATTAAATATCAAAATCACCATGTAACATGATAAAAAATTTATGAAAATAATTAAAAAAAAAAACTAATTTCAGGATAACTATTATACAATTATTATTACGTATATGCAATATTATAAGTACCGTTTCTAATTATACTTATAAAAAATAATTTGAATCTTTGGAAAAATAATTACAATTATTTTACGTTTAAATATAATCTACTAACTATGATGTTAAATTTATGTTTTTTTTTCCAATATTTTCTAACGAGTCCCAAAAAAATGGTTCATAATTTATTATATTATTATAACTATATACTTATGGATGATTATAAAACTAATTATTACTCGATTACAATCTATAATTATTATTTTTTAGATTTTTTTACCCGCGCGCGGTGCGCGGGGTTAGCATCTAGTATTATATTAATTCGGCATCGGAAGCCCTCTGACTGACACGTGGCCAGTTTGCCCTGTCACCATTTCCAAATTTAGTTGGAATTTAATAGGGGTTCTATAAATTTAGATACAAAATATTGATAGATTGAAAATTAAGAAGTATTTTTATCTCCTATTTTAGTCTCTAAGCAATTTAAAGAAACAAATTAAATAAAAGTTTCCATTTAAATAGTAATTCTATACAGTTTGGTTCCGAAAAAACGTAGGCCGCCACGTAAGCCAACACTATCTACTATATTATATTAATTCGGTATCGGAAGCCCTCTGGTCGACACGTGGACAGTCCACGCAGTCACCGTTTCCTAATTTAATTGGAATTTAATAGGGGTTCTCTAAATTTAGATACATAATATTGATTAGTTGAATATTAAGAAGTATTTTTATTTCCTATTTTAGTCTCTACGCAATTTATAGAAACAAATTAATTAAAAGTTTCCATTTAAATAGTAAATCTATACAGTTTGGTTCCGGAAGATCATAGACCGCCACGTAAGCAGTAATTAATAAAAAAAATATAATATAAAAATAGGGCTAACACGTATTGTGTAGAGATATTTCTTAGGAAATTACTATGGATAATTTAACGTAGGGTAGTGTTATTTCTTAGGAATCCCTATGAAATCCATACTATGGAAATATCTACTTTACTATGGAAATATCTACTATATTATAATAATATAAAGTAATAAGAATACACCTAACTTAAGAAAAAGTACACTACATTCAAAAGTTTAGAAACAAAAATATAAATAGGAATCTCCCTTCCCGTCATCCCATTCATATTATATATTATATATATTCCCGTTTTTTTTTCCAAAATATTCATCTTCCCGTCTTTAAGAAATAGAAATATCAAGCCGGCTCCCATCTTTAGGGTTTTGAAATCTATCACTTCTTAAAAGGAGTTTTTCCACCGAACTCCAAAAATTGCAATGTAGACACCAGCCGAAGAGAAAGTAAATCCCGAGAAGAGAAGCAAAAATTTCGTAGAAATTCAATCAATTCAAACACCAGTAAAAGAGAGTAAATTCCTCCGAGATGCCATATGAAAAGCGCCACAATATCAAACCCTCTAAAGTGACTGCGGAGTGCGGACATGGAGACGGATCGGGTAAACCTTCGATTTATAGTCCCTACTCTCTCTTTTAGTTAGTTGATTAAATTTAATAGTCAATATATAATCAATATACAGTTATATTAATTAATGTGTGTGTAAAAAAATTGTGTACATGCAGCTTAGTTTTTAGGTTATGGACCATGTCACCACATGCGCATTAACGTTAGATGGGTGCATGCTTTTGAGGTATGGTGATTATAAATATATGTGTACACACTCTAATGTACGTTTAAATTAGAAATGTAATGTATGGACCGATTTCCAACGAGAATAGAATAGACCGTTTCTGTTCTTAAAGTTTGTGTTTTTATTGAGCAGGTGTATCCTCTGAGAGGACAATATCGGGCGAAAAAATCGCACTTGGAAGAGAACATAAACTAAGGCCATGGAAGAGAATTGCACACCTCAACAGATTTGTGATAAGTGTTATATTATATATTGCCTATCGAACTAATGACAATACCTTGACCTTGAGTGTGTTTCTACAAGTTCATGCCATTATGAGCTTAATGGGGGTTGATTCCAAATATTGCATTAGTTCAATTGAATATCTACTTCCCTGATCTTAGTTTGTTCCAGTAAACTTTTTATAATTTATATTGATTCGCAGTTAGTTATCTTTTGAATTTGAAGTTTGATAGGGTACTTGAATTTTCAACTTGCTATTGTAGATACAATGAAATTCATAAGAAAGTTTATGAATGGTTAACATAAGCTTCGACAGATTCGGTCGTACATCCTCACCCGATTGCAAGCAGACCAAAGTGTAGAAAGATATTTTTTAAAAAAACTGCTTGAGAATAAGTGGCTCTCGGAGAACACAATGCAACAGGTAAATTTTGTTCATATCCTATTGAGTATTGAATATGTCTTCATGTGACATTGTTACCAAAAATTTTATTTTAGCCTTGGTTTTGCACGTGGCGAACAATGTGAGAAGGGCGTAAACCTTTTAAATCCAACTGATCTAATAGAACCAAATTACAAGGTAATTAATTGATCAGTGAACTGAAATACCGAGCTTCACCAACATATATTATATTAAAGCTTTGAGTTAGATAATTGTGTTTAAATTTATGTTTAAATTATACGCCTATATAATTTGATTGTGAAAACTTCATAGGTCTCCACGTAAATAATATAAAACAATATTTATAGAAGAAACGTTATTATATAAAATATACCTAATTAAATAGATGTCATGTTATGTATATATATATATATAATGTTATGTAAAAAAAATTATAGTATTATAGATATAAGACAATATTAGAGTATTTAAGACGTACCTAAATGAATTTCAGTTGTGGTGTTGAACTAACGGATTCGAACATGTTGTGGAATAATTACTAGAACGATCATGGCCTCCACAACAAGCTAAGGTGGTTATGGTCACGGGCGCATCATCAGGTTTGGGTCGTGACATAGGGGAATAGAAGTATTTAGCGATCCAAAAGAGATTGGGAAAATGATCAAGTTGAATGCTTCACCAACTTTGTCGAGCCTATGACGTAGACACAAGCAGGTAATTCATGTACAACCTCAACAATTTTTAATGTGTAATGATGGCCTGATTTTTGTAGTGATACTTTTAACCACGTTAACCCTTTTCGCAAAACCCCAACATCTCTATTTCTCCTAAGTTATATTCATATAATGTATATTTTATAGATACGAGTCGTTTTTATAGGATTTATTTATTGAGGTATTGCCGCCTCTTAATTTGCAGATCATTAGTGATGTTCACCGCAGTTTGTTAAGAACCGTATATATATACTTCATGCATGGAATTAAAAAATGATAACACTTTTCTTATTATATATATAAATAACCTTTAGCCGTTGTTATATATATATAGGTTTTGGGTTACTGCATGGTGCATATATTTTGCTTAAATATGTTTTTTTTATATATTTAAATTTGTATTTGGTACCGGTGATGTGGTTGCTTAGTTGGCGGTCTCATAATCTTCGCAATCGAACTATATAGTTTTTTTTTTATTATTTATTTAAGTAAAAACTTTCAATTAATTCTTTGTTTCTAGATTTTTTTATTTTAAATAGAGACTAAAATATGATAGAACAATATTTTTTAAATTTATAGTTACTTAATATTTTATATTTAAATCTATAGAGATAAGAATAAATCAAAAAGTATTTTATATTTTTAAATCTATAAGAGCATCCACAGTGGTATTTATATATAAATATATAAAATATATTAACAAACAAATTATATACGATTAGTATATATTTTGTATATAATTTGTGCTAATCTATTTATTAAATACAAACAATATATACCTACATCCAATTCAAATAGACAGACCTTATCTAATAATTATGTTACCAGGTCAGTTAAGTAGTTACCGAAACTTTATAAAATTGTAAAATACACATTTTTTAATGAAAATTTTAAATCATATAATTACGTAAAAATTATATTGAGCTTATTAACAATTTCATATAATACTTATTCAACAATCAATAAACTATAATAACTAAACTTTAACTTTACTGTTTTCTTTTGTGTGGTGTGTGTTTTGCTATTATACTTAATAAAAAATTAATAAATATGATAAATTATTTTTTCATTAGAATTGATCTTGCCAACTATAACATCACTAGCAAAAAATAGTTTAGAATTATATGATTGTTAGTCTATCTTTATTATATTTTCTCTTTGTAGAAAAATTATCCTTATTATATTTTCTCTTTGTAGTTAAATTTTTAAATGCTACATCTATGAAAATCCTCAAATTAAAATTTTCAACTATTTTTTAAACTTATTTATTAACGCTAAATATAATTTTCTTACTTTATTTTCTATTATATTAGTTATTGTCTTATAAAAATGATATATAATGTTGATTTTTCACTATTATTAAATATTTTAAATAAAATTAGTATTAAATACTATGCATTAGTATGAATTAATTTCTATTCAAAAAATATATTAACATTTTCAAATAATATTGCATATTCAATAAATTACGATAACTTAATTTTCTTAAATTTAATTTTATTTAGAATTTCCCCCGCGCGGTGCGCGGGATTAGTAGCTAGTTAAATATATAGTAATATAATAAAAAAACGGTGAAGAAAAATAGGGTTGTATTTGGGGCTGTATTGCCAATATATACGACGCAATTATATCGACCAAATATAATCAAATATTTTGGCCAAAAAAAATCTAATCAAATATAACAATAACAATTAAAACTAAGAAGGGAAAGAATATAACTTTCACACAAATCCAAGTATTTATATATATATATAACCCCACGTTCACTGGCCATTCTATTTTTTAATAGTAAAATATATATTATAGAAAAGAGGGTATTTAAAGCAATATATATGTATTTGGAAAATATATAAAATATGTAATATTGTAGTAGACTGTGAGTTTATGTGTATATATATATAATAATATATATTGTATAAACAATATAATAATATATTTGGCCAAACAAATAAAGATAATAATATATTTTATTATGAAGCAATATAAATAGGGTTATATTGCCGTGACTGTGACTCGTGATTAGGGTTGTATTATTGCCGTGGAGTATCATAGGCAACTTTTATTCAGCATTGTTATCTGCCGTTTGGCTCATAGGTATGTTGTTGGATGTTTGTAACACTTATCGATAGTATCAATACGTTCCTAATTTGTAATAGAATATCTTTCTGACTTACAAATTCCAGAATCAAATTCTATATAAAAAAAATGGTAATGCAGTTTCTGTCGCTACCCTCTTACCTCCACAACAACAAGAGACTATATATATTATTTATATTCAATTATTCCATGTGTATTTATACTAATTTTAACTCTACCATTTCATATATATATATATATATATATGAAAATAAATTGCCACCGTCTAGTGATGATGATGGAAATCTCGGTCAATCTGTAGAAAAAGCCAATCCGAAGAAAATTACAAGAAAGATTATCCAATCATCTGCATTTTTATTAATTGAATTGTTATTTTTATTTGTTTTTCTTTTAGTATTTTACTATTAAATATTTACCGTTTAGCTTTATTGCATTTAATTATTTTTGTGTTGCATTGGATATACATAAGCACTTTGTTTAACTATATCGTATTTGTCGATTTAAAAAAAGAATTCCTGCATTTTGAATTAGAAAAATATTATTGTTACATGGTGAAGGATCTATATAGGCTAAGGAAATACTTCGCCCAACATCCGCTCAAACTTACTATTAAACATCATCAACAACCAATTCTAGCCGGACCTAATTCAATTCATACGTTTATTGTTTGAACCATTATATAATATTAATATGAGAAATTACATTATACAACAACAATTATATATATATATTTTTTTTTAAATAAGTACATTTTCATCAGCGAAATTAATCTCGAGGAGCTCGAGTCAAAGTTCATGACGAAGAGGAGCTCGATTTTTAGGCCGGCCCTGTTTATTTTGAATTATATTATCGGGTTAAGCTAGACATCATACTCAAATTTAAACTAAATATAATAAAAGGGAATAGTAACAGAAAATCTTTGAACTCATTGATAACTTGGTGAATGCATTTTATGCTCGAGCAAAACTAATTAAATAATAATTAGTATTAAATACTTTAATTAAAATAATGTATAACTGTTAATTAATTTCTTATAAAAAATTAACATTTCCAAATAATGGTACATATTAAATAAATTAACATGATTTTTTTTATTTTAAACTTTATTTAGAATTTTTCCCGCGCGGTGCGCGGGGTTAGTGGCTTGTAATAGAAATAATTTAATACTAATTAAAACAGGTCCATTAGTTTGATAAATTAGCATAGTTTGGAACTTTCGCACGCCAATCGCATAGGCTTGTCGCATGGCATAGCATTTCTCTTTCATCAATCACCATTAATTTGTTCTTTACTTTTAGAGAAGTGCTAGTTTATGAGAAGCTAAACGTGCGACTAGCCTGCGATAGTACTCAATTTAAACTTCTACTAAAACAGTTGATCACTTATGATTAGTGAAAATAAAATTCTTTTACTTTCCCAATATTACCCCTATTCACGCGTGTCAGATATTTAGAAAATGAAAAGTCAACAAGAAAAGAAAGTAAACTAGTATAAGAAGACAATATATATGCAAACTAGTAGAAGAAAATGACCACCCGCGGGAAACCAAAAAAAAAAAAAGAAGCAAAATACTTATTTTGTATATATACAATATATTTTTCTTTTTCTATTAGTAATTGATTTATTGCACGAAATCTACTCAAATAAAAAATAATTTTATTATTTTATTTAGAAACATCGTGCATAATTGTTTACATTAAAGTATGAAAATATTTTATATGGTTAATTAATTTATTACAGTGGTAATGTAAACATAAGTTAGAAATATATAATATATTTATGTCATTTATAAGATTTTACCTCTAATTTTACATGAAAAAAATTCATTTGTAAATTAGAGTATTGTAAAAAAAATTACTGCTCTTTAACTAAGATAGTTAGAAGTAAATTATATATAGTTAATTAATTTATTATAGTGATGATGTAGACATAAGTTAGAAATATATAATATATATGTTATTTATAAGATTTTCACCTCTAATTTTACATGAAAAAATTCATTTGTAAACCATTGTAACGTACTAAAATTACTGCTCTTTAACTAAGATAGTTAGAAGTAAATCATATTACAGTACTTTAAATGAAACAAATAAATAAAACGAAGTAGATTTTTCTGGTGCATTTTATAATTCAATATGGTCGATTGTGTGATCACATGGCATAATATTATCCATATAAAGCCAAAAATCTAAAATTGATTCTAAACTTTATTATTTTATTTATTACTTGTGTCAAATATAATTAGAAAATCAAAAGTCCTTTATTTTACTTCCAATTTTAGAGCCGCTTCACCAGGCATTCAAAGAAGAAACTAGGGGGGGTAATATTGGAAAAGTAAAAGAATTGTATTTACATTAATTAAAAGCGAGAATTTCTAGGGCATGCGACCCTAGTGCGAGAGGGTTAGAACTTAGAAGTGTTACACTACTAAATTATTGTATGGTACAAGTAGAAATTTGAGAATTAAACTGAAAAAAAAAAAAAAAAAAAAGTAGAAATTTGAGGCTAGGCATGTGTAAGTCACGTGACTATTTAACGGTCAACTAACAGATGCGCCAAAAGTGGTACAAATTGCAAACGTATTGCACCAAAAGTATAAAAAAAAAAATATTGCACTAAAAGCAAAAAATCGTCAAACATATTGTACCAAAGACCTATTAACCCTTTTAAGAAAATAGTGAATTAAAATAATTCTTTTTGTTATATTTGGTAGAGAATTTTAATCATCCCAGGTTCCTCCTCGTTCTAGACCATCCATTTTTCAAATTTTAACTCAATCAGTATTTATGTTCTTCCAAATGTATTAACAATAATGAATGTTAAGATGGTGGCTGAAGCCTGAATGTGATGTCAGACAGTATGGTGCTGAATTCTCTCTCATTTTTGGGACGGATGTCCTGGATAATAGATGATGAAATTTTATGCTGCACAACAAAGAACTTGCTTTTGATTTTGTTAGATAGAACGAAGAATGATACATTTAACCTTTGAAATATATAATATTATAACTGCATACAATATCTGCAAGTTTGATATATTTGATCGATGTCAAAGTTTCCTCCTTTGTATATTGCAAAGTTGTTATTTTTCACCTCTTTATATGTGATGTATATATACTTATCTACAATTTTAATATGTACACAAAGTGAGTTTGTTATTTAACATATAAGCTGGTTATTATGTGTCGACTGTTCTTTATGAAGTTATAGAGAGTAAGCGGTAAAATTTGATCTTTAAGGTATAGTGCATATTTCTATTAAAAAAAAAAAAAAAAAAACTCTATCCACGTTAAATTTTGCTTTAGCTCTCGCCGTGAACCTTTCGAGGTCCACGTACTCTTTGACGCGTGAGGTCAACTCCTGCAGAGTTTCTGCCGGTCGCTTTGACATTTTTTCTCCAAAGAAGAATTCTAAACGACCAAAGTTCCTTATGAATGCTTGAATTATATAGTGCTCAGACAGGTTTTTCTGGATGTCTGCAATATTCTGATTAAAGCGGATGTATTAATCCGCTAAAGATTCATCATATTGCTGCTTCATGTCGTCTAGCGCGCTTGAGTCCTTGAGCAACTTGCGTTCACCCATGTACCTCTGGATGAACTTTCCTTTTAAGTAAGACCATGAGCTGACACTTTCCTTAAGAATGGAGAAAAACCAGTGTGCCGCTGAACCTGCTAGGGTTTGTGGAAACGTAACCGCCACATGGTTTGGGTTTGTTGTTCTCCCTAGCAATGATGCCTCATGTTGTTGTACATGCTCGATAGGATCACATTTTCCCGAGTATTTCTCAATTCTGATGTTGTTTAGGATTCCCGGAACCCTTTCATACAACATCTCCTTGGTGAATGGGTGGTTTGCGCTATCAGTCAGGACATGCATTGGCCTAACTTTTGACTGCTTCAGCTTTTGCTCTATAAGAGCTTCCAAGGCTTTGGACGTCAGTCCTGTGATGGGGACATTCTCATTCCTCTCTGGCATCCCCCAAATGTTATTTGAGTTTCCGCTGTTGTCATGCTCCCAGCTTTGTTGGTAATGAGAATCCTCCCTGCCCGGTTGCTCGTTCCTGAAACTTGGTTGTTTCCATGATTCGGTTGGTTGTGGCCTCTCATAGTAAGTTGCACTGGAGAGGGATCCTTGCGGTTCTGCATAATAGTAATGTGGGTTGGCATCTGGAGGCTGTCTTCCCTGTGGCATTGGAGCTTCTCCTCGGGGAGTGTCGTGGGAAATTGTCCCCGGTGCAGGGTATGCTTGAGAAGGTGGTGGCGATGGTGGTGGAGGCGCATAGCCTTGATTCCTTAGGTTTTCTCCGAAGGCCAGGAGTTCTTCAATTGCTGCCATCATTGCAGGCGTTAATGTAGGGGCGGTCTGAGCACCTTGAGTGCCTCTGCCCTGAGGTTGTTCCTCTTCTGTGTGGGCTCTGCGTTCGAACCCTGATGGTGGCTCATTGATTTGGGCGGTACGCTCCTGTTGTGCGTTTAGAGACGGAACAAAAGAGGTTGTGGATACGGCCTCGGGGATGTAGGAGGGACCTGCCTGACTCCTTCTTGGTGGTGCTTGCTTGGATGCTTTCGCGGTAGCCTTCCTTTTTTATCGTCTTAGACCTTCTTCTCTTGCCATTTTCGGGTTATCGGGAGGCGGAGGGTTGCTCTTCGTTGCTGTCAATAGTGTATGACTTTTTATGTTCGTGTTTCGCGGACGGCGCCAAAATGTTGGGACCTAGACTGGATAGAGAGTAGGGTCCTGGTAAATGCGCTCCAGGTTGCCGATGTAACGGGTCTTCACACGTGCCGGGATACGTGCGTCTTCGAACACCTGCACGAGGGGCATCGCACGCCACGCAGAGGGGGGGGGGGTGGAGTGCGATGAGCCCTCTCCGAAGCTTAAATTAGAATTGTAGAGAGAGAAAGTTAGAGAGATCAGAGCTTCGGCGTCAACTTAGTTGTGAAATGAATGGTTAAGGCTCCTATTCATAGGAAACATTGAAATCAGACCGGGTTTTTAACGGTCCAACGTCGGTTTAACTGTGAAAAGTGAACCGGACGTGGACGAGCATGAAATTGACGTCGGAGATTCCGACACGTGTCGTATGCGCGTATATAGGAGTCACGCATATTTCTAGACGCAATCCGGATTCCGGTCCGGATTGTAGGCAACAATCCGGACGAGTCCCACGCTCGGGCTACGCGCGCGCGTATCCCAAGCCATTTTGGACTTGCGGTGATTATTTTAGAACCGTTTGGTGGGTTTGATGTGTAGGCGAAGTCCGAATAATTATAAAACGAACCCGAATCGGACGTATACCCATCATTGATCAACCCTATGAAATCCTCTAACACCTCCTATTTATAAGAGAATGTGAGCAAAACCCACCAAGGGTTTTAATCCTATTTTGGCCAAACTATACACAAAATGGACCTGGTCCATTTTGGGCCAATTGTGGCTCATATGGATTTTGACCTGACTCAAAATCTCTTATGTGCCTAATTCTAATTATGTTTAATTTGTTGGGTTTATATTAATGAGCTCTTAATTACGGCGACCCATATACATCAAATGTCAACAGTGGTTCTGCCATTATCTTATGATATTCAATCGTTTTTAGCTTCAGACCGATCAGACTTTGTTCGAACCAGCCGAACATGTGATGTGCAGATGGGTGTAATAGTAATTTTTTTTTGTCAAGACATATTCAGAGCATATGATAACTTAACAATTAGTTTTAACGACGCTAACGAGATTCATCTAAAACAAACAAAACGGAACATTTTATATTCCTTGTCGCTACTTCTTTTTTTTTTTTTTTCCAATTCATCGCTACTCTTCACTTCAGTTTTTTTTTCACTACTCTTCACTTCAATTTATTACCCCATATTAGAGTTAGAATTCGAAATGTGGAATATTATTGTTCCTTATTTTCCATTTAGCTAATTATTTTAACTTCTTCAAAGCAAAAAAGAAAAACTAACTTATATATACAAAAATATATATTCATTAAGTTAATCTGATTGAAAAGAGAAGTTGAATAATAATTTTAAATATTGACTAAAAAATAATAATTTAAGTATTTGTTTCTGAGTGATCAAATTTATCATAAAACTAAATTAGTATAAAATTTAGATAGCATAAAATAAAATTTCTATGGTTTTCTATATAGTTGTCGGTAATAAAATAAATAAATTAACTTTTAGTAAAATTTTTAAATTTTCCTAAACTATATATGTTAACTTTATACAATAGCTACATATAATACCCTAAATATGGTGTAGTTGATGAAAAATATAATACAGACAATAAGTCTTATTAATTTTTTTTTTTTTTGGCCAAGAAGTCTTATCAAATATTAATATGTATTTTTATAAGGGTATTTAGTACATAATTATTACTAGATATTAAAGAACTTATGAAAGGTCTGAACTATCACCCATGTTAACGGGAGATGTCTGAAATTTAAAAAGCTAATAACGGAGGTCTGAAATTTCAGTTTTGTTGATAACAGCGGTCTCCGTTAGTTTTTTCCGTTAAAACTAACGGAAGTTGGTCACATGCTTGGCATGTGACCGGAAATAAAATAAATTTCCAATCAAGTGTGCCTCTGACATGCTTGAAGTGAAAAGACCAAAATGCCCTTGAAGCCACCACGGCTCCACCAACCCAGCTCCGGCGACCACCAACCGTACTCCAGCGACCACCAACCGTACTCCGACGACCACCACGTACTCCGGCGACCACCACCAAGGCTCCGATCGGAGTTCTGTGGCTCTGGTCGGGGCCATAGAGCTCCAGATCGGAGTTTTTTTGCTGAGGTGGTGGCCGGAGTCGGGTCGCCGGAGCCGAGGTGGTCGTCGGAGTCGAGGTGGTGGTGGCCGGAGTCGGGTGGCAGTGGACGGAGTTGGGTGGTTTTAATTTGACTTTAGGGGTAAAATTGTCATTTCACATTTACTTAAATAAGATATTAAATAAAACAAAATATTAAAGGGGCAAAAATGTCATTTCACACAATTCTGTTAAATTTAACCCTAAAACTGGACGGAAAATCTCAAATCAACAAAATTGAAACTTCATACCTCCGTTATTAACTTTTTAAATTACAGACATCTCCCGTTAACATGGGTGATAGTTCAGACCTTTCATAGGTTCTTAACCCTTAATTTTATGTACACTCTCAATCTAAAATTACGAGAAAACAATCTTGTATAATTCTTTTCCCCTAAAATATAAGCAAAATTTGTCCCAATGAAACTGAAATACTCAAATACATGTTGTTTTAACCAACGTCACAATTTGTCCCCAAGGGATTTTTTTAATCTAACCATCGATCTCTTCTCATACCATAGCGGACAAACGTTCTTCTCCGATGAAATTATTTTAGTAGTGGTCATTCCCTTTGTCTTTAAAGGGTAACTGTGTAAATTACTGATGAGATATTTTAGTCTATGAATATTAATTATTAGTTTATGAATATTCCTTCATTAGTTTATGAATGTTCTTTCTACCAAACCAAAAAGAAATACAGTTAACCCTTTCTAAATTAGCCCATTTTCTGTTTCCAAGAATAAGAATACTTTTTTCTTTCATACTGAATTTGTATATATATTCTATCATTTCTTCATCATTTACTACTTTTGTTGGCCAAATCATCATTTACAGAAATTAAGCATTCTTATTAAGCATAGGCAAAATGACTTGACTACAGAAAGAAATATTTAAAAAGAGATAAGGCAGGAAAACTGAACATATACATATGACGGACCCAAAGACCAGATTCAGAAAACCAGAACTATTTAAAACAAAGGTAGCACTATTAAACTAATTGAAACATGTCATATGACTCATATCTGTCTACATAGAACATATTTCTGACAGATTGGTCAAGATGGCAAGAATGTGTCTACATCCCCTGCAACTTGAACAAAACATATTTGACGTAATTGCCTACGCAAGTTTGAACAGCTCAAATTTACAACTAGCAATTTTTAACACGATATATATGCAACGACACTCTTATACAAACATATATATGTGACAATTACCTGAATTTTCAATTAATGGATCCATTTTTCAGACCCAATGGTTGAAATTCAACCTCAACAAACCTGGACCTTCATAGCCACAATCAATAAATTCAAAGCAAGTGGCAGAACTAACCATTCCATATCTCATACTTCAATTATTATAACGTAGAATTGAACACAATCTAAATGCAGTAAAATACAAGGTTTTCCACGTAATCCTCCTCCCTGATCACAAAACAGCTTCAGTACCATCAATGGTGAAAACCCAAGCTTCAATATATATAGGAATGATAAAGTTTACATCATTTAACACAATACGCAGCTGTCTGTATCTCATGATCACAAGAGAAGATCGAACCCAAAAGCTGGATTTTTTTTCTTTAATTTATTCAATAATGGAGATGAACCCTATACAAATTTCTTTACCTTATAATTAATTAGTACCCGGAAAAGCAGAGCCACCTGACCTCATGCAGCGGCGTGATTGCCGTCACAAGCAAGGGTGTCAACGAAGTTCTTGGACGGATACTTGGCGGTTACCGACCCGACCTCAAATACCAAGTTGTCGCCGCTCGCCCTAATTCCGGTAATCGACCACCACCTGAAGAAAGCGCGAACCCTAATCCCGTCCAGTTCAGCGATCCTTCCGTGGACAATTCTCCCCTGAATACGCTTCGAGTAGGTGGCGAGATAGTTATCCGGCGGCAGCGTCACCCGGCACGAGCCGCCGAAATCGACGTAGAAGTCACCGGAAGTTCCGTTGATGGAGTAGGTCCGGACGTCGGCGGGGAGCAGCCCGATCGGGAAACCGTAATTGGTGAGCTCGGTATGGGCGGCCGATGGCGGTGCGGTGGGGTTGGAATCGGAGCTTGCTGAGGAGAAGGGTATGGCTGTGACGAGGAGGGAGAAGAGGAAGAGGAGGAGAGTCTTTTCCATGGTTCCTGAGCTGAAGCTTTGCTGTTCAGCTTCAATGGCGGGCAGAGACGGTGAAGCTTTTATGGGTTGTCTTTGACGGAGAAAGAGATGGATATGAAGGGGGAAGTTTCCAATTTTGACGAGAAAGGGTTTTGATTTTGACTAATTTGACATGACGTGGCTTGGCTTGCGTGAAGAAAAGAAACGAACGAGTATTATTGGGCTAGACTAGATGATATTTTCTGAATAATAATCATGGGAAAAGAAAATAATAATTTCGTATGCTTTTTTCCCCAAAATAATTTCGTATGTCAATGAGCAATAAATAAATAATTACTATTATTTCAGCTGGTAATTCTAAAAAAAAAAAAACTAGAATTATATATTTATTTCCGAAGAATCTAATCTAAGAAATAAATTCGAATGTATTAAATTAGCTAGGTTGGTTGGACAACTGGTAAAGCGGGTTGTGTTCACATAGACGGTCCGGAGTCGAATCCCACAATAGACGCTACATTGGGGAGGACTTTAATTTTAACGCTCCCGGTCCGAAATTGCGGAAGCAATTGTATATAACAAAAAAAAAAAAAAAAACTAATCATACACAATGAAATAATATATTTTACAACCATGTAATATGGTGTGGTGGTTCAGCGCCTCATCCCTTAACCAGAGGTCAGGGGTTCAAACCCCGCTAGTGACCATGGGAATGGAATAATATTCATGGTCAGCACCTTACCCCGGTGCTACAGGTGCTGCCCTCCCCGAGGGAAACCAAAAAAAAAAAAAAAAATTTACATCTAAAAATAACTTTTATTTTAAACAAATATTATATATACTAAGTGGCCAAAAAGTAAATACTTTTTTAGAATTAAATAGCAACTAATTAGCTCCTGAACTTTTAGTATTAATGGATTGCTCACAGATTTTTGAGTTCCCTAAAATGAGATTGCGTTTATCTAAACTTTATTTTTCTGTCGTTGCATCGAAAGAGAAAATTAATATGATTTTATACAGATTATAATGAACGTAATTTAACGGCTGAAACAATCGCATTTTAATCAACCCTTATAATTATAATCTTCAAAAAAAAATCTTCAAAATATCGAGAGGAATTTCCACTAGTCATCGTGATTCTGAAATTTACAAATTATAAGAAAAATTTTATTTGCAAACAATTATTTACTTATTATAGAAACCAAAATGTATTTTATACACATACCCTTATTTAGAGCACTTGCAATGGTAGTTCCTAGTTGTAAATTTGTTATTATAGAGAGTTTCTAGTTCCTAGTTCCACTTTCTGTTGATTCCACTTGTAATGATTAAATATGATCTTTGCATTCCAATGGGAGTTCCTTC
Organism: Clarkia xantiana subsp. parviflora; assembly: GCA_036873135.1. Taxonomy (NCBI): domain Eukaryota; kingdom Viridiplantae; phylum Streptophyta; class Magnoliopsida; order Myrtales; family Onagraceae; genus Clarkia; species Clarkia xantiana. The sequence continues at coordinate 23,325,454 of JAPTYO010000008.1, read as the reverse complement.
TTCCAAAATGGGAGTTCCTAGTTCCTAAATTTGCCACTAGACGCTGACTAGGCGCCACTAGGCATGACTACGATTACTAATAGGGTTAAAGGTAATTTTTATACCACATGTTTGACCGAATGTGGATTTTAGTACTGGATGTTTAATTTTGTATACTTTTGGTACCAAACGTTTGAAAAAATGTGGCTTTTGGTACATCCGTTAGTTGACCGTTAGTTTTGGTCGTTAAATGACATGTGCAAGTCACATGATCGACTCTAAACTTTAAATTTTGTTCAATTTAGTCCCTCAAATATATTCCTAACTTTTGTTTTGTTTAACTTAGTCAGAATACTTAAAAATCGGACACAGTTAAACCAATCGAATTCAATTGACATAGCCCCATTTGAGTCAAATTTAACCAATTGGGGATAGGTCCCAATTGGGTTCGATTTTGAAGTTTCAGGACTAAATTAAACAAAATAAAAGTTATGAATATATTTTAGGGACTAAATTGAACAAAATTAAAAGTTTAGAGTCGATCGTGTGACTTGCACATGTCATTTAACGGCCAAAACTAACGGCCAACTAACAGATGTACCAAAAACCACAGTTTTTCAAACGTTTGGTACCAGAAGTATACAAAACTAAACATCAAGTACTAAAAGCCACATTTGGTCAAACATGTGGTATGAAAAGTACCTTTAACCCTTACTAATATTACCGTTTTGCCATTATCAGGTGAATAGTGAAGTGGGACAGTTTCCACCAACAGGAACTCCCATGTTACTGTTCATGTCGGTTCCTACTTTTTTAATATTATTTTATTCAATTGTTTTGCTTTTGAATAGTGAAATGAGACAGTTCTTACTAGTAGGAACTTCCATGTTACTGTTCATATTTTGCTTATCTTTATTATTATTATTATTATTAGATATATATATATATGCTACGCTAAGTCGGACAATGACACGAGCCGTAATCGGTCTTTTTAATATTAATAAGTTAAATATTGACACGAACAAAATCACTACTTTTTAACTTCGAAACAATTCCAGAGTTTCCATACTCAATTTGTTTATATTATAACATCTAACACAACCTCAATTCTAAATTTTGAAAAATAGTATAGAATTCTATATTATTAAACGTGAAATTTTTTTTTACTAAAAAATATTATATTATTTAATGCATTATATATTTATATATAATCTACTTATTATATTATATTATTATTTTATAAAAGGAATATATTTTTTATTATGATACATTATATAAAAATAATATTTTTCGGATGATATACAATATATTTTTGTTTTATGTATCTTAAAATCATTAGTAAAAACACATGAGGGCTTCATATTTAACTGATTTACTAATATGTACATATTTTTTCCAAATTTATTTTAATTAATTCAGTCTAACACTCGAATCTCATCCATTAGTTTGTTTATGCCCGTATTTTAAAAAATATGAATATTTAATTTATATATAGTGCTTAAAAAAATTTGGTCGAACATCTATTGGATTTTAGTATGCATGTGCTAATTCTATGTTGTCTAATATATATATATATCTTCATTTTGTAGTTGACAAATTTAACATATTATTTTTATTTTTGTGTAATATGATTTTTAAATTATGCAATCATATTCAACAAAATTACGTGTTTATTTTTATATTATGTTCGTAATTTTTATATAATTATTTAAATACCAAAATATAAATATTTAATTTATCTGCAGAATTTTTTAATACAAAAAAATATATTATGAGTATAGAATTATGTGGGTCCTAATTTGGAAGTGGAACTATGTCTCCACCACCGGAGGGAGTTCTCATTTTAGTAGCATTTATTGTGTAACATTTTCATTTTGTTTAGTTGGCAGTGACGTGACGGTTGATGTGGAGTAACTAGTACCTCACCGTGTCTTATTTAATTTTACCCGGTCAGATGCAACCCGAAAACTAGCTGCCGTTGTCGCCTCTTTATATCTCTCCCTTTCTTTAATTTCACCGTTGTTCATTCCCACCGTACGTACTAGGCTAGGTACTCTACATGTTTTATGTTTGACGAACCAAATCCATAGTCCTCTGTGATTTTTATATAAAGGTTGATGATTTCATAGCGTAAATTATGTATTTGTTGAATTTACGATTAAATACGGATGGATTACTAATTAAGAACCACTTGCATGTAGAATACTTAAAAAATTAGAAATGTAGAATACTTAATTAAAACCGAAGTATATAAATGTAGAATACTTAAAAAAACTATTTGTCTTTTATTAAAAGTGGCATATAAAAAGTAACATATGGTTTACAAATAAAACGTGTTTAACTGCTCATCAAAATGACATGGTCACGCCCGTATTCATAAGTAGTCTTTCAACCAAGGAAGTTGCTAGAAACTCACTACAAACCTAGCTAGCTAGGGTAACTAGAAATATGCGGTGAAAGTAGAGGAATCCAAAATATTATCGATGGAGGGGCTCCAAAGCTGAGTGTACTTTATAACCTTGGATATACTCTCAAGCACCTCAACTGGGAATATATCTCCAACTATAACAACCAATTTGTTCTCCAAGTCTACTTTGTAAGACGTTACTCCTGATGTTCAATTAAAACAAAAATAAATAAACTATAAGAAGTATCATATGTACGTAGCTAGGTATAAGTATATATGATAAAATGAACCCTTTATATAATAAAAAATGAAATCAGATATTATATATACCAAACTAGCTAGCTAACACACTATTTATAATATAGTAGCGTCTACTATCTAATCTATTACGTACCGTCCATCTTAGAGATATGCTTCTTGACTTTCTTGGCGCATCCATGGCAGTGCATTGACACCCTCAGAGTTACCATCTATATACACACCCCCCCGAATTATATAAAGGTACAAGTTTATTGTTATAAATAAATATCATACACAAAATCTAATTTAGTCACAAATAATATATCTTATACGTCCTACTTTACACAATAATAATTCTTATACTTTACACGATTCATGCATGTACGCATGTTGTAGATAATTGAATTTTATGTCGTCCGTTTTTTTTACATTAGATTTTTTGGTTCATACATATTAAGGTTTCACCTAATCAATACATATAAGTCTCATGGTAGGGGAAGTGGTTTCACCTTTCTTTCTATTGGGAAAATTAATCAGTCATTTTTATTGGACAAAAAGCATTACGAAATTAACTTACATATGTTGATATAATATATATAGTACTTAAAGAATAATAAATAGTGAATTGATAGTGAGTACAGTAGTAAAAGTGGATAAACGATATATATATATATGGTTTAATTAATTAGTTGTGTATATACCTTGGGCTTCATCTGAATAGCTAGTGAGGTCTCCATGTTATAATAACGATCGCTATAGAGAACATCCTTGAGCATGAGCGACGAATTAGAGTCGGTCTCCTGGACGAGTGAGATTCTGCGGGACAAGTCTTGATCATCTTGATGCTGGGAATTATTAATCCAGCTGTTCTGAATTGATGAGTTGTTGTTGATGCACAAAAAGCATGAAGCAGCAGAAGCGCTGCAGCTGAAGCAGTTGAGCAACATCTTAGCCAACCATCTCCTCATCATCCTCATCCTTAAACCCTAATTAAACCCTATTTAGCTAGCTAGCTAGCTCTTAATTAACTGTGAAGAAGAAGAAGAAGAAGAATCAGCAGCGCTGCAGTTCTTTCCCTTGATGATGTGTATTCTCCACAATAACTCAACTTAAATGTGCTCCCTTTTTTTACCCATCTTATATTAATTATATAGAGATACTAACATGCACTTTGTGCAACTTTTAATTTTAATTATCAATAATAATATTACATTTCTCATAAAATAATTTAAAGGAAGGATCGCAGATAAAAACACAGTGTTACTCAGAAGTTTAAATTACTTGTCCTCGTCAAAAGTAAAAAAAAAAATAACAATATTTAATTTAGAGAGGGCTCGAAAGTCGAAACCCTAAACAAATATTGCAACCCTCTGCGAAACTTCCTTGCGAGAAATCATCCGACAGTGATGCACTGCAACTTCCAGTTCGCGCCGAAGAGAGTTAATTTTTATGAACAAATAGTTTATAATAGGGTTACTTAGCTACTTGTTAACTAATCTCTGCAGATTTAGCCAAATTGCTAATTCAATTTTCTGTTTAACAAACAACTAGCTTAAATTAAATTATACAATGTTGCAAAATATACTAGCTCTCTATTTAATATGTTGTTAAATGATGATGGTGATGTGGACGTCCATGCATCACACATGTCTTCGGTAACTAGGATATCACATCACAACTTATTTTCTTCCCAAATTTAGCTAATAATTTACAATCGTTCAACTATCAAGACAATTCAGCGTGCAAGTTTCTGAAGTTATTTAATATCAAATTAAATGAAGCTAAACTATAATTAGAGGGTGTTTGGATTGATGTAATGTGAGATTAATTATAAATAATTTGAGCTACATATAATGTTAGATTGCAGTGTTTGGTTGTGTTGTAATGTGGAATATAATGTTAAATTACACAGTGTTTGGTATGTATTGTAATGTGACTTTATTATTATTATATTAATCTATATTAAGAGTATATTATATCTTAATATGATAAGATTTAAAAGAATATATATTCTGACAATAACTAACTTCTTAAAGATTATGTGTGTAGTTAATACTATAATCTTTTGTGAATTCTAAAAAATAAATATTTAAACTCAGTACGCACAACTACTAAAAATTCTATTATTATTATTATTATTTTTAGTTTCCCGCGGGGTGGTCCTAGGGACCCCTCATCGGGATGGGCATCAACCGTAGCATGCTTGCAAAAAAAAAAAAACATTAAAACATTATATATAGTTTTATAAGATAATTTCATTAAAAAATGCAACGAAAAAGACTTATCCATTTTATACGAACATCATGTGCATTATTATTTATTATAATAATAACTTATGAAGTATATAAAAAATAAAAAAGGTTAATGATAATAACAAAATTAATTATTTTCATAATAAACTATAAAGATAATCCGTTTTTGGATGTAATCTCACATTACGTTGAATGAAGCTTGAACGTAATCTCAGATTACAATGGATAGGGCTGGCGATGGTGAGGGTATGGCGAGAGTACCACTAATACCATAACCATACCATATTTTTTTCAATCATACCACAATTATAACCATTGTGGTTATGATTTTTCGTACCATAACCATAACCATGGTTTTTCACAGCGGTTAAACTATTTAACCATAAAAATTAAAACTAATACAACAATACAACACTATTTGTTTCATACACGAAATCCAAATTAAACATACATTCATTGTTTCATATACGAAATTCAAATTAAACATAATGTCATTGTTTTACTTAATTAAAGAACGTTTCTTCAATTGCTTATTAATTAGAACTATATACATTTATGAGTGCTCATCCATATTCAATCTTGGGTACACAATGGTCAGTATACCGAATGAATGAACGATGGGATTTCTAACCACAAAGAAAAGAATGGTGGGAATTGAGATATGTGATAATTGGATAAATACATTTTTTTTATTACAAGATAAATACTTATATAGTATAATAATGTATATGTATAAATATTAGTAATATATATATATAGCGGTGATTGTTATAATCGTGGTTATGGACTTAATACCATAACCATAACCATTGTGGGTGCAAAACTCATCACCATAACCGCCCCTCACTATAATTGTGCGGCTAACCATTGCGGTAAATGGTGCAAATAACCATGATTATTTGATTTTCACCGCACCATTGTCGGCCCTAATAATGGACATTACATTACAATGCACATAATGTCGTTTGGCAAACCAGACAACGTAATGTGAGACGTAATGTAAAATTACATCCCACATTACATTCATCCAACACCCCCTTACAAAATTGTAAGTTTAGCTCAATTTTCCACAATAAAAGATAATATTATTTTTTTAATTTTCATCTTTACAAAAAAATCTTTTAATTTACTATAATGTTATTTAATATTAAATATCGTAATGAAATAGTCATAACTTTTTACTGGCTACTCTGATATACGAAGAAATTATTTCAAGTGGAAATATAGATGAAAACCTTCTTAATTATATTATTTAATAACTTACATGCACTACTAAGACGGATTAATAATAAATAATAAAATGAGTATGTTCGTTTAATATGTTATTATTAATTATTATTTTTAAATGTGTGAACAAATAATATACTAATATAAGTTTTATATAAATAGAATTTAGTGTGCGCGGTTTAATTACTAGTTTATTTAGATTTATGATTCATCATATTCGTGGAGGTTGATGGATCTTGCTTTTTCGAGCTTGATCTCCGTTGGTCGATTGCCTCTCTTTCGCCTAGCTTTTTACTACTCAAAGAAACCTGCAATAATGGATGATCGCGTTGAGCCCCGGTAAAAACACTAAAATGCCTAAGTCAGCTCCCGATTTAGAGAGATAAAGTAATATTGTAAGAGTAGAGAGAGTGATTAATCTTTCAATTATAGTAAAATAACAGTATTTATAGGAGTTTAGGCCCTTTGTTCTCGGATAAGACTTAATCCGGGGATAGAGTTATCATATTTTGGGATTAAGGTCTTACCACTCGTAGATAAGCTCGTTTTAACAACTGAGGGGTTTACATGTCGTGATAGTTGCTTGAATCGATCTTCTTGTAGGTATCAATGTCGAATTACATACGTCGTTTTTCTTGTACCCTCTAGTGGGTTTTGGTCTTCGGAATGTAAAAATTCTCAAGTAAAATACATATGCATCGTGTGGGTTGTGCGTAGGGATGACAATGGATATGAGTTTTACCCGCCCCACGCAAATAAATCGCACCACATTTCATTGCGGATATCCGCACCACAAATATGCGGAGCTACTATGGATATTTGAAATATATCCATATGGATATGGATTAGATACGGGTTGATCCGTATAAACCTCGGATCTTCATAATTTAACTAAAATCAATCATATCCGTACTTTGATCGGCCACAACTCAGATCGGCCACTTCCACGACTCCAAACGGACTTCACCACTAATTCAGCTGGGCAATACCACGACTCTGGACGACCACATAGCTCCGGCGATCCCTACCATGAATCCAGCGACCACCATCACGACTCTAGTGACTACCACCACGACTTCGGCCGGGTACCGCCCAACTCCGGCGACCACCACCCAACTCCGGCAACCACCACCACTACTCCAGCGACCACCACCACGACTCCGGCCGACCACCACCCTACTCCGGTCGACCACTACCCAGCTCCGGTAACCACCACCCCAACTCCGGTCAACCACAACCCCGACTCCGGTTGGCCACCACCGACTTTGTCGATACAATACAGTACGGTGCGGGTAACCATATTATGTCGTGGTGTGGATACGGGTGAAGGTGATCAACAAAATTTTCCACGGATATGAATTACATGAAAAATATGTTGTACGTATATGAATGTGGCTTAAAACCGTGAGTTTTGACCTATTGACATCCCTAGTTGCGCAGATAGATTTGACCGTGCAAATAGAACCGCACGGACCAAACTTCATTTGCGCATTTGGTCCATGGTCCGCACGGTCCACATGGTGTGACCCGAGTGGTGTGATTTTGCTCAGGTGTGTGTGAGTGGGTTTTCTCAAATGTAAACTTATCTCGGATTTGTAGTCAAATTTCTTGCTCCATTTAAAACGCGTAGTTGGGTTATTCGGTAATCAAATCCATCCGTTAATATTATAATTGGACAATATAGTGTATCTACCAGAGGTAAACAAGGAGGGACTTTTCTATACCGACTCGGAGATTTTCTATCTCAGGCTGATGTGGCATAGCCAGGAGAGAAAGTTGATAAACATATATTAGCTGGAAAATATTTAATTTATTAAGCGGATCGGGTCGGATAAAAAAATATCCAAATATATTGGACAAAAATATACCGGACCAGCTAACTTACAAATCAAATGAAGGATTAAACTGCAAGTTTTGAATAATTTAATCAAATGCTAATAGAAGAATCCTACGCTTTCCTTATTTATTATATATATATATATATATATATATAATTATATATAAAAGACAATATATAATTGACAGTACATGCATTACTAAAATTCTATAGTTGTTCGACCAAATTCTAAATATGAATTTTTTAAGCATTATATATATATATATTCCTATTTTTAAAAACAATGACATGAACAAACAAGTGAATGAGATTCAAATGTTAGAGTGTATTAATTTTAAAAAATTAGAAAAATATGTACAAAATCATAAAAATACAATTGCTTGTTTAATGAAATTTTACATTTTTTATGAATTCGTCAAAATTTCAATTTTAGATCAAATATTTGGGTTCCAACTTTAACTAACATGTGTTCTTATCATTGTTGATATAATAATAGTGATTAATCAAATTAATTGAATCAATATTATTTCATCATAATCGGTGTATATCTGTTATTCGTCGATTGACATATATTGATTCATCGTCGTTAGCAGATTAATGTTTGTGCACATTAGTCAGATACATATTAGTAAATCGGTTAAATGTGAAACCCTCAAGTGTTTTTACTAATGAATTTAATATACATAAAACAAAAATATATTGTATTTCATTCAAAAAATATTATTTTTATATATAATGTATCATAAAAAAAATATATTTCTTTTATAGAATAATAATATAATATAATAAGTAAATTATATAGAAATATATATGGATTAAAATAATATAATATTTTTTAGTAAAAAATTATTTCTTTTTTAGTATGGAATTCTATACTAGTAGGTATATAAATCAAAGTTCGTGACATGTCATATGTATATTAAGTTTGTGTAATAATCAAATTATCAAAATAAATTAATTAAAATTATTAAATAATTGAAATTAAATGTGCAGTAATTTAAAAAAATGGGAAATATAATTGATAATATTTTGGCAACAACTTTGTTAGATAATAAATACTTCACACATGTTTTTATAATAGTTAAAATAAAATGAAGTGAAACTAAAATATTAAGTTTAAATTTTGTATGAATTTTTAAGATAAAACTAAAAATTGATAAAATAGTATTTTAACATAAAGTATGATAATTCTTTACATGATGACGTGACACTTTATACAATATACATGACAAAATAACACTTAATTTTTTTTTTATGAAGTGAAAAGAAAGTTTATTTGGTGGGTTGAATTGTAGAAAAGAAAAACATGACTAAAACTTAGAAAACACTTACTAATTATAACTTATATTATTTAATATAAGGTATGATAATTATTGAAAATCATAGCTTGATTTGAAAGTATTTTAAGATGAAGGGGTTTCACCGGATACATTCCCAATACACATTTAAAGAAAATAGACAGGCTGGTCTATTTTCTCAATAACCCAATTTTTTTTGGTAAAAAAAAAAATAAAGGTCTTTCAGATCTAACTAGCTGTTACCGCACAAACTAGAGTAGTAGAGTAGTATATCCACCATAATCATCATCACTTGGTGGTTTCGCTTTCTCTCGCTGCTAATGACGAAACAAGAACTGAACAAACATATTCAAAACTTGCGATTTGATCCTTCTTTTTTTGGACACTGCAATTTGATTCTTCATTGATTTAGATTTGTAAGTTTGCCCCGATTTTTATGTCCAATATATGTGGATTTTAACCCGATCCGATCCACATAACAAACCCAATCTTTTTCAATTAATATATTTATTTATTTTATTTTTTCTCTCTTAGCAAGACTTTATCTAGGAGGTGGCAATGCCACGTCATCATGAGATTAAAAATCTCTAAGATGGTATAGAAAAGTCCAACAAGGAGTTACTAAATATGCACGTGAATCTAGACACATCAGTAATTAAGCTGAAGTTTCGTTAGTGGTTTCACAGTACAGCCCTTTCGAATATCTCGGTAAATGAATATACATACAGTAGTTCTTACGGTGGAAAATTTTGTCCTAAATTACTATACTTTTTATTACACTAATGTGTGTAAATTATATATATATATATATATATATATATATATATATATATCATTATTTATATATCTTTATACCAATATAAAATATGAGAGTTGTCCTCACCCCAAAAGGTACCTCTTGAAGATTACCAATGTTTAATACTTAATGACTCGAACTACCGATTTAGTTCTTGCGTTTGTAAATTCAATCATATTTGGTATCTCCTAATTGATAGTTGAATAAATAGTTAAGTTGAATTCAAGTATAAACTTTAGACATTAGTGTTTTAAAAAAATTGATGATTTAGTCCCTACAATATTTGAGTATTACTAAAAATTTCATTAGATAAATTGCATTAACTTTTTTTGTTAAGGTCGCTTAACTGACATGTTACATTAATTATCATTAACTTATTAATGCAATATACCTATAAATTTGAGCCACCCATAAAGTATGATATATGTACTCAAATCATGCAAACTTCGAGTACACGTCAGATTTTTTTGTATCACATAGATCAGTCACTTGTCAAATCATATCAAATGTCAAAATATGGGTCAACCACAGTTCTTGAATTTTAATCTTTTACAGATAACCTGGTACTCATTGTCTAACATTTAGGGTCTCGAATCATTAATTTAGTTATTCCGTCTGTCAGTTAAATCAAATTGTAACCTAATTAGTAGTTAAATAAGTAATTGACATATCAAGTATAAACTTTAGATTTTAATGAATTGAAATTTCCTTTAGCTTCCCGTTGGCCAAATTTTATTTTATTTTCCTTTAGCGTTAAATCAATTTTTGTTGGTATTATGATATAAAATTGCATGAAAAGTGTATAGTTACGTTTGCATAGGTCAAAATACTCCACCGATGACTCTAAGTGGCTAATTACGGGCTTACATTATTCACTCCTCAAGTTGATAAATTAGATACAAGTTTGTCATTAATAACTCACGTCATGCTCAATCCAACTCATTATTAGTTATAACAGTAAATTAGTATCGTAATTTAAAACAATAGTTAATTTTTTTACTTAATTATCCTCTTCTATTTTTCTTGTTTTGAATTACTTTGTGTCGTCCTTCTCGATCACAGATTCATTTCTCTCGTTTCTCGCAACCCCTAAACTTGGCCATGTATTAACTACATATTAAAATATTAGAAAACTGAAGATAAATTATGTATTTTGAAATTTAGACGATTGATACGCGTGCAACGCACGCGTTAATAACTAGTTTAAAGAAACATAGTTCTTTTTTATTAAATTAAATGAGAATACGTTGCGAAAAAAAATATATTCTAAATTCTAATGTTTAATATTAATTTTAGAATTTCTATTCCAAATGAGTATTATTTTCACGTGGTACAAATATATATATTACATTATTTATATATTTAAAGAAACATAGTTCTTTTTTTTATTAAATTAAATAAGAATACGTTGAGAAAAAAAATATTCTAAATTCTAATGTTTAATATTAATTTTAGAATTTCTATTCCAAATGAGTATTATTTTCACGTGGCACAAATGGCGATTCTAAATTTTAAAATGCACCATATTAATTCATCTTTTTAAATCTAAAAAATCTAAGTATACTTAATTAAATTTGATAATAACATGTAACGAAATAATAATTATAATGTTTAAAATTAACTCTAGAGTTTCTATTTTAAAAGAATATTACTGAGCCACAGCTAACAACTCTAAATTTTAAAATTAGATTAATCTATGTCATTGATATATATATATATATATATATATATTTGTGTAGCATATTTATAATAGAGATAGCTTGGTCCAGTACAGCACCAATCCGCCCAACGATCGGAAATAGCAATATAGTGATATCTAGAAGAAGATAATGATATTTGAAAATTTTGATAAATTGCTTGGCCAATTTGTCGCACGTCGATTCCGGCCAGCGCTCTCGGAAATAGAGCGGGTTTTGAAAATGTGTTTTTTTGGATCGGCGAACGACGGGTTCGGTCGATTACGGAAATATCAACCGAACTGGGGAAAATAGAAAGAGTCGCCACCGATTAATTAAGGGCTAATCGGAATCCTAGAGTTGCCTAGGGTACATGATACTAACATCCTAGGGCTTTAAATGGTCTGCGTCCAGAGGTTCGGGTTCGGGGGTTTGATTACGTATTAAAAGCTCGCAAGCTAAAAATCCGCCCTTTCGGTACTTTGGCTTGTCTTGTCTTGTTTAATTTTTCACAAAAAATATCCGTTTTGAGAGCTGAATTGCAATTATCAAAAGTTCATGGCCGAGTTGTAATTATCAGGAAATGAATGGCCAATTTGCAATTATCAAAATGTTCAGGGGCCGAAATGTAATCATCAAAAATTTCATGGATGAACTGAAGATGACTTTTAAAATGTGTTCAAATGGCCATTGAACTTCCATGGAATGATTTGTAACAATTAACAAAGGTTTGGGGACACTAGGAAAGATCCTGGGTTAAAATGTAACAATCGGCAAAGTTCGGGGCTAAACTGCAAACAACTTTTAAAACATGTTAAAATGACCCTGAACTTCACTGGACTGATTTGTAACACTTATTAAGGTTTTGAGACAAATAAGTAATACAAACACATATAAAACTTATAGATAAAATATGAAAAATATGCAATATGTACATATATAAAACTTAAAGGTAATATAAATGACAAATAAGTGAAATAAACAAATATATGACTTAATAATGTATAAACATATAAGTAAATGACAATAAGTAATATAATATATATAAAACTTATATATAATATAAATGACAAATAAGTAAAACAGATATATATAAAACTTGTAGATAATAGAAATACGTAATATGTATATATATATAGTGCAAAATGAAATAACGGAAAATAAATAAAACGCTACATTGAAAGCGATTGGTATTTGACCAAGTTGCACTTTATTTATGCTTGGAATGTAAATACAACTTTTGATTAAGCGGTACTTACATTGCGTTGTTTCCGGGTAAAATGCCGTGACACGTGGAACCGAACCACGAATTATCGAGCAATATATTTAAACCTCACCCACTCTAACTCACTCTCAACTATGGGGTCTTACAAACTGAGGTCTCACAATCTTAGATACACTCCGTTTTTTTTCATCGAGTCCCCCCTTCTACTCTCGGCCAATCTCCACTTTTTATAGAAGGAGAAATAAAGGGTTTGCTATTATTATAATGACCCCATGCAAAAAGGTGATGGGAGTGAATAGATATAGATTTGTAGATAAGATTTTACATAGGGAAGGGGTAAGGCAACGTGGCTACCTTGTAGCCAAGTTTTGTTTTTTTTTTTTTTTTTTACTTTTTTACAATACTTTATATATATATTAATACCTAAAGGCTCCGTTCATCGGGTTGTGACTCTCGAAATGCTGGATGACCACAGGTTCCGATTGTCGGTGGTGACTTGCGGAGCTGAACACCTAAAAGCTCCGTTCTTCTGGTTGTGACTCTCGGGATGCTGGATGACCACAGGTCCCGATTGTCGCCGGTGACTTGCGGAATGCTGGATAACCACCGGTTCCGGTTGTCGGTGGTGACTTGCGGAGCTGAACACCTAAAGGCTCCGTTCATCGGGTTGTGACTCTCGGAATGCTGGATGACCACAGATTCCGATTATCGGTGGTGACTTGCGGAGCTGAACACCTAAGAGCTCCGTTCGTCTGGTTGTGACTCTCGGGATGCTGGATGACCACAGGTCCCGATTGTCGGCGGTGACTTGCGGAGCTGAACACCTAAAGGCTCCGTTCGTCGGGTTGTGACTCTCGGAATGCTGGATGACCACAGGTTCCGATTGCCTGTGATGACTTGCGGAGCTGAACACCTAAAAGCTCCGTTCGTCTGGTTGTGACTCTCGGGAATGCTGGATGACCACAGGTCCCGATTGTCGGTGGTGACTTGCGGAGCTGAACACCTAAAGGCTCCGTTTGTCGGGTTGTGACTTTCGGAATGCTGGATGACCACAGATTCCGATTATCGGTGGTGACTTGCGGAGCTGAACACCTAAGAGCTCCGTTCGTCTGGTTGTGACTCTCGGGATGCTGGATGACCACAGGTTCCGATTGTCGGTGATGCCAGCATTGGGGCGGCTATGTGAACGCACGTCTTGGATAGCGGTGCCTGCATTGGTGCGGCAATGAGGTTTGACTTGTAGGAACAGACTGTAACAGTCCTACTCGTCATTGGAAGGTGACTTGCGAGAGCAGACTGTAACAGTCTCGCTTGCCGATTCCGTATAACTCTGGGAAGTTAGGCATTCGAACGCCCCATTCTTGACAAATAAACTTTTTTTCTTCAGCGATGTGCTGTGTTTTTCTCTCTCCTTTTTTTTTGCTTTTTTTTTTTTTTTTTTTTCTCTCTCGGATTTCTCTCCTTTTGCTACGATCATTTTTTGATCGCACCTCTCGGTTCCCCTAATTTTTGCCTAGGCCGCCCTTTCGGGTTTTCAACCTAGCGGGGATTTTATTTCCTCTCCTTTTGCCATGATCGCCCTTTTGAGGGATTTTCAATCACGCCCCTCTTCCCTAAATTTTGCCTAAACCGCCCTTTCGGGTTTTCAGTTTAGCGGGAATTTTCTCTCAAATTTGGAAGTTCTTTTTTTAAAAATGATGCTCCATTGAAATGCGACTTACCAGAACAGACCGTAACAGTCCAGCTTGTCGATTTTGCATAGCTCTGGATGGCTGGCCATGAGAATGCCCCATTCTTTGATGAATGAATTTCTTTCAGCGATGTGCTGCATATTGTTTTTTCGCTTCATTGCTGAGATATGCAGTTGATGCTGCTTTTGTCGAGCCTTTTATGCTTGTATTCCTCGCGGGGTTGACTGAAAATCATCTCTTGATTGAGTTAATTTTAGAGCATTTAGTTGTCCGCCCGCCTAGGTGCATCTCTGTGAGCTGGTAGGGGCAGCTCAGACAATGTTGATCATTGTGATTCTTCATCGTTACCTGATGACAATTACATTTGTCCACAAATTTTTTTTTTTTTTTTTTTTTTTTTTTTGTTCTCTCGGATTTCTCTCCTTTTGCTACGATCACTTTTTGATCGCACCTCTCATTTCCTCTAATTTTTGCCTAGGCCGCCCTTTCGGGTTTTCAACCTAGCGGGGATTTTATTTCCTCTCCTTTTGCCATGATCGCCCTTTTGAGGGATTTTCAATCACGCCCCTCTTCCCTAAATTTTGCCTAAACCGCCCTTTCGGGTTTTCAGTTTAGCGGGAATTTTCTCTCAAAATTTGGAAGCTTTTTTTTTTTTTTTTTTTTGTCTCTTTCAAGGATAATATTTCTTGACTGCATCCTTGTTTATTGGACTAGGGAGTTCTTGCCCATCCATGTCAGTAATGATCATGGCTCCCCCACTGAAGACTTCTTTAACGACATACGGTCCTTCGTACTTTGGAACGAACTTGCCTCGAGAATCTGGATTGACTCGGAGGATTTTCCGAAGGACTATGCCGCTTGGTGTAATTCTCTGGAGCGCGCTTCCTTGTTGAATGCTCAAACCATGCGTTTCTGGTAAAGATGCCCGTGGCATAGTGCAGGGAGCCGCTTTCGTCAATGAGGCTTGATTGCTCATGTAAGTGCGCTTCACCCACTCATATTCGTCCATTTATGACTAAGTGAGGAACCAAGTGGACGGATTTTCAGCTTTAATCGGTGACATGCTTCTGTTTTGTAGACAGGGAATGAGGTTGCCCCAGTTGAGATTCGGATAGAGGTCCTATAGGTCGTGAATGCCACCAATATGAATTGGAGGACAATTGATGCCTTTGGAAAGATCACGTCGATGCCCTGTATTGAAAGAAAGCCATGAAGATATTATTAAATAAAGCTCATGAGGCGGTGCATGGATTTAGCCCACATATGCTTGACTTAAGTTGCAATGTTTGGACATGTCAAATGCAGTCGGTCTTCTTGGTGGGCCAAAAGTAGCCGAGTCTCATCATCCTCGCCATATCCTTCCTCTTTAAGCATATATCTTGATTTGGCAAGGAGGTCCTTGTGTAAGACTAAATCATGATGTCACTTCTTCCGGAGAGACATTGTTCCTGGAGAAAGAAGTAGAGGAATGTTGACGTTAATGTCAAATCATGCATATGATGACAGAGAATATTGAGATCACAATGAACGACAAAAGAAGGAACTCATTATGGTCATGAAGAATTTTCCCTCTTCCAGAAATACTGGGCTCGGACATTTGCCCCATAGGCAATGCATCCATTTCTGGATATTGTCTACTCGTTACGAAGAGAGCGTATAAGCGAGCATTTTCATCCACTTTGTGATATTCTCTCTTCTGGCGAGTATATAGATGAAACTTCTGAAGGGACCTCATCATTAAGGGCTCTCATGACTGTTGAAAAAGAGTTTGACAAGCTAGCATGAATGTCTACATATTTGGTCAGGATCCTTTGAGACAGACCGAGAAGTGATGCATTGCAAATTTGAAGCTTGACTGGGAGACACATCAGTAATGTGTGAAGCTTGATCAGGGTCAGTTTGTTCCCTGCTTTTAGGGACTGCAAGTTGAGGAACGACTTGGGATTTTGAATTCCGAGAGACCGCGGCAGCCATGACTTCTTGGGTTCCGAAAAGAGTGAGCACTCGACCTGGGAGGCCACTTCAGCGGATTGATTGTTCGGTTCAGGCGATCATAGCTTGCGAGGTCTCCTCCAGATTGTTGATCCTCTTTTTTAGGTGGCCGAGCCATTGAATATCACATGGGTTA
Source organism: Clarkia xantiana subsp. parviflora (assembly GCA_036873135.1). Lineage (NCBI taxonomy): Eukaryota > Viridiplantae > Streptophyta > Magnoliopsida > Myrtales > Onagraceae > Clarkia > Clarkia xantiana. Next base: position 23,308,698 of record JAPTYO010000008.1, on the reverse strand, counting down.
GAAACCCTGACAGAGGAGTTTGGCTTTAGTTGCCACATTCGTTTTGTAGTCATGGGTACGCAAGGAGCTTGATCACGCCAGACTCATCTGCGAGAAAATGACAATTAGAATTTGAAATAACACAAAAATGATGTATAATTTGAAAATGTAGCAATCAATTCTGTGGATTTCGCAGAAGGAGGTGTGTCTCGAGATGTTGAATTTTGGGAGACTGCGGCAGTCATGACTGCATGTGCGATGAAAAAGCGATGAGACGCTTGATTTAGGAGGTCACGTCACTGATCTTTACTCGCAAGGTATTTTTTAGCTCGATGATCCTCTCTTCACCTTCTCGAGGTGGCGAAGCCGCTGGACATCACATGGGTTTTAGGAACCCAGACAGATGAATCTTGTCATCTTTCTTCATTTGTTCTATTTGAACAAAATCGCAAGTACGTATGGGGCTTGCTTGCGCCAGATGTACCTGTAAAAATGTCAATTAGAACTGAAAACACAGATCATGATTATGAAAACACAGTCATTAATTATTTCAAGGTCGCAGGCGGAGGCGCGACTCGAGATATTTGAACTTTGGAAGGCTTCGGCGGCCATGCTTGCGTGGGCGTTGAAAAAGCGATGATACGCTTGACTTATGAAGCCATGTCGGCGAGGAACTGTTCTGTTTTGGGTGATCCCATCCCCCTGATCTTTTCTAGCTGGATAATCCCCTCTTCATTTTTCGAGGTGGCGGAGGCGCTGAATATCACATGGGTTCAGAACCATGGCAGAGGACTCTTATTTGGTTGTCCCGTTTGTTCCACTTGAACGAAGTCACAAGTATGTTTGTGGCTTGTTCGTGCCAGATGCACATGCGGAAAAAATGGAAACTAAATTGAGAATCCGCAATAGTTATGCATGATTTAGAAAATATAGCCATTAATTAAGCTGAGATCGCAAGCCGGGGCGTGAATCGAGATGTCGAAGTCTAGGAGACTGCGACGGCCATGAATGTTCGGGCACTAGCGACAAGACGCTTGAACTAGGAGGCCACGTCGAAGATGGATTGTTCCGTTCGGAAGGTTGTGGCTCGCATGGTCCCTTTTAGATGGACAATCCTTTCTTCATTTTCTCGAGGTGGTGGACCCTTTAGATATCACATTAGTTAGGAACCCTGGCGAATGACTCTTTTTAGTTGCCCCATTTATTCCATTCGAGCGAGATCACACAGTAAGTTTAGGGCTTGTTTGCGCCAGTTGTACATGTGAAAAAAAACTGACAATTAGAATAGAGAATACGCAATAATGATGCATGATTTGGAAAATACAACCATCAATTATGCCGATTAGGATCCTCAATGTTTTGAAATTTTTTTGGAGAATTAAGTCGCGGGTTATTCATTTTCCAACCCTTCACCCATTAGGTTTTTTTTTTTTACACCCGATTTGCTTCTCATTCAATTAATGTCAGTCCCTGAAGTTCTGAATTTTGATGCTTCCCGGGATTTTTCTTAAACCAGGTGTTTGATTTGTCGGGCCGACGATCGACCACTTAAATTGGGCACAAACATGACTTAGCTACCTCTGGTTTGGCAAAATTGAGACAACAACCGTGAATTTCTAGATTTTAAAACTCTTGAAATTAAAACGTTGAGGAGTATTTTAGGGTCTCATAAAAATGAGTCATTTGAAAAATCATCTCCCTCAAGTTTTTTTTTTTGCAAATTGAATTCACGGTTCTTATCATGATGCTCGGGCAAATAATCCTTACTTAATGGAGGATAAATAACTCATGACTTCAAAACCGACCCAATTGTTGACTTTAATAGCTTTGAAATTCGTGATGCAGTATAAGAAGGAAATCACCTTATTCATGTACACATGCATATATACAACAATTATTTTTCTTACCTTCTCAAACCAATGCATCAAGAGAGATATACAGACCTGTGGATGCCCCTTGACTATTTAGAAAAGTGTGCGAGCTTCTGGATGCCCCTCCTATACATCAGACTAGGATAAAGAAAAAATGCAAAATAGCATATCAGGAATTAATGCGACTGGTTGATGGCTCCGCACTGTGTGGGCATCTGCTCTATCAAGGTGGGTTCTAAAGGTTCTCGAATCGAAAGGTACCTTACCCCATAAAGGGGACCGCAGGCCCTTTTCGATCATCGAGTTGGGCTTTCGGAGACGTGCCGGCGGTTGTGACCGCTACTGGCCGTATTCTCTTACTCAACCCCCTAGGTTTCTATATGCCCTTGGTTTTTGGCGTGGAATAGTAACCGAACGTGGTGTGTGTGCAAAAGCAATTTAAAACACTCAAAATATGAGATCAGAAGCTGCACATACAAACAAACGGTCAAAACGGATATGGTAGAAAAATCCAATTAAACAAGGTAACACAAACACAACAAGCCTAAACCCTCTGAATGGACATCCCCAGCAGAGTCGCCAAAATGTCGCACGTCGATTCCGGCCAGCGCTCTCGGAAATAGAGCGGGTTTTGAAAATGTGTTTTTTTGGATCGGCGAACGACGGGTTCGGTCGATTACGGAAATATCAACCGAACCGGGGAAAATAGAAAGAGTCGCCACCGATTAATTAAGGGCTAATCGGAATCCTAGAGTTGCCTAGGGTACATGATACTAACATCCTAGGGCTTTAAATGGTCTGCGTCCAGAGGTTCGGGTTCGGGGGTTTGATTACGTATTAAAAGCTCGCAAGCTAAAAATCCGCCCTTTCGGTACTTTGGCTTGTCTTGTCTTGTTTAATTTTTCACAAAAAATATCCGTTTTGAGAGCTGAATTGCAATTATCAAAAGTTCATGGCCGAGTTGTAATTATCAGGAAATGAATGGCCAATTTGCAATTATCAAAATGTTCAGGGGCCGAAATGTAATCATCAAAAATTTCATGGATGAACTGAAGATGACTTTTAAAATGTGTTCAAATGGCCATTGAACTTCCATGGAATGATTTGTAACAATTAACAAAGGTTTGGGGACACTAGGAAAGATCCTGGGTTAAAATGTAACAATCGGCAAAGTTCGGGGCTAAACTGCAAACAACTTTTAAAACATGTTAAAATGACCCTGAACTTCACTGGACTGATTTGTAACACTTATTAAGGTTTTGAGACAAATAAGTAATACAAACACATATAAAACTTATAGATAAAATATGAAAAATATGCAATATGTACATATATAAAACTTAAAGGTAATATAAATGACAAATAAGTGAAATAAACAAATATATGACTTAATAATGTATAAACATATAAGTAAATGACAATAAGTAATATAATATATATAAAACTTATATATAATATAAATGACAAATAAGTAAAACAGATATATATAAAACTTGTAGATAATAGAAATACGTAATATGTATATATATATAGTGCAAAATGAAATAACGGAAAATAAATAAAACGCTACATTGAAAGCGATTGGTATTTGACCAAGTTGCACTTTATTTATGCTTGGAATGTAAATACAACTTTTGATTAAGCGGTACTTACATTGCGTTGTTTCCGGGTAAAATGCCGTGACACGTGGAACCGAACCACGAATTATCGAGCAATATATTTAAACCTCACCCACTCTAACTCACTCTCAACTATGGGGTCTTACAAACTGAGGTCTCACAATCTTAGATACACTCCGTTTTTTTTCATCGAGTCCCCCCTTCTACTCTCGGCCAATCTCCACTTTTTATAGAAGGAGAAATAAAGGGTTTGCTATTATTATAATGACCCCATGCAAAAAGGTGATGGGAGTGAATAGATATAGATTTGTAGATAAGATTTTACATAGGGAAGGGGTAAGGCAACGTGGCTACCTTGTAGCCAAGTTTTGTTTTTTTTTTTTTTTTTACTTTTTTACAATACTTTATATATATCTATTACATAAATAAAAAGCTGTAAATTCAAAAATGTCCTCAACAAAAAAAATGTCCTCACAAACGCGGGAGTCCATCCGCCATCTTTCTTTCTTCAACAGCCGCGTCTTTTCTTCCACAGTTTTTCTTCTTCAACCGTGCCTTTTCTTATTTTGTTTGTTCTTCGCACCTCATAATTTGCATCTCATTTCTCTTTGCAATTGCTCCTAATTGATCTTTCATGTTGCTCTTCTCTATTCGATTGCTCTAACTTGCCTTGTTGCGCCTCTCAACATTCACCGCCTTGATTACCCATGCCCTCACACTCTGGAATCGCATCCCTATTCAGCCGAGTCCCACATGTCGACAGTCATCCTCCAACTGCCCCGTTCGAAATCTTGTAAGTATACTAACCGAATCTCTCCAATCTCAAAGAAACAACATTGCTTCATCTTTAATTACAACCCCTCTGTCGTCGCTGCCGCTGGGCACCCTCTAATTTTCAGATTGAAGTCATCATACATTTATGCACACCACCTGCTCGATAAAATGCTTCAGTGACTTAGTGTTTAGGAATTGAAAATTAATGAGTTTGTTCTTTCGTTGCGTATGCATTTTCTTCCTCAAAGAAACAACATTGCTTCATCTTTAATTACAACCCCTGGTCGCCGATGGGCACCCTCTAATTTTCCAATTGAAGTCACCATACATTTATGCAAACAAATGATCCAGTGACTTAGTGTTTAGGAACTGAAAGTTAATAAATTTGTTATTTCGTAGTTTATGAATTTTTCATATTTCTTTATTTGATTTTTTGTATCAATTCTGTTGAATTTGAATATCTTGCTCTAGCAGGTTAAAATAGCTTCCTTATATGTTCTATGTGTTACAGCAGGAACTTGCTAATGTGCATGATGTTTACAATTTTCTTTTCTTCCTTTAATGATGATGACATGTTTATAGTTGATAGTAAAACTAAATATTTAGTGGTTTACTCGATTAATTGGTACATATTCAATGCATCTGGGTTTTCGGGAAATCTCACTTGCTCGACAAAGAATCTTTTTACTTTCTCTAATAATCCATTAACTGATTAACACTTAATTAAAGAATATATATTCTGTGATAATGTGTTCAACTAGGGAAAACAAATATCTAGCAACCAAGGGCACATATTTAGTTGTATTTAATCTAACGTAATTTCTTGTGTTCATTTTAAGAGCTCAATCACTACCTTAAGTTGGTAAGATAAGATGTTTCATTTTAAGCTGCATAATCTCAGCTTTCTAGAGTGTGTGGAAATTTGGAAGTACGAGCAGCCACGACATTTGCAACCTAGCAAGACATTGTAAAAGCTACATGTTTGCATTAAATTCAACTTTCCAGGGTGTGTATTAAAATATGGAAGTACGAGCAGCCACGAAATCTGCAACCTAGCAAGAGATTGCAAATGTTAATTTTTGCATTGAAGGTAACCAAGGAGTGAACCCAGCGGGGAAATCACCTGCATGGTCGGGTAAGTACACGACTCCTCAAACAATTTGTTAAATGATGATTCGATAATATATTCAGCAAAAGACTTCACTTGGTGTATAATAACTCATGGCGTTAAGAATTGGAAATAAATAAAGCAAGATTATGCAGTTTATGCTTATTATCACAAAATCATTCAACTTTCACCTATGTATAACGTGATTTCTAACTGAAGAAGTCTATATGTTCTTCTTTGATGGGAATGCCTACATTTTGAAGGGTTCTTGCAAAAGTGCGGGAACCCTAAATAACAAGAAGTTTTCTTGCGCTATCAATAATAAGAAGTTTCCATTCCTTATATTCTAAACTCATCCTTCACGTATAAGTACTTACATAGGGAACTTATTTGAATGGCATTGCAAAATTTCAAAAATAAGTGCATTTGGCCAGATACTATTATTTGTTATTATATATATAATATTTATTTACTATTTATTAGCCAACGATGATTTCTGTTAGTTAGGACATCCAAGATTATTTGGCTATTAATAATCCCTCTCTAAGTGTCAATATTGTTTAAAATTTGCAGCAATAATTTGGTCGTGTTCGATTTTCTAAAAGTCTAAGTAAGGTCTCTAATTCTCTATTTTAGCAACAAATAAAGCTGTAACTTTAGTTTCTAACTCTTGAACTTCACTTTTTCTGTTCAAATATAATGTTAGTCTGTTATATATTATATGTGATTTTTCACCAATCCATTTTTAACTTATCTACTTTGGTTTGCAAGGTCTGCATGTCTTTTTTTTCCTGCACTGACATCTCAATTAGCTATTGTTCAGTCAAATGGAGTCCAGGTAACATGCAATAGCAATGCTCTCTCTTGCACACGTCGAACTCCTCGGTTCATGATTTTGTTTATGCTTGGATTTTTTTTTTCTAATACATTAAAAAAAGTCCTCACTTGCAGGACGAAATGAAGACTTACATTCTCAACCTACACTCAATCTCTTCATTTAGAGGTCATGGTCTCATGGATACCGGTAATTATTCAATATACCACATGTTCAGTTTCTCTTCTAATTTGACTACTTTTGCAAATGTATGAATAATCATTTGCTTAAACTACATTTATTGTGTTGAAACATATATGACGAGTACGAATTTAGAAATTAACCCATGTAGGATGGGGAAAAAAAATGATGTCCGCAATGCAGAAACCAAAAGCAAGAATCGCCTGCAAGCTTTGCTGATGAGATCACAACTATTGACACCATACCCCTTTTCTGTTTTCATATTTACCTTATACATAATGTAATATATGTTATTAATGTTTAAACACATTTATTTGATTCTTAGTGTTGTTTCTAGAATATATGTAATATTTGTGTTCCTCGAAATAAAACTATATTAGTATGTGCTTCATAATTTGGTTATATAATGATTTGAAAATAAAAAATAATGTTATATTTTTTTTAAACTAAATGCATGTGTACTAATAAATGCATATATGTGTACTAAATGCATGTACTTATAAATTATACATAGCACGTAACGCACGCGCCTAAAATTCTAGTATTAATATATATATGAATCAGTAATTAAATTTTTTTGTTTTTTTTTTTTTTTGTTTTTGTTTTTTTTTTAAATTTTTTTGTTTTTTTTTTTCAAAATACTAATAAAATTTACTTGCTGTTATTTTTTTGGTATTTTTCTAATCGCTCGATTCTTCCCGACTCGGTTCCACGCGTCACAATATTTTCCGACCCTGTCCAAAATCAGGTGTTTACACAATTTATTTATTTTTTTCTCGATAAATTTATATTTAAAATTAATTCTAGATTTTTTTTTATTTCAAATACGTATTATTATGACACGTGTCGTGAGTTGCGATTTTGAACTTTGAATCTCACCAAATTAATCTACGTATATAAAAATTCTAAAAAAAAATATATTTATGCTTTATTAAATACTAGGCAACATACCCGCGCTTTGCGCGTTTTAATAATTTGTGAATTTTATTAGTTAATAAAAGAATGTATATAAATATATTTTTAAAATACTTATATATTGATCATATATAAGTTTTCTGGTATATTAGCATTCATTACTTAAAATTAATTCCACTAATTATAATATAATATAACATAATATAATATTAATTATATGTATCAGAAAATGTCAAATTGTTAGTTTTCGTTTTGTAATAATAGTTGTCACTTATGTTACTTCTTATCAGTTTCCCGCAGAGTTTCTAGGCACCGATTTTTTTTTTTTTTTTTTTTTAAATTTTTATTTATGAAATCTATTATTTTTGTATATTTAGAACTAAATAAATATTGTAAATAAAAGTATAAGTATCTATTTTTGGGAAAAAAAGTATATTAATAGTTATATCTATATCTTATTATCACTTACAAAAATAAATATTTTATTAAAAAATATGTTTGGTCAGAAGTATATATGATGTTTTACAACATTATTTAAAAAAGTATTACAATAAAAAAATACTTTTACTTTCTGGTTCATGTGAGCTAAATTTTATGTTATATGCAAAACTGTAATTATTTGCATGTTGATAACATGCAACTATTATTTCATGCATACTATTTTGTTATCGTTTTAACATTTAATTATTTCAATTTTTTATATATATTTTCAACACTTGAATTATTTTATGTTTTTATTTACTTTTTTTAATATTGAAAAAAATTGTAACTATTTAGTAATTATATTAGTTAAAATATATATTCACTATACTATAGTTTCTTAGTTTATTGTTTATTTAAATAAATATTATTTTGGCAAAGCTATTTAATTATTTTTCGATCGATTTTAGTACTTTACAAATTTATTTGATAGAGTGCAAACTTGCAATTTTCTTTTGTATGAGGTTCAAAACTCAACTTTACAAACTTGCAAATGAAACGGTCCGTAACATGGAATGTGGTGTTTTGCTTGATTTCTAGAGTTCCTTGTGGAGATGATACGGTGATGTAACTTATGTGAATTTTATTAGTTAATAAAAGAATGTATATAAATATATTTTTAAAATACTTATATATTGATCATATATAAGTTTTCTGGTATATTAGCATTCATTACTTAAAATTAATTCCACTAATTATAATATAATATAACATAATATAATATTAATTATATGTATCAGAAAATGTCAAATTGTTAGTTTTCGTTTTGTAATAATAGTTGTCACTTATGTTACTTCTTATCAGTTTCCCGCAGAGTTTCTAGGCACCGATTTTTTTTATTTTTTTATTTTTTATTTTTATGAAATCTATTATTTTTGTATATTTAGAACAAAATAAATATTGTAAATAAAAGTATAAGTATCTATTTTTGGGAAAAAAAGTATATTAATAGTTATATCTATATCTTATTATCACTTACAAAAATAAATATTTTATTAAAAAATATGTTTGGTCAGAAGTATATATGATGTTTTACAACATTATTTAAAAAAGTATTACAATAAAAAAATACTTTTACTTTCTGGTTCATGTGAGCTAAATTTTATGTTATATGCAAAACTGTAATTATTTGCATGTTGATAACATGCAACTATTATTTCATGCATACTATTTTGTTATCGTTTTAACATTTAATTATTTCAATTTTTTTATATATATTTTCAACACTTGAATTATTTTATGTTTTTATTTACTTTTTTTAATATTGAAAAAAATTGTAACTATTTAGTAATTATATTAGTTAAAATATATATTCACTATACTATAGTTTCTTAGTTTATTGTTTATTTAAATAAATATTATTTTGGCAAAGCTATTTAATTATTTTTCGATCGATTTTAGTACTTTACAAATTTATTTGATAGAGTGCAAACTTGCAATTTTCTTTTGTATGAGGTTCAAAACTCAACTTTACAAACTTGCAAATGAAACGGTCCGTAACATGGAATGTGGTGTTTTGCTTGATTTCTAGAGTTCCTTGTGGAGATGATACGGTGATGTAACTTATCAAATTTGACATGGACCAATAAATTAACTTCATTTTAACACATAGGAAAGAAAAAGTTGTGCAAAACATTAGTTGTCAAGTTATTAGAAATTTTTTTAGAATTATATTATATATAGATAGATAGATAATGATACGTGACGAAACCGACAATTCAAAGGTTTAAAATCAACTGTAAAGCTTCGCATCCCAAATACGTATTATTGTGTCACAACTGACGATTCAAAACTTTAAAATGTATTAGAAAAATCTATATCATTAAATAATATTATATAATTCTAATATTTATAAATATATATGTTTCTTTTAATTTACTATAATATTATCTATTTTTAAATATGATAATGATCGAATAATAATTTTTTTATACTTTAATTTACTAATAGTGTTTCTTATAAATTATTAGCTCACATTAATCACGATAACAAATTAATTAATACTAAGATACATATATTCTTGTAGTAAAATAATAATATATAAAGAAAAATGAACATAAATAAATAACAGTATGAAAATAATATAATATAATTTGATTAATTAAGTGAAATTTACTAGTGCTTACGTATGTATGATTTAGAGTTTCAGAATCATCATCCACTGCATAAAAACAATAGAAATTAGCTAAAAAACTGTCAGATTGATTTTAATTACAGAAATGACTGAGACCTGAAAATGAAAGAGCATGAGTTGAGTCCGCGTCAAGTTAATTAGAAAGGGGGTCCAAAGTCGTAATTAGTTTATAAAAGAAGAGAAGAAGAGGGCGCTGGCCTGAGGTATAGTGAAAATGAATGTAACCTTGCCTTTGTAATCCATCCTTCCACAAGCAACTGATACCCAATGATTTTTCCTTGTGTCTCAAGTTAAGTTCGGACGACAGCAACACACATGCATGCAAACCTTAATGACAAAGCTATATTCTTTTGATTTGATGCAAATATATAAGGCCCTCCTCGGACTTGCCAAAAACACACACGACTCAAACATCTGACGACAATAATCAGACAATGGTGAAAGTAGGCCAACTTGGTTTTGGAGTTTTGGTGATTCTTGTTCTTGGGTTGTCCACTGCATATGCATCAAATGATACTCCAACAATATTATCAACTGATTCGAAGCTGACGAATCGGGTCAGATCGTCACTCGTGTTTCAGCTCAATGGCGACGTCTATCCTTCTGGGTAAGCCCAAAAGCTAATTCATCCATCATTTCGATCTTTCAATTCAATAACATCAACATCAATTCTTGCTTTGGCAGAGCTTACTATGTAACGGTCCTGATCGGGCAGCCGCCTAGGCCATACTCTCTCAATCCCGACACAGGCAGCGATCTTACGTGGCTCCAATGTGACGCCCCTTGTCAGAATTGTACTCATGTAACTACTTTTATTATATTTACTGATAATTAAGGTTAGATGTCTAGACTCGTATCGCTTTATAAGTTGGTACTAACTGTATGATGATATTGTTTGAACTGTAGAGTCCACACCCACTTTATAAACCTAATGATGACCATGTTGTGTGTTGGGACCCGATGTGTGCGTCGTTGCACGGACCCGGTCAACATATGTGCGAAAATCCCAAACGATGTGATTACGAAGTTGACTATGCGAATGGCGGGTCTTCCACCGGCATGCTTCTTAACGATATCTTCTCGCTTCAGCTATCAACAGGAATTCCACTCAGTCCTCGCCTCTCTCTTGGGTTAGTTAACAATTAATTATTTTCCATTTTTATAGCGTCCAACCAGAAAGTGTACTACCTTCTCCTATAACCGATCATTTTTAGAATATAACCTTACTGATATATATTGTTGCTCTATATTGGCACGTTGGGCTTAATTCCGCCCAATGCAGAAATTTAACACTGACAAATTTCTGAATTACTTATTGCAGGTGCGGATACAATCAGATCCCTGGTCGAACCCAACCAATCTTAGATGGAGTGCTCGGTCTAGGGAGAGGGCGCACCAGCCTCCTGACCCAACTCCACACTCAAGGCTTGATCCGAAACGTGATCGGACACTGCTTTAGCTCGAGGGGCGGCGGATATCTTTTCATTGGGGACGAACTTTACGACACTCAGAGCTTAGTGTGGGCTCATATGCCACGAGACTCGTAACGCTCCATTCCAAATCAAATCTTACTATATATGTTTCGATCTTGTATTCACGATTTTTTACATTGTAGAAACCACTACTCTCCTGGGCCTGCTGAGCTCACTTACGGAGGTCGATCGACCGGATTTAAGAACCTTCCTGTATACTTCGATAGTGGAAGCTCCTACACTTATTTCAGTGCTCCAGTTTTCCAAGCTCTATCGTATTTGGTAAAATTATACACTCTAGTTGCCTTAATAGTAAGTTTTAACGTTCTTTGGCTAACTGTAATTTACATTGTTTACAGATGAAGAACTCGATGCTCGGAAAACCGTTGTACGAAGCATTCGATGACGTCACACTCCCTCTCTGTTGGAAAGGAAAGAGACCTTTCAGGAACGTTCGCGAGGCAGCGAGGTTCTTTAAGCCAATATATATGCGTTTCCGGACCATTGATGGATCTCATGTGAAGTTCGATATCCTCCCCGCGTCGTATTTAATCATATCAGTAAGTATAACCAACTAACCTACATTAACTAATTGTTTCTTGAATCTTGATGAGTAATAGTTGTGTTTAATTTTGTAGCCACTTGGAAATGTTTGTTTGGGAATTCTTAACGGAACTGAAGCCGGGTTTGAGCATGATAATGTCATTGGAGGTAACAACACACAACACACAACATTTATATATATATATATATATATATATATATTTCTCCAACTAATTTTCCGACATTTTAATCAAGAAAAATTATGTGAAATCAAATGAATGGTTTGTATGACTTTCAGATATATCGATGCAAGATAGATTAGTGATCTATGATAACGAGAAGGATAGAATGGGATGGATGCCGGAGACCTGCCTTCGCATGCCAAAGGGAACTATCGCGGTTAACTGACCGATGATATATAAACTAAGAATAACTTGTCAGTTTGCTTGCGTATATTATTGTATTCAAAATAAATGTTTATTTTCTAAGATTCAAACTTCATCTGAATAGAAAAGGGAAATCCATCCATATTTGTATTGTTTGATGATATTTATGAACAAGTTGAGGAAATTAGATTTCTCTTATGACAAGTTCCAATTAGCTAGGTAAAGATACCTTCGTCTATAAGGAACCAACCTCTTGTTCTTGTTGCAATTGTGTAATTAAATGAGTATGTAAAATGTGTAGCTTTTTTAAACAACAATAGAGATGGTGCTAATTTTAAAAGGAAGCAACCTGTTTATGACTTGGCGAGCCTAACTTTGACCCGATGCTCATCGGATACACCACTGTTCTTGTTGTACAAACGACAATGCACAACAACCAGTTACCAAATATATCCAAACTAACTTCAACTATTTAACACTGCAATGCAATGAGGTTTGGGCTCTAGCAAAAACAGAGACGAACATATATATTTTAAGTTTTTTGGGCCAGAAAAAAAAAAAAAAAACAGATAATTTAATTAAGCGTCGGCCGGGAAAACAAAAACAAGGCAGCCGGGCCGGGTTTAGTTGGGCCGAAATATAAACAACACAAAAAAGTTGGCACTGGCCAAAATTTTGCCCAAACCCGTCCACAACAGCTCGAATCTGAAGTGATTTTTCTATATTTCTGATGTTACCTCTCTACTTTTTATTTTATTGAACTTGATACTCTACTGCAAGTTTTTTAGTCGTCCAACTTCACCTTCACCTTGTAAATTTAGAATTATTCTTCTTCTATCTCAGTTGTGTTATGAAAATATATATTATGGATGTTCAATATTATGTGTATATATCATATTCCTTATTTAGACCTTCCTTATATTGATTTTACTTCTTCTCCAAGTCTATGTAATCCCTATATAAGGGCCCCTTATGTGTGATAATAAGATCATCTTCAAGTTCTCTCTTCTATTACCTCTCTACTTTCGTAACACGTTATCAGCATGATTTGCTTAGAATTAAATTATAACACATTCACATGGAACCTCATCGAGGCCTCTTCCTCGTCAAGCTGTTTCGATTGACTTACAAGACGTTGGACAATGAATGGAAGTTCTATAAGGGAGATTGCCCAAGCCACACCTACCTAAGGGAGATTTCTTTTACTACTTTTATCTTTTCCATTATATGATTATATATCTATGTTATTAAGGTTTTAATAATTGATATTGTGGTTATATTGTCAATTAAATAATGTGTATTAGATCGCCTACATTAAACCACCGAAGAAGAAATTAATTTCTCTTAATTTATTCACTTTATTTATTTCTCTGAACATGATGTATATCTTGCAAGAATTATTAAATCTTACATGTGTCAGCAATATGATAAGTTTGCAAGAATTGTTTTTACGAGAAAAAAAAATTGCATATCAATTTCTGTTAGTGGATTTATTTTGTCGATTGTTTAATATTTTATATTATATAACCAATATTGTTATTATGGCTGAATCGATTAAGACGACTTGGAGTACAATCTTAAAAGTAATATGTTGGAATTTTCGGAATCGATTTTACGACATACGACATCAAGCAAAATGTCAAATCTTGTCGGACTCAGTTTATGGTGCATGAAACCAGGTGATATCAAATATTAAGTATATATACTTATTTATTTACGCTTTATGCATTTTTTTATTTGCTTTCATATACTTCACATTTATTTATTTTTACTATAAAGAATTGATTACTCCGCATTCATCATTATGATGACAATGAATAAAATAAAAACATGCGGAATGTGTTATAAGAGATACAAAATATATCTCTTGCAGATTATGAAAGAAATACATATCAGGTAAACCAGAAGTTTACTGCCAATATTGACATGATTGTTTAAATATTTCGGTAAACCAGAAGTTTACTGTTAGATATAGAGGTAAACCAGAAGTTTTACCCATATAATACACAATAATTGGCGTGACCGGTTACAGACCATTCCGGTTCAATTACGATGCGCAAGAAATTATTTGGAAGAACCTGAAGATTCTCCATAAATCATTACAATGCTTGTTCTCAAGAAAAATTAATTATGTGATCATCATCAACCGAATTCGGGATGAAATCCCCTTATTTATGGAAATTATAAAAGGTGAATATGAGCCCGTTCACCTGCCATGTGGACCGATATATTATTTTGAAAGATGCATCTATAGTATGGTCACATGTACGTTGATTATGAATTTGCAAATTTTTAGATTATGTAATAAAGAATGATGATGATATTGAAAGTTGATATTTACTACAAGATTCAGACAATTACATGTCTAGATTTGCAGTTTAGCATGAAAGTTACAAAGATCCTCCAATTACATAGCTAAACTGCTACCAATTAGAGAAAATTGAGTACAAATGCATGCTATTATGAAAGCAGCAATATAATTGCGCATCAAGCCAATGTTAAATCACAATTCTCCCCATTACAACGAATTTTTGGTGAAGAGACAAATTTCTCATATATAAATTTTATGATGTGTGATATATATTTAAATTGCTCCACCACATCGCACAAAGATGGGTTTGGAATGTTGGGAAAAATATGTTGGATATAAACCAATTATTTGAGAACAATGACTTATATATATAAAGCAAGAGTGTTGATTGTCATTGTCGAACAACTTTTCCCAACATTAGGGGGAGAAAAGAAGCAGCTGGCAGAAAAGAGATTGACTGAAAAAAAATTATTATTATCTCATTTAGATCCTCGCACAATGATAATATGAACTTAAAGTTCAAAGAGATAAACATTTTAAGATACTACCTATTAATAAGTGACTTTATGAGACCCGGAAAGTCATAAGTCAAGTAACAGCTGCAAATGCTCCAATTTGAAATGTCTTGATTGGACAGATTATAATGAAAAATAACTCACGCCTGAAGCGTGCGATATTGGTTCCAAAGAATTTTTTTATAAAATAATGGAGTAAGATAAATATGGTCTTATTATGGAGGTGATTTCCCAAAAGAAGTAAAGACATAACTAAATATGAAACCCCAGAAGTGGTTCAGGTACCTGAAAATAATTATAATAAAGAGATCTCGATGAGTTATATCGTTAATGGGAAAATGATGGAACCGAGAATATCAAGTTGTCGACAACAGTTTTGAATATTATTCATGAGTTAATTCATAAAACAAGACGAGGATCCTGAGCTCAATATGTCAAAGAATATTATGATTGGCCAAAGTTTGAAAAGACGCAAGTATTAACATGAAAAATGCGTAAGGTGGAAGCCAGTGGATACAAATTATTTCCCGCATAAATAAATTGTGTCGTAAGATATATACGCACAACCTATGGTACAAATGTTATATGCAGAATCCTGGCAATTATTATATGGATCATTTAGTGGAGCAATCACCTTCAATTATATTATTACGTTGGCAGTACATAAATTTTTTTAAATGCAATTGATCACGCTATAGCCGAAATGGGCATCGCGTGATGGGGAGAATTTAAAGATATTGAAACTCGTGAAGAGTTTTTAAATACAATCAATTTATTGATGATGTTAAAATTCAGAAAAAATATATTGAAAGGACAAAGGTTTGACTCGGCCTGAAGATCGAGTACTTAAGAGATTGAAAATAATATTGTCTTATAAAAGAAAATGTCTAGAAGCTATTTTGCATAGATAAACACATCTATTGAGTACCTTAATGATTGTAAGAATGCCATGAGTTTAATATCATGACGAATCAAGACCTAAATTAATTTGCTACACAAATGTAAGTTATAACATGGAAGTGCACAATTTTCAAATGTAGCATTATATTGTATATATATATATATATATATGAAGATAATGCAGGTTATATAGCTCGAGTTGAAGATTGTTATATCAAAGGAGACATACAAAACACATTCGCCTCAAGTTATTATTCATCCAACGAATTTGTTCATATACTATCTAGCGGATCTTTTCAAGGAGGCTTTATCGTCTGCGACATCTGGAATATTGGCGAACATGATTGGATTACGTTGACTTAATGAAATTACGTGATGTCAACATCAGGGGGAGAATCTACACCACTGCACTCTTTTTCCCTTAACCAAGGTTTTATCCCATCGGGTTTTCCTGGTAAGGTTTTTAACGAGGCAGCTTACAAAAGGGATCCATAATTGTGTACTCTTTTTCCTTCACTAGATTTTTATCCCACTGGGTTTTTTCTAGTAAGGTTTTAACGAGGCACAATTCCCTTATGAACATCCAAGGGGGAGTGTTATGAAAATATATATTATGGATGTTCAATATTATGTGTATATATCATATTCCTTATTTAGACCTTCCTTATATTGATTTTACTTCTTCTCCAAGTCTATGTAATCCCTATATAAGGGCCCCTTATGTGTGATAATAAGATCATCCTCAAGTTCTCTCTTCTATTACCTCTCTACTTTCGTAACAAGTTGGTTAATTTTGCAACTATTTGTTTGTATATTATGAGGAGAGAGAGAAAGGGAGCTACATCAATTTTGTGGTTAACGGATTTTTCTACCATGCTCCAAGAGCACCATGTTTTTTTATTACTAGGATGGACTTAATTGACATATGTAAAATTTTAAAAGTATAAAAAAATATGAATTTTTTTAACCACACCTAATATTTGCATCATACTATTAATAATATCAATTTCTCTTTAGGGTTCACCTTTAGGACAACAGAAAAATACAAAAAAGTACTAAAAGCATGGTGATTTTAGAGCATGATAGAAAGATTTTTAACATAGGGCTAAATTCTCAATTAGTTGGAGTTAGATGAATTGGACCCCCAAGATAGATACTAGATAGGGTTCTAAGCCCTATTATCTTCGGCTGGGCCAGCCGGGTCTAATTATTCGATTCTATTGGTTAAAAACCAACCACAATAATCAAATTTCAAGATCGATACATCTAATTTACAACAAATAAATAAATAGGATCAGAACAAGCTATTCAGCTAAGAGATAAAAAATATATATAGTTTAAGTGGGAATATTCAAAATAACTATAGTTCAGGGTAATTATAGTAAATAACTAGTTTTCTAATTAAACCCATAAATAAGCAATCCAATAGTATCCAAATAACACACACCATAAATAAAGTTGATGGTATATATACATGTGATGTGATGGCGGGCGGTCCCAAATTGGGTTTAGGGTGGCCACGCTCATTCATACTAGCTAGCTAATTATTTAAGTGATGGATGGGATGCATTAAATATCAATAGGTTCGTCCGAATCGGAGGGATCCCAAAATTCAACGTACTTTATAACCTTGGATACACTGTCACGCACCTCAAGAGGAAATATATCTCCAACTATAGCCACAAGCTTGGTGTCCACGTCTATCTTGTAAGAGGTTACTCCTGTGTTCAGTTTAAAATGTACGCATATATTTATATAGTGTGTTTCTAGTTCAATATGAAACAAAGTACTAACAAAGACATCAAGTTTAGGTACCAAATAATGTAATGCAACAAGTGAAACTGTGTAAATGCAAAAAGATAAAAAATAAAGGTTCAGACACTATAAAGTATAAGTTAATTATTAATTCCTTACAAAACTAATATTATATATAATATATGCACGCATTATATTAATCGTATAATCAACTGTAATATATGTTGTTAAGAAATAGTTTGATTATCATTATAAAACTTTATACTAATGTATATATGTGAAGGAGGGGTGGGTGTTGTATTGAGAATCTATGATCTCCAAATATTTTTATAGAAAAAAATGAGTATATATTTCCAACTAATGGAAATGCAAATTAAATGAAAATGGTCCATCTTGGGATAGAGACAATAATAATAATAACTCACCGTCCATCTTCTTGATGTGCTTCTCCACTCTCTTGGCGCATCCTTCGCAGTGGATCGACACCTTCAGCATCACCATCTACACACACACACACACACACATACTATTACATCGGATACTTTGACTGAGTTTTAGAGAGAGAAAGAGAAGAGAGAGAGATAGAGTACCTTAGGTTTCAACTGGAAAGCTAGTGTCTGGTTGTTATTATTAATATTAGCAGACGACGACGACAGAACATCCTTGATCCTCACCGCTCGGTCATCCCTCTTCACGAGAGAGATCCTCTCCATTTCCCGTTCTTCTTCGTGGGTATCATCGCCGCCATTGATGCAGATGAAGCACGAAGTAGAAGAAGAAGAAGAAGTGCAGAAGCAGTTTAACAACATCTTGCTGAAGCTTCCCTTCTTCATCTTCTTGAAGAGGAATTAATTAGACGAAGAAAGCAATATGTATGGAGTTGTTCTAATTTCCCTGCTCTCTCTCTCCCTCTCTGGTCTCAGAGTTGATTCTGTATAGAAAAAAAATAATAAGTGATCTCTGATGTTGCTGTTCGACATGTTATAAGATAAGAAGAAGAGAGACAGACAGAGAAAGAGGAAGAGGCCAAAGTTATAGTGAAATGTCAGAAAAATAATTGAAATAAGATACTACTACTGTATATATATATATTATAGTATTGTAGTAGGAAGACGGGTACACAGTACTCGAAGCCCAAACTTTTCCTCGTGATAAATAAAGTCATGTTTTTTATCACTGCTCGGAACCCTATGCTATGCTATGCGTCTCAAAAATAGTATCCACCCATTATCTATTATTATCACCAATTACTGCCACTAAATAATTATATTGACTAAACGAAACAAAGAAAATGGAATTGGAATAAGTTGGTTATCCTTGTATACTTTTCAATTTTCCTGTGAAGTGCTATTTTTTATTATAATTTCTCTCAAATTAAAAATTAGATAAAAATGATCATATTGAGGTCATGTTGTGTTTTTGGTCATGCTGACTTTTTTTTATGTATATAACATATTAAGATAAATTTAACTATAAATTAAAAATATTGCAGCGAAATCCATTTAATTTGATACTCAATTGGACATCCATACAATTCTAGTGGTGTATCAAAAGACCTCACATTGTCCGCATTTGTTAGTTTATGTCATGTTTTACGAAAATTATAACAAATGTGACAATTTGCTTGAAAATTGAAAATTACTAGCCAATTTTAAAAAAAATAAATTTAAATTCAAGTAATGATTTGTAATTAGACGGAAATAATTCCCGTTCTGAAATCAAGTTACAAGTAGTTCCGATTTTAGAGAGGTTAGTTGTTTGCCATAAAAAATTAAAAAAATTACACTAGTACCATCTCTTTATTTTCAGAACTTCTCGTGACTTTGTTTCGGAACTGCTATCGGTTCTCGTAATTAGATTAAGAAGTGATTTGGTTGTTAACTTTTTTTTTTCTTTTAAATATATTGAAGATATTTTAACATTTTTTCTGCAAACCTATTAATATTTTTACTAGATAGTCTAGACTAGATAGTTTATCCTACATTTACTAGCTAGAGACATAGCATGCTAAAAACTAGACAAAGAAAAAGGGGGACGTGCATTACCAAACTTTACCAAATACCTTTCGTAGAACAAAAGGGAAATAACTTTTTAGATAAATGATTTTTTTTTTCCAAAGTCAAATAAAAATAGAGTGAATATCTGAAATATGTTTATTCTCAAACTAATTCTAAAATTATATATATATTTTTTTTTAAAAAAAAATCAATTCTTAAATAAGGTTTTTCTATTTTGTTTAATCATCTATGTTAAGACGTGTGTATCAGGTCTGCAGGTCTTCGATCTGAATGACACTTCTCACGGGTAATTTGTTCTCCTTTGCGATCCGTTAGCTCCAAGCGTTCCGTCGTCAAATTCCTTGCAAAACTGCACAAGTGACGATACCGAGCACTGAGAGGGGGGGGTGCTCGATGAGCCCTCTCTGATACCTAAGTAAGTTCGGTATTCTAGAGAGATGAAATCTAGAGAGAAGGCAGAACTAAAACGAGTAAAGTTGCAACATGATGGAAATGAATAGAACTTGAGCACTATATACAGGTTTCAAGGGGATTAAGGTGGCTTAATGACACTGTTAATCCCTAAGAGCACTAAATTAACACATAACGAAAGGATTAAGCCCTTAAAAGCATGGAGAGGTTGGTGAAAAATGACTAAGTGTTGGACGGGTAAAAAGATGTCGGGACTCCGCGGGAAGAAGTCCGTGTGACAAGGTTCGTCGCACACGCCCTTGAGGGGGGGGGGGGGGGGGATGGCTTCCGGACAGGGTCTCGAGACCTTCGGGGTCGGATGAAAAATCCGACCCCTAAGTCCTGGGATCGGTCCTGCTGGACCGATCTCTCCTAGGAGATTTCGGGCCAGCGGGTCCAATCCCACCTTGGTGAGATCAGTCCAGCCGGTCCGATCTCACCTAAGTGAGGTCGGGCCAGCGGACAGGTCCGGGCGAGTATTTTTTGCTCGTTCGGGCCATTCGCGCTGCGGGTAAGGTGTTCGAGTCAAAGTTTCGAATTATAATCGTAAGTGGGGTGGCCAAAATAAGACAATTCGAATTAAAGCGGGTTCAAATTGGGCGTATATCCATCATATGCCCCCGAGTCAACCAACGGTCTAACCTTTGATTGACTCTATTTTATGATGGGATGACACGCGCAATTTGAAGCCGTGGTTTTACCTCTTGACGAATCTTTTCTTGTCCATAGGCGCGTTTTCCGTGCCTTGTCCTCCGTTTCTCAAAATAGAGGAACTGTAAACGTTAGAGTAAACGTGCACGTGCATAGGCACGTGTCATTAAAATATGGACGTAATGAAAACTCAATCTCTTCATGTATACATTTTAAAAATGCTAATATACATGGGAATGCAATGCAATCATGATTATGGGTTGATGCAGTCCAATTTCATGATACCGTAATCCATGAGTGTGCGTGTGAAAGGGTTCCACGTGTAAAAAATATTTGAATCATGTCTAAAAAATTTCTATGTATGGGAATGTAAAAAATATGCATATAGAAAATGCTAACTTGAGTGGAGATATGATTAACTATAGTTAAGAGGGAGTAAATGTGATAGTTTTCTATCTAACCCTTAGATCTTCTTTAATTCAAATTGATGGTGGAGATTATGTCGCCTCCAAAAACCCTACACACATTTACTTATAAAATAAGAGAATAAAATTACCTCACTTGGAGCCACCATCATCTTTTCTCTCCAATTTTCCATTCTTGAGGTCAAGAAAAATACTTGCTTTAAAATTAGGGGTGGCCGGTGCGAATAACCACCAGGGAAGGCGGAGCTCGGCGCGACGGAGGGGGGCTGGGCACGGCAGCGACGTGGAGAGGCGAGACTCTTCCGGCTAGTGGCGTGGCGGGTGATCCTCGTCCACGGCGAGGTGCAGCGGCGCAGCTAACGACGGCGGCGAGGTTCGCCACTGCTCCGGCCGGCGAGGCAGGCCGAGGTCGACTCCGGCGCAGCTCAGGCGCATGACGGACGGTGGCGGGCTCTTCTTTCCGGCGACGACGGGATTTAAAATCCAAACCCACTCTTCGAATTGGTTCGGGATTTCCTAAGGTTTGATCCTTTTTTCCTTTTCATGAACACATCCCATGCTTGCGTTTTGATTGCCTAGGCTTGACTTGTGATGGTTTCCCGAATGCTTGAATTGTCATTGTCGTGTTTGATCTGACAACCGTCGTTTGCTCGTAAAATGGTTTTTGCCCGAGTAAATTTTCCTTGTTCGATTTTGTTGTCGCATAATTGCTCGTACGTAGCCGTTGTTGTTGTTGGGTGTCACTGAGCCACAATTGTTATTCGTTGATTGTTGTGTGGTATAACTGTCGATATGTCAACGTTGAGCTGTTTCCGATCTTACCCGGGAAATCACTCTGTTTTGATACTTAGCTTGATATGGCAGGTTTTATACTCGTGGTGGTGTCCCAAGACTCAGAACTTGCAACGGCGTTACATCTTGCGTAGAATGAGTAAGTTCTTCATCCCTTCGGTTCGTCATGTTACTTTCTTTCCTGATGTTAGCTCAGAGTCGGATTTTGAGTTAGACACTGAGTTTGAGTATTGGTCTGAGTCGGATTCTGTCTCAAGTTTGGAACCTCTTACTGCTTTCAAGTTAGGTTCCATGCCATTTTCGGTGAATTGGTTGGGTCGACTCGAGTATAACGAGTACATTGAGTTAGGCGATGTCAGGCCCTTAGACGAACTCTTGTATCCTTTTCTTCCATCCTTGAAAAACGTTCGTCAGACCATGACGGTGCCCCCGGAGGGAATGGTTGTAGTGTACACTTCTCAGATTCGATATGGGTTGCGTTATCCCTATTGCGACGATCTCATCGAACTTTGTCTGTTCCATTGGATTTCTTCCTTGAACCTTGCTCCCACTGCTATCCGTGCTTGGGTGAGCTTCCGAGTGTTATATCATTGGTACTCCTGGAAGTATTCCTTGGTCCTATTCCGGTGTTTCTATCGATTCCAGTACAAGAAGAAAACCAGGTTTGCATCCATGGTGACTCGTTACCATCCTCTTAGAGATGCTCGATTTAAGGAGCAGGGATTATATGAGGTTGAGTGGGACAATGATCATCGCTTTATGACTACTGTCGATCGTTCATTGAGTCATTGGTCCAAGCACTATTTCTTTGTCACCGATCGTTACGTTACCTGGTCGATCCTTTGCACCGATCGCTCGGATGACTGGCCCAGCTTTGGGGAGTTTTCTTCTTCGGACAAGGAGACTATAAAGATTATTTACCAAAGCCATCGGACCAAATCTTATTGTCTCGTGTCTTGGTGTCCGAGATGGACCTATATGAGGCGGGGATCCGCTTGACCCCTCCTTCCACGGATTTTGTATGTTATTAATCTTCTTGTTTTCATTCGCCTTTTGTTTTCTCCTTGTAGGTTGGTTTCATGGAAAAACATATAATTTGCAGGCGAGAATTCCGAACGCACCGTTACCGTTAATAAGAAGAAAACACCTTCTAGTTCTGCTCCAAAGGTCTCGAAACCTTCTAAGTCAGGGAAGGCGGTTGCAACCTCTAGTATGTTTTATTCCTCTTCTATTCTCTTTACTTTATGATATACTTATATCTGTTCTCATGCTGCTTTCTTTATGTTATCAGAGCATTCACCCCTAGTCACTGATCGCGTACTCCTTGTGGGCAAGAGTTCAAGCCAGTCCAAGGTGCGGAAACCTGACTCTGAGATCGGGCCCTCAACTGCAGAGAAAAAGAAGTACGTAAAGGATCCTCCCTCGAACGCCCGCGTACCGACCCCTTCTTGTGATAAAGAGATGGTGGTCGAAGAGGCGCCTCCTCTTCCGGACAAGGGGATGCGACCTATGGAGGGTGACAGGATGACCATAGACCTTGATGACTATTCTCCCTCTCATGCCCCCCAATCGAGGGGACGAACCTCAGGTTTGTTAATTTCACTTTTCTTGTAAATGCTTTGTTACTTATGCCTTGTGATCATACCATATTTTGCAGAGACAGGCCGGCCTCCTGCCTTGAGTCGTAAGGATTTACGTCTCCCTACTGATGAAGACATTGCAGTGGACTCCTTTTTCTGGATTGAAGGAGTACCACCTTGATCGTCATGTTTCTTTGCGCACACCTGAGGTAGGGTTTCGCGTTCTTTACAGTGTCGTTGCCCTTGGGGATCGCATCTCTTCTCATGTTTCTCATAATGAAACAAGACGATTGGTTCATGGAGTTCTTTCTCGATATGACCCTATAAGTGTTTTGTTCTTCTTGGTATGCTCGTTTATCGCCTATGTGTTTTGAATGTTTGATTGTTGTTTCAGGGTATTGCTGACATTGTCAATCTTTCAGCTGTTTCTCTTGAGTTATCCGACGAGAAGAAGGTGCTTGAGGATGCTCATGTATCCTTGAAGGTTGATCTTAGCGGTTCTCATGAGAAGGCTCGCCTCTCTGATTTGAAGGTGCAAGAGCTTCGAGATCAGGTAGCCTTGCTTGAGACTACTATTGCTGAGTTGCGCCTAAAGGCTGAGGTTGATTCTTCACTCCATGCTGCGGAGTTGAAGAATGTCGAGGAGAAGTGTCGCGCGGAGGAGAGAGTTTCCGCGGTGGCTAAGTACAAGGCTTCCCCTACCTGTGTTTTGATTTCAAAGTTCAATGCGACAAGGAGATGAATCGGTTTGGAGAATATATCGTTGATCGAATTTTCAGGATTAATCAACATTTTCCGTTTTGTGATTTCGGTGATTTCGGTCCTTATGCCGAAGGTTATGTTGTTGTACTAAGAGGACAGGCTGCAGTTGCCGGGAATGTTGTTGAGGCACCTGTACAAGAGGGTACCGTACATGTTGATGTCATTGAGTCGGGTTCTTCTTCATCCTCTTCGAGTTCTATTTCTGGTTCTTCGTATGAGCATCATGACTGTGAGGACTCTGCAGTGGCATCAGGTTGATTATCTGATATCTCTGTCCTTGTACATATTTCTTTGCTTTTCCTCCCCTTGTTGGGTTGAGTGGTTTCTCGCCGTGTTGGGTTGAGTTTATTTTGAAAGCCTCATACTTAGGAGTTTTATGGCTTTGCTACTTGACTTGGTTGTGTTGGTTCTCTTTAAGATGTCAGCCTTAACTTATGGTGTGGATGGTGAGATGACTTGTTACTTGGTTATGATAACTGCTTGTGGTTGTTTATGCGGTTCCTTCCTTGCGGGCTCCTTTCTTGTGCATGCATTTACTTACTTGATGTCTTTTTAGCATTCTCGTGTATCATGATACCTGTAATATCATCATGAACAAACTTGCATGTTTCTCATATCATATATCCTTGCTTTGTAAAAAGAAAGGCTTTTCAAGATATGTTCTTGGGGACGTTGTAAAAAAAATTTCGCGAGACTGGCTCTCGGAGGGCGCAAAGTGTGTTCGCGAGATTGGCTCTGGCGCAGAATGTTATCCCGAGATTGACTCTCGGAAGGCACAAAAAGTTATCACGAGATTGGCTCTCGGAGGGCGCAGAAATTTGTTCGCGAGATTGGCTCTCGGAGGGCGCAGAATATGTTCGCGAGATTGGCTTACGGAGGGCGCATAATGTTATCACGAGATTGACTCTCGGAAGGCACATAACTTTATCACGAGATTGGCTCTCAGAGGGCACATAATTTGTTCACGGGATTGTCTCCCGAAGGGTGCAGAATATGTTCGCGAGATTGGCTCTCGGAGGGCACATAATTTGTTCGCGAGATTGGCTCTCGGAGGGCACATAATTTGTTCGCGAGATTGGCTCTCTGAGGGCATAGAAAGTTATCACGAGATTGGCTCTCGATAGGCACAGAAAGTTATCACGAGATTGGATCTCAGAGGGCACATAATTTTTTCGCGAGATTGGCTCTCGGAGGGCGCATAAAGTTATCACGAGATTGGCTCTCGGAGGGCGCATAATTTGTTCGTGAGATTGGCTCTCGGAGGGCACAAAAAGCTACATACACTTGGTTGTCGTATCTAAGTAAGGAGTTTTTGGCGATAGCGCAATTTCATACTTAGAAAATATTTCGATGAACATCTACTTCATTGAAAGCATTCATGCATTATACACAAGGTGGATGTTGTGGGTAGTCCAGGACATCCTTTAGGGGGCGTTTGGATGGACGTAATGTGAGATAACTTGAAATGTGAGATTACAAGTAGTGTGAGTTGTAATGTAAGATTACTTGAAATGTTAGATTACAGTGTTTGGTTGTGCTGTAATGTGGAGTGTAATGTTAGATTATAGTGTTTGGTATGTGTTGTAATGTGACTTTATTATTATTATATTAATTTATAGATATATTATATTATATCTTAATATGATAAGATTTAAAAAAGAAAATATATTTTGACAACAACTAACTTCTTAAAGTTTATGTTTTGTGGTTAATACTATAGTCATTTATGAATTCTAAAAATAAAATATGTAAACTCAATATGCACAACTATTAATTAAAATTCTAATAGTTAAAACATTATATGTAGTTTTATAAGATAATTTTCATAAAAAATGCATTAAAAAGACTTTACTCATTTTATACGAACATCATGTGCATTATTATTTATTATAATAATGAGTTATGAAGTATATAAAAAAAAACTACTAATAATAACAAAATTATTATCATAATAAACTATAATGATAATACAAAGTATTTTATATATTTAATAAATATTAATAAAATAATAACACTCCGTAATGTTGGACGTAATCTCATATTACATCCGTTTTTGGATGTAATCTCACATTACGTTGAATGGAGTTTAGACGTAATCTGAGATTACAATGGACATTACATTACGATTGGCAAACCAAACAACGTAATGTTGATGTAATGTGGGACGTAATGTGAGATTACATCCCACATTACATCCATCCAAACACCCCCTTAGGGAAAACAATATGCAGTAAAAGAGTTGGAGAAACTTCATGAGCTTTCCGCCTCGAGAGTTGTTATGAAAGACTAGAAACATAGACATGCATTAAACGAAAGATAAAACCAAGGATATGGTTTTTTCATTGATGACGTTTTTTAAGTGGGTGGTGGATGTCTCTGGTGCTATGTATTCTTTCAGTTCTCCCTTATAGATCATCTCTTCGATTTCGACTTTCAGCACCATACAATTATTTGTTTTGTGCCCCCACGTACCATGGTAATCGCACCATCTTCTTATGTCTCCTCCAAGGAAAGCCTCGCCTTCTTCCTTGCATTCTGGAAGCTCCTTGCTCAGGTGTTTCTTAAAAAGCTCCTCAACTTGCACCTTAAGGGATGTGAAGTTGAAATTTAAACCCCCTCCTTGTGTGTATGCTTCCTCCTTATCTTCGAATGCTTCGCCACGCTGCCTCCTTTCTTTCTCAAATGCCTTGTCCAATTTTTCTATAAGTTCACGCATCGTGCTTGTCATCACCACTTCATAAAGACCTCCGAAGGCCTCGAAAGAGGTTGGGTGCATCTTTCGAAGGAAAATTCTTACAGCCTCCCTTCTTGTTGCCTCCATGTTGGCCCCGTACTCCACGAACCTTTACTCTTCTGGCATTTGCTTTACATCATCTATGTGTCTGAAACCACTTTCAATTGCTCTTCTTTCTTTTTCGTTATCCGGCTGCCAGGGTATGCTTGTTACCCTTACCACCTTATCACATCATGTTCTCTTGGCCAAACTTCCAAACATCTGCTTGCTTAGGCGGAGTGTAACTCCTACCCTTTGCTTTTTGTAACCTAGCTTTTTTCTCTCCCATCTTTGATAGTTCTTATTCCGTCTGCCCCCTGTCGTTACCATTGCCACTAAGTCTGATTGATGTGACCTACGTCTCATGGAATTGACGTAACACTGCCTTGCGGTGCGTTGATCACCCATGACTTCTCCTACTCCGCTCTCAGTGATGTACTTCATTTTCTGATGCACTGTTGAGGGCACAATCTCGTATGAGTTTATTGTGGTTTTAACTAAGACCCCGTTGTAGGCTTCTAAGTTTCTCACTACCATAAAGTTCACATTTATCCTCAGTTGTGTCCATCCTTGACCCAATGTCACCGGTAAGGTTATCATACCCAAAGGGTAGCTTGTCGCTCCTGAGAATCCGACTAGAGGAAAATTCACCGGCTTGAGATCCGACTTAGATTTTCCTATTTCTTCTAGCACGCGCATATGTAGTACGTCTGCTGAGGTTCCTCCATCAACAAGTATTCTTTTCACATCAAAATTGTCGATGTCCATTGTTATTACTAGAGCATCATCATGAAGGAAGACGATGTGACTCTTTCAGAAAATTCAATCAACATTTCCTCTTCCTCTCTTGGTCTCCTTCTCCACTTTGTTGTCATATCGATCCTGGAGGTATATACCTCTCTTGCATTTGCAGTTGGTCCGCCTGCCGTGAATCCACAATGTATCATGTAAACACTCGATTTTGACCCGGACGTAACGGCGTTACACATGATACGTCAAATTCCGGACGCGTCAAGCCACAAAGTCTCCAAAAATGCTCAATGGCACATTAGGGAAATTATTATAAAATATATTTTAAATTATTTAGAATTTATTTAATATTTTCGGAATTATTTAAAATATATATATATAATAATTAGTTTTTTTATTTTAGAAAATTATCTGTAAGATATTTATCTCCAAATATTATTTTTCATTCAAAAAAATAATTATCTGTAAAGATAAATATCCTTAGGAATATTCTCTAGAATAATTATCTGTTAGCATTTTTTATTTGAATTTTATCTTTAATATAAACTAGGTTTTTATTATAAATAGGAGTCTAGGTTACATTGTAAATGACACAACAAAAAAAAACACAAAAAACAGCAATAAAAAACTTTTTATTGGAATCCGTGCCAATTCATTTTTCTCTTCTTTCACGTTGCCTTCTCCTTCCCAGCAACAGAAACCTGAAGCTCTTCGCCCGCTCGAGCTCCGGTCGCCGGACCGCGCTGCCGCAGCCAGTCGGTTTTCGCGTTTCTCCACATCGTTCTAGTCCCTGCCTCTGCTAGGTTTGCCAGACCCAGACTTCGCTGGTACCATCTTTTCCGTTTGTCAGAAAGCTAGAAGTCACGGGTCCTTGCCCATCTGTTATAATTGTGTAATGGGTTAAATTCAACTGATTAACCTCTCTAATTTGGGTGTTCTAAGTCAGACAAGTTAGTTTAATTTTTGTGTTTAACTGGTTGTAGTAATTTGAGTAGTTGATAAAACTAGGTTATGTAAAAGTAAATTGATTTAGGTGATGATTGCATGATGAGTTTCTTGAATTGCTTTGAATCTGGATTTTTCTAAGTTCAGGACGTGATTGCCACAAATTCTTGGATTCCTTCATAGATTAGTTTATGATACGTCGTTAATATGATTCGTTTAGGATATGATTGTTTAATAAGACAACGTAATCCTTGGTCGTTCGGTCTAGTTCGTTTTTTATTCTTATTAGGAAGTTTGATTTACTACATGTTTACGACCAATTAAATTAGTAATTAGGAATTTAACATGAGTTAGTTGTAAATAGATTTTTATTAATGGTAAATTAAGTGAATTGAGTACCGAAAGGGCATAATTAAAAATTATATTTTTAATTCGTAATAGAACCCCCGAACTCGAATTTCTGATCGTAGATCAATTTTATACCTAGGTGTTCTAATTCGTTATTCGCTTAGGTAATTTAGGATTCTAGTTAGCCTTAATTAACTAGTGGCGACTCTTTCAAAATTGCACGTTTTTTTCAAAACGTAATCCGCCGTAGGTCAGATTTTAGGTCCGACATATCATGTTAATCGTTCCCCTTTTGTTAGGAAGAGGATTGTAATCAACTTTCTCCTTGCATTTGTCCTTTTGCGCGGGCCTTTCGGGTGCGCCGCTGCCCCCGTGATCTACAAATTGCTTCAAATCCTCTTTGTACCGCATTGTTTATACTTAACTTTAAACTAAAGCATTCGTTGGTATCATGGCCGTGCGCTTCAGGGTTGTCACACCATTTTATTTTTCATCTCCTACCATTGGGGTTCTCCATCTTGCTGGGGGTACCCATATTTTCAATTTCCTCAGTTCTCTCAACACGACTGCCGGTGTCACATTCAATGGTAAGAACTTGATGACATTAATATCCTTTGCTCTCTGTTGCTCATCTGTCTGGTTCCTTGGGTGGGGCGGACGCCAGTCTTGCTGTCTAATTGGTTGGGGAGCCTGAGGTGGTTTTCCTCTATTTGGCTTTGTGTTCTCTTCCTTTGTGGCCTGGATCTTTGCCCTCTTTCTTATTTTATGTCTTTCCAGATATATGTGGGTTTTCACCCTCGCTGTCAGCTCCTCCTGTGTGCTTACAGGTTTCTTAGCCATTTTTTCTGCAAAAGTTGAGCCAAAGCGCCCAAGGTTCCTTATGAAAGCCCTTATGATTTCGTCCTCTATTATGTCCCCTTGTATATCAGCTAGGTTCTGATTGAACCTCATGTAATAGTTTGCCAGTGTGTCCTCATGCTCTTGTTTCACATCGTCAAGCGAACTTATTCCCTTGAGCAACTTCCTTTCTCCTAAGTACCTTTGGAGGAACTTTTCTTTTAGTTGTGCCCATGAATGGATGCTCTCATTTGGTAGGCTGAAAATCCAGTGCGATGCTACCCCTGACAAAGTATTTGGGAACAATAGTGCCTTATAGCGATCATCCGTTGTCCTACCCAGGAGGGAAGCTTCGTGTTGTTGGATGTGCTCCAAGGGGTCACTCTTGCCATTATACTTTTCTATCATTATCATGTGTAACGCGTCTGACACTTTATTGTTATCCAACTCCCTTGTAAATGGGTGACTTGTGCTATCACTCAACCAGTGCAATCCATTCTTCTTAGATTCATTCATCTTTTTCGCTATCATCGGCTCTATATCTTCTTGAGTTAGCATCACTGTTGACGAACTATAATTTCTTTGAGGTTTATCATAGCTCATCACCGGGCTTGCAGAGATTCAGTGTCCGTGATGATATGGACTGTATGTGTGCCGCGGATATCCATGTGGAGGTGGATGCTGAAACTCTTGTCTCCTTGGTGGCTGAGGTTGTTTGTTATCCCTCAATGGAGTGTATGTCCATGCACCTTGCGGTGCTTGGTGTTGCACTGGAGGCACGGGCTGTTGCCATTCCCTTGGGGGTGGTACTTGCTCATTCTTTTCTTAATTTCCACGATGCCCTGTTGGAGGGCGTTTGTGTTGCTCTTCCTCCGAAAACTGCTCTGCTCGTTGGTATTGCTCTGCCTGCGGATGTCGCTCCGCTTGTGGATATTGATTCGCCTGCGGGTGTTGCTCTGCTTCCGTATACTGCCTCTCTTGCATGTTTTTCAAAGCCTCCCTATAAGCCAACAACTCCTCTAATGCATTCATAAACCCCGGAGTCACTGTTTGTACTCCTTGCGAATACATAGGCCTTGTATTGGTGGTATGAGCCCGGTTTTTGTTTCCTGGCATGCCTTGTGTTGGCATTCCATATGGATACTCCTGAGGGTGTATTCCATGATGGTACCCCTGTGGAGGTGCCGTTTATTGGCATCCTTGGGACGGAACTCCTTGTTGCACACTCTTTTCTGTGGTCGTTGAGCCATAGGGGTCGAAGCCGTGGAAGACTCAGCCCAGCTGGGCGTGACGGTCCTCCTTGGTTGTTTGCCTGAGGTGCTAGTGGGGTTGTCTGACGTTCGGGGGTACAGGCTGCTCCTGCGGGTTAGGTTGTCTTGCCGAGGGTGCGGGCTGTCGTGGTAGATGCGCAGGCTGCCTTCCTTGATTGTTTGGCGGCCTGGTGTCCCCCGGTGGACGGTTGTCCCTAGATGGCAAACTGTTTGTCATTGATCTCGTGATGGCCAGGTTTTTTTTTTCAAAACCCATGGACGGCGCCAAGTGTTAAGACGTGTGTATCGGGTGTGCGGGTCTTCGATCCGAATGACACTTATCACGGGTAATTTGTTCTCATTTGCGATCTATTAGCTTGCAAATACGATCTGTTAGCTCCAAGTGATCCGTCGTCCAATTCCTTGCAAACCTGCACAAGGAGCGATACCGAGCACGGAGAGGGGGTGGTGCTCGATGAGCCCTCTCCGATGCCTAAGTAAGTTCGACATTCTAGAGAGATGAAATCTAGAGAGAAGGCCGAGCTAAAACGAGTAAAGTTGCAACATGATGGAAATGAATAGAACTTGAGCACTATATGTAGGTTTCAAGGGGATTAAGCTGGCTTAGTGACACCGTTAATCCCTAAACGCACTAAATTAACACATAACGAAAGGATTAAGCCATTAAAAGTATGGAGAGGTTGGTGAAAAATGATTAAGTGTTGGACGGGTAAAACGATGTCGGGACTCCGCGGGAAGAGGTCCGTGTGACAAGGTTCGGGACGTCGCAAACGCCCTTGGGGGGGGGGGGGGGGTACAGCGTCCGGACAGGGTCTCGAGACCTTCGGGGTCGGATGAAAAATCCGACCCCTAAGTCCTGGGATCGGTCCAGTCATACCGATCTCTCCTAGGGGAGACCGGTCCAGCTGGTCCGATCTCACCTAAGTGAGGTCAGGCCAGCGGACAGGTCCGGACGAGTATTTTTTGCTCGTCCGGGCCGTTCGCGCTGCGGGTAAGGTGTTCGGGTCAAAGTTTTGAATTATAATCGTAAGTGGGGTGACCAAAATAAGACAATTCGAATTAAAGCGGGTTCAAATTGGGTGTATATCCATCAATCTATATTTTTTACTTGATAACATTAAATTATGTTACAAATGAATCTAAAGTAAAATATATATAATGTAAGAAAGGTAACCAAATTTTTTGAAAAATTAAGGAGAAAAGATAAGAAATATAAAACTAAATTAAAAAAAAGGAAAAAAAAAACTGATGAAGATGCACATAAAAAAAAAACAGACAAACATTTTTGTACATTTTTTTTAAATACTTGAAATCTATTACATAAATAAAAAGCTGTAAATTCAAAAATGTCCTCAACAAAAAAAATGTCCTCACAAACGCGGGAGTCCATCCGCCATCTTTCTTTCTTCAACAGCCGCGTCTTTTCTTCCACAGTTTTTCTTCTTCAACCGTGCCTTTTCTTATTTTGTTTGTTCTTCGCACCTCATAATTTGCATCTCATTTCTCTTTGCAATTGCTCCTAATTGATCTTTCATGTTGCTCTTCTCTATTCGATTGCTCTAACTTGCCTTGTTGCGCCTCTCAACATTCACCGCCTTGATTACCCATGCCCTCACACTCTGGAATCGCATCCCTATTCAGCCGAGTCCCACATGTCGACAGTCATCCTCCAACTGCCCCGTTCGAAATCTTGTAAGTATACTAACCGAATCTCTCCAATCTCAAAGAAACAACATTGCTTCATCTTTAATTACAACCCCTCTGTCGTCGCTGCCGCTGGGCACCCTCTAATTTTCAGATTGAAGTCATCATACATTTATGCACACCACCTGCTCGATAAAATGCTTCAGTGACTTAGTGTTTAGGAATTGAAAATTAATGAGTTTGTTCTTTCGTTGCGTATGCATTTTCTTCCTCAAAGAAACAACATTGCTTCATCTTTAATTACAACCCCTGGTCGCCGATGGGCACCCTCTAATTTTCCAATTGAAGTCACCATACATTTATGCAAACAAATGATCCAGTGACTTAGTGTTTAGGAACTGAAAGTTAATAAATTTGTTATTTCGTAGTTTATGAATTTTTCATATTTCTTTATTTGATTTTTTGTATCAATTCTGTTGAATTTGAATATCTTGCTCTAGCAGGTTAAAATAGCTTCCTTATATGTTCTATGTGTTACAGCAGGAACTTGCTAATGTGCATGATGTTTACAATTTTCTTTTCTTCCTTTAATGATGATGACATGTTTATAGTTGATAGTAAAACTAAATATTTAGTGGTTTACTCGATTAATTGGTACATATTCAATGCATCTGGGTTTTCGGGAAATCTCACTTGCTCGACAAAGAATCTTTTTACTTTCTCTAATAATCCATTAACTGATTAACACTTAATTAAAGAATATATATTCTGTGATAATGTGTTCAACTAGGGAAAACAAATATCTAGCAACCAAGGGCACATATTTAGTTGTATTTAATCTAACGTAATTTCTTGTGTTCATTTTAAGAGCTCAATCACTACCTTAAGTTGGTAAGATAAGATGTTTCATTTTAAGCTGCATAATCTCAGCTTTCTAGAGTGTGTGGAAATTTGGAAGTACGAGCAGCCACGACATTTGCAACCTAGCAAGACATTGTAAAAGCTACATGTTTGCATTAAATTCAACTTTCCAGGGTGTGTATTAAAATATGGAAGTACGAGCAGCCACGAAATCTGCAACCTAGCAAGAGATTGCAAATGTTAATTTTTGCATTGAAGGTAACCAAGGAGTGAACCCAGCGGGGAAATCACCTGCATGGTCGGGTAAGTACACGACTCCTCAAACAATTTGTTAAATGATGATTCGATAATATATTCAGCAAAAGACTTCACTTGGTGTATAATAACTCATGGCGTTAAGAATTGGAAATAAATAAAGCAAGATTATGCAGTTTATGCTTATTATCACAAAATCATTCAACTTTCACCTATGTATAACGTGATTTCTAACTGAAGAAGTCTATATGTTCTTCTTTGATGGGAATGCCTACATTTTGAAGGGTTCTTGCAAAAGTGCGGGAACCCTAAATAACAAGAAGTTTTCTTGCGCTATCAATAATAAGAAGTTTCCATTCCTTATATTCTAAACTCATCCTTCACGTATAAGTACTTACATAGGGAACTTATTTGAATGGCATTGCAAAATTTCAAAAATAAGTGCATTTGGCCAGATACTATTATTTGTTATTATATATATAATATTTATTTACTATTTATTAGCCAACGATGATTTCTGTTAGTTAGGACATCCAAGATTATTTGGCTATTAATAATCCCTCTCTAAGTGTCAATATTGTTTAAAATTTGCAGCAATAATTTGGTCGTGTTCGATTTTCTAAAAGTCTAAGTAAGGTCTCTAATTCTCTATTTTAGCAACAAATAAAGCTGTAACTTTAGTTTCTAACTCTTGAACTTCACTTTTTCTGTTCAAATATAATGTTAGTCTGTTATATATTATATGTGATTTTTCACCAATCCATTTTTAACTTATCTACTTTGGTTTGCAAGGTCTGCATGTCTTTTTTTTCCTGCACTGACATCTCAATTAGCTATTGTTCAGTCAAATGGAGTCCAGGTAACATGCAATAGCAATGCTCTCTCTTGCACACGTCGAACTCCTCGGTTCATGATTTTGTTTATGCTTGGATTTTTTTTTTCTAATACATTAAAAAAAGTCCTCACTTGCAGGACGAAATGAAGACTTACATTCTCAACCTACACTCAATCTCTTCATTTAGAGGTCATGGTCTCATGGATACCGGTAATTATTCAATATACCACAT
Organism: Clarkia xantiana subsp. parviflora; assembly: GCA_036873135.1. Taxonomy (NCBI): domain Eukaryota; kingdom Viridiplantae; phylum Streptophyta; class Magnoliopsida; order Myrtales; family Onagraceae; genus Clarkia; species Clarkia xantiana. Next base: position 23,273,492 of record JAPTYO010000008.1, on the reverse strand, counting down.
GTTCAGTTTCTCTTCTAATTTGACTACTTTTGCAAATGTATGAATAATCATTTGCTTAAACTACATTTATTGTGTTGAAACATATATGACGAGTACGAATTTAGAAATTAACCCATGTAGGATGGGGAAAAAAAATGATGTCCGCAATGCAGAAACCAAAAGCAAGAATCGCCTGCAAGCTTTGCTGATGAGATCACAACTATTGACACCATACCCCTTTTCTGTTTTCATATTTACCTTATACATAATGTAATATATGTTATTAATGTTTAAACACATTTATTTGATTCTTAGTGTTGTTTCTAGAATATATGTAATATTTGTGTTCCTCGAAATAAAACTATATTAGTATGTGCTTCATAATTTGGTTATATAATGATTTGAAAATAAAAAATAATGTTATATTTTTTTTAAACTAAATGCATGTGTACTAATAAATGCATATATGTGTACTAAATGCATGTACTTATAAATTATACATAGCACGTAACGCACGTGCAACGCACGCGCCTAAAATTCTAGTTAAAATAAACATGGTTTGAAAAGAATATAGTAATTTAAAAAATAGTCATTAAAAAGTATGAAATAAAAAATGATGCTAAGTAAAATGTATTCTTACATTTATTTTGTTATTTTTTTTTCGATTTTATGCAAGTTTATTGTTATTTTTCTAATCACTATATGATTTTATAAATGTAGATGTTTTATTTTGAAGTCATGTAAAATTTTGTGTTTATATTTTAATATACTAGTTATTAACGCGTGCGTTGCACGCGTATCAATCGTCTAAATTTCAAAATACATAATTTATCTTCAGTTTTCTAATATTTTAATATGTAGTTAATACATGGCCAAGTTTAGGGTTTACGAGAAATGAATCTGTGATCGAAAAGAACGACACAAAGTAATTCAAAACAGGAAAAATAAAAGAGGATAATTTAGTCAAAAAATTAACTATTGTTTTAAATTACGATACTAATTTACTGTTATAACTAATAATTAGTTGGATTGAGCATGACGTGAGTTATTAACGACAAATTTGTATCTAATTTATCAACTTGAGTAGTGAAAAATGTAAGCCCGTAATTAGACACTTAGAGTCATCGGTGGAGCAGTTTGACTTATACAAACGTAACTATACACTTTCATGCAATTTTATATCATAATACCAACAAAAATTGATTTAGGAAAAAAAATACTTGATATGTCAATTACTTATTAATTACTAATTAGGTTACAATTTGATTTAATTGACAGACGGAAGAACTAAATTAATGATTCGAGACCCTAAATGTTGGACAATGAGTACCAGGTTATCTGTAAAAGATCAAAATTCAAGAACCGTGGTTGACCCATATTTTGACATTTGATATGATTTGACAAGTGACTGATCTATGTGATACATAAAAATCTCAACATGTACTCGAAGTTTGCATGAGTTGAGTACATATCATACTTTATGGATGGCTCAAATTTATAGGTATATTGTATTAATAAATTAATGATAATTAATGTAACATGTCAGTTAACCGACCTTAACAAAAAAGTTAATGCAATTTATCTAATGAAATTTTTAGTAATACTCCAATATTGTAGGGACTAAATCATCAATTTATTTAAAACACTAATGTATAAAGTTTATACTTGAATTCAACTTAACTATTTATTCAACTATCAATTAGGAGATACCAAATATGATTGAATTTACAAACGCAAGAACTAAATCGATAGTTCGAGTCATTAAGTATTAAACATTGAGTAACATGTTATATGTAAAGTCAAATTTCAAGAACCACGTTTGATCCATATTTGATATGTTATATGAGTTAGCAAGTGACTAATTTATTTGATACAAAAATGTCAACAAGCGGAACATTCTCAAATCGGTGATATAGTGAATGGAAAAATGCATCTACCTTACATTTGCACCTATTGAATACATGTTGACTCTAATTGATAAGTATATTTGATGGAGAAATTAATAATAAATACAGTGACCTACCAATTAAGCGACCTAAAAAACTAAAAATAACAAAATGTAACTAAATTGTTTTTTTAGTAATAGTAAGATAAATAGATGGGTCTCAAAGATAAAAAGACTAAATCGCCAATTTTATAAAAATAGGGAACTAAATATAACACGTATATATATATATATAAATAAAAAAAATATGGAAACTAAATATAATATATATATATATATATATATATATATATATATAATAAAATAAAATAAAATTGTTCAAGAGGTACCTTTTGAGGGTGAGGACAACTCTCACATTTTATATTGGTATAAAGATTTATAAATAATAATCACGAGTATTTATTTTCTTTACATTTTATTATGATCATTTTAACTATGATTTATCTCTAGAATTTTAATTTATATTTTTTTTCTCGTATTTATTTTCTCTACTTTTTATATTATCATTTTTAACTATAATTTATCTTTGGAGTTTTAAATTATATATATATATATTTCAATTATTAATTTATTTTTACTTAATGTCCTAATTATTTGCAATTTTTTATCATATTTTTACTGTATTATATTTCTATTTAAGTTCATTTGAAACATAATGAAAACTTTATGGTACAAAGTAAAAAAAAAAAATTATATAGAATCTTAATTTGGGAATTAATTTCTAAAAAAAGCCTAATTTGTGAATTAGTAATTATGAAATTAAGCATATTTTGAGAATTCACACAAGAAATATGTCAGTCTACTTGTACAAAAGAAATTGTATTAAAAGTGTATTTATGATGTTCATTTGGTTTTATCTTTAAAAGAAATTGTATTTCGTTTGGCTTAACATCTTATATTAGATGTTAAGCTCGCGTGTGTAAGAAAGTTGAACTTAGAAATGGATTTTAACGTTAAAAATGTAAAATTGTTGAAATTGGATTTGGGAAATAAAAATAAATTGAATAATATTTAAAAAAATCTCTATTTTAACGGATTTATCTTATATAATAATGTGTGTTAAAAAAAAATCGAGATTTAAAACGTATTTAGAGTTTTTGGTACCAAATATATCATTGTGCGACGTGATATAAACTGTAATTCTTAGTTTTGAAAACGAACTAGAAAAATTTACCTTATTAATTAATATTACATTTTTTTTTTTTATGTCTATAGACATATATTTTTAAACTTTTTTCCATAAGTTTATCTTTATTTAGTATGAGAATTTTATATTATCTTGATTAGAGTTGAGTACATGTACATGTACTAATCTATTATCTATTACATAAATAAAAATCTAAAATTTTAAATTTTTCCTCACTTAAAATTGTCCTCTCATTTTCCCGCCATTCGAACGTTTTCCCGCCATGTGAACAGTCCCCTACATTTCAGACCATAAAAAATGGTCCGCAACTGCAAACATAAATAAATAAAGTACCTCCAGGCTCAATCGGAAACGCTATGTCCCAAGCGCCTTTCTTCTACGTCTTCTCTTCTTCAAACAACTTGTTCTTCTCTCCACTTCGCGCTCAGTTCCTAGATTCCATGCCATGAAAATACTATTAGGGAAACATTCAACGCCTGATTGATCCTCCTATATAAAGAGTCTTCCAGAGAACAAAGAGCCGCTTGAAAGTCTTCATCTCCTTTCTTGTCATTGGTAACTGCGATGGCATCACTCGGGTAGTCATCATGGCTTGCAACTTATATGGGTCCAAATCGTGTAAGTACACTAACTTATATGGCTCTCCAAATTTATACGTAACGCACTCCAAATGTCGCTCAAATCATCTAGCCGAGAGTCATCATATAATTGCTCTCCAACATTTTTTTCATCTTCAATTAAACGAATTCCTGCTGCATGCGGTCCAAATTTAAATTCAAGGCACCATACATGTATGCACACCACATGCTTGACAAAATTCTCAAGTTACTTATAGTGTTTAAAAAAAAATTAATTTATGCAGTTTTTGTTTACAATTTTTTTGTATTCACTCGGATCATTTTAGTACAAGTGCGTCAAATTTGCATATGTTGCTCTACTAGTCGTGCTCTCGGAAAATGGTGACGTGCTCCATTCTTATATGATAGTTTTTTACTGTCACAACTCTACTTTTTTTCCTTCTTATATATATAATTTTAGACTAAAATTAATTAACTAAAAAAATTAAATATTAAAATATTTTTTTTATGAATAAAGACGAATAAAAAGGTAGAGTTGTGACAATAAAAAAAAAACAAAAAGTAGGTAAACAGTTTGGTAGGGTGAACCATCGAGGCTAAAATTCGATGAACCGTTCATCTAATTTTAGCCAACTAGGGTTCACCCGGACAAACTGTTCACAAATTCTAATAGAGTTTTAGAATAAAAAACCATAAAAGTACATAAATCATAAAAGTATTTAAACCTGATTTTTTAGCTTATAGAGTTAACCTGGTCAGACTCTTCGTCCAATTTTAAACCTTTAGAGTTTACCCGGCCAAACTCTTCGTCCACAAAGTTAACAACAAAAACCATGGGATGCCTCATAGGACTTAATACTATGAAACTTAATCAAATTATATTTTATGTAGATAACCTTTAAAAATTTATTGTAAAAAAAGTTTAAACATATAAAAAAGACTCTACTTAGAGTAGTTGTGCTCTCAAAAAATGGTGACGCGCTGCATTCTTACATTGTAGTTTTTTTTACTGTCACAACTATACTTTTTTCCTTTTTGTATATATAATTTTAGACTAAAATTATTTAACTAAAAACAAATAAACATTAAAATTTCTATGAATACAGACGAAAAAAAAGTAGAGTTGTGACAAAAAATAAAAAGTTAAATATAGATAAAATTTCTCGACAAAAAACTAAGATAATATTTTTCCGAAAGGAAAAAAATAGTTAAATGCTTTAAGGCAAGAGAAAATTACATGGAGCACACCCACCTTAAATTTAGAATAGATAATGACATGTCAATATATTAGTGGTCTATATTTTTCTACGTTTTAAGGAGACCTTACGGTAGCTACTCTCTTTGTTCAGGATCTCAGTATGTGGACTAAACACAGTTTCGAACTTGAAACTTCAGAATCAAACTACATGAAAATAAGTGTTCTTAACCGTTAGGGCATTATTGCTGGTAAGTTACTTTTGTTTGGTAATAATAATAATAATAATAATAATAATAATAATAATTAGTAGTAGTAAAAAGTTGGGAGTTGATCAATTTTTAATGTAATCTGTCTACATTACAAAGGCAAACGATAATTAATGTAGCATCTTTAATTTTAGTGAGACATAGAAAGAATGTAAATATCAAGCAAGATATAGTAGATTGCCCAATTTTATATTAAATTTATGTTTCTTTTATAATAGAACACTTAAATAAAGATTTGAAATTTAGTTGTTTCAAATACTAAATTGTTCAAGAAATAAATAAGTATATATATATATATATATATATATATATATATATATATATATACTAGTTATTAACGCGTGCGTTGCACGCGTATAAATCGTCTAAGTTTTAAAATATATAATTTATCTTCAGTTTTCTAATATGATATTATGTAATTAATACATGGCCAAGTTTAGGGGTTGCGAGAAATGAATCTGTGATCGAAAAGACCAACACAAAGTAATTCAAAACGGGAAAAATAGAAGAGGATAATTAAGTAAAAAATTAACTATTTTTTTAAATTACGATACTAATTTACTGTTATAACTAATAATAAGTTGGATTGAGCATGACGTGAGTTATTAACGAAAAAGTTTTATCTAATTTATCAACTTGAGGAGTGAAGAATGTAAGCCCGCAATTAACCACTTAGAGTCTTTGATGGAGCAGTTTGACTTATACAAACGTAACTATACACTTTTCATGCAATTTTATATCATAATACCAACAAAAATTGATTTAATGCTAAAAGAAATTTCAATTCATTAAATTCTAAAGTTTATACTTGATTTTATGTCAATTACTTATTTAACTACTAATTAGGTTGTACGCAATTTGATTTAATTGACAGACAGAAGAACGAAATTAATGATTCAAGAACCTAAATCCTGGACGATGAATACCAGGTTATCCGTAAAAGGTCAAAATTCAAGAACCGTGGTTGACCCATATTTTGACAATTGATATGATTTGACAAGTGACTGATCTATATGATACAAAAAAATCTCAACATGTACTCGAAGTTAGCACGAGTTGAGTACATATCATACTTTATGGGTGACTCAAATTTATAGGTATATTGTATTAATAATTTAGTGATAATAATGTAACATGTCAGTTAAGTCACCTTAACAAAAAAGTTAATGTAATTTATCTAATCAAATTTTTAGTAATACTCAAATATTGTAGGGACTAAATCATCAATTTTTTAAAACATTAATGTCTAAAGTTTATACTTGAATTCAACTTAACTATTTATTCAACTACCAATTAGGAGATACCTAATATGATTGAATTTACGAACGCAATAATTAAATCGATAGTTCGAGTCAATAAGTATTAAACATTGAGTAACATCTTATATGTAAAGTCAAACTTCAAGAACCACGTTTGATCCATATTTGATATGTTATTTGAGTTAGCAAGTGACTAATTTATTTGATACAAAAATGTTAACAAGCGGAACATCCCCAAATCGGTTATATAGTGAATGGAAAAATGCATCTACCTGACATTTGCCCCTATTAAATGCATGCTGACTCTAATTGATATGTATATTTGATGGAGAAATTAATAATAACTACGGTGACCCACCAATTAAGCGACCTAAAAAATTAAAAATAACAAAATGTAATTAAATGGTTTATTTAGTAATAGTAAATATAAATAGACGGGTCTCAAAGATAAAAAAACTAATCGCCATTTTATAAAAATAGGGGAACTAAATATAACACATATATGTATATAATAAAATAAAAAATATGGGAGCTAATAATAATAATATTAATAATAATAATAATAATAATAATAATAATAATAAAAATGTTCAAGAGGTACCTTTTGGGGGTGAGGACAACTCTCACATTTTATATTGGTATAAAGATATAGCTATATATGCTTCCTTGTATGCTGGTTATTGAGAAGACATTACCTTTAGACAGATACAACTTGGGCTTAATGTAGTCCTAAGATACAACTTCATTATAAATATTTTTCAAAATCGAATATTGTTTCTTCTAACAGAAAAATTGGACTTCATTAAGCAACATAAATAATAAAAGCAGCGAGAGAAAAAATTTCAAACATCCTCACGCCAGAAATTTTTTATTTGTATCTAAGTCTACTAGACGCCTATGGGAACCCATGGATATTAACCAATATGGAAACATAATACTTTCCAATATATTGTAGTGTACATGTTTTCGTTTCATATATTGGGGAGAGTGGTAGTGTAGTTTAAATGAGGACTATATAGTTAAATGGAGGTTTCTTGATTGAAACACATGCGGGGATTGATTGCCTTGATTTAATTGGTGTAGATTCAAGGGTGAGTGATAGTGTGTGCTCAATGTCAAATGAAGATGTGTGTACACATATTTTAGATTTTATGAAACTACGGTGCTTTGGTTGCAGTTTGAAAGCCATAAAGGATATGGAAGAAGCAGAAAGGAGATCATCTTATGGGGATGAGGAGGTGGATGGAGCAGAGAGAAGAAGCTGACCACGGCAGCGCTACAGCAGCAGTGGAAGAGAAGACTTGTGAGCTCTGTACAAGTCCCGGATATGAATAATGAGAACAAAGGTGGTGGTTTGTCACCACAAGAGGATGATAGTTGGAGTTATCAATATGAGGAAGAGGTCTCCTCGCAATCGCAAGATGCAACAGCAGTTGTCACAGCAACACCAAAACGTCGTCCTAAGAAAGTCATTCCCTATGTGAAGAGGACAACCACCAGGCAGACTCGGGCTCGCAGTAGCAAATTATATTTGATGAGGAGAATGTATGTATTTTTTGTATCAGCTGTGTCAAATTTAAATGTCTGGTTAACTATATCATAGTGATGACCTTGACTTATTTGGTCCTGGTAGGTTTAAGCTTATGATTTTTAGTCTTACTTAAAAACAATGTAAGAATTGAGAAACACGAAAGAAAAAGTGTAGTACAAGGTTCTTTAAGGTAAACCGTACTTTTGGTGTTATATGTTTTTCAATCCCATGATAAATATCTGTTTTTGTGTTGGCTTGAAATTTATTGTTGGAGTTGCAACTGATATACTCTCTTGGAAGGTCCCGTGGTTTTTGAATTATTTTATCTTGCCCAACTATAAGCAGGTGAAACATTATAGTATTGTAAGAGCCTTTTCCGCCACCGAATCAATCATCAAATCAAATCGATACAGAGTCTTTGTAAATTTATGAGCTAAAGGGGAGAAGATTACAACAATTAAGAATATGATATTCTTCTTGTTTGTTAATTATTTCTCTTACGAAGGAAGTACATATGACAATTTTTATGCAACATAATACTGAAATAATTAGTATGCATAAGATATCTAAGCTTGCGCTGTGTGTGATACAATAGTTGATATATTTTATAAATATGTGTTGTATAAATACATCTTTTGAAAGTATTTTTTATACTTTATATAAAGTATAAAATGAGATGCACTTCCTTTAATAAATACAAAAACTATATAACACGTGTCGTTCGGGCAAAAATTTCTAGTATATATATAAAGTTACAAGAGTAAATATTGTAGCAATATAACAGATGAAAATATAATGATAATATATTGAAAATACATATATTCCTATATAAGTTAATGAAAATATAATAAGATATATTTATTCTCTAATATGCACCCGTAAGACTGACGTTCTAGCATGAACCGATCTTTGTATATAGAATATCGATATCAAAGATCATCAATGAATGCCCGAATAGTCCAATCCACAATGGCGGAAGCCCAGAGATGTCCAGGCGGCAACACGGAAGCCCAAAGTGGTCTAATAGGGAACGACAGAAGTCCGGGGATGTCCAGTTGACAATGGTGGAAGCCCAAATAGGTCCAGTCGGTAACATCGGAAGCCTGGAAATGTCTAGTCGCCAACGATGCAGAAGAATGGAGGCCAACATGGAAATAGTATGGGCTATCAGTGTGGCGGCGCTGTCGGTTGGCGCTAAATCAAGCGATCGACACAGAAATAGAAGACGTCGACACAGAGGCAGAGAGTTATTTTCCTATTAGATTATAAAAATGATAAGACCGACATGAGGCAAGGGCGGCCGACATGACAGCTGCACAGTTGACGATGGTACCAACCGCATATTGATATGATATGTGGATGGAAATTGTTTCGACCAAGTTATTGCGGGCTGTTCGCCGGATAACTTGTCGAGGTCTTCTAGTTAGGTATGAGCTAAATCCGCCTTCTAGTGTCACGCGCGGGCTTTAGCTTTGTCTTCCAAATGAGGGCAAGTCTCTCCGGGTCTCTAGCGGGACGTCTGTCGGCACCTGCAAAGGAGCGTTACCAAGCAGTCCCTGTGGAGAGGGGGGGGGGTGCTTGGCGTGCTCACTCCGACGCTCAACATCAGTAGTTTTTCTAGAGAGAGAAAGAGAGGGTTTTTAGAGAGAAGTCAGAGCTTTTTCCCGAGCTTGCCCAAAGTGATTTTGGAATGAATTGAATTTGTTCACCCCCAAGGTGACTATTTATAGGCAACCTTGGACCGTAAACCGGTTTTGACCCGGTTCAATGGGGAAATGTGAACCGGGATACAGGGGTAAGCTCTGGGAAAAGGGGCTCTGACGTACGTCTCAGGCGGCTGTCATGAACGGGACGCGCGCGCCTCTGAAACAAAGGCCTCGGACACATAGGAGTTAGTGTAAAAATCGGATCTCCGTATACGTCCGAGGTAAAATGGGGGGTGTGCGCGACACCCCCCGGGTGTGGAACTTACCCGGAATTCCGGGTAAGCCCCCCGGGGATGCCGGGCAAGCTCAAACTTGCCCGGTTGCGCGCGTCCCGTTCATGACAGCCGCCTGAGACGTACGTCAGAGCCCCTTTTCCCAGAGCTTACCCCTGTATCCCGGTTCACATTTCCCCATTGAACCGGGTCAAAACCGGTTTACGGTCCAAGGTTGCCTATAAATAGTCACCTTGGGGGTGAACAAATTCAATTCATTCCAAAATCACTTTGGGCAAGCTCGGGAAAAAGCTCTGACTTCTCTCTAAAAACCCTCTCTTTCTCTCTCTAGAAAAACTACTGATGTTGAGCGTCGGAGTGAGCACGCCAAGCACCCCCCCCCTCTCCACAGGGACTGCTTGGTAACGCTCCTTTGCAGGTGCCGACAGACGTCCCGCTAGAGACCCGGAGAGACTTGCCCTCATTTGGAAGACAAAGCTAAAGCCCGCGCGTGACACTAGAAGGCGGATTTAGCTCATACCTAACTAGAAGACCTCGACAAGTTATCCGGCGGACAGCCCGCAATAACTTGGTCGAAACACTGGCGCCGTCTGCGGATCACCCACAGAACCAACAGCATGGCAAGCAACGAGCAGCCACCGCCGACTAAGACGAAGAGAAGAGGACCAGGACGTCCAAGGAAAACTCCGGCTCCGGAGTCAAGCATGAGACCTCCTCCGCAGAGAGCTCCCCCGCAAGGCCAAGGCGAGGCCTCAGTCGCCTCATCTATGCCAACTAGAAGCGTACACTCTCGGAGTAACGCGCAAGGAGGCACACAGCAAACCAACGCTCCTCCAGGTTTCGCCCACCAAACCTTCAATACGCAGGAGCAACCGTACGGAATGCCAAACGCGGGAGCATACAACCAAGCACCAGGGGCACAGACTGCACCCACAGTCACCCCAGAAATGATGGCAGCACTCGAGCAGCTGCTTCATCTAAGAGAAGCCCTGCGCAACCAAGGATACGGGGCGCCACCGCCCCCTCCCGCGCAACAAGCAAATATGCCCCCGCCTCCAAGGCAAGCGCCTCCAATGAATGCACCTCAACAAAGAGGCCCTACAATCTCAAAAACCCCGACTTTCCACGGGAATGCACAGCAGAGCAGGCAGTTCCCCCAGCAGTGGACAAGACAGGAGCTTTCGCACTCCCAAACACCCTACCATACAGGGCCATATAATGAAGAAGCTTGGAGGCAGCCGTCTCAGACATTCCAGGGATATCAAGGTGGATATTCTCAACACAACCCGACGCAGGCGCAATTTCCCCAACAAGGCGCAACCATGGGCCAAGAAGCATACCCCCAGAATCAGGATAACCCAATCACCGGGTTGACGGAGGAGATGCTTGAAAAGCTGATTGAGAAGAAGATAAAAGAAAGGAAAATGAGAGGGATGAACACATTGGTGGACACAACATCCCACCCTTTCACCGACGAGCTGGTGTACAGTCGCGTCCCAGACGCACTATACAATCTAAGGCCAGAAAAATACCGAGGCAAGGGAGACCCAATAGAGCATGTGCAGCAGCATGAACTAATGCTCTTGGGAAGGACTGACAACCCTCACCACATAGCCATGACGTTCCCCCAAACGTTAGGCGGACCAGCTGCACACTGGCTCTTCTCCCTGCCAAAGAAAAGCATAGACTCGTGGCAGTCCCTCAAAGAAAAGTTCATCCAACGTTACATGGGAGAACGCTCGATTATCAAAGGATCAAATGCCTTGGATGACGTCAAGCAAGAGTGGAATGAGTCCCTCGCAAGCTACTACATCCGATTCAACCAAAACATCTCCGAAATCCAAACAAACATCGCAGAGACAGAAATCATTCATGCCTTTGTCAGAAACCTGGGTAGGCACGGGTACGACTTAGGACAAAAGCTTTCCACAAGACCTGCGGAAACAATGGAAGAACTCGTGGCAAGAGTTAAAGAGTACATCGACGCTGAGCATTACAAGATGACAGCACGGGACAAATGGGGTAAGCCAGGCAACAAGAAAGATGAAAGCAAGCCAGGCCCCCCGAAGCAGAATCAAACCCCCCAGCAAAAACAATGGACTCCGCCCCAGAAAAGAACATTCAACATTGAAGAAGACAAGAATGCAGATGTCAATACCGTCGAGCTGATCCCTTTGAATGCTCCCCTGAGCGTCATACTGAAAGAAATGAAAGAGCAAAACCTCTGGAAAGAGCCATTCGGGTTCAGAAAGGGTCAGCTGGGGAAGGAGCAAGACAAGTGGTGTGAAAGCCACGAGGTCAATGGCCATAAAACAGACGACTGTAGAAGCCTTAAGTTCCAAATCAATCGAATCATACAAGAAGGCGGACTTAAGCACTACGTCGATCAGGGGGGAAAGATCGAAAAGGTGAAGAGAAAATTCACGTCAAAGGAAAAAGGAAAGGAAAAGACCACTGACAACCCCCCTCCTAAAAAGAGGGGAGTCATTAATGTCATTCATGGTGGTCCAGCTGCAGGAGGACAAGTCTCCAACACAAGAGATGTCTACGCTGCGCAGGCAAGCACACTCCCCAAGTATGGAAAAAGAAAGAAACCAGAAGAGGAGGACCTCGTGATAGGATTCTCGAGAAAAGACATGGCACACATCGTCTACCCACATGATGACGCGTTAGTAATAACGATGGAAATCAACGGGTTCGATGTCAAAAGAATTCTAGTCGACGGAGGAAGCTCGTCAGACATCCTCCATATTAACGTCCTCGAACAGCTGGGAATGAAAAGAGAGGACCTGAAGCCGGGAAATTTCCCGTTAGTAAGCTTTGCTGGAGCTGCTACGTACCCACTGGGAATAATCACCCTTCCCACTGTAATAGGAGAGGGGTGGAACGCAATGAAAGTCGACATCACTTTTGTGATCGTCGAAAGCCTCGGCGCTTACAACGGAATTCTTGGGAGAACAACGATAAACCCCTACGAGATGGTGCCTTCAACGGCACACCAAAAGCTGAAATACCGCTTAAAGGGAGGAATCGGTGAAGTCTTGGGCGATCAGACAACAGCACGAAAATGCTATGTCAACGCCCTAAGATGCAAGAACCGCCTGGACATTGCAGTCATTGAAAGGGGACAGTGTTCCAAATCTGAAGTCGAAAAGCGATTTGACGAGATGATGAGCAAAGGACAAAGGCTCCCAACACTTCAAGCCCCAATGCTTCCAAGCATATGGGACATTAAACAAGGAGAGTCAGAATCCATCCAAAACTACTTCAAGCGATTCGCTATTAACGCAACTTCAAGTTTTGCAGACAAGTCAGCCGTGATCAATGGATTTTTCCTGAACATGAACTCATCCACATTTCTCCTGTTCGGACGAACACATGGGTGGAGGACAACCAAGTCTATGGCTGACCTAAAGGAGAAGATGGAAACGGCAATCGAAGTCGCAAATGAGCTGGGGTGGTTCAGCCCACCTGCAGAACACGAGGAGGCATGCGAACAAGAGCATGCAAGACAAGACTTGAACAACAACCAAGATGGAGAATACACACCTCTAAACATAGAGGTGGAAGAGTTGTTCAAGACCATCCTGAAGGATGTTTTACCTCCTCCAAGCGAGATCCGAATTGCCTTCCTCGGGAAGAATCCGGAATTATGGTGCCACTATCACAACAAATGGGGTCACAGCACAAATGGCTGCCCCTCCCTTCGCAACAAAATTGAGGACCTGATCAAACAAGGAGCTCTGCGCTCCCACATCGCATGCAGGAAGCCAGCTTTATCAAACCGTCACTAAGGGAATAACCCTTCCCTTATGACATGCACATACTCTATCTTTACTTTTCAAATGCTGAGTAGAACATTTAGGATGGGAGATCAGTTGACTCCATCCATGCACGTCCCGTGTAAATAAACAAGAAAACTAATGAAGTTCACTCCTTGCGTAGGAAAAACCACTATGTAATGGCAAGCTCCCCCGGTCCAATACCAGGAACAAGCCACATACATCACCAACAAAGACCCTAACAATATATACAGAAAGGGCATCCAACAAGAAAAGCCATCAAAAAGTTATCAAGGCAGGCCTAAGCGAAGCTCATCACAACAAACCAAACCAAAGGACGTTAGACGCATACAAGGAGTTAAAGTATCCTCATAACAAGGATGTGAACGCACTAACCTATTCACATCCTTGCAAAAGTCGGGGGATAAACGAATCATTGGGAATCCTTCCTCGCAAACAAATGCAAGTGTCGGACGTACTAATCTATCCACACTTCGCCATACTACAAGGATGTGAACGTACTAATCTATTCACATCCTTGCAAAAAGTCGGGAGATAAACGGATCATTGGGAATCCTTCCTCGCAAACAAATGCAAGTGGCGGACGTACTAATCTATCCACACTTCGCCATATTACAAGGATGTGAGCGTACTAATCTATTCACATCCTTGCAAAAAGTCGGGGGATAAACGGATCATTGGGAATCCTTCCTCGCAATCAAATGCAAGTGTCGGACGTACTAATCTATCCACACTTCGCCATACTACAAGGATGTGAACGTACTAATCTATTCACATCCTTGCAAAAAGTCGGGGGATAAATGGATCATTAGGAATCCTTCCTCGCAAACAAATGCAAGTGGCGGACGTACTAATCTATCCACACTTAGCCATACTACGAGGATGTGAACGTACTAATCCATTCACATCCTTTCCAAAAGTCGGGGGACAAGCGGATCATTGGGAATCTTCTCTCGCAAACAAAAATAAGGGTCGGACGTACTAATCCATCCAACTCACCCACAACCGTCACCAACAGAGATGCAGTTTCCTAAGGAAAACCATCGGATCAAGAAAATCAACCATTCAATAGAGCAATACTCTTACAAAAAGAGAACAAGTCACTGAGACAACAACAAAGAAAGAGGCAAAATAATACTTAGTATTATATCTTTCTAACATCTCATGTCAGGCATATATATATAATATAGCAGGACTCAAAAGTAAAGACATCCGGCCAGCTTAAAAGTCGAGCCCAAGATGCAACCCGTCAAAATCTCACCCATGCAAGGGGAGCAGCCATATGTACACATGAAAAAACAAAGAAAAATCAACCCGACCCAACGTCAGGAGCACCAGAACCAAAGACATCAGTCATAAAAACATCTTGCGCTGGACCTTTGAAAGCACCCCGGCGATCATCACCAACAGGGACGGACGCCTGTCCCGTCAAACCACTCGTTCCACCACTCGCTCGGATCCCCGCAATAGCCCCAAGGGCATAGCCAGCATATGGACCAGCACTCTGGAAAGGAAAATCGGGGGCAAGGGAATGTACCCTCCTGAAATAATCCACAGAGAAGGACTCCATGCGATCATCACGCGCCTTCTCGAAAAGCTTGGGATAATCAGCTGTAGTAGGAAACTCGATCATTCCAAGCTGATCACCAAGGGCAACATGAGACTCTTTAGTCTCCCTCAGCGCCACAACATGCGTTTCCTCATCAACCTTCTCCTGACGTAGTAGGGCAAACAGCTCCGCCTCCAGCTGAGACGCATAATCCTGACTCCTCTTGAGATCAGCGGAAGCCTCGGAAGAAGCATCTGAGTGTGCGCGCGCCTTCTCCCTCAACGCGACAACGTCCTGAGACAGGTGCTCATGACGATCCTGCAGACCCCTCGTCTCCTCAACAAGCTCAACAACAAAAGAGGAGAGGTTGGTCATCACGACATTCACCTACAACAACAACACAAACACATCATACATAGAGAAGTCAGACAAACATGATAGATCCAACATAAAAGGAAAACAACGTACAGGAGCAAAGCGCGCAAGTGACTCCTCAACACATTTCAACGCAGCCTCAGGATCTCGGGGGCACGTCTTGCGGTCAGCCGGCGGAACAGACCGCTGAACCACACGCACACCAACAGCAGGCGTACTTAAGGAAACATCCTTGGGAAAACGGACAGCAGACTGACAATACGGAACCCACTCACCCCCAGACACATCCCGATCAGGTCGGCAAATAAGATCAGACTTGCGAAGAGCCGGAGGAGTAGGGACAACTACACACCAATAGCAAACACATTAGGAGAATGCAAACCATACTAATGCAACAACAAGTCAACCACAGTTACCTGCCAAGGGAGGCACCTCCTCTGAACGACCGCTCCCCGACCGGGGGACATGCATGGTCGAATCGGCATACACAGGCCCTTTCCCTTTGTCGCAGGAAGGAGCCAGAGGCATGCCGTCAGGTATCAACCTCCTAGGATCGCTCGGGGAGCGGACGTCAGCATCATACTCCCCGACAGGAACAACTCCCCCCGCCGGCGGAAAATCCGAGCCTATAGAGACAACCACAAAGAAACCTTTAGCGTGTCAGCATGCGAAAAACCACAACGAAACATTTAAAAGGCGCAAGTCCCATACCCGGGCCAACAGGAAGTGCATCGTCTAGGCCGGGAACAATCTGAGAAGACCCGCCTGCAACTCCACCCTGTAAACAGGGGCGTCTGTTAAGAAACCAACCTACAAGAAAACAAGAGCAGATGTTACAAAACTTCAAAACATACCAACTCCTCCCCTGAAGGACGTACGTGAATGCCCGCCGCGAACAGCTCGGCGTCAGAAGCACGATAAAGGGGGCTGTACTCCCCCGCCCTATTCGCCGCATGGATCTTCTTCAAAGCGACCTTATCTCTGTCAGAGAACTCCTGAAATCGTGGAACAGGATCGGCATCCAATATATGAGAAGTCGCCCAAGTCGTGCCAACATCCTTCACAAAAAAGTATTGACACTTCCATTTATTCTGGGAAGTGTCCGACCGTTCGCAGAATCGCGCTTCAGTATTCCACCCTGCCCGACGCAAACCAAGGGAAGAGAATCCCTTTTCGGTCATATGAGGCCAACGTAAGCTGAAGGTGCACATCCCAGACTCATCTGCCTTACCCAGGCGGTAGAAGGCTCGAAACAACACTATCGAGTAATCC
Source organism: Clarkia xantiana subsp. parviflora (assembly GCA_036873135.1). Classification (NCBI taxonomy): domain Eukaryota; kingdom Viridiplantae; phylum Streptophyta; class Magnoliopsida; order Myrtales; family Onagraceae; genus Clarkia; species Clarkia xantiana. Next base: position 23,256,651 of record JAPTYO010000008.1, on the reverse strand, counting down.
CAAGAATTCAGATGACATTGCACCCGAAAACACGTCCAAGCCCTAAACCCTGGAGGGGTAATAGAGACAGGAGAAATCCTATAATATCGACAAAGGCGGACCAGATCCTGACAGTAGGGAAACCGCAGTCCTTCTCGAAACTGTGAAAGGTAGACCGCCTCATACTCAGCGGGAGGAACGGTGGGCCGACCAAATTCAACTCCTTTCACAACATCCCAAGGATACGAGACCTCTAGGCCGGGACACCAGCCCCGGGTCGAGACGCAGAGGTCAAACTTGGAACGTGGGAGCTTGTTGGGAAAAAATATCTGAGTTTTCTCCAATATCACGCGGTCGCCCGACGGTCCCAAGAGTACACCGCTTTGAGACCCAGAATCAGAAGCCATGGTGCTTTCGCCAACCTCACCCTCAAAGTTATCCGAAACAAAGGGATGAGACTTACTCATTATGCGAAGAAGCGGAAACCGTTTCCTATCAAGAATACTCTAAGTATCAAAATCGGGCGCCTGCAAGCTCGTCAACCAAGCCCTGCAAAATCCATACACCAACTCAATCAAAAACCAAAGCAACACATCAACCACACTCATCAAAATCCTTTGCAAGGACATTCAACCCAACGGACCGACCGTCCGCATGCAAACGGCTAGGGACCCTCCCGCTCGGGAGTCAAAAATCCTTACGCTCATCAAAGGCCTAGGCCACCTACTAATCAAATTTTCATATATTTGTGCAATGTGTCACAGGTATTCAAGCCCTCTAGAAAGCAACAAGTTCAAGAGATAAAGAAATCAAAGGCATACAAAGTTGGTTATAATTACCAAAATGCCATCCGACCACTTTTTGATCAAATTTCATCCTTAGAATGGCTCAAGGCTCCGGGAGCACATACAACCAGTTAAAATGCACTCAAGCAAGCCCGTTGCACACCACGAAGGGACTTACCCCTCTCCGAACAACCCGAAAAACACTCGGGTCAACCAAGCCACTAACGAAGGCAAACTACCAAGCATTCACCTAAGCTCCGGGGGCATGGCAATCCACTCACAAACAATCAAGGGGGCTTTATCACAATAGGAAACATCATTTCAAGTTATCCATATCAAGAAACAAGGGGTCAAGCTTTTCGCTCGAAAAACTCCGATTTCGAACCCCCACGATTTCCCCTCGGTTGATCGGAACCTAGGGACCACTTCACAAAGGGAGTTCGCTATCCCTAACTCTATCTATTTACACCTAGAGCTTAGCCAAAAGCAAATTTTGAAAATCAAGCAAAAACTTCACTCATGCATTTTATCAAACACCTACAAGGCACCTTATTGAAATTCAAATGTGCAGCCCTATAGGTCTATTCAACCTCAAGAAAAGTGAGTGGAGGACGTTACCAATCGATGCTCGACAAAAGGGACCCGAAATCGGATCGAATCGGGCTCAAAATCGAACCACGAAATGTTGCAGCCTCCCCCGCCACAGCCGCCGGACCCGCCGCCTGCCGCCGCCGCCTCGCCGCCGCTGCGCCGCCCTGATGTCGCCGGTGGTGCTCCTGGTGGTGGCCGGCCGGAATATGGTCTCCCTTGCACCCTAAAGTGAATTCCCAAAGTCCCTACCTTAGCTCCTCCAAAACTCTCACCACAACCAATTCAAAAGTTGATAGTTTTATAAACTATCAAGGAGGAGAAGGGACTACACAACATGGTAAGTACCATACATCAAGGAGGTACATTCCTACCCACCATTCATTCCTTAAATTATTGATGGCTTGGGTCTTTGACTATCAAATGACTTGGATAAATTTAACTAAGTCATTTCAAATATCCGCAACTTTTTGAAAACGTTGAGATTATGATTTTTTCATATTAGGGCCGTTGTATGTGATTTTCCAAAACCCGGCCCTATTTCACCCAAAACCGTCGTCTCGCCGTCAAGACGGCCGTCTCGGACGATAAGCTCCCAAAAACTAGCGCATTACATGAAAAACATTTTTTCAAGACTTGCATGATTTATTTTGATGCATTTAATCATATCATGAACGTTCTGTGTTTATTAGCTCATCGTACGAGCTCGAAAAATTTCATGCGTGCTCGCTCGCACCTTAATTCTCCAAACGATCATACTTTTCATATTATGAGTAGTCTGTTATGCTACTAACCCTTCATGCAGTTACTAAGCATGACCATCTCTAAAACTAAGGCAAGGAATTCGTCGGAGCCACGCGCGTCCACCCGTGGTAGGTTAAAACTCAAGGTGAGCAGACGGCCCGAATCACGCATACGCCCTATCTTATAATAGAGTTAAACAAAGGTCAAGCCATTGTTTAACTCGGGGGCAAGTGATGGACATACGCGTGATCCGGGCTCGGTTTTAATTATTCGGACCTCATGCACGTACGGGACTCACCGCAAAAGCCCAAATTCAAGCTAACCGGGGAAAACCGGGCAAGTTTGAGCTTGCCCGGCATCCCCGGGGGGCTTACCCGGAAATTCCGGGTAAGCTAATTTCCGGGTAAGCTTAGCTTACCCGGAATTTTCCGGGTAAGCCCCAGCTTACCCGAAAATTCCGGGTAAGCCCCAGCTTACCCGGAATTCCGGGTAAGTTCCACACCCGGGGGTGTCGCGCACACCCCCCATTTTACCTCGGACGTATACGGAGATCCGATTTTTACACTAACTCCTATGTGTCCGAGGCCTTTGTTTCAGAGGCGCGCGCGTCCCGTTCATGACAGCCGCCTGAGACGTACGTCAGAGCCCCTTTTCCCAGAGCTTACCCCTGTATCCCGGTTCACATTTCCCCATTGAACCGGGTCAAAACCGGTTTACGGTCCAAGGTTGCCTATAAATAGTCACCTTGGGGGTGAACAAATTCAATTCATTCCAAAATCACTTTGGGCAAGCTCGGGAAAAAGCTCTGACTTCTCTCTAAAAACCCTCTCTTTCTCTCTCTAGAAAAACTACTGATGTTGAGCGTCGGAGTGAGCACGCCAAGCACCCCCCCCCTCTCCACAGGGACTGCTTGGTAACGCTCCTTTGCAGGTGCCGACAGACGTCCCGCTAGAGACCCGGAGAGACTTGCCCTCATTTGGAAGACAAAGCTAAAGCCCGCGCGTGACACTAGAAGGCGGATTTAGCTCATACCTAACTAGAAGACCTCGACAAGTTATCCGGCGGACAGCCCGCAATAACTTGGTCGAAACAGAAATTATACTTATTAAAGTTAAAAAAAAAAAAAAAAAAAAAACTGATACCATGTTAGAGAATGTGAATGTAATACTATCTTGTTTAGAATTTATTATAATCCCTATACCTATATATATATATATAACTAACAAAAAAACATAATGAAAATATATCTGTTATAATATAACTTAATGAGAACATAATAAAAATCTTAACAAAAAAAAGAATACAATAAAATATATTTATTCATAATATATTTATCCCCTAATAATTTATCTAAATTCTAAACTTGATATTGTAAGTAAAAAACCTTAACTTTTTTTAAATATACCAATTTATGGCCAAGCTTTTTACATTTGAAATATTTTGTGGAGAAATTTTGAATGGTATATAACTTTATATTTATTTCTAATTTAATATGGTATTGTAAAAATAAATAAGAAGATTTTATATGTATAATTTAAAAACGAATTTATGCATAAGACATAAATCAATTATATTATATTATTATTATAATTTTATCATCTAAATGACATATAGCGCATGTGTATGCATACGTGTCAATAACTAGTCTATATAACACTACCTACTTCTATATGACGTTTTAAGTTTTTACTAACACTGTGACCTTCAAATTTGTGAAGAAATGAAATTGAATTCAACTGAAGTTTGAATTGGTGATATTATCGCACGAAAAAAACACAAATGTCGATGTAGCACTTTGCATTTCAACATTAACCTTTCTTAAAAAAAAAAAATTACTACAAAAAAAATACATTTCCTTAAAGTCGAAAGCATTGGTATGTAATTAGTGGATGTGTTTAGTTTAATGATTATAGTGCCAAGAGTTGCATAAGATTATCTTTGCACCACGATTATATATGACAAAAATACTTTGGTGTGTGTGTTGGGACATTATTGGAGAAGAACTCATGGCATGGGTCAACATGTTATTAATTGTTTTCTTTTTTACTATTTTATAATTAATTATATTCTTATGGATATGAGATTGTAGATGATTTTGGTAGGGTTCTTTAATGGGTCTAACAACACATGCATTGCGTAATGGTCGGTGTTATGATTATGCTTTATTTTTCTTTAAGACTTGATGAAAAAGAAGAACTTAAAATAAAAATATATTATTTAAATAATATATACAATATAATATATCTATTATCTATTACATAAATATAAATCTGAAAATTCAAATTGTGTCCTCACACAAAAAATGTCCTCACAAATAATAATATAATAATACTTATGAAAGGTCCTTACCAACATACATGTTGGTTAAAAAAAACACACCCTATCTAGACCAACAACCGTTGGTCGAGGGGAAAAAACTCCTACACCAACCGATGCCTTCTTGCCCTTAATTATTGTCCATCAAACACGCTCTCACTCTTGCCTATGTCGTTCCTCCCATCTTCCCCTTCCATCGGCTCCTCTCTCATTTGGTCTGTCCCCTAACAATCACTGCAATATCCACAATAGAAACTTGTGTAATCTTCAAAGTAATCTCCCTTTCCTCTTTCACACATTTGGCTGTTGCTTCCCATAAATCTGCTCTTATTGAATTATTGATGAGATAAGACTCCAGGGAAATATTGTCTCGCTTCAATATTTTTTTTTGCCTCGCTTCAACTGACAATGCAAACAGTAACCATAAAATTCTACTTCTACAACAGGCCCATGGTGGCTCCATCCGTGCCTACTGGCTCCAACTGTGATCTTCCAGATCTGCGAATGGCGAATAACGATGACGAGATGGCGAACGGCGGAGCAGCAAGTATTATCTTCGAGTCGAAGCATTTTGTCACCTACTTAGGTCTTCAGGAAGGCTAACTCGACGACTGTCATATACCAAATCCAACTGTGATCTTCCAGATATGCAGATGGCGATCAGCGATGACAGGATGGCAAATCGCAAGAGTGAAAAGGATTTCGCTGAATTGATCGCAAACTAGAGTTTTCGAGTATGTCTGCTTTACAGGGGTACCCTTCAATGGTTTTTACATTACTGTTCTCCTATGCAACTTTAAAAAAGCTGATATTTTTATGGGGTCTTAGACTGATCATCCGGGAAGGCGAGGCAGTTGGTCATCGAGATAGCTAACTCGATGGCCGTCACAGTTAACTCGATAGCGCACGTTCTTAAATTCCACATTAGGCCGAGTCAATCCCAACGGTTCAACATAGAGCAACAATTTTCACAAGTGGGAGTTCCATCCTAAAACCAATTGGTAATAGGATGAGGTAACCCACTTGTTTATATAGTTTTTCTAATCTATGGTTTCTATCGGTGTGTGATAGATTGGAGGTGACTGAATTGGAGGTGACTCCAAGTGTTTACTCCCCTCTCTCCATGGTGGCTAAATTGGAGGCTGAATCCCGTGGATCTATCGACCACGTACAATAGGGTTTCTTTTAGTAATATTTGAGCGTTTTCGTAAATGGATGTATGGGTGTAATTAGATGCAGAGACATGAAGAAGGAGAAAAATATAAGATTTGATGCAATATATGATTTCCAATGAATATTCAATATGTTAATTTGTATATTTTGTATCTTGAAAATTGAATTTTGAAGATGATGATAAATTAACTGTGACGCCAATGTTTATGCATGTATATTATTTTAGTAATACTCAAGTTTTAGTGGAAAAACAATGTGATTATTAGTCGAACTCTAAATATGAATACATGTTGTTGGAGACAGTAGAAGAAAAAACAACTACATCACTATGTATTATTCACTATTAAGGCAATGTATTACTTATAATAATAAATTGGTTTGTATTGTTAGCAATTTGAAAACTCTATTGGCATGCATATTTTTTTTTTCTCATAATGTATCCTAATAATAATAAGAAAAAACTTATAATCGAGTTTTAAAATAATTTATGGATGATATGAGATTTATTGGGTTATTGCTTTTTTTTTTTTTTTTTTTGCCAACTAATTGGTCATTGTTATTCGCTATTTCCTATCATGATATTATTAGTCTCATAAATCTCATCCTCATCTCTCTCTCGCAGTTAAAGAATTTTTGTATGCGTATTTAGAGTTTAATAGTTACCTTATATATACCGTAAACAGAACCTCTTATACAACAACAAATGCTAAATAAAACAACCACATATCGTGTACACAACAAGTCAACAATTAACACTACACCCTTAGAACCATTAACATATCGTCACACGCATAAATCAAGAAATGGTCCAAACTTTTTGACCATTAGAAGAAAATAATTTGGCAAAAAAAATCATATATAACTTCTTTTATAAATGGTAGATTTTTATACCGAAAGTATAATTTTTTTAGTTATTATATAAAAAAAAGTTATATTTTTTTTTTTTCAAATAATTTCATGTTGGTTGGCCAAAAAATAATAATAATTTCATGCTGCAGAATTACAAAATAATCTTAGATCTAAAAGTCTCAAATTGATATTGTAATTGTGTATTCATAACATGCGATGCGCGCGCAACGCTCGCGCTAAAGTTCTAGTATATATACATATAATATATTGTATACTAGTGATTGCTAAACACTTTACATGAAAATATTTTATTTATAAAAAATTATACTACAGTAGTTATTAATATGCTCGTTGTGCATAAATTATATATTAAACTGATATTTTAAAATAATATGTACTTTATTTTTAATTACTGTTACAATAATTTACATAAAATATAGAATTTATGATATTATGTAAATAGAAAAATATTCATATATTCTTTTTACGTAAAGAACAATTTATAAACTAGTCATAAGAAATACTAAAAACTAGAACTCTTTGATTATATGATTCTCAAATTTAAAGAATATATATTATAATAATAATAAATAAATAATAGTAAACATATATACATATATTAAAATCATATAATATTTAGCAAATTAAAAGAAAATAAATAAATATGTTAACTATGTAGTATGATATAATAGTTCATCGTTGGATCTCTTAACAAGATATCTCGGGTTCAAAAAGTTAGCAATCCAAGGGGTAAATCTGCAATTTATAAAAGTTGAAGGATCAAAATGCTATATTCTAAAACTATAAGGACCAATGTGCAATTTTGATTACTTACTCGTAATGACCCCAATTTGAATGCAAGACATACAACAAACCAAAATTGCACGTATAAATTGACATGAAAAAAAATGGATTTTTAAATTGAGGCTCGTGCGGATCATGACCTCCTAAGGCAAATTTCACCGAAACTCACCATCAGGCTGTGCAACGAAGTTTAACACGGGGCGACCACCTTGCATGATCCAATAGTGTCTTCGAATCGAACCAAGCTTATAACTCGTTCGACCAAACCGAACTAGCACTTGAACACAAATTGAATTTTGCGAGCCGAAAACAAAGACAGATGAATCAGATTGACAAAAAACAACATGCAATTTGAGCAGATATAGAGAACAAGCGCATAGTTCAAAAGAGAACACGACATAAATACTATGAGAGGGAGGAATTTCAGAATTGTTGTGGTGTTCTTCAAAAGAGAAGATATTATGCTATTTATAATGTCATTAACTAAGAGTGATTAAAAAACTAATAGTGATTAAATGTAGCAATCTCTTCACGCAATTAAAGGCATCAATCACCACTATTTATTCAAGAACAAAAGTGTAAAAAAAAATTATCAGTAACTCATTTTAGTTATATAAAACATGAATAGAGAGAGTAATGATAAAATTAAAAAATTGGTCGCGTTTATAAAAACTTGATATGCGTAAGGCAAGTTATTCATATCGACAATCGTTTACACACGTTGAGGTTGTGCACACAAGTCAAGCTTATCGGGGTGGGCATTTGTCTCACTCAACTGCACCCATGTGCACGTGATGAGAGCATCTTATTTAATATATATATTATTACATGCTTATGAAGTTTGCTAGTGTATAAACTAGCTAAAATTCCCACAAACCATCTAGTATGGTATATATGTTTTACATTGAACAATATACTAGGCATAATTTCCATTCACAACAACTTGGATTGGGACAATTAGTTTAACAATCATAGAAATTCTGGGCTTGAAATAATATTTATAGAAATAATTTTATTCATTATATACTAATACCATGCAATTTGAAATGATTATAGAGAAAACATGCTGGCACATGCCTTCCCTGGTACACAGAGTATTATCAGACCTTAGTCAAATTCAATTTTTTTTTTTTCAATTTTAGTAAAACTAAAGATTTCAACACGTGCATCCCTTGAAAAATGAGTGTTTTAAAAAATGAATATGTTTATATGAGATTTTTTTTGTAATATATGTATATGGAAAGAACATATATAAATAGATGGTCATTTACCTTTTGTAAGGATCTATCTATATCTACTATATTATATTCATTCGGTATCGGAAGCCCTTTGGCCGACACGTGGACAGTCCACGTAGTCACTGTTTCCTAATTTAATTGGAATTTAATATGGGTTCTCTAAATTTAGATATATAATATTGATTGGTTGAAATTAAGAAGTATTTTTATCTCCTAATTTGGTCTCTACGCAATTTAAAGAAACAAATTAATTAAAAGTTTCCTTTTAAATTCATTATCTATACAGTTTGGTACCGGAAGACCATAGACCGCCACGTAAGCAATACATATATAGAATAATAAAAAATTATATAAACATTACCTAAATATAAATAAATAAACAAAAAAATATATATATTTAACCCCATCGTCCATTTAGGATTTAAAGCCTAATTTAAAACATTCTACGGTTTAAAGCCTAATTTAGACTCTCACATTCCAAGTAAAAGCCTCACCAAGTTCTCTAACATTAATCACAAGTAACCATTGATGAAATAAATTTAAATACAAAAATATAATTAAACTCAATGGTGATAGATTCGTAAAAATATTGATTGATATGTATATATTCTATGTCTTATTACATTAGTAATTTATGAGTTATTAAATTAAAATAATTAACAACTAAAAATATTTATTATTTATATATATACATAATCTTTATAAAATAAGTGAACACACGCCAAAAATATATACATAATAAAGACTACCAAGAATATATAAGATTTATTTTTTGGGTGAAAAATATATAAGATAAGTCACCTAATATATAATAAATAAATCTAATTTATTATTTACTTACCTTATATATAGGTTAAGCTCCAACGTACCTTCTTTTGGAAGGAAGAGTTTTATACAATCGTACATATATACATATATCATCATAATGTAAATACAATATATTGTATTATAAATATATATATATATATATATATATATATATATATATTTTATTTATATATATTGTATTTACATATTTTCTAACATGTATTGTTTGCCAATTTATTTAGTCCTAATTCATCGGATTTATTTACTAAAAAATAATAAGTAAAATAATATTTCAATTTCCATCTAAATAATATTCATTCCCTTATAAATTAGGGTTGGTAGTCGATAGAAACCCTAAACAAGGTGGGCATTGTAAATCAATGAAACTTCTTCCGAAAAAAGAGAGATTGTAATATTCTAAGCAATCTATTTTTTTTTATTTGTATTGATATTAGCTCTTTAATATCGTTTTTATTGTGTTTTTGCCAGGTATATAAAAGACGCATCAACACATCCAATTTTTTTTTGTTTGCTAATTCTATATGCTATATGTGCTTTTAATTAGTGTTTTCTACTTATGTAACATTATTCTTATCATAATTAGCTTTTGACGATTTTTTTGCTAATATATATTCTAATGGTTAGTTAAAATAATAATGTGAAGTACTTTTTGTTAACGGTACCCCAAGAGTCATAATGTGTCTATCTGAGTTATCATCGGTAAGTTCTACATACACATTTATTTATTCAAATATAAACTTTTATATTTTCATAATTACTGCTGTGAGATTACTATTAATTTCAAAGTAACTCGAGATAATTTCGATCCATATGTATATATATAACATGTTTATATCGTATCACAAGATTTATTTGGTGAATTATGAGACTTTTATATGTATATAATTATATGGGATACTTAGAAGTAATTTTTCGATGAGATACATTAGTTTTGTTCTTAATTAGCATCATTACGTCTTAGAATTATTGATTTGCATAAATAAGGTTGTATTGAGTAATCATAGATTTGACAATTAGGTGTTTTATTTTGTTTCTTTTGTAGGTTACGGTGACGATTATGCTCGGTATATAGCTTGAAAATAATTCAAAATATGCAACCAATTTTCAAAACTCTAAACACTAAAGATAAGTCGTGATTCAGTTCACCTTCGAATGTCTCCGAATCTTGAATTAGTAAACTGAAAAACGCTAATTTATTTAGTATGAGTTGTTTATTTAAGGAATGAAATAAAAACCACAATAAATAAAATTTTAAAGGAACGTGATTAATCTATTAGTTTTCTAACCTTTTAAACTTGACTTTTTTAATAGTACATTAAGTTCTTTATGTTTATATATATAATTGATACACTAAATAATTTAAGATATGTAGTTTTAACTATTTCAGGATTCAAATAGGTATTTCGATTAAATTAGTCGGCAGCTTCTTTTACTAATGTAAGTATATTAGTTTCTATATGGAATATAATTATTTCTTTCTTTTGCATAACATTAATTTTTTTTAGTATATATATATAATAAAAAAACTATGCACAAATTAATAAACAGCGGTTAAATAAATATATAGTTTTCTAAACTGAGGACATTATAAACTTTTTCCAAAAGAAACTTCACTGTATCTTTAAAGAAGATTAAGAGATTTCAATATAGATGAATGGTCATCAAGTTAGATCAATGTGTCAAAATTAAAAACAAGTAAAGCTAATTTAATTATACTTCAACAGTAGAATATATATTTACATAATAATAATAAATTTATTTTTTACATTTTAAATGTTAGTTTCTTTAATTAAATTAAAATTAATCCTAATATTTTATTTATTAATATATTTTATTTTATAAATCATATAATTAAATAAAAAATATATTATAGTTTTATAAATGATTTATCGATATGATTTTTTTTAATATTAAGATAAATGAAGAATTTTAATACATTTTTTTTATTTAAATAGTTTTTACCCGCGCGGTGCGCGGGGTTAGCATCTAATTCGGCATCGGAAGCCCTCTGGCTGACACGTGGACAGTTTGTCCAGTCAGCGTTTCCTAATTTAATCGGAATTTAATATGGGTTCTCTAAATTTAGATACATAATATTGATTGGTTGTAAATTAAGAAGTATTTTTATCTCCTATTTTGCATCTACGCAATTTAAAGAAACAAATTAATTAAAAGTTTCCTTTTAAATAGCAAATCGATACAGTTTGGCTCCGGAAGACCATAAGCCGCCACGTAAGCATTCCTATTCAATTAAAAAAATCAATAAAAATCCCGTAATTTAGGGAGAAATATCTGTTTACAATTTTACATACTCAACAATATACAATATAAGTAATATATATTTAGAAGAGGCACGATTAAATTTTTTGACTTTAGTTAGTATGCAACTTAATATTATTATATATGATATAGGTGTTTCTATTTAATCAGAAAAATTACCAAACGTAAAATATATTTTCCATCTTTTTTTTGCTCAGTATATATATATATATATATATATATATATATTTTCCATCTAAATTTACATAACCAAACTTATATATAAATATATATAATATAAAATACCCACCCTAAATATACAATTCACAAGCAATTATATATATATATATATTAAAGTTTCTTCGTTGTATTGTATGCTTAGGGTTTCTTCGATTGCTTTAGATGCTAATCAACTCATTTATTAATTAATTAATTTTCTCCTTTTTTTATTAGTTCTTCCTAAGCGGCCGTGAAGAATAGTTACATTACTTTTCTTTTTTACTAATTTATTATTGATACTAATTTTCTTCTTGATCAACAGGAGAATCATGAGTCCATGACTCCAGGGAACGACAGTGTAAAGTTTAATCTGTAAACATATAATTAAGGACGAATCTCGATATGTACGTATTGCATGTCCATCCCTGCAATCATCTTAGTCTTTCCCATCTACTACAACAATGAAGAATGTGTTGAGTATGATTTTGATTATGGAAAATAGTAGGCGTGAATTTGCATGGCTTGAAATAAGGTATGTTTCAACTTTCGTCAAGATCCTTAGGTATATACATATAATAATATTTCAACTATATATTTATCATCATATTTAACAACTATAATGTGTGTGAAAGAAATCCATGTTGCCTACCTTAACTTATGGTTTAGTCATTTTAAAAAAGTTATTAATATTGATGAGTAGTAGATTTTTTTTTATGAAGCAAATTTATATTCAAACTTTACAATAGATTTTTAAAATTTACTTTGTTGGTAGTGTGATATTTTAGATGATAGTTTTCTCTAAATATACATCTTTTACATTTAAATTAAGTATTACTTATATTAATTTTTTTTTTTTTTGAATTCAGTTTGATTTTACGATTCATTTTAACATTTGTGTATAGGTAGCCATATTTAAATTCAATAAAACTAACACCATTGGGAAAAAAAAAAAAAACTAACCTGAAAACTCACACACTCCTATTTATTTAAAATTTTGGAATTCCATAAAATGTGGTGTTCGCAAGAATAATGATTTTTTTCTAATCAATTTATTGATGATTCAGGTTACTTAAATGAAGTTTCATCAAAAGTATGCCACTTAGTGACCCAACACTTCCAATCAGTTGTTTTAATATAATTATTTTATTAAGTTAACAGAATTCAAAATGGTATTAACATCTACAACGTTTTATTATAGATAAGAACTTTATTTTCACATTCTTAAAGATGAATATTTAAGGCACGGCAACCTCGACCACGCCATCTCCCTCTTCGAGGAAACTTCCATGGATGATCCCTTCATCTGCAGCACCATCATCAGGGCTTACTCTGTCAAAGCCATACTCATCTACAACCAGATGCAGAGGACAGGCGTCGTCTCCGACGAATTCACGTACAATTTTGCGATCAAGGCCTGTGCTAGAACTCTCTGGTGTGTGAAACATGATTCTAAATACTATCGGGTCGGGATTATGCATAAAGCAAGTGAGATTCATTGTAGGGTACTTGCAGTTGGGTTGGATCAGGATCGTCATGCAACTTTTAATTTGTAAAAAAATAAAATTGTATCATATTTTAAGCTCTAAGTGAAATAAAGAAACAAATATTTTTTTTTATTTCAAATCTATTATCTATACTCATATAATTAGTTTACAAAAAATATATTCACTGTTACAAAATAATTTTTTTTATTAAATTATTTTAATTAAAAATTAGAATAGATAAAATATTTAACTTAAATATTTATATTTTTTCCCGCGCGGTGCGCGGGGTTAGTAGCTAGTATATTATAAAGGAAGATGAATGAGAAAAATGAAATGTGAGTGTGCCACGTCAGCAATGAGATGGAATATATGTGTGCTACGTCAGCACTTGATGGGTATGAGCTGGGCTAACAATTTTTTATGAGTATGAGTTGGGCTCACAATTTTGTTTATACTGCTGGGCTGTACTAAAATGTTTTTTTTTTTTTTTTTTTTTTTTATCATCAATAATTGGTTGGTCTTATTTAGTTATATGAATTATATATATGAAGTATATTATAATTAGGGGACAGAACCTAAAAACTGTCCCAATTTTGACCCGAGTGTCAGTTTGGTGTCTCAATTTTAAACTGTTGATATTTGGTGTCCTAATTTTCAGTTTCGTGCCTATTTGGTTTTCTGTTAGATTTTGAGGTTAATTTAACAGATTGAGTTGAAAAGACTATTTTACCCCTTTTTTAATCCTTCGATTCCGGCCACCCACCTCCAATCGGTCGGAATCGGCCGGAATCCTAAATCCTAAATCAGAGTTGCTTAACCCTAAATAAGCCAGAATAGGCCGTTATCGGCCAGAATCGGGATGGGTTTGGTCGTAATCGGGGTGGGTTTGGGCGTAATCGGCCGGAATCGGGTGGGTTTGGTCGCAATAGGCTGGAATCGGGGTGGGTTTGGCCGTAATCTGCCAAACTAGGGGTGGGTTTGGCCACAATAGGCCAGAATCGGCCGGAATAGGGTGGGTTTGGTCGGAATCGGACGAAACCCTAATTCTGGTCAGGGGTATTTTTGGAATAATGAAAATTGACCACTTACGTGACCATCACATGACCAGATTCCGTTCAACTTAACCCCAAAATTTAACGGAGACACCAAATAACAACACATATGAAAATTGGGACATTGAATTTCAGCCTCAGACACCAAACTGACACATGGGTCAAAATTGTGACAGTTTTTAGGTTCTATTCCCTTATAATCATCAGTTTAGTCACTGTAATTTGATCAAAATATTATTATATATATTTACACAAATGCATTTATAGTTACCTCATGTGGAGACCGAGAACACATATACGGGTTAGATTAAATGATTATTGTCGGTCTTTTTTTTTTAAAAAAGTTTTTTTTTTTTGCACAAGTTTGAGAAGAAGAATCTTCATTTTTTTTATGTTCTCAATACTATATAAACAACTAATTCATATCTATATATATTTTTTATTATCAAATTTATCTTATTAAACTAATCAATGTCCTCGCGCAGAAGACGAGATGTTACTATGCACAGAGACGGTACCTTACATATTACGTTCAGATCTTTCATTTATTTTATAAAATAGTACATGAGTTTATGTATACTGATTTTTATAGTATAATAATGTCGTACTATATAAATAGCAAATTGATCGCCATAATTTTTTTAATATTTCTATGGTATCTAAACAAATATATACTTATGAAGTAAAAAAAAAAAAACTTATGTAGTGTCACTTTTTTTTTTTTTACAATTTTTTTGTTTTATAATTTATATTTCAAATTATCTTATACCCGCGCGTAGCTCAGATTTAGCACCTAGTATAAATTATTATGTAAATAAATTTTAAAGGAAATTGTTATGTTCAACCAAAATGTATCCAACAATTGATCCGACAAATGAACAGACCAACAAAAAGACAAACTAAGCAACGAACTTTGGAGGGATTATCTTGGATGGCTGGTCCAATGGGTCAACGAACGAACGATACATGACAATCTATGGAAGAGTTGGCAATGTACTAAGTATCTTGGTTGTGTCGCAGCATTTGTCTTTCCATCTGGTTTTGATGTATATAATAAATTGGTTGTTGTCTTCTGGTTTCATGGACATACATATATATAATTAGAATTCTTAGGCAAAAATGGATTAGGCCTTATCTTAAGGCACACCTTCTTCATTGCAACAATCATTTTTTACGATTGAATTCATCAGAAATGACATTGTTATTAAGATATCTAAGTAATAAATGACATAGTGGTAGAATGTTGAGTCCTCAATCGGTACTGACCTAGCTGCTCTTATAGAGCTTACAAAGACCCCATTCTTCTTGGTCTTACAAACAAGTAAGTCATCGACAACAAATACAGTGTCTGTCAACTTCTAAAGCTTCAATTCATTATCATATTTCTCTTTTGATTCAACAATTTTCAACCATGTAATTTAACTATATCCTTAATCTCCTTCTCGAACCGCCTTAACACTTCCTCATCCAAAATTTCAATAATACCTTGCACCTACATGGGTGCACTCCCACTATACATTAGAGTCTCGTACTGTGAAAATGATTCATTGCTTCAATGATTCAGTCTAAGTCAATCAAAAGTCCATACACGGGGTTCATTTCATATGCATAATAGCGAGGAACACATAAAAATGTGAAACCACCAGTTTATAAAATGTCAAAAGCTTCCCTTGATTCCTCAAGTGACCCACCACTCCCTTATAGCAAGAGGATTTTTTCTTAATCGGGACCAATAAAAGAATCTGACTTTCACTTCAAAAAAACAAAAAAATCTATCTTCAAATAATTGGTCTCTTTCAATAGACAAAAAATCTCAAATTGAAAGCATTTTCTAAGAAATCCAAAATTTCCCATAAATGGATCGGATGAACTTAGAATGATGCACAGCATTACAAGTTATGTTGAGTACTGCTGCTAAACCAGTGGGTGAAATTGATTTGTATGATAGATGCCCTTAAATATACCATCTGTAGTATAGTAATCAAAGAAGACCAAAAGTAAGATATTTAACTAAAAAAAAAAGCACGGGAATTGTTCGATGAAATGCCTGACTTGTGAAGTTAACAACTATATCTATTATCTACTCAGATGAACAAAGAAAGGGAAATAGTTTAGAAACGTTTTCTACATTAATATGAAGAAGAATTCAAAGATGGAACACCTAAGAAGAACTTGGCAACTTTCATATCGTCCGAACAGTTGTCATAGCCGCAGTTTAGAGATGAGAAAAACATCAATAGACTAACAGGGTTGTCCTTCACCTCGGCGCGCATAGACCCTTGTTTATTTGGAAAAGTGAACAAATTGATGGAAACATATTAATTTTTTGGTGAATCCAAAGGCTAGTTAAATTAAAGTCTATAAACCATATCTTTGTACACCAAAATACTTGAAAAGCAAGATACTGAACAGAAAGTTGCATTTCTAATAACCTATCACTGCGGAAATTGCAGTTATAACCTATCACAGCAGACAGAACGAAAAAAATCAAGAGGAAGGTGTTTCGACCTGACCCGCACGAGATAAAGGGTTGTCAAAAGTACGGGTTCTGACTCGTGCGAATTCTTCAAGTCCACGCTGTTTACTCCGCGCTTCCTTTCCGAACCTGCACACAGACCAGTAACTAGCACACGAAGAGGGTTGTCAAACCGCTCTGACTTCTCTCTAGTTTTATCTCTCTAAGATTCTCATTGAAGTATAGAGAGCTCTTGGACCCAAACCCGGTTTTGTGCGGTTTGACTCCGGTTTAATAAAGAAATGTGAACCGACGTCGGGTTTAATCAAGGTTGGCTATCGGGAAACTCGTACTTAGTGTAAAAACATGTTGGTAGAATACACGCATCAAGGGCGGCAATCCGGACCGGTCCGGATTGTCTTAGACAATTCGGACGAGTCCTGTCCGGACGCACGTGTTGCCCTTCCGAACCATTTCGAATCGCGGGTTTAGCGCTTCGATCCGTTTTCGTGGGTTTGACGTGTTCGTGAGGTCCGAAATATAAATACGAACCTAAATTGAGCATATATCCATCACTTGCCCTCGAGTCAAGTAATGTATTGACCCTTACTTGACTCTATTTTAATATAGGATAAATGCCCAATTTGGGTCTGGCACTGACCTCAGGGGTTGCCTTATCGATAGTTGGGCAAGCGGGCCTGGATATCGCCTATCTTTTAATTTCCGGGCGAGTATCTATCTATCTGCTGACAAGGTTAGTGCAGCATGTAAGTAGTTTTGAGTATGCGCTTAAGGAGTTAGAAAAAATAGAGAGGAGGTAATAGTTACCCATAAGTATAAATACTACAAGGGTGTGAGAGGAGATCACCTCCTTGCTTAGTCTCCATACTTAACCATAATAGTGGTCTCTTTTATTTCTTGGGGAGTAAGACATTTGGGGTCCAATCTTTCTTGGCCACTAAGTTGGTTCGGCCGGCCATCCAATCACCACCAACACCGGCGGAAGTTACGGCAGAGGAGGGCGGTGTAGCCAGGAGCTCCGGCGGCCAGCGACGGCGACAATGGCGACGACGCGTGAAGGAAAGCGGCGGCGCGTGGCGTTTTGAGGGCGGACGACGGCGGTTTTCGTGGCGGCGCGTGGAGCTCGTGTCGGTGAGTCCAATTCCAGGTTTGTCTAGACCTTTAATTATCTTGATTTGAGCTAAAATGAGCATTGAGAATGCTTGAGCTAAATTGCCCACCATGTGTTTGATAAAATGCCTACACCATGTTAGCTTTACAAAAATGGGCCAAAATTTTGCTAAGTGTTTAACATGTATATACATGATGTAAGTAGAATTACTCCCCTTGTATGTGGTCATTGTAGGATGCATGTTGTTCCATGCTATGTATGATGTCATGATGCATACTCCATGATGACAATTGTCGTTTAGCACATGTTGAATTGTTTGGATGATAATCCTTTGCTCCAAGTAGACATGTGATGATGCTAGTATAATTACTTGCATGATGTTGAACCCTTGGCGTGCAGGCTTCGCGCGTGCGGACCTTGATGTAGTCGCGTATAGTCGCGTAGGAGTGTGCGTGGTCGTATAGACACGTGGAGTCCCATAGAGATGTAAGGTCACAGAGACTGAGTAAACCATGTAGGTGTCTGGACGAGGCCCGTACTGACATAGGATTCCCCCGTATAAGGGATGTTCACTATGTAGTATGTAGGGACTAACAAGTCTGTAGATGTATAGTCGTTCCCGTATAGGGAGTGTTTGTCGCGCAACGTCTGTATAGGTGACTGTCGTTTATACGCGCGTTGAGTAGGTTGTTGCTTATACTTGTAGGTTGAGTTGTTCGAGTGTATCCTTTAGAGTACACATCCGGACTTAGTCGATTCTGGCGTCATGAGTAAGTTCTCGATACCCACTCCTGGTGTTTCTTTTCGTATAGATGCTAGTTCGGAGTTCGGGTCGGACCCTACTCTAGTATCTTATTATGAGACAGAGGCCAGCTCTGAGTCTGGGACAAGTTCCGAGAGAGTTGCGATGACACAATATTTCCGAATTAACCGGTTAGATCGGAGTCAGTATGAGCTCAATGTGAATGTATCGGGACTTTGTCCGCTAGTAGAGGCCTCCTATCCCTATGATGTGCTCCCGAAAGCCAAGCTGAATTCGCCTACAGTGCCTCCACCGGAGCTGTCTGGCATATACTTACGCTAGATTCGGGAGGGTTTGCGCTTCCCTTACTGTCCGGATTTGATCAAGCTCTGTCGTTATTATCAGATTTCACCCCTCGACCTCACGCCTGTCGCGATCAGAATATGGACTTGCTTTTGAGTGTTATGTCATCAGCAGTCGTGGTGTTATTCCACGCTTATCTTTCGTTGCTTCTATCAACTCTGATGTCAGGATTCGTCAGGGTTGTCCTCCATCACGACTCGCTGGCTTTCCTTGAAAGGGAAGGGCTTTCCACACTTGAGCTAAGAGATGTAAAATGGGATTGCAACGTTCGTTTTGTCAAAGCGATTGATCGCTCGGGTGGTCATTGGCGACACCACTATTTCTTCGTTGACGATATTGGGACCACTTGGGAGACGGTGCACAACACGAAGACTGATCATGTCCCCGTCTTCTCTGAGTTCACTTCAGCTGATAATAAAACCATGAAGCAAATATATCGTTGCCACAAGGCGCGTTCCTATGAAGCTTTGACTCGCGCGTCGGATCGGGAGTTACTCGAAGCAGGGATTCATGTGATTCGTTCCGAGGATATTTTGGTATGCAATAGACTTCTATAACTCTTATTATGTTGTGATGTAGGTTGGTTTGATGTAAAACGCTCCTCCTTGCAGACGGGACCTGCCCGCATCGCTCCCCCTTCTGGACGAGTTGCTTCATCCCCTGCCCCCACGACTCCTAGGGTTTCCCCACCCGGTCGAGGGAAGGGCTTGATGAGTAAGATATTTTCCCGTAACTTTCTTTTCTTTCCTGATATCGCATATCATTGTTCTTATCTTGCTTGCAGGTCGTTCGGCACTCGTGACTGAGCGCGTTATCCGCGTTTCAGACTCTTCTACACTGCCACTGTCCAAGACGTTCGACGTTAGGACACGTCCCTCGAGTGATCCCAAGCGTTCCAAGGCTGGCGCGACGCCCCAGACTCTTTCCCGTGACAAAGGGAAAGGAGTAGACAGTCGTGCGCCTGCATCTTTTGCCCCCCGGTCGAGGGAGCGGACCATTGAGGAGGGCACTTCTCGCAGAGGTATGTTATTTACATTTAATCTTTTGCTAAACTTGTGTTTCTTTATTTGCTGTTTATACACTTTCATATCCATGTGTTTCGTAGCTCTCGTCGCGCTTTGTCGCGCGGACTTGGTTTGTCCCCTTGAGGGCGATATTGTTGGTGACGAGTGGGCGCCTTTTGCTGTTGGCGGATCTCGGTTCCCCAAGGAGTCTAAGCTTAGCGTTCCTGAGTTGGGAGTGCGCGTGCTGCAAAGATCTGTCCCTCCAGGTGATCGGAGGGTTCGACCAGATGACTCTAAGAGCGCGCGTGTGTATACTGTTGACACGGTTTGCACCGGTAAGTGTCAATCTTTGCTTCCTTTGTGACTTGTATACGTTCATGCACTGTTGTTATAATTCGCTCCTTGTTGGTTGTTGTGTTGTGATTAGATTGTTGTGGATGCTGTGAACCTCTCCTCGTTTGTGATTGAACTCACGGACAAGAAGCAGGCAGCTGTTGATCGGTGCGACGCGGTTTGTCGCGTGCTCACCCAGGCAAAGGTGAAAACGCGAGTTTTTAGCTCCAAGGTTGCCGATTTGGAGGCACTTGTTACTACTCGCCAGGCTCGAGTTGTGGAGCTTGAATCTGAGATTCTTGCCCTTCAGGAGAAGGCGACTAGGGATCGCGCGGCTTTTGCCCTGACACTGCAGGCTTCGATTTGACAGCGCGCGTAAGGAAGGCAATGATGATGGGCTCGTGGAGTATCCGAGCACTCCAGCCTTTCATGCTGCTGTTAAAGTGGATTTTGATGCGCAGATGCAGAATTTCGCGGATGATTTCATCCGGAGAGTGAGTATTGTTGCCCCCGATTTTCCTTTCGGAGAGTTGGGACTTTATGCCGATTTCGCTGTCGGACATGTGGACGCTTTCCGCCGTTTGGCCGGTGAGGAACCACGTTATGAGGTGGTATTTGGTGAAGGCGGTGAGGTCAACTTTATTGTTGGCGCTCCTGGGGAGGTGGAGGCTGCGTCTGAGCCCACTGGAGATGTCGATCCTTCGCACGTGGCATCAGGTTGATCATTACGAGCTTATCAAACTCTTGTAAATATCTTTTGCTCCCCGTGTCTGGGTTGAGGTTGCACTGGGTGTTATCCATTGAACCTTATGTTTATATTTTGGTTGCCTTCCCTTTTGGTCTTATAGACCTGCCAAGGAAACATTAGAAATGCATGATAACTTATTAGTAGTATTTCATACATTTCGTTATCGTATTTATAAGCATATGGTGATGGACGCCGTAAATGGAAGCCCATTATATGTATATGTTACCTAAGTTAATTGGGTACATGTCACTTTAGGACATTGGGCCATACCCAAATCCCAAACGACATGAGAGGCCCAAAATTAGGCATCCCTATACAAGCACGGCCGGCCGAAACTTAGGTAGGGGTAAAGTGGACTTTTGTCCACTCTACTCCTCCTATATATATAGGGAGTCAGGGGTTTTATTAAGGTTAATCACAATTCCATTTAAGTTGTGTTTTAAGAGAAAACCCTTACCCCAAAGACACCATATTCGGCCGAACCATATATCCACCAAGGGTGTGCCAATTTGCTTTCGAGCAAACACCCGTCGCCAAGAATCGATCAGAGGCTTTGCTGTGAAGAATATACCACGTAGGGCTTCCTTCACAAGAACCCCTACGGGTGCCGACCAGAGGATCGTGAACTCCCTCCTACAAAGATCTTGGGACTACGGACAACTGTAGAAGTATGTGCGAATCTTCCGCTGCGTAATTTCGATTACTAGCATGTACCATGGTTTTAGTTTCCGTAGTGATTACCATAATCTAACAGTGGTATCAGAGCATGTTTTAGGAGTTCATGATTTTGATAAATTGGTGTTCTTGAAAATTTAAACTTTGGATCGAGATTTTAAAAAGGAATTTTAAAATTTTTGAATTTTTATGATTAAGGAGGTCCGGAATTTTCATGATGTTCTTAGGAAATTTGATGTTCATGATCTTCAAGAAAAATATGATATTTATCAAAATCAAACATTGGATTGTATATCTTATTAAAATTTGATCTTGAAATTTGACAACTTGTTCCCAATTATGTGTTTTTGGCCGAAACCCTAGGTGAATTACAAGGTAATTTTTTTTTTTCTTAGTCACCAAGGAATAAATTTTGGTCGGAATTTTTTTTAATATTTTTTACCATATTTTATTTTTTATTCTAGGTAACAATATATCTATAATTGGGAACATTAGGATAGATTCACATAAATATATAGAAACAAATATAACTATCAATATATCTTAATATTTAAATAGGTTAAAGATATTATTGATAGATTTTAGTTACCTATAAGATTGAGAAAATATATTGTTAATATATGTTTCCATATTTAAGATATTGACAATAAATAATATATATATTTATATATGTGTGCCGATTTTTTTTTCATATATATATTGTTGATTGATTTAATCTTAAAGATAGAATCTTGGCAAAAAAAATATATATGTTTTAATTAGGTCCGAAATATATAAATATATTATTAATATTGGAAAATATTTTATATAATTAATGTTACTTGTTGGCTAAGTTAAATATTTTAGACTATAAAACTCTACTTGGGTCACATGTGAACATTTCGGTCCAACCTTTTATATTTTAATTATTGGGCCGGTCTAATAGGTCAAACCGGGACGAATTAAAACCGAACCGGATTTTCTCAATTGGTTCGACCTAATCGGGTAGGGTCGGACCGGGGTAACTAAGTAGATCTAACCGAACCGGTTTTGAGTGTTGAACCGAACCGAACCCTATTTTTATTGGACCGGTTCTGACCGAACCAGATTTTAAGTTAAAACAGACCGGATTT
Source organism: Clarkia xantiana subsp. parviflora (assembly GCA_036873135.1). Lineage (NCBI taxonomy): Eukaryota > Viridiplantae > Streptophyta > Magnoliopsida > Myrtales > Onagraceae > Clarkia > Clarkia xantiana. The sequence goes on along the minus strand of JAPTYO010000008.1, from coordinate 23,233,769 downwards.
TACCGGACCGAACCGGATTTTCCGGACCAGAACCGAATCGGATTTCCTAGACCGAACCGAACCGGACCAAATCATACCTAAAGTCAGGCTCAATGTTCACTTCCCGGCGTACGAACACAGTGCTGAACAAAAAGGCCTAGTGACCACGTATTTGGAAACTGGTTGGGTTTGAGTAAGGGTATGAGCAATGGGGATGTTCAAGTACACCTGAAATTCTCCGACTCTTGTATTCCCTAGGTGGCCACCAACCTAACATAAGTTGAAAGGTTGTGAATACTTGTACGGATGCCCTGATAAAGTGTTCCTATGTGGAAACTGGGCAATTGGAGAATTACAGTTGACCTAGGATACATCACAACACTTTTGATTTTAACAGGTTGATTAGACATGGGGAATCAACGTTCCGCGGGCGATACAACACTCCTAACAGATGAGTAGCACGATACCTGTCGTGTCCGCCGGTCGCACGGCAAACCTCGTATGAACTATTCGAAGCATGGATTGGATCAAAGACCAAATGCTTATGTGTTGGACAATAACATATTAATAGACACCCTCCCATTCCGGCGAGTGGGAGCTGTTAGCATTTGGACTATGGGCCGCCGTAATTGGGAGCCCGTTAATTAAATCCATGTTCCTAAGAAATTAGGATGGGTCGTATTAGAGATTTTGGGGTAGGCCTAAAATCCTAATTGACATGGAAGGCCCAAATTGGGCCTCCCCCAAATACATGGCGGCCGGCCGACCTAAGGTATTAAGGAGGTGGGATTTATCCCACCTCCTCCTCTATAAATATGGACCTAGGGAGGATTTTACTAGTGTTATTCTTCTCTCCCAAGTTGTGAGTTTAAAGTAAAACCCTCCCCCCTAAATAAGAGGTTCGGTCGAACCAAGGAACACACCAAGGAGGTGTCAAATTGCGTCGAGCAATTTACTCCGAGTAGATCCATCCCGCAGAGAATCGACAGAGGCTTTGCTGTGAGGCATAATCCGCGTAGGGCTTCTCTAACAGGAACCTCTACGAGGAACCGTCCGGCGGATTGAGAACTCCCCTCAAAGATCCCGGGCTACATGAAACATCATAGATATGTGCACCTTCTTCCGCTGCGTATTAGTTACCATGCACGTATCTAAGGTTTTGTTTCCGTAGTATTAATCCCCTATATCCAACAGTCGTCTAGGTGTTTGTAAATTAAATTTGGAACACCAAAGTTCAGTTTAAAGGAATGAATGTTGGACTGGATCAATTAGGTTTTCTCGGATGAAGAAAAAGAAGATGATGAAGTAGCCGTTGGAAATTTGGAAAGCTGTTAAGATAGTTACCTATTTCCAAACAGACATGTCTGCTCTATTAGTTCAATCCTCACCGGTCCAGCTCGATAAACACATATTTTTTTTGTTGTTTATTTAGTTGATAATTTCGCCTAACCCGTGCCTGCCCTGCAGATCGATATGGTCGACCCGTGCCCGCCCCGCACATATTCGAGGTGGGTCTTACGAATAAAAAATTCTCACGGGTCGGCCCACGGGGCCCCGCCCCGCAATTTTTTATAAGAGTTATAATTGTGTGGAAAAGAATCAGAATTTGCTAGAAAAACACCAGAAAAAGTACCCAACATACGGTACCCGCGAAGCGTTGCGAGCTAAATAGTCATATATTATCTCTGGAAGAAACGCCGCTAAACTATCAGGATGTATGACAAGCCAAAAGAAGTCAGAGGACTTGAATGAATTAACCTGCTTTAGGCGAGCCTAACTGTACTGGGGCGATGCAAACGATGCTGTTTTTCCTCCTTCTCTCTCTACTCTACTAGATCGCCGTTCGTTAATAACCAGACACCTAATTTCATTTCTTCCACTCCACCTTGCCTTGCATTGCAGCACATCAGAGACCATAGCTGCCTCAGTTTCTCCGCCCAATTATTCATTCCTCTTCCGTATAAATCAATCCCTTCTTTCCCGTTCTTCCATCCTTTCGTCCTCTCCCACGCAATCTCTTTGAGCTATTTAGAGATTCTCCATTCTGTTCTTGGAAATGGCTGCGATTTTTCAAGGACTGGCTGCTGCGACGGCGGCTCCGCCACTGTCTAGTTCCGTCGATTCCACTAGATTCTTCGTTGCGTCTCGCAGATCTCGGTCAGGTTAGTCTCTCTGCTTGCTTGCTGCGTCGTTTGATCTAATCAGAGGAACCTAGAAAGAAGACTGCGTTTGCCAGATTTAGGCTGTAACTTGGACGTAGCAAATGAAGATTGAACTGAAAGAAATCACCTCATATTGCTACATTATGAGAGAATTCAGTCATAGACACTCGCAATTATGGCACGAAGCTTGCTAATTGGTTTAGTTTTTGTGTATCTTCATGTTTTATCATTCGTTCTTAACACTTATTAATGATTTAGAGAGAAGGCCAAGCTTCCTCGTGGTGAGGTCTGAGGGGAGGATTACTGGAAAAAAATTAGCTGCTGGCCGCGCACAACAGCTGATCACCAATGCGGTTGCTGTAAAGCTCCTTCCTTTTACTGCCTTTTAAATTTTATTATTTTATCGAACTTAAATATATAAGTTTTTGGTTGAGTCTTGATTATTCATTTCTGGATCATGCAGACGAAAGCTGATCAGGGTGCTGCTTCAACAGCATCAAAGCCCGGGTATGTCTAGTCTCATGCAGGGATCTGATAATTTGGTTATTCTTATTTTTAGTTGAACACTATGACAATTGTGGTCGGTTTCTTTCCAAATGCAATTTTGTCTTGATAATATTTTTTGTTAACTACCTTTAAACTCCTCAAGACATTCAACAGCAGCCCGGCTGCATTTGCTGGTAGTCGGACTTACATCCGTATAAGAATTGTAGTGTATTATTTTGAACTTTGAAGCATCCATAAAGGTACATGCCTGTGTACCAACTGCATATTCATGTTACAGAAAGGACTAACTGACACCTTCGTTCAACTTTACAATAATATACTTACCATACAATTTTTTGTTTTCATTTTTGGTACCCACAGTATCACAAAGGTTTACATTTAATCTGCCACTGAAGTGGAGATGTCATCAGTGAGTGATGTCTTAGCTCATGGTGCTTAAGAAAAAGATGTTTATTTAAAAATGGATCAATTATTGCAGTTACTAGTAGTAGAGGACATTGTACATCTCAAACATGTAACAGAAATGCTTTTGCTGGTGCTGATAGGCTTCCTCTCTGAATTCATTTATGCCATCTTCATCTGATACTACCTCTCAGAATTGCAAATGCTAATTTCGGTTAGAGTGATGAGGATGATGCTTATATTGTTTGTTCCCCTCTCAGGCACGAGCTTCTGCTTTTTGAAGCCCTGCGTGAAGGTCTAGAGGAAGAGATGGACCGAGACCCAACCGTATGTGTAATGGGCGAAGACGTGGGCCATTACGGTGGTTCCTACAAGGTCACCAAAGGCCTCGCTCCCAAATACGGCGATCTTCGAGTCCTCGATACCCCAATTGCTGAGAACTCATTCACAGGCATGGGCATTGGTGCAGCCATGACCGGATTAAGACCAATCGTGGAAGGAATGAATATGGGATTCCTCCTCTTAGCCTTCAACCAAATCTCCAACAACTGTGGCATGCTTCACTACACCTCTGGCGGCCAGTTCAAGATCCCGATCGTGATCCGTGGGCCCGGTGGGGTCGGGAGGCAGCTTGGTGCAGAGCACTCACAACGTCTTGAGTCCTACTTCCAGTCCATTCCCGGCATCCAGATGGTTGCTTGCTCCACACCGTACAATGCAAAGGGATTGATGAAGGCTGCCATACGAAGCGATAACCCAGTTATCTTATTCGAACACGTACTTCTCTACAACCTCAAGGAGAGGATCCCTGACGAGGAATACGTTCTGAACCTCGAAGAAGCAGAGATGGTGAGGCCAGGTGAGCATGTCACAATCTTGACCTATTCTAGGATGAGGTACCATGTGATGCAGGCTGCAAAAACGCTTGTGAACAAAGGGTACGACCCTGAGGTGATTGATATCAGGTCGTTGAAGCCGTTTGATCTTCACACGATTGGCAACTCGGTGAAGAAGACTCACAGGGTTTTGATCGTCGAGGAGTGTATGAGAACTGGAGGGATCGGGGCTAGCTTGACCTCGGCTATCAATGAGAATTTCCATGATTACTTAGATGCACCGATTGTGTGCCTGTCTTCGCAAGATGTGCCGACCCCATATGCAGGGACTTTGGAGGAGTGGACTGTAGTTCAGCCGCCACAGATTGTCACAGCCGTCGAGCAGCTCTGCCAGTAGTGAGTAAAGCTACCTCCTTTGCTTGCCATATTTATGGGTTTTGTTGAATTCTTCATATTAACTCTTAACGGTGAGTGTATTTGTGGAACCAACCTCCTTGGAAAGGAAGGATTTATTGATATATCATGTTAGATTGATTGTTGGTTACTGGTTAGGCTTTTGTATTGATCTCCATTTCGGTTAAGTCTTTGGACAGTTTGGTTGATCGGTCTGACTCAATTAAACCTATTTGGGCTCATGAGGTTTGGTACTATACGTGGTAATGAATTTCGTTTCATTGCCTTTCTTTTTCAGTTAGGTGGACTAGTTGATGGAAATGATACATGCCACAAAAGTGCTAATCTGTTTAGTGTTAGTCAACGTACTTATATATTAGGGTGACGCCCGTAAGCTAAAATTGGTCAAATTATAACAAAGAATTTGTATAACACAATGATATGTCTATATCTCTTTTAAGGAATTTGAATGTATCAACACACAAATTTATATTTTGCTCGGATATAAACTCAATCAAGTTGCACTAAAAAGCACAGATGATTAATACTATTTCCGATTGAATTGCCCGTAATACCAGTCAAATAATTGATAATCATAAATTTTCAAATTCTATAGAAATAGATCAACCGGGTTTAAAATATATACATACCATCTCTGTTTATACAAAGAGGAAATATGATAAACGTTCTTGGTTCTATCAAATCTAATAAATCCATATATGAATAAAAGCATCGTGAAAATACTGTTGGAGCCCTTTAATATAAGCACAACACTTAAATAATTGGGTAACGTTACATTAGGGATTTTGGACCATACATAAAATCTCAATTGACATGAGAGACCCAAATTGGGCCTCCCCTTTATCTATAGTGGCCGGCCAAATTATGTAATGGGGTGAGGTGGGTTTTTCACATCTCCTCTTATAAATAGGGAGTATCAGAGATTTCTTTAGGGTTAATCAGTCTCCCTTTTAGTTGAGACTAAAGAAATCTATTTCCCTCACACCGGTGCAAAATTGCTTCGAGCAATCATCCCGGAGATCCAACCTGCCGAAGAACTGAAAGAGGCTTTGCTGTGGAGAGCACTCCGTGTAGGTGATTCCTTAACAAGAATCCTTATAGGAGCCGTCCGGCGGACCGCGAACTCCCCTCAAGATCTTGGGTCTACGGAAAGTTTGAAACTGGTATGTGACCCTTTCCGCTGAGTAATTAGTTTACCTGGCATGTACACGTGTTTTAATCCGTAGTAATTATCCCCTAATTTCCGACAAATACAGCGTCGACGAATGTATCTGTATCGAAGGGTTGTATATCCTCTACACCCTCATTGACCCCCACAAATTTTTCGGGGATGTCGAGCTCATCAACCACGCTAACCTGCACAATTGCAAAAATAAGCGCAATCTAGATTAACATCTCTTGACAAACCTAAATGAATGAATGGATAGTTAAATTTTCTGGCATACCACACACCCACCTCTAGCGAGGGTGAAATCAGACCGGTTGGTTCGATTTTTAACTGCATTCAGCCGGAGACCAAAAATTCGGTGGATTTTTTTAATAAAAAAAACCAACAAAAAACCGTCTAATAAAAAAAATTACCCATCCATCATTAATACTTTTTTTTCGGTCCGGATTTTCGGTTTAAATCATAGAATAATATCATATTTATCTTTAACAAAAGAACAAATTTTGCAAATTTATCCTAAACAAAAGTTAACTTGCTTATCATGAACAATGAAGAGAAGTGTAAAACTTTCAATAGATGTAGATTGTAGTCATTGTACTTTGAATATCCATTGAACTGAAGCGTCGTTATGAACATGATGAAGGTTGGAGTCTCGAGACAAAATTATTAATTGAAGACAGTATTAATTGTGTTTTGATAATTAGTGATTAAGAAATGAAAAACTCATCGTTATCTTCAATATAATATTAGCTAAAAATTATTAATTAAATATATTTAATATATTTCGGTCGGTTCGGTCTCCATAGTTTTTTTTAATGTAAAACCCGAACCAAACCGAAAATCTGAAGAACTACACTATAAAAAAAACCTCCCAAATACTGAACCTCATATTAATGGTTTGGTTTATTCGGTTCGAACCATTTCGGTTTTTGCCGATGTTTCCGTTTTGACCAGATTTTGGTTTCAGTCCTACCTCTAGAAAAGCCATCGAGCTTCATCAATATTAAACAAATAATCCCACAACCTATTTAATCTCCAATGGGATACAACCACATGCTTAGAGCTAGTATGAATTGCATATGCAAACCGTATTGAAGATATGTATAAGAACTTGAAATAACTCTACAACAGATATCCATCTAAAGCTTTCTTTAAGAAAATGATTGTAAATTTACTCTTTAATACCAAATTAACACATTTGGATAGTCATTGTACGGTACATTCTGCGAATTAATACATTCTGCGAAACTTACCCAAATAAAGAGATGACTGTACATGAACTCCACCATTTTCTCGTGTCTAAAATCTACCAAAAAAATAAATAAATAAATAAAGAAAAAAAAATGAAAAATTGGGATTTGAACCATCACATATTGAATTGGGGAAATGAGTATACTGTGCATATCTTCAAACTGAATACATGAAATTCAATAAACGAACCAGACATAATCTTGAACCACACCTCTTATAAATCCAAATAGCAGTATCATTAACTTAGAAGATGAACATTATATTTATATATTCGTGGATACCAATACCAAAATTTCATTTTATCAAACATCTAAGGAGGTTACGTTCCTCTACAGTGATCTGTTGGTTTCTGTACTATATGATACTATCTGTACACACAAAATCATAGCTTCAAAAAAAAAAAAACACACATCAGAAGTAAGATCAAGAATAAACTAATAAATTCATATTATTCTTGAAGGGTCGAGCATGCATTCACTATAGAGATTCCTTCACAGTCTATAAAAGATGCAACTTTTTTTTAATTAATTATGTTTCCATCGTGATGTATGATGTTCAAAGAAAAACATAAAACTTCAAGTGAGATCAAATTCATTTAGAAGCAACTTACACGTTGATTATATCCATGACACATAATGCTCTGCTTTGTCAGTCCCACTTCCACCACCTTTCTTCACATATATCAAACCAGTCACTTTCAACAGAGAAATCAATCCACATTTAAATTTAATTGTAGATTTGACCGATTACATATCTGTTACATAAATAAAAAACTGAATATTTGAAAATGTCCTCACATCAAATTTGTCCTCACAAAACCTCTATTAACCATCATCTTATCTGATTTATTCCCGCTTAAAACCAAACAACACAATGCTTAAACCAAACAACACAACCACTCTTCTAATTCAGTTAAAGCATGCACAAACAAAAAAAAAAATCAATTGAAGCACTTCCATACTCACTACAATCACTAGTTCACCGCCGTGGATCCTCTCATCCATACATTCATGTAGGTGCCACTATACCATCGCCATCCTTATTTGGTCACCGGTCTTCAGGAACGCGTGAACTCCACCCTAACAATCATCATACTTTCACTTCGCTTTGCACCATCTAAATGGAGCCACCGGTGGTACCACCAGTATGCAACAATGGAAGAGAGACGAACCACTAAGTCAATGTGATGGCCAGCATCCTCAAACATAACAATATGGAACAAACACAACCACCAATTCAGCCGCTACAACCATATCCTACAATCAGTTTGGTATATTGTATCAATTTTTGTTACGTAACTTATAATTATAAATTGTCACATGTTTTCGAATATTGAATTTCTTCACCACAATAACTATTCCGCGTGTTGTGCTTCTTGTGATGTGCCCTTCTTGTTTGTGATGCTACCAATCTTGTTTTGTTTTACCAAATACATGTAATGTGCATTCTTGCTTATAGCATACAAAAAATTGAACTCCTCATTAGAATTGTGTGTTTGCTTGAATCCATGATGGAACAACAAAATTTGTGTTTTTTTCCCGAACCAAGATATACAGTTTTTTTTTTTTTTTTTTTTTTTTTTACAAAAAAATTTAACTCAAATACATGGATCTGGAGATGCTTGGACTTTTTAGGGTGGGGATGATGTTTTTTTTGGTAGTATGCCTTTTCATGTCATGTTTTTTGTTTTTTTTTTTCATTATGTTTGAAAGAGACGACGCTCATTATCATGTCTTATGCCAACTTTGTATCATCTTTTACTGCCTTGTGTTTCCTTTGCCTTTGTGTTTTTCGCGCATTGAATATGAGAAACATCCAATTTTAACGTTTGTATTTGACATCCCTCATATTCTAACGTTGTGAAATTGAAATTCGGTATCCAATTTTAAAAAAATTATAGCTCAAATATATTTTTAAATTTAGTCAAATTAAGGTCTCAAATAAAAATGTAACTTTAGGCCTCAAATATTCTAAAGACAGACATGAGTGTACGTGATATCAATTTATATATGTGTGTGAATTCCTGACTATCCACTTAGTCAACTATCCTAAGTCCTTAAGGTAATAGGTTGTAAATGTGTGTTTTAATCCTTATACTTCAATGTCCCTCTCACGGATTGAAACATTTGAATGAGGTGTCACGTGAAACTTTTAATTAAATTGTGGTTCAAATTAGACGCTGCAGAAATTCGAACCTACGTACTTTGATACTATGTGAAAGTTCAGACTTACCACTTGATCAATTTATCCTAAAACCTTAAGCTATAATGGGTGAAGGTGCAATTTAATCTTATACTTCAACATTATACCAATTCGAACTTTAAAACTATCATTACATGTTATATATATATTATGTCATGCGCGTGCAACGCTGGCGCATAAAACTCTAGTGAAAATAGAAAGATAAAAGATGCATTTTCTTTTTTTATTCTGATAGATTATATATTCAAATAAAAAAATAAATTCCAATTAATATCAAGTTCCATGGCACCTAGTTCTCTGGTTTGTTCCACTTGCACAACCTTTCTTCACATATATCAAACCAGTTGCTTAACCTTAAAGAAATGATAAGATTAGAGATCATAAATCAGTTCAGGTTGAATTATTCAGGAAAGAACTGGAATCAATTATAGTAGAGAAATTACCATTTTATACCAAATTTGAAGAAAATAAATTACATTTCCACAAACAGTTTGGCATACGCTCCTATCCCTACTTCTCTCAATGTCTTCTCTTTCATCTGGACCAGAATGGAACAATATGAGATAATAAAAATTAATCTTCAAACTTCAGATCAAGGTGATACAAATGGAATACCTTTATTTCATGTTGATATTTCCAATTCAGATCATGTTGTATCCTTCTGATACAACAACTTAATTTGGAAGACTTTAATATATTAAAATTGCTCCACTGGCTTGTATATGTTCAGTGCGATCTTTGTTGGATATGCAAAATATTACCTAGCAGCCTGAAATGAGGCTGGTAGTGGCAGTAATAATTCCATTACTAGAGATTTATAATATGAATTTTCTATTATTAACAATGCATATTTGGCCTGCTTCGGTTCTCTTTCTAGTGATGCTGGGATTGGTATTGTTTGAGTGATTTGTCATCTACTAAGAAAAGACTGTTACCTATGCTTTCTAGATCAAATTCATTTAGAATGATTACACGTTGATTATATATCCATGACACATAATGCTCACTACCTTTCTTCACATATATCATACCAGTCACCTGCAACAGAGGAATCAATCCAAATTTAAATCCAGTTGCAGATTTAACCGATTGCAGCTGAAAATAGAAAGATAAAAGATGCAAATGTTTTATTTATTCTGATTGATTATATTCAAATAAAAACAACAAACTTCCATGGCACCTAGTTCTCTGGTCAATTCCACTTGCACCACCTTTCTTCACATGTATCAAACCAGTTGTCTAGCTGGAAAGAAATGATAAGATCATAGATCTTTAATCGGTTCAGATTCAGGAAAGAACTGGAATCAGTTATAGCGGATAAATTACCATTTTGTACCAGATTTGCATAAAAAATCACATTTCCACAAGTAGTTTGGCATACACTCTTGTCCTATCCCTCTCAATTGTCCTCTCTAATATGGACCAGAACAGAATAACATGAAATAATAAAAATCAAATCTGCAAAACACGTCATCTACCATAAGCAGACTATTCAGTCATCCTTATTGGAAAAGAAATCTAACTTGAGACTAACAAATTTCAATCCCTCTGCTCCTCCGTAGGTGGAAGAAGATGAAACTCATATTGATAAATGCTCATCAGTAATAAACATGAAAAATAAAAATAAAAAAGGGCACCTGAATCAGTTGATTCGACGCTCTTCCACACGAATGAATGGTATTTATGCTCCAAAAACTTCTATAGTCAGCTCTTTGGCCAAGGTCTCAGCTACCTGCTTATCCAATTTGATCCCAACATCTTCATTATAATCACCATGTACCTGCACCAACAAATCAATTCATGTAAACGAATAAGGGGATTATATTCATTCTTATATGCTCATAATTTTGTTTGAAAGAGATAGACTTGCAAAAACTATTGAACTTATTTAGTGCATTTCCTATAAATGCTGGAAAAATACTAAAACCATCAAACTCAAATCATCAACAAATTAGGGTTTATTCTTCATAATCACTAAGAGGGTGAGCAAACTAATTAATCAAGTTTAAATATGATAAAATACACCATTTTTCTGATGATCTCGCATCAACACATCAAGCAGACCCAATTACCGCAAGCAGTGGTTGGGGTGGAAAAAGGTGACATGCTACTATCTGTTTTCTTTGTAATGTATTTGAGCAGTGTCAAGTGGTTGTACATGCTTATTCAAATCAAAGTAGATATTTTGTACATGGTGATGAATCAACTATTTGTTACTGTTGATCAATCAGTTGCTAGAGCTCTCATTAAAACTTCTTTTGTGTTTCTCCATCATTAGTCGGTGCATGATCTTTATACTTCATGTCATCTTTTACTTGCCAAAGGCGATTTGGAGCAGGCATTTGTTGCTTTCAAAGTTGTATTTCAAACTTTGAATGGTATGGAACTATATGGGGACAATACTGTAATAGATTTTTACCATTTAGTTACGAACCTAAAGTTCTCTAATGTGACTAACCATGTTTATTAAGTCATTCTAGCGAACAGGTTGCATGCGGGTAAATGAACTATCAATTTCAATACCACATGAACGATACCAACACATAAAGAAGCAAAAATCAAAGATGCTACAAAAGCTGAATAACCGGGTAGATGATAGATCGTAACATAGGGAAGAATCTCAAACGCTCGTCTCCTAAAGATGAATAGCCAATCAAATTGAAATTTACCTTGTTGAAGATGGATATCCGGTAATGGTTCGTGGACGATGGATAATATAGAGGGATTCTAAGCCAAACTTGAATGCAGTCATCGAGAATTGAGCGGATACTTACTTTTCTGGGGTGATGATTCATCTCTCGATACTTCATGTGGAATCAAACAAATTGAACCACTTCTTAGAAGAATTTTGAACGCATTGAATAAAATCCTCTACCTTCTGCACCTCCTTGAAATTGAAAACTTAAAATTTCGAACTCTCAGCTCCTGGTTAATTCTGTTGATATCTCTCCTTCAAAATTTATATAATATATAAATTATTATTATTATATATATTAACTAGTACTACTAATTGCTATTCATTATTAATATATGTATATATTATGAATTTTTTAGCACAGTCGAATAAATTATTAACTAAGTTTTGTTGAACATTTTATATGTGTATAAATTGTTAATTTTGTTAGAATTTCTGTTCATTTTGGATTAAATTGATCACTTTTTCAACACATGATAAACACTAACGCGGTAAATTGGCAGCTAGTTGAATAAAATTCTAGCTAATGTATGAAAAGTCGAATAAATTACTACTTTTTTCATCATATGTTTAGCATGTGAGCGATTTAGAAAAATAAAAATTCGTACGAAGGTACAAATTATAAGCATGAGACGCTTGTGCTAATAATAAAATATTAAAAAGTAAACTGTAGTATAAAATATTTTTCATTACGTACCCAGTATGTGATTGAATTCGTCCAAAAGAAATGAAAGTTTTCACGAAGCTAATGAGATGACTAAATTAGTAAAATACTCAACCACAAACTCATTAGCCGTCAATTTGATAATTCCTTATCCATATATATATCTACTATCTATTATATTATATTAATTCGGCATCGGAAGTTCATCGGAAGTCCTTTGGCTAATACGTGGACAGTTTGTCCAATCAGCGTTGTCTAATTTAATCGGAATTTAATATGGTCTCTCTAAATTTAGATACACAATATTGATTGATTCAAAATTAATAAGTATTTTTATATCCTATTTCGGTCTCTACGCAATTTAAAGAAACAAATTAATTGAAAGTTTTCTTTTAAATTCATTATCTATACAGCTTGACTCCAGAAGACCATAGGCCGCCACGTAAGCAATTTGCAAAATTAGGAATAAATTCACGTAGGAAATTTGAAAGAGTTTTTTTTTTTTTTTTTTTTTTTTAAAATATAGTAAAATAGGAAGGATCTTGATTTATGTACAAATTAGACACCAAATTAATTTCCCTTGGTGAGTACGCAAATCAAGGAACAACACGAATATAAATAAGCTAGACAATTAGGTGGGGTTCATTACTACATTATTATTATGATTATTAATTAATTAATTAGTTATAGAATTATAATATGTAGACATTAATTTGATAATAATGTATCTTACAAATATTGTTGTGGCGTAATTATTTGTTTTTAAAAGCTACCAAAAATAATAAAATCCACGATACTTTAATATGAAAACTCAACCCTTTTTAGTAAAATAGATATATGTGCATATACTAGTTGGTTCTGCGCATGCGTTGCACGCGCATATTTCTAACTCGGTTCTTGAATAAGTTTTATGTTTTAATAATATGATATAGGAAAAACTACAATATATTGTGACAATCACATTTAATTAAATATAGTGACTCTTTTTATATGTAATGAACTATACAACATATTCAAAAATTGTTAATTTAAAAAAAGATATTTGATTTATCGATAACTATACATTGATAGTTTGGACATCATGCACATCCAGTGCATGATGTTCAAACTATCAATGTATACATAAACCATAACTATATATATAAACATGCATGATGGATATACGCCCAATTTGAACCCGTTGACTTCCAAACCGTTGTATTTTTATCGTCCCATTTATGATTGCAAATCGAAACTTCAACCCGGACACTTCGCAAGAACATCGACGGCTCGGACGGGGCCGAAGCGCCCGTCCGATAGGGGCGAACTCCCCTAGGGGAGATCGGGTTGGCCAACCCGATCTCTCCTAGGGGAGATCGAGTCAGCCGACCCGATCTCTCCTAGGAGAGATCGGGTTGGCCAACCCGATCTCTCCTAGGAGAGATCGGGTCAGCCAACCCGATCCCTCCTAGGAGGGATGGGGTTGGCCAACCCCACCCTCCCTAGGAAGGGTTGGGTGTCCTCACCCAACCCCTACCCTTGGGGGTCGGATTTCTCCCCCCCCAAGGGTCCCGACACCCCTTTCAGACGCCCATGCTCGGTCCATTCCGCCTACCTCCTCCGAATCCTAAGGTCTTAATTATACGCTTAAAGGTTAATTAATTGTGTTTAGGGGCTAACGATGTCATTAAGCCACCTTAATGACACCGTTGCCTATAAATACCCCACCTTCACAACTCATTTGAACATCTTGGCTATTTGGACAATTTAGCTCTGACATCTCTCTAACTTTATCTCTCTAGAAGTATAGTTCTGACTTAGGCATCGGAGAGGGTTCACCAGGCACCACCCCCCCCCTCCTCCGTGTCTGGTATTGCCCCTTTTGCAGGGCAAAGGGAGAGAAGAAGAGAAGGAACCAAGGGAAGAAGGAACGGAAGAAGGACATAGGAAAGGACAAGGCGACTTGAGAAGACCGGATCACACACACACCCCTATAAGGAGTGGGATTAAAGCCGACACCCCGTTGACTGAGATCCCATAACTTAACACTTGGCGCCGTCTGCGGGCTTCGGACAGAAAGCCTAACTATCACTAGCAAGATGGCAAGCGTATATGTCATCCATGGAGGGTATGGAGCTGGAGGAGAGTCAGCAAATGCCAGAGAAGCATATATGGCAGAGTTAGGGACTCCTAAGCCAAGAGAAGAACAACCAAAGGAAAAGAAAGAAGACATAATAGAATTTTCAAGAAGAGACATGGAGCATGTGTTACCAGACAACAAGGATGCCCTGGTCATAACAATGAAGATCACTGATATGGACATTGGGAGAATCCTAATAGACAGTGGAAGCTCACCCAACATCATTAGCAAGAAGGTCCTCAACATACTAGGAGTTAGGCCAAGTAGCATAAAACAGGTTTACTCCCCCTTGGTAGGATTTTCAGGAGAGCCAACATACCCACTGGGGGCAGTCACACTACCTGTGACACTGGGCACAGGGCAGAGGCAGCTAAAGATTGATGTCCCATTCTTCATTACAGAAGACATGGAGGAGTACAATGGGGTCCTAGGTACCACTACAATCAACAAGTGGGGTATGGTACCATCAACGCTATATCAGAAAGTGAAATTCCCCACAGACCAAGGGATAGGGGAAGTAAAGGGTAACCAGAAGGTAGCACGGAAATGTGCAAGGATTGCACTAGGCAAAAGGAAGAAAACAAGAGAAGTCCTACTAGTAGACGAGGACCCAAGAGAAGATCATGGAAGGCCAGCCCCCATGGAGGAACTAAAAGAGATACTCATAGAAGAACCCGATAGGAAGGCTAAAATTGGAACTGCCTTATCTCAGGAAGAGGAGAACCATCTAGTCGCCTTACTAAGGGAGTACAAGGATTTGTTCGCCTGGTCACCGAGCGATATGCCAGGGATATCAGAAGATGTGATCTCACATAGGCTCAACATAGACGCGGCAACGCGGCCAACAACACAGAAGGTGAGACCAATGGGAGGCAATAAAAAGATAGCTATTCAAGAAGAAGTAGAAAAGCTACTAAAGGCAAAGTTCATCAAGGAAATCAGATTCCAGACATGGGTGGCAAACCCAGTACTGGTAAAGAAGCCGGGAGGAAGTTGGAGAATGTGTATTGACTATCGGGACCTAAACAAGGCATGCCCAAAGGACTCATATCCGCTACCAAGAATAGATCAGTTAGTGGATGCAACATCAGGTCACCAACTAATGAGCTTCATGGACGCATACTCAGGATATAACCAGATAAAAATGGCCCCTGAGGAAGCCCCCCACACAGCATTCTACGCTAATAGCGAGATATACCATTACACAGTGATGCCTTTCGGACTCATAAATGCTGGAGCAACATACCAAAGAATGGTCAACAAAATCTTTGGGGACATGATAGGGAAGACAATGGAGGCGTATGTGGACGACATGATAGTCAAATCTAAAGAGAAGAAGGACCATGTGGAAAACCTTCGCTCAACATTTGAAAGGATGAGGCAATATCAAGTCCGTCTAAACCCGAAAAAGTGCGCATTTGGGGTGCAGTCAGGAAAGTTCTTAGGCTTCATGGTAAGCCAGCGAGGCATAGAGGTAAACCCCGAAAAACTTCAAGCAATTGAAGAAATGCAATCACCAACGAAGCACAAAGAGGTTCAACGACTGAATGGGCGGTTGGCAGCCCTTAACAGATTCCTATCCAAAATAGGAGACAAGGCATTACCCTTCTTTGAGGTACTAAGGGCAAACAAGAAATTTGAATGGACACCGAGATGTGAGGAAGCCTTCCAGCAACTCAAACAACATCTAAAGACACTACCACCCCTAGCAAAGCCTATACCAGGGGAGCCCCTCTACCTCTACATCTCAGTGAGCAACGTGGCAGTTAGCTCAGTGCTAATCAAAGAGGAAAACGCTACACAATTGCCAGTATACTTCGTAAGCAAAACATTGGCAAAGTATGAGATCAACTACTTGCCAATAGAAAAGTACCTCTATGCACTGATTGTATCAGCAAGAAAGTTGAGACCGTATTTTCATGGGCATGAAGTAACAGTCCTCACAGACCAACCATTGAAACACCTCCTGCAGAGACCAGACACATCGGGAAGACTGACCAAATGGGCAATCGAGCTAAGTGAGTTTCGCATTCATTTCGCCCCAAGAACAGCCATAAAGGGTCAAGCTCTAGCGGATTTTATCGCCGAATTCACTGGAATTAATCCGGGCGAAGACTTGGGAGAAGTCAAAACTACATGCGAGGCAAGTAGTAGTCAGGAGACACAATCAGAAGAATTATGGGAGATGCATACTGATGGGTCATCCAACGGAGGAGGTTCAGGCGCAGGCCTCTTACTATACCCACCAAACAGCGATACACCTATGCGCTATGCCATGGCACTAACCTTTAAGGCAACAAACAATGAGGCTGAGTACGAAGCACTAATAACTGGCCTGAGAATAGCCAAAGGAGTAGGGGCAAAGCATTTAAGGGTCAAGTGTGATTCTCAACTAGTTGTCAACCAAGTGAAAGGAATCTACACTGCAAAGTCCGAAAACATGCAGAGATACTTGCAGCAAGCCAAGGACCTGATAAAGAGCTTCCAAAGCTTCGACATTGAGTCTGTCCCAAGAGAACAAAACCAAGAGGCAGACGCCTTAAGTAAACTAGCCTTAGGGGCAGAAGCAGGCAAAGAGGTTCACTTCGTGGAGCAAAGAATGCAATCAGTGATAGAACAAATGGAGGTTTTAGCAATAGATGAAGCAGAAGTCTGGATGACACCAATGAGACAATACATCATGGAAGGAAAGCTCCCAAAAGATAAGGTGGAGGCAGTCAAGATTGAAAGGATGGCTAGGAATTACGCAGTGATGGACAATCAGCTCTACAAGAAAGGATACTCCACACCTTTCCTCAAATGCATAGCATACCCAGAAACAGAGAGGGTACTTGCAGAACTCCATGAAGGAGAGGCGGGGTGCCATGAAGGAGCACGGTCAATAAGCCGAAAGGTCTACAACCTAGGATACTATTGGCCATCATTGAGCAAAGAAGTAGCAGACTTGGTACAAAAATGTGATCACTGCCAAAGGTACTCCAGAAATATAACAGCCCCACCAGCAAAGCTAAGCTCCATCTCAGGAGCCTGGCCTTTCGCACAATGGGGGATTGATTTGATAGGCCCCCTACCAAAAACAAAAGGTCAGAAGACTTGCATAATTGTTGCAATAGACTACTTCTCCAAGTGGATAGAAGCAAAGGCAATGGGGAAGACAACAGACGACCAAGTCGTTAATTTCATCCAATCTCACATTGTCTCGAGGTACGGGGTGCCAAGAGCAATAATAAGTGACAATGGCCCACAATTCAAGAGCAAGAAATTGCAGTGGTATTGCGAAAGACTGAATATAGATCACCGTTTCGCATCAGTAAAGCACCCTCAGACAAACGGACAGGTAGAATCGGCAAACAAGATAGTGCTAGATGGCCTAAAGAAACGACTCCACGCCACCAAGGGAAGTTGGGTAGATGAGCTGGAGAATGTTCTATGGGCAGTGCGGACAACACCAAAGATATCCACAGGAGAAACGCCATTTGGTCTAGTGTACGGAACCGAGGCGGTGGCACCAGCAGAAATAGCTGTACAATCACTGATGACCAAGTACTTTGAGGAGCATGAGAACAACAAGGCAAGACTTTTAGATTTAGACATGGTGGAGGACAAAAGGTGGAATTCAGAAGAAGCACAGACACGAATGCGCCTTGTCTCAGCAAGATACTACAACCGCCAAGTCAAGGAGAGACAATTCCACGTAGGAGAACTAGTACTAAGAAGGAATGAGTTCTCACACTTAGACCAAGTCAGAAAATTATCGCCAAAGTGGGAAGGACCATACAAGATAGCGTCAGTTCCCTACGTAAACGCGTACCGCCTCGAAGATGGGGAGGGGTATATCTCCACAAACACCTTCAGTGGAGAGCACCTAAAGAAGTACTACGTATAAGAAGAAAGCACAAGCAAAAGACCATATCCTTAGTTTCATATTACACATTTTACGCGCTTCAGCTTCACAAGCTTTTCAAAAAACAACTTTTGAGAAGGAGAACTCACGAAGTTACTCCAACTCTACAACTATCTTCGATTTCCTACAAAGGATGTCTTGGTGCACCAAGGCATCCCGAGTGTACAAAAACATGAATGCTCCTAAGAGAGTAGTAGTTATTCAAAAGTATTTACCAGTGAATGTGATGTTACAATCACCAAGTTATCCTTACACAGATATGACTTCAAGTCAACAACCTTCGACGCCCCCAAGAGCGTATCTTGAGAGTAGTCTTCGTACTACGACATTCGACGCCCCCAAGAGCGTATCTTGAGAGTAGTGTTCATACTACAACCTTCGACGCCCCCAAGAGCGTATCTTGAGAGTAGTTATTACACTACGACTTCGACGCACCAAGAGCGTATCTTGAGAGTGGTTTCCAAAAACTACGAACTTCGACGCCCCCAAGAGCGTATCTTGAGAGTAGTGTTCATACTACAACCTTCGACGCCCCCAAGAGCGTATCTTGAGAGTAGTTATTACACTACGACTTCGACGCACCAAGAGCGTATCTTGAGAGTGGTTTCCAAAAACTACGAACTTCGACGCCCCCAAGAGCGTATCTTGAGAGTAGTGTTCATACTACAACCTTCGACGCCCCCAAGAGCGTATCTTGAGAGTAGTTATTACACTACGACTTCGACGCACCAAGAGCGTATCTTGAGAGTGGTTTCCAAAAACTACGAATTCGACGCCCCCAGGAGCGTATCTTGAGGTAGATTTGCAACCTACCAGATTCGACGCCCCCAAGAGCGTATCTTGAGGTAGAAAAAACACTACCAGTTCGACGCCCCCAAGAGCGTATCTTGAGGTAGATTTCAAACTACCAGTTCGACGCCAACCAGGAGCGTATCTTTGGTCTAACCTGAGCCCTCCGGGAGCCTATCCTGCGAAACGTTAAGTGCCGTCCGAGAGCCTGTCTCGTGAACAGCTTGACACCCGTCAAGAAGGTATCGGTGGACTAACATGTGCCCTCCGGGAGCCTATCCTGTGAAACGTTAAGTGCCGTCCGAGAGCCTGTCTCGTGAACAGTTTGACACCCGTCAAGAAGGTATCGGTGGACTAACCTGTGCCCTCCGGGAGCCTATCCTGTGAAACGTTAAGTGCCGTCCGAGAGCCTGTCTCGTGAAAAGATTTCGACGCCCACCAAGAGCGTATCTTTGGTTTAACAGTACAACGTATACCGTGTAAGGGGTATCAGAAGAGATCATCAGACCATGCTTAGAAGGATACCGTGTTTAAGAGAGTACCATGTTTAGAAGGGTACCATGCTTAGAAGGATACCATGCTCGGAAGGGTAACATGAGAAAGAAATTTCTAAGTAAAGTAATGTGAAGAACAAGTAATGTCTTTTCTTTATGAAATGGCAGGTAAGGCAAGAAGGAAAGCACGAAAGAAGGATAAGTAAAGGAAACACACCAATGAAAGGGTCCATACCCAAAGAGCCATACACAAGGCATAGGGAGACATCATGAGAAGAGATATAAGCACACGGCCATATATACAACGAATATAAACAAGTGTATCAGACAAAGATGGTAACACTAAGAAAGGTGGAGTTTTAAACTCTAAAGACAACCACAACTCACAAGCACATGAGACTACCACAATAGATAGGGGTACTATTCCTTTACCTTCGCAATATGCTTAAGTGCAAAGTCTGACAAATCACCAAGACGAGAGAAAGGAAAGTCGGGAGCAATCATGTGAATCCGTTCAAGAATCTCCTTAAAGGAAATACGTTTAGCCACAGAGCAGCGAACGTCCATAGCAGCCTGATAAGCGGAAGAGGCCTTATACTCAGCAATGGCACACTCTTTCGCCTCCATACGAAACATTTCCTCCAGAGAGACTAACTCAGCAGCACGAAGTGTCTCATCACGATAAGACCTTTGTTTCAACGCCTCAACCTCTTCATTGAGAAGAGCAATGCGACCCTCCAAGTCTCGGCACCGCAAATCAGTAATACGACTATGCTCCAAATAGCTAATAAGACGGGAGTTAAGGGAGACACAAATGTCCTCGTACACCTTCCTCTCCTCAGCAAGATGAATAGCAAGGGTGGATAAATTAACAAGGTCGGCCATACCCTGCAACCAAAACAAAAGATGAGACGGATAACGCATGGAGAAGAAGTATGCCAAAGGATAAAACGGTTAATAACATTACAGGAGCATAACGAGCCAACACATCACGAGCCAACTCATAAGTTGCATCCGACCCTTTGGAGAGGGACACACGATCAGCAGGAGGAACAGCAGACTGCAGAACACGAACTCCAACCTCAGGAGTTTGCAAAGAAGATTGATTGTCAAAACGAGACCCACGCCCATAATAAGGCGCCCACTCAGACCCAACAATTCCATCAACAGGCGGACGAGACAGCTCCTTCCGACTCAGACGTGGAAGACGAAGTCTACCTATAACAAAGCACAGAGTAAATACCAATATACACTAAGGAAACTCAGCTGCTCAAGAACTCACCAAACAGAGAGGGAGGAAATGACGGCTCCCGGACCTTCGATTGGGGGGCATCAATATAGAAAGAAGATAACACCCCAACGTCACCACCCTTACCTTCAGTTAGAGAACACCTCCCCGCACCATAGAAAACCGATCTTTTTGCAATCGAAGATCCGGTCCCGGAAGTAACCACTCCCACACGTACTGGCCTCTTACTCCTCATCAATCACCAGAAAGTTCTGCTAACCGGAAAAAACACAGGCTCAATCCGAGAAAAACAGAAAGCAAACAATGGACAAGGGACACGAACTCATTTCCATAAAATGATAGATACAAAGTCAAAAGACAAGAATAGAAAGACGGCAGGAAAAACCCCACCAGCCAATAGGCAAAGGCAGGGGGCAGGGGGAGATAGTCATAACCCCCAGCATAAGGAGACCCCATCAGCCAATAGGCAGAGGCAGGGGGCATGGGGAGATAGTCATAACCCCCAGCATGGAGAGACCCCTCAGCCCAACAGGCAGAGGCAGGGGGCAGGGGGAGATAGTCATAACCCCTAGCATAAGGAGACCCCATCAGCCAATAGGCAGAGGCAGGGGGCAGGGGGAGATAGTCATAACCCCCAGCATGGAGAGACCCCTCAGCCCAACAGGCAGAGGCAGGGGGCAGGGGGAGATAGTCATAACCCCCAGCATAAGGAGACCCCATCAACCAATAGGCAGAGGCAGGGGGCAGGGGGAGATAGTCATAACCCCCAGCATGGAGAGACCCCTCAGCCCAACAGGCAGAGGCAGGGGGCAGGGGGAGATAGTCATAACCCCCAGCATGGAGAGACCCCTCAGCCCAACAGGCAGAGGCAGGGGGCAGAGGGAGATAGTCATAACCCCCAGCATGGAAGAGACCCCTCAGCCCAACAGACAGAGGCAAGAGGGCAAACAGAGATAGCCATAATCCCGATGTAAAAAACCCCACACGCCAGTAAACGGAAGTACGAAAGCAAGAAGATGGAGGAAAGACAAATCAAACAGAACTATATTATCATGAAGACACGTAAGTCGAAACGAGACAAGTAAAGAAACAACTGAAAGAAAAACAGGATCGAATTCCACAAGAACAATGCTTACACAAGAAGGAAAACGCATACCTCAATGCGACTCGTACCTCGAGAAGTAAGCCCAACCAGAAACCCCACCGTCGAAAAGAAGAGAAAAGGACAACGAGAATGAGGTAATCACTCCCCCTTTTATAACACAAAGGTTTAGGGTTTTTCCAAAATCGCCAAATCAACACCGTTGAATTTTAAAGAGGAAAATTTCAAGGGACGAGATTCAAAAACTAGTTCCTATTAACCACGGTTAAATCCACGCTCACCCTAGTTAACATCCCCTAAGGTTTATTTTCTAGTATTCCATACTTAGGAAAATTTTTGGCTAAAATTAATTTCTCCTTACTTAGACGGAATCCCGGCACGAATTTGAAGCGTAAGTTATTTAGTTGCATTCGTATCACATCCCTGTGCAAGTTTGTATTTTTTTTGAGTATACACCTGTAGCAGAGATAAGTTTATTACTCCCGCCTCAGACGGACGCGTGCCTAGGCACACGTCCGTGCTACTCTGACGTTTACAATTCCTCTATCTCATTAGACAGGGGGCAGAGTCAGAGGCACGCATCCATAGGTAAGCAGGTATTCAGACAAAGAAGGTAAAATCCCGGTTTCAAATTGCGCGTGTCATACCATCCTAAAATAGAGTCAATCAAGGGTTAGGCCATTGGTTGACTCGGGGGCATGTGATGGATATACGCCCAATTTGAACCCGTTGACTTCCAAACCGTTGTATTTTTATCGTCCCATTTATGATTGCAAATCGAAACTTCAACCCGGACACTTCGCAAGAACATCGACGGCTCGGACGGGGCCGAAGCGCCCGTCCGATAGGGGCGAACTCACCTAGGTGAGGTTGGGTGGCCATACCCGACCTCCCCTAGGGGAGATCGGGTCAGCCGACCCGATCTCCCCTAGGGGAGATCGGGTTGGCCAACCCGATCTCTCCTAGGAGAGATCGGGTCAGCCAACCCGATCTCTCCTAGGAGAGATCGGGTTGGCCAACCCGATCTCTCCTAGGAGAGATCGGGTCAGCCAACCCGATCCCTCCTAGGAGGGATGGGGTTGGCCAACCCCACCCTCCCTAGGAAGGGTTGGGTGTCCTCACCCAACCCCTACCCTTGGGGGTCGGATTTCTCCCCCCCCCAAGGGTCCCGACACCCCTTTCAGACGCCCATGCTCGGTCCATTCCGCCTACCTCCTCCGAATCCTAAGGTCTTAATTATACGCTTAAAGGTTAATTAATTGTGTTTAGGGGCTAACGATGTCATTAAGCCACCTTAATGACACCGTTGCCTATAAATACCCCACCTTCACAACTCATTTGAACATCTTGGCTATTTGGACAATTTAGCTCTGACATCTCTCTAGCTTTATCTCTCTAGAAGTATAGTTCTGACTTAGGCATCGGAGAGGGTTCACCAGGCACCACCCCCCCCTCCTCCGTGTCTGGTATTGCCCCTTTTGCAGGGCAAAGGGAGAGAAGAAGAGAAGGAACCAAGGGAAGAAGGAACGGAAGAAGGACATAGGAAAGGACAAGGCGACTTGAGAAGACCGGATCACACACACACCCCTATAAGGAGTGGGATTAAAGCCGACACCCCGTTGACTGAGATCCCATAACTTAACAATGCATACATTTTTCAGTTAACAACAGTATATATAATAAACCTACAACAAAAAAAAAGATGGCATACCTTTACTTACTATTAGTCATCTTGACACAAGTAAAGACAGTGCCAGATTTCCTAGGAGAAGAAAGTTCATTCTAGGCATTCGTTTGCAATTGAGATCATGTAATCAGTATCATCGATTTTGAACATCTCCCACAAGTTCATGTTTGAGTAAGAGTGATTTTTCCCTTTGGGATATCTAAATCTTCATTAACTACCTTGCAGTTGGCTGTCAATTTGATGTAAAACAGAATTCCAATAGCCACTAAATTTAAGATTGGTGATAAATGATGTATTATCAAAAAGAAAGTCAGCAGAGGATCAATACCATGACCATCATCTCATCTAGGAATCAATTTCCCAAGTCATAACAGGAAATAAATATTGCATTTAAATAAATTGGAAAAATAAAAATTAATTATTTTTTATACCAAATTATTAGCATTTTATGCACACATTTGACTTGGATCACAGTCTATGCAAATGACTGGAGTAAACATATAAGTAAAATGCATTAAAACAGTACAAACAGTCACCATTTCTCAATCAAATGTTTGTTGATCGTACTCTAAAGGTCCTCCTAATCAACAATTGATCTGCCTCATGAATCATGTTGATAACATCCAACAAATGAGATAGAACCCTTAAATACATAAGCATGCCACATGACAAATACAATGAAATTTGAAGAGGAAATAACGGTTATACTTTCTCATATAGAAAGGAATATTTAAAACTAAGCATCCGTGTGTTGATCTTTTATTTCATTACAGTGTAACTATTGTTAATGCTATATTAGTATGTTAAGGAAAAAAGTTATTTTCTTTGATCGAGAACACTATTCATCCAAACAGTGGAACTAAACTTTAACCGGTTAATTCAATATATGTGTTTTTTTTTTTTCCCAAAATTCAATATATGTGTTCAATACAAATAAACAATCATAATTCTCCCTAGTAGCCAAAAAATATACCATGTGCTAGATCGATTATCTCAACACGCACAAATGATAATGGTTCGATCAATTTGACTACGTCCACGGGTAATGACGGCTGGCTATTTTAGTAATGGTCTCTACGTCACCATTTTACAGAGAATACAACGTTTTATATATTGCTGTGGAAATAAATTATTATATCGAAAAAATTCGGGTTAGGACACCGCCCCGAACCACACCTTCGGTGGTGGAGGCTACAGCCCCCAAACCACCCCTGAACTCACCGCAGAGGTCGTATACATAATGCAACACCATGCTTTGTCTAGTCATAATAACGGATTAACTGACAAAATGTTAGAAAGCGTGTCACTTATTATTGTTAATCGGGTAGCCTTCTCCTAATATAATTCCATTGTTACTTTAATTTATTAGACTGCAATCGTAAGATATACCAAGAACACATTGACAAACAAATGAAAATGAGTGAATAAATCAAAGGAAAGCAGGCCAGTATATTGAATAGAAAAAGAATGTAATAGTACATACCCTAATTCGATAGATTTCAGATTAGAAATTTATTGAAGATGGGATGATATGAACCTGCAAACCTGATCGGGAATGGAAGAAACCCACAAAAAAAAAAAATGTAACTTCTGTGTACCCCAATTCATTAAGCGTGACAGTAGCATAGAATCTCTTGTTTCTCATTCATGTTGGTTTCTTGATGCTTTAAAGGGATGAAAATTAGGGTAGGACTCACACTTCTCATGCGACCTCATTGAAACTTCATCAACCACTGGACCATAAAGTATTTTCCATTGACATCTCAGTGTGAATGTCTGGCAGCCCGTTGAGTGGTATGAATGGTCTAACCCTAAAGCGTTGGCAGATGGAGGGGGGCTGAAATATGGGAATTCTTGATTGTGAAACGGTACAAAGAGTAGCATGTTAAGTGCTGACTTTTGATTGTGAAACGGTAGAATCTACATTTTGTGATGATGGTTGGGTTGAGGACAGCTTGTGTTTTTTATATTGGTATTGGTATGGTAAAAATATGTATATATACAATAAAGAAAGTTAACATAATCTATAATATAAATATAATATAGTATAAAACCCACCGTTGGCTATATGTATATGTTAATAAATATATTTCACATTTATTATTAACATCATCACCAACACAAATTTGTAAAAAATATATTTTGTATTCGTTCATAATCAACACATGTTTCTAAAATATAATAATGTGTTATATAACTCTTATTATGACAATATATATAATCTAATATTAACATTATTCTCATATATATATACATCTTTCGATGGGTTTCTTCCCGATTAAGATTAATATATATGGACTGCTCTTCAATTGAATTATTGCTAAAAAAAAATTGCTCTTCTTCTCTAAATCATTGAGGCTGGGTGTGATGATCATACTGTACTAAGATGATCAATTTGTTATTGTACGAAGATGCTCTTCAGTTGCGCCAAGAACATATATTAAGTTTTTGAGGTCATATATATCATCTAATAATTAATATTTGTTATTTTGATCACTTTCTTTCCGAGTTTCAGGACATCTTTATAAGTTATATTCGCTTATTTTATTTTATTTTATTTACCGTTTGCTTATGGAAGTCATTTTTTCAGATGAATCTAAGAGTCATTTTTTTCCCTCTGATTTAGGTCATCAAAGCTGATCATAACCAACAGGGTAGAAGATCCGCTATGATACAGGTTATATTACCAGCCAATGCCCATTTATTTTAATTTTGACTTGAGTTGTGGAATTTAAAAAAAAAATAAAAAAAAATTGAATTGAGTTGTGGAAATGAATTATGACATTCTTGAACCTCCTTAAACTCCACGCTTTTTTTAAGATATTTTTTGAAAATGGTATAGGACAAATGACCAATTATATTAGTGCGATTTGAAAGATGTGATGCTTAAAAATACCGTTGCTTATTATTCTAAGAGGGCTTCAGAATGGATCTTGGAAGATTATCTCCAGATTTACATATTAAATGTAAGGCATATTATCACTGTTTATACTGATAACTTTTCGTTGAAACTTTAACAGTTTGAAAATTGTTATTTCGATTTTAGGCTAATGACTGATGAGTATCTGAAGAGGGAGAAAAATAGAGTTTCTCATTACTTACATGTTAGTAGTGAGTCGAAGTTACTCGAGGTTAGTTTCTCTTCTTTTTTAATCTTTCCAGTAATTTCTAGCATATGACTTGTTTTTTTTTTACTTATACAAAAATTACACGAATTAAGTACATACTACATATAATAAACATGTTATTGTTTGTGTGCAGAAAGTCGACATGAGTCACTAGCTATCTACGCGAACCCAACTACTTGAGAAAGAACATTCAGGATAACATGCATTGCTTAGCTAGAGATGACAATGTCATGTATTTTATCTTTTATTATATACATATATGCATTATATTGTTGAATTTAGTTGATGTGCATATCAATCTATTGTACATTTTCATTTTTTTTTCAAATGGTTTTAGGTTGAGGTTTCTAAAAAATTCCAAAAGGCTTTGAACCAATTCCTAATATGTTTAAACAGGTTTGCAGTAAATAATTACACTCTTTGACTGAGTTTGATCCATGACCAAAGAGTTTAAACCAGCTGAAGATGCAGCTACAATAAAAGGGTGGCACTTTTATATTGGGATTCGGCTAAAATAAACTCAAGTTTATTTTAACTCAATTTCTCAGCCATCAGATTATGCATGTGTAAAAGATAATTTTTATCTCTCTTGAATTCTAATTGATTCTCTCTCATGATCTAACGGCTGAGAAATAAAGTTGAAATAAACTCGACTGCATTTTAGCCAGCCCCTATTATATTTCAAACTAATAGAAGGTTTCCAAAATCATATTAAACAATGCTGAGGTTATTTACTGTAAAATAACATTATTAGTAGTATTTTGAAGTCCAATCTTATCACAACAAAACGATGGTACACGAAGAGTGAATTGTATATATATAATAGTATGACATACACAAGAACTTTCAGGAAAAAAAAAAGAAGAAGAAAAGAGTGGAGCTGAATAGTGTTGTCTGACTGTATTTGATTGCCTTGTCAATGACAAAACTAAAGTTCTTCCCCTAAAACCCCTTCAAAATTCCTATGAGAAGTGCCACCATAAAACATGTTTAGAATAACAAATATCAATACATAGTGGTATGTTAGATGTAAATGTTATACAACTTGGAGAAACGATTGTTATTATTGTTCATCCAATATAATTAACGTACTTAGTCCTCTTTTTAAAATATAAAATATAAAAGTTGGAGGTACAAAATATTTTGTGACAATTAGTAAATAGTTGGAATCGCGAATTCTTCATACATATTATAAGCTAATGCACAAACCGCATGACACCGAAATTGAATTGAAACCAAGAAAATTATACTTGAATTGATATTCATTTATCTTTTAACCAATATAAATAGAGAGACTTGTCCTCACCCCTAATGGGTGTCTTTTATTTATCCAAAGGGTGTCACTTTTAATCCAACCGAATTAGACCGTACGAGTAGACATTAATAATGGACAAACCGTATTAGACCGGCTATACCGGCTAACCTCAGCAAATTGCCGCACTAAATAACAAACGACTCGAATGTTTCACAGCAAATAGGAAGAGAAGAAGACGTCTGTAACCGCTACCACTCCAGATTGTTTCTTCCGATCACATGTCGCTCGTCTGCCGCTCGCCTGTCCCCCACCCGGCGCTGTAGAGTCCATACCGCAACGAATTCCGTTCGAACTTCCCTTCGCCCGCCGTTCGTCCTTCGCTATTGATTCAATTTAAAGGTTACTGCTTCTTTCTGACCCCCTACTGATTATGTTCGTTTGATTCTGTTAGCTTGGTCCACTCTCAGTCCGCCCAACTCTGTTAGTGCCAATTTCATTCGTTATGTACTCAATTTCGCTCTTTCAAAGGTCTCGCTGTCGCTGCAACAAATAACTGATCATCCTGGGTATTCAAAGTGATTCTCTTGTTAAGGTGAGAACGAGAACTTGATAAGGACTGTAGACCTTACTTCCCAATTGCTTACCATGTTAGACTCATATAATTGGTCTGCAATGAATGGTAAGTACTAACTTACTAACTCCACATACAAAGTGTAATTCATAGCAATTACATCATTCCAAGTTCTGCAAACTTACCGTTCACTATAGACCAATCACCTTGGGTATCATTCATTGCAGACCAATTATTTTCCAACTGCTTACCAACTTGGAATATATATAATGTGACACATTAGCAAATTCCTATCTTATGTTGTATGTTTGTGTTTATGCTTTGCGGTTAAGAAGAGTTAAATGTACTGTATTACCAAAATCTAAAGTCCTTTTAGAGAAGACAATTTTTTGACTAACAAGATTCCGTTGACATTTTTTAATGGTTACCAATTATGCTGAGAGTTATTCTCTCGATTAGCTGAGAACTTGGTACAAGAAGACCTTATTTTCCATTGTGTTGGTTTTAAATTCTATTTTGGGCTTCCACCAAACTTCTCTCCATACCAAAATTCCATTGTGTTGGTTTTAAATTCTATTTTGGGCTTCTATTTTGAACCAATGTGCAAATGCAGCATTATGCTCCAACATCAACACACGGGGACTTTTTCCTTTCCGATATATGACTCTATGATGTTCACTATAATTAAAACATAATGACCATACTTTGAACACTCGTAGTTACTGAAAACAATAGCATAGATGAGACAAAGTCGGTAAAGATTGAACTTACTCAATATAGGATTGTACTTCTTTGCAGTTACTTAAAATGTACAAGTGACATTAAGAACGCTCAGTTATGCTTAGCCTGCGAACAACGGAACCTCCTATGAGAGTTCCAACTTTGTGAAATATATCAAATCTTCCCTCGTTGGATACATCTACCGTGATAGGCACCTGGTGGGTTCTAGTGAATCTTGTCTCAGTGTCGTGTAAATACCGAGAGAAAAATGTTGCACACTCCATTGCAACAAATCCCTCTGCGATAGAGGCTTCCGGATATCTTCTGTTTCGCACGAAAGATTTCATTACACCCATTAACCTACACGTAAAAATTTATATCATTTTTAAATAGATATCTTACTCGTAATTCAAAATTAAATTGACTATTATATAAATACATACCTCTCGATAAAGTACATCCATCGAAATTGAACCGGGCCCGCTATAAGAGCTTCTTCAACTAGATGAATTACCAAGTGTACGGTAATGTCAAAAAATGCTGGTGGAAATAGTCGTTCGAGGTCACACATTATAATGGGTAAATCAAGCTGGAGTTGTTCTAAATCTTCCACTATTAACTCCTTGGCGCACAAAATGTTGAATGCTCGACTGAGCTTAATTAAGGTCCCACATAACGGCTTAGGTAGAACACCTCGAATAGCCATTGGCAATAGACGTTGCATGAGCACATGGTAGTCATGACTCTTCAATCCAATAATCTTCCGCTCCTTAACTTTCACACACCGTGAAATGTTCGAAGAAAATCCACCCGGAAGTGACAAATTTTTAAGGAATTGACATATTATAGTTTTTTCCTCATTTGTCAATGTATACTGAGCAGGAGGAATAACTGTCCCCTAATGACAGGATGTAGTGCAGGTCTAATACCTATTCACTGCAAGTCTTTTCGGGCGTTCAGGTTGTCATTACTCCTTCCTCCAACACCAAGCAAAATGTTCATTATGTTCTCACAAACGTTCTTCTCAATATGCATAACATCTAAGTTATGAGGCAACTAAGACTCTTCCAATATTCCAATTAAAAAAATATGCTCCTCTTTTTCCAATTACCTGCGGGAGACTTAACACCAAATAATTTTAATTTCTTCTGAGTTTTACCGAAAGGAATTTTCTCTAGTAACTACGAGTGTTCAAAGTATGGTCATTATGTTTTAATTATAGTGAACATCATAGAGTCATATATCGGAAAAGAAAAAGTCCCCGTGTGTTGATGTTGGAGCATAATGCTGCAATTGCAGATTGGTTCAAAATAGAATTTAAAACCAACACAATGGAAAATAAGGTCTTCTTGTACCAAGTTCTCAGCTAATCGAGAGAATAACTCTCGGTATAATTGGTAACCATTAAAAAATGTCAACGGAATCTTGTTAGTCAGAAAATTGTCTTCTCTAAAAGGACTTTAGATTTTGGTAATACAGTACATTTAACTCTTCTTAACCGCAAAGCATAAACACAAACATACAACATAAGATAGGAATTTGCTAATGTGTCACATTATATATATTCCAAGTTGGTAAGCAGTTGGAAAATAATTGGTCTGCAATGAATGATACCCAAGGTGATTGGTCTATAGTGAACGGTAAGTTTGCAGAACTTGGAATGATGTAATTGCTATGAATTACACTTTGTATGTGGAGTTAGTAAGTTAGTACTTACCATTCATTGCAGACCAATTATATGAGTCTAACATGGTAAGCAATTGGGAAATAAGGTCTACAGTCCTTATCAAGTTCTCGTTCTCATCTTAACAAGAGAATCACTTTGAATACCCAGGATGATCAGCTATTTGTTGCAGCGACAGCGAGACCTTTGAAAGAGCGAAATTGAGTACATAACGAATGAAATTGGCACTAACAGAGTTGGGCGGACTGAGAGTGGACCAGGCTAACAGAATCAAACGAACATAATCAGTAGGGGTCAGAAAGAAGCAGTAACCTTTAAATTGAATCAATAGCGAAGGACGAACGGCGAGCGAAGGGAAGTTCGAACGAAATTCGTTGCGGTATGGACTCTACAACGCCGGGTGGGGGACAGGCTAGCGGGCAAGCGGCAGACGAGCGACATGTGATCAGAAGAAACAATCTGGAGTGGTAGCGGTTACAAACGTCTTCTTCTCTTCCTATTTGCTGTGAAACATTCGAGTCGTTTGTTATTTAGTGCGGCAATATGCTGAGGTAATACAGTTTGTCCATTATTAATGTCTACTCGTACGGTCTAATTCGGTTGGATTACGATTGAACTTACTCAATATAGGATTGTACTTCTTTGCAGTTACTTAAAATGTACAAGTGACATTGAGAATGCTCAGTTATGCTTAGCCTGCGAACAACGGAACCTCCTATGGGAGTTCCAACTTTGTGAAATATATCAAATCTTCCCTCGTTGTATACATCTACCGTGATAGGCACCTGGTGGGTTCTAGTGAATCTTGTCTCAGTGTCGTGTAAATACCGAGAACAAAATGTTGCACACTCCATTGCAACAAACCCCTCTGCGATAGAGGCTTCCGGATATCTTCTGTTTCGCACGAAAGATTTCATTACACCCATTAACCTACACGTAAAAAATTATATCATTTTTAAACAGATATCTTACTCGTAATTCAAAATTAAATTGACTATTATATAAATACATACCTCTCGATAAAGTACATCCATCGAAATTGAACCGGGCCCGCTATAAGAGCTTCTTCAACTAGATGAATTACCAAGTGTACGGTAATGTCAAAAAATGCTGGTGGAAATAGTCGTTCGAGGTCACACATTATAATGGGTAAATCAAGCTGGAGTTGTTCTAAATCTTCCACTATTAACTCCTTGGCGCACAGAATGTTGAATGCTTGACTGAGCTTAATTAAGGTCCCACATAACGGCTTAGGTAGAACACCTCGAATAGCCATTGGCAATAGACGTTGCATGAGCACATGGTAGTCATGACTCTTCAATCCAATAATCTTCCGCTCCTTAACTTTCACACACCGTGAAATGTTCGAAGAAAATCCACCCGGAAGTGACAAATTTTTAAGGAATTGACATATTATAGTTTTTTCCTCATTTGTCAATGTATACTGAGCATGAGGAATAACTGTCTTGGCACCCCTAATGACAGGATGTAGTGCAGGTCTAATACCCATTAACTGCAAGTCTTTTCGGGCGTTCAGGTTGTCATTACTCCTTCCTCCAACACTAAGCAAAATGTTCATTATGTTCTCACAAACGTTCTTCTCAATATGCATAACATCTAAGTTATGAGGCAACTAAGACTCTTCCAATATTCCAATTCAAAAAATATGCTCCTCTTTTTCCAATTAACTGCAGGAGACTTAACACCAAATAATTTTAATTTCTTCTGAGTTTTACCGAAAGGAATTTTCTCTAGTAACTCCAGCTGAGCTAACACTTCATCTCCTGATCGTCTTCTAGGACTCGGCCTATGCTCCCGTTTGCCGTCAAATGCACTTTTATTATCCCTAAAAGGATGGTCTGACTGCAAATATCTTCTGCTCCCCATAAAAGATTGTTTATTCCCATGAACTAGGCGGTGGTAACATGTGTCCATTTGACAAACAGGGCATGTTAAAAAGCCGGACGTACACCAACCAGATATTGAACCATAAGCAGGAAAATCGTTTATCGTCCATAAAATTGCTGCATGCAACTGAAAGTATTCTTTTCGGGATGCATCGTAAGTCCTAACACCGTATTCCCACAACTCCTTCAGTTCATCAACAAGAGGCCGTAGGTACACATCGATATCATTGCCCGGAGATGTAGGACCGGGAATGATCATTGAAAGAAAGTAATTTGGATCTTTCATGCATTCATTATTTGACATGTTATACGGAATTAGAATTGCGGGCCACATGCTGTAAGACTTGTTGGAGAATGGATTGAACCCATCACTAGCAAAGCCTAACCTTACATTTCGTGGATCTGCAGCAAAAGCAGGCCGAACACTATCTAGTGCTTTCCATGCCTTGGTATCTGCCGGATGCCGTAGAACTCCATCCTTCTTTCTACCCTCTTCGTGCCACCTCATACTACCCGCAGTCTTATCCGACATAAAATGCCTTTGAAGTCGTGGGATCAATGGAAAATATGGCATACTTTTCACCGGAACCTTTTTCCTAATTCTCTTGCCTCCATTACTTGTTGACACATTCTCTGCTTGTTTCGGTTGTACCCACCTCGACTCATTACATATATGGCAAGAATCAGCATCAGTGTACTCCTTATAATAAAGAATACAATCATTCTTGCATACATCAATCTTTTTGTACCCTAATCCCAAATCAGAGACAAATTTATTCGCCTCACGGTAAGATCCCGGTGCCGTATTTTCCTGCGGAAGACATTTCTTGAAAAATTCCAGCATCTTGGACATCCCTGAATCACTAATCTTGTAAAGACATTTTATGTGTAATATCTCAACAATGTATGACATCTTTGAATATTCCATGCAACCTGGATAAAGACTTTTTTCACACTCTTTCAACAACCTATTAAACTTTGCACCATCTTCTTCAAGTTCAATATCATCCGTAGACCATGTTCGTGCACCGGTAACATCATAGACAATCTCATGCATCTCCTCAAAGTTACGAGTAGTTGAAGATACATCAAGTTTTTCTTCTCCATGAGATGTCCAATTTGTGTATGTAGGTTGGATACCTTTCCACAAGAGGTGACTATCAACTTCATCAGGAGTTTGATATATAGCATTAACGCAGTTAATGCAAGGGCATCTGATCTTCAATCTTCCTTCTCTATCAACTATAGTAGGACCACACAATGCCAATTCAATGAATTTTTCTACTCCATCCATGTACTCTGTACTTGCCCGATCTTTAGACATCCAACTCTTATCAATTGGTGGATCTATTAGCATATTTTAGTAGAAAATCGATGTTACCTAAAAATTGAAATAGCAAAAAAACAAAATCAAAATAACTATGGAATTCAAGTGCTTAAAAAATACACAACCATAATCCTATAGAAGAAACAATCGTTTTATAAAGGAATTTCACCAAACTAGATGCCACAACCTAGGAAAAGAAGATGAATTCATAGAAAGAATAGGAATTTAGATGTATTATATGAGAAATTCAACTTACATAAGAATTGTTATTGTCTGTGTACGCACAAGAAAGGAAGAGAACGACTAGAAGATGTAGAAGCACAATGAAAGACGGCCACAAGAAAGTTATTAGCTAAATTTTGATAATTAATGGCGGATTTAAACCCTACAATTCGGCTAAAATTTGTTTAAAAAAATATTTTACCGACGAAATGTGTTTTTGTCGGTAAAACATGTATTACCGACGAAATTTGTAATTTCGTCGGTAAACACTATTTTACCGAGGAAATTAGTTGTTGTAGGTAAAATCTCTATACCGAGGAAGTGTATTTTTCGTCGGTGAAATGGTTTTTTTGTGTAGTTCGAATTTTATTTTATCGAATTGATTGACTTATTACCGACAAATTTGTAGCTTGGTCGGTAAACACTATTTTTACCAAGGAAATTATATGTTATCGGTAAAAACTATTATTACCGAGGAACTTGGTATTTCGTCGGTAAAAAAAATATTTACCGATGAACTTGTTATTACGTCGGTAAAACAAATATTTACCGAGGAATTTGTTGTTACGTCGGTAAAACAAGTATTTACCGAGGGACTTAGTTGTTGTCGATACAAACTATTATTACCGAGGAAGATTATATTTCGTCGGTAAAAACTATTATTACCAAGGAAGTTTATATTTCATCGGTAGAACACGTATTTACCGTGAAATTTATTGTTTCGTCGGTAAAAATATATTTACCGAGGGAACTATATGTTGTCGGTAAACACTATTTTGACCGAGGAAGTGTATATTTCATCGATGAAAAGGATCATGAGCGACAACAAAAATTATGTCGGTAAACATATATAATTCCGACGAAATTGAATACCGACTAAATATATTATTTTTCGTCGGTGATATATTTTAGACTAATTTTAAATTAATATTAATA
The DNA here is from genome assembly GCA_036873135.1 of Clarkia xantiana subsp. parviflora. Lineage (NCBI taxonomy): Eukaryota > Viridiplantae > Streptophyta > Magnoliopsida > Myrtales > Onagraceae > Clarkia > Clarkia xantiana. The sequence goes on along the minus strand of JAPTYO010000008.1, from coordinate 23,198,395 downwards.
CTTGCCGACGAAACACTTTAGGTCGGTAAAACGTATATTTACCAACAATTTTAATTTTTATCGGTGTAAAATGCTAATACCAATGAAAAAGTATTATCTGTTGGTAATACTTATAGTTTTCACCGACAAAAATTAAATTTTCGTCGGTAAAAGTAATTATTACCGAGGAAAACAAAATTCGTCGGTAATAATTTGAATTTCCGATGAATAATAATTTTTGTCGGTGTATGTAATATTTACCGACGAAAATTATACCGACGAAAATAATTTTCGTCGGTAATTGCCTTATCTCCAGTAGTGTTTATACTTTGCTGTTAACAAAAGTTCAATGTATTGCTTCAAATTTCCAAGTTGTGCAATCATTCTACATGATGCAATTCGGCCTCCAAAAGCTCTCTTCCTAGGTGGTTCCTTTGTACCTTACGTTGACAATGTTATAAATTCATCCCTTGTAGAAAGCTTTTTAGTGGGTTAGCATACAGTAATGAGGATTCAAGATTGAGACCTAGAACGTGTTTTGCTTCATGAGCTTTACTAGAAAGTCGGGTCCGCCAATCTGAATCTGATGTCTTCAGCTATGGAGAAGGATGGTGTTCTAGATGCTTTTGACTGTTGGGTTGATCAGAAGTTGAGTGTTAAGATTCCATTCAAGAATTGTACACTCATTTTGCTACAAGTTTATTGTGGGTCTTTCTAGATTTAAAGTTTTATCATAGTATCTTGTTAATCTTCGTATTGATTACTGCGAAGTTGAATTGATTCACTGTTATAATTAATAATGACTTAGGTTGTAGCTGAGCTCTAAATGATTCCAACCATATGAATTTAAAAAATCTACCAAACTTTTCTTTTTACTTCTTTTTTATGCAATATTGTTTCGTCATGTCAAATAGTTTCAATACTTTGGGAAATTGTGCTTTATTTGTAAAGTTACTCATTTTCTCACACTGTATGTGGAGTTAGTTGAATGATGTAATTGCTATGACTATTTTCAGGGTGCAGATTTGCAGAAACTTGGGAATACTTGTTTCTTTAACTCAGTAGTGCAATGTCTGACATATACCGAACAATTGGCTGATTATTTGCAGAATGAAAATCACCAGAGTTCTTGTGAGTTAATATCTATACTTTCTCCCATTCATATTAAATAATCTAGCTACTCGCTCTCTAGAGATGATTAATCCTCGTTCTGTCATGAATTCTTAATTTTAATTTAGCATTTAATTAACAAATAAATATATTCCACTGAAAGGTTGGCAGTTTCTGTAGATTATTTTGAGGGTGATATTTTGTTAATCAATAATACTTGGATTATCCAAGAATATTATTGTTCCTTATATCTATATACTTAATATTCATGTTTTTATTATTTTTATCCCCTTGTTGTTATGTGCATTTTGCATATTCATATTGAAATGTATTTTGATGAAATTAAATGCTCAATATATCATTAGAGAGATGTCAAATAGATAATATATTCAGTATAATTATACCGATCCATGGATTAAAAGAGATAACAGACGAACGTACATGACATTCATATAGTCTAGGTAGGTGTTTTTTTGAGTTGATGATTCAAAATATCGATGGAACGACAATTATGACTTCTCAGTTATCATGCAATCTATTTGAATTATACTTTGATGACCCCAAGATCATTGGTTCAGGTAATCTCCCTGATAATAGCAACTTGGCATTGAACGAGTGACTTGGAACTGCATATACTTTTTTTCCTAAAACAATGAATTGGTGATGCGATAAAAGTATAGAATGAAAACTATGAAAACATTTTGTTATAAAAGTATAGAATGAATTGCCTACTTATAGTGATTATGTGTTATTGAATATTCAATTTATATTTTTCAATATTATAAATTGTATTATTCGACTCATGACAATTTTCTCATATACTATTTTTTATTTGCAGTATGTTGGCGCCCACTTTCAAAGAGATAATCATGTAATTAAGGATTCATACAGTAGTACCCTTTCTAGAAGGTTCACATTTCTTTCTCCAGACTTTTAAGCCAAAATTTTAAATTATTTCATCCAAATCATTTTCTTCACTTAATATGATCTTATATTTTTACTATCCAGTTTGAATACTTGATTTATTCTTTTCAAGTCCATTGTAAATACTTACATGATATAATACTAGCGAAACTTCAGACTGTCTATACTGGTTCAGAAACCATGGATCTTCAATGGTCAGCCACTACTCCCTCAATTTGGTTTATAAATTTTTTTCATGGTGTTTTATGTTTAGAGTTATTAGTCAGATTGTATGTCATATGTCTCATTTTATATCCATAGTTTGTCTTCAACATGGATGAGCACTATTTACGACCTGAAGTCGGAAATCTATGTCTCACCTTATTCAGTGAAGCTACATCTAATTTCACTTGTTTCAGATATTTTGTTGTTTGTTTCTTGCTCCTTTGTCCTTCCTTTAAATTTCCATTAGAATCGACTCTTTGAATATTAGTTCCACTTCCAATTATTATTTCTTAATTTTCTTGTTATTGTTATTAACATTGATATAATTACAAAGAAAATTTAGAATAATACTTAACAATAGCGCGTGCAACGCATGCGCGAAACAACTAGTATATTAACAAAAGGATAGAACTCATGATTTCTAAATACTCCATTTATGAATCATCGACTTGAATAAATCTCAGTTAATTCTATAATTACACCATGGACATCTCACTTGATTTCAGACCATGATCAATAATTAAATACACAGTTATATACCCATCAACACAAACTTAGATGATATTGGTCACGGAAACTATTCTTAAAACGTCTAAGATAAGTAGCTATGAATGTTCATTCAATCACAAGCTCGTGGACGCATAAGCACATGAATCCAACATCTAATTTGATCTATCGAATATGATAAGTCAGGCTCTCATAAGATGTTCATTACAGAATTTTAGATTGAAAGATCAAGTCCAAAACCATAAATTTACCTACAAAAATCAATTTCAAGCAATTTTACGCATGCAAAATGGAACCATTAGAAAGAAGTTTAGCATACTTCCATGTCAATAAAAATTACAATTCATATGATATGTTTACAAACCTTACCTAAGTTAGTACTGAAAGCTTGCCCTTCATTCTCAAAGCCACTTGGAACGTTTTCAAACTTCCGCATAAGCTTTTCTGTAGGTAGCACAATAATTTTAGGGTTAATAACTAAAAAAATGTTCAACGTTTACCCTATGTTAAAATTAGGTGTTTGAAGTTTCAAATGTTAAACTTTAGTGTCGAATGTTCACTACAAGAAAAGGTGACTTTAGCGACACTAAGCAGCGGCACTACCAAAAAACTGTCGAATTTTTTATATTATTTTGAAGATAGCGGCACGTATTATGGTGCCCCTGTTTTTTTTCACGTACCGACACTTTTGAAGTGTCGTTAGGCTCTAAACAACTAACGACACTTAACAAAGTGCCGTTAAAAAAAAAACATCGACACTTTGTCTAGTGTCGCTGTCTTTTTCAACTAATTATTTTAAATAATAATAATAACCATCGACACTTTGTCTAGTGTCGTTGTCTTTTTCACATATCGGCACTTCATAAAGTGTCGTTGTTTATTTATTATTTATTTTTTAAAAATAATAATAATAACCATCGGTAATTTTTCTAATGTCGTTGTCTTTTTCACATATTGGGTATAACAAAGCAGAAGGCCCATAATAGCAGTTGACCCAATCCAACCTCCATGAGTGAACAAGTCTATCTGCCTTCGTTCTCTCCCCAATCTCGCTGCCTTCGTTATCTGCCCTCCACGATTGTCTTCCTCAGCTGCGATTGTCTTCTCGGGCAACCTTAAGTCTAGCTGCCTTCGTGATTGTGGCCCTAACTCTCCGGTCATCCTCTGATTTCGTCGCCCTCAGATCTGGTCGCCCTCAGATTTGGTCGCCATCAGCGCCGATCGTCAGTAAGCTTTCTCTACCCAACATACTAGATTTAAGATTCATAGGAAGTTTCGATTTCCCCCATAGGGATCATGTCAATGCTTTTTAGATTTGCAACTGTTGTCATATTGCTCGAATTAGGGCAGATTTGGTGTTTGACTAGATTTGCGTGTTAATTATTATTAACGTTATTGATTGAATTCAGATTAGTTTTCTGAACATGTATTTCGTTCTATTTTCTAACGATAGATCTACTGCATGTAAGAATTGCTAGTGTTTCCAGTTGCAAACACGTCCTCCATGCTCCAGCTCCCCCGACCACGTATGCTTCTGTTGTTCCTACTTGTTCCCCTCATTGATCCAGCCATATCTATCCCATTCATATTCCTCGGTGATATAATCTATTCTCTCTATATGTATGCATACACATACCTATCTATTGTATTTACTAAGTATTATATGTATATATAATTAATTAATGCATAAGAGTGTCCTAGATATGCATATTGCTATAGTCCTAGATATTAGGATGTTATATTAGTTTGCTCGGTTTAGGAGTTGTTTATCGATCAAATATCCTATTGTCTTCTTTGTTAACTTACCATTTTCCTCTTCAGTAGAGTTATTTCAGAAAGGAATCAATCTGATTTTCAAACTCAACAGGAATAAGAATAGAGAAGATATTGGTGTTGAATCACAAGAGTCTCCTACTCTTGAGACAGGATTGGAGTCATTCAATCATAATCAAGTTGAGGAGGCGAAATCAAAAGTCAAGGAGTTAGAAATCGTAGGTAATACTTCATACCCAAGTGTTCATAGTCAAATCAGATTTCATGATTTTTCAAATTGCATGACTTGTTAGTTTATGTGATATGATATAGAACTCTCTTTGTATTGTATTTACAGGGTCGATATGCAGCATTTTCACATCCATTCAGGTCTGTAAATATTGTGAAGTTTAAAAAGTAACATTCTCAAGTCGTTATGTTCAAATTTATTAATGATAATTTTGTGCATTTTATTGTAGGGGGTTGGGAGGATACCAACTATACTGCACCACTAAATCCAAGGGTTGCGCCACAAATCTCAAGTGCTAGTCAGGTTGGTTCTTGCTCACAATAATGTTTTATTAGATCGATAGGAGAATTCAATTTATAGGTTTGATGTTTATATTTTGTGACAAGAATTGGAGTTGTAATATTATCTTGAATATATAGGAGAATACTTATTAAAAAATAGTTCATAATTGTGTATCAGTATATGGATTTATGTGCCTTTGATTTGACTTTGTATTATATTCAACTTCAATATACTTGTATATCGTAAATGTTTCACATGGGTTTCAGGTGGGGTTAACTGCATATTTTGAGAAGCATGATGTTTTTTTATGCAGTTCTTGGATGAGAATGTCTACAACAACGAGGTATTTTTTTTTTGCAATTACGTTGCTGACACATGCATGCATGTTGTATCCTATCAATGTTTAGATGTTCATCTTCATCTGATTTACAGTAAATAGTGATTAAAATTGTAGACACAATCTAATCCATTGCTTCCAGTTCACAGTTCACACCTTCAAATATCCATATAAAAGTTATTTTGCTGCCAAATATGTTCCCATCCTTCAATCGATTTTTATTCATATTGCTATATTGATAGTATTCAGGATTTGATAGGGTATTTGTTTGATGTTATGTAAGTTCTCTTTTGATGTTTGTTTCATTCATGCTCACCCACAACATTTGTTGCCACAATTAAAAGTAGTTACGCTTTATGCAGGAACTTTATGTCTTTGCTATTGGGGTTGGGCTCAGTAACTTCGACAAAGCATTCGTAAATGTAAGTACTTTACTTAATCTGTAACGGTAAGTACTCCACTTAATCCGTAACTGTAAGTACTCCACTTAATGGACCATCGAACAAATTTCTTTAAAAACAACATTTATTTATCAATTGAACTTGGTTATTGTTTATGTTTGTATGATAGTGCTTGTTATATTAGGAGGTGCATTTATGCTCAAATGAAATGTTTGGTGCTCATTTCTAACTTTTTTTTTACCATGATTGCATAATGAGAGTTACATCAGACTTAAGGATTTGAAACTAAAATGTACTAATATATATATATATATATTAATCCAAATGTCCAAATGTCAAATTCTCAGCACTAGATTTCTTTATTCAAAATAGAATATATTTAAGCTATATTGTAATCACCTCAATTCATTTGCATAGCTCCAAAATTAGAAGAAAGATAACATGAAACAGATTTCTTGATTTCTGGGTAGCCTAACATTTTGTTTCTTCTTTATTTTGAACAGCATGTTGCTCGGAAGTAAAGAAAAAGTAGCATGGTATTTACTGGTGTGTATGCAACTTCCATCTATGTTCTAATCATATCAAGAGTCATTAAATTATAATGATAAAGTTTTGTATAACTTTAGATTTGGGACTTTGCTCTTGCAATTGGTGTTCTAATCTTATAATAGTCATTAAAACTATAATGAGATAGTTTTGTATTACTTTAGATTTGGAACTTTGCTTGTTGCAGTTGGTGTACGTCTCTATGATTGAAATATATGTATATATATTTATATATATTTCTACTTTTTTTTGTTTTTATTTTAAACTTAGCGGCACTTTTGAAAGTGCCGATATATTTAAAAAAAATACAATTGTGGCACTAATCCCAAGTGCCGTTAGGCGGGTGTGTGCGGCATTTGTGGAAGTGCCGTTACGCGGGTGTGTGTGGCATTTGTGGAAGTGTCGTTACGCGGGTGTGTGCGGCATTTGTGGAAGCGCCGTTAGAAGGTGTGTACGGCACCAACAAAAGCGCCGGGATTGCCTTGCGACACTACATTCCTAGGTGCTTTTGTGAAGTGCCGCTAGGTTGCTAGTGGCACCATAAAAGTGCCGTTATTAGACATAAAAAGTGCCACTAAAACTTATTTTCTTGTAGTGGTTTCAATTTTGTTAAAATGTGCTGTCTCGGTGTGATTACTTTAGAGAAGTCAATTCCGACGAAACCGTCTGTCAAATTCGAGCTCCCATACGCACTCCCTTCTCGTCATCTTGCCGGGACCGTTACCTAAGAAGTTGACCACATTCGCGCAAGTAAATCTGACATAGTTGTCCTTGGAAAATTGCTTCACACCACTCTTCAAGAAACTTTTTTTTTTTAAAAAAATATTCAATTTTTAGGTGAAATTTGACAATTTTATGAAAAGTAAAGAGTGATAGATTATCAGTGAGTGGGTGGGTTGATGAAAATGACTGAATGAAGATGAAAAGACGCGCAGAGACACCAAATTTCAACAAAAATAAAACTTGGGGCCGTTTATTTTAACATTTTAAACTTCAAACATCTAATTTTAATATATGATAAACCTTGGATATTTTTTAGTTATTAACCCATAATTATATCATATGAAGTAAGAACTAAAAATAACACAAGAAATATGTGACAGTGACAAACCTCTTCCTCTTCGTTGTCTGGCCAAACATATGAGGGATAATTACCAACATATCGTTGACAGTGTCAAACAACAACTATTATAGGGATTTTTTTTTCTTATGATACGGTTTTCTCTTTTGTTAACGTGTCAGCTCCGAAAAGTTTATATCATGCATGTATAGACCTTTCTAACAAAATGAGATGCATTAAGAATCAAGAAAATGCAAATTCGTAAAACTCACCTCATAACAAAAGGGAGATATCTTACACCTTTGTGTACAACTTTTAGATTGAAACCTCGAATAATAATCTCATAATTTTTTTACTCAAGTTCTCAAAATCTTCATTAATTTGAAAACTATATATACATATAATAGAGTTAATTTTAAAGCCATCTTATGAATTGTAATTTTTTCTTGTAAAAAGTGTATCTAAGGATATTCAATATCACATTCATAAGGACATGAGTTTCCATATTGTGGATTTCTTCATTAGAAAAAAAAGGGTTCATATGGGCCAATGTCTATTACAGAGAATATCATTATAGAGAAAAGGTTCTAATGATGAAATCATCTGCTAAAATCATGTCAACTTTTGCATTTCTATGTGAAAGGTTTGAAAGTGACCTTTAAAGTTTCTACCAGTAACATCTTAATTTCTGCTACAAACTATGATCTTCTCTATAAAAGACCATGTAGTATTTTAATCTACAATAAGAAATATTTTGAGAGGATTAGAATGTAAGTGATTTATGTAGAACAAACGCCTGCTAAAAATCTTAAAAGGAAATCAATGTGACAAATATCATAAATTAAAGAGAATGTTATAAATTTGAGTGCCATATTCCTCAAAGAGGACAGTGCATGAAAAAAAAAAATCAAGAGAATTCTCATGGTACCTAAGAAAGATCGAATGGCTTAATATGCTATTCCAAGCTGTAAAATTAAGCTTACCAGCACCCATAGCTTCTACTATGGAAGTGTTATATGTATCCGAATTTTCTTTCTTTACTTCAGCACCACTTAGATCAGTGTCAGCAATTGATCCTCAAGCGGTGAAACTGCATGAAAAAATGTCTATAATCAGATTCAATGGAGTATATACGTAAATAAACGGTGCCAACTAAACATGTTGCTAAACATTAAAAATCATTGAAGGAAGCAAATGAAGATCTCTTCTAGATTTCTCCATTAACCTAGGAACCTTCATATTCTAAGTTTAAATCAACATCCGGGTGAATATTAAAAATTATTAAATTTAGTTTTTCTTTTCATATTATTTAAGATTCATTTTTTCAATAAAGATGGATGGTCCTCCGGTCTTATGAAAATTGAATTATATTTGCATTAACAATGATGATGGAAGCAATTTTTCAGCATATATATTGTAAGGGGCTATAATCTTTGAGTTTAGTTGGTTACCTTTATGGATGCACTGCTGTTGGGAACGGAAGAAGAATTCATGACTCCCTGCAGCAATTCAACTATTTTTAAGAATTAGCATTGAAATCAATTTCAAAAGACAATAATCTTTCAGTTGGGACGTAATTCAATGGGAATAAAATCTACCACTTAAAATAATACCATATTATTAAGATGTAAACCTACACAAAACCAAGATTGAGCAATATAATTCATGGAATAAAAGTTCATGAAAAAAGCTTGCAATGCCAAATGTAAGACACACAGATTTGTTAATGCCTAAAAAGCTAAATGCAGAGAGGAAATGATAGAATATTTTGAGAAAAAGTCGAATTATTTTTAATGTATGAGACAACATATAAAACAAACAAATCGGCACGAAAGTATCTAACTTAAACAACAATAACCTTCTAGAAATTCAGATGCATAATCCTACGAAAAAAGAAACCCATAAATTCCTAGTTAAGATAGATTGAACATTTTGTTAATTTGTGCAGTCTAACTATCATCTTTCAATTTTCTTGGCAGTAACCGGTTATACAGTCACGTATTTGTATCTGATACTCATAATTCTGAAATTTGTGTGAAATCTCAACTCCACAAAAAAAAACTAAAGAAGGAAACCATATGGGGTGAGGGGCGTACCATTCTTCTAGAGGGTTGCAGACTGCCTTCCATGGGCATTTTAGAATGTACCTAATAAAACAAGAAGCAGAAGCAAGAATTTTGCACTCATAATGTCTGCAGAATATGAGTAATCAGTAGTATGATATTTAAGATGTGAATAGAGAAAAGAGATTGACAATGTCCTAATAAATCCTCATCTAACAGTCAAGAATCTAAGCAATTATAATATCTTTCAAAATTAAAGGTAAAGAACCCATGCTAATCAATTGGAACTCCTTTGGTTTTTCTAAGATAGATTTTTCACAACAATACAATAAAAGCCAGCGAGAGAGTAAACAAACAAGCACGCACCAAACTGAATTTGAAGAGCAAACTAACATCAGGTTCATCGCTTGCAATAAAATGCATGATCCCAATGTAAGTGGAATAAAAGTTTCTCAGAGGCATTTTGATAAACATGTTATTGACATTAGAAAGGTCGAACTTTTCAATCGTTACTATGCAACAAACCAACTTCCTGGTTCTACATATAAACCAAATTAATTAAATTGACACTTTAAATATTCAATCAGATTGGTTAAGAAATAAGAAAACAACAAACATATTGATCTGGTAGTTGGATTAGTCGCTGGCACTTTGTAACTTCTAACCGGACGAAACATACAGAGAAAGCTATCGAGAGTGTAAGTCAAACACCTATGGATAGATGAGTTACCTGGATGATGTGGGCGAAGTCTCGGATTTTGGTGTGTGAATACACTTTTTCATGCGCAAACGGCAATTTGAGCAAGACCTATAGTAAACTATGGGGTTTGACGGTTTTTGGCCAAATTCCTTCGTCTAGATGGTCAAATTTGCAGTTTTATGTTTCTTTCGGTCTTTTTTTTATAATTTGTCTGTTTTGTTTGGGGCTTTATTGTTAATTTCGAATTTTGTCCTAGGGTTAAGGTTTTAGATTTTTCAATTTAAACTTTGTTAGCTGTCATTTACATTCAGTTTATTGATATATGAAAAAAACTGAGGTTTTTCTCAACCCTACGTCAATTCTTCGGTATTCTGCGGAATCAACGAATTCTTGCGCCTCTATCCAAAAAATTCTCGGCATTCCCTTGAATCAACGAGTTTTTGTCCCATCTATCCCCACCACGCTGCATCAGATTAGTATCAGAGCCGAAGATCCTGCACGATGCCGTTCCTTGATTGGTTAGCACCAGATCGTACCATGACTGTTCTTGATAATCCAATTTATGATGAGTACGCCGATGATGATGACGTCACAGTGATGATCGACCATCACTCCACCTTCCATGATCCTGGATTTATCCTTTTCCTGACCGTCAGGAGCGACTTCGAAGGCCTCTTGACCTCCGATTTCGGGTACAAGTCAAAAGGGAAATCGACCCCAACATCGGCACCAAGACCACACTTGAACACCGCTTCACGTGAAATTTTTTATGATTTTGTGGCTGAGTGTGTTCTTCTTCCTGCTTCCTATTACTGGCCTTCGTTGCGCAAGATTCGAGGGCGAATCTTCTCTTCCCCGGAGAGAATGATGTGGGCGAAGTCTCGAATTTGGGCGTGCGAGTACAATTTTTCATGCGAAAACGGAAATCAGAGCAAGACCTATAGTAAACTATGGGGTTTGGCGGTTTTTGGACAAATTCCTTCGTCTAGATGGTCAAATTTGCAGTTTTATGTTTCTTTCGGTCTTTTTTATAATTTGTCTGTTTTGTTTGGGGCTTTATTGTTAATTTCGAATTTTGTCCTAGGATTAGGGTTTTAGATTTTTCTATTTAAACATTGTTAGCCGTCATTTACATTCAGTTTATTGATATATGCAAAAAAACTGAGGTTTTCCTCTACCCTGCGTCAATTCTTCAGTATTCCGCGGAATTAACGAATTCTTGCGCCTCTATCCAACAAATTCTCGGTATTCCCTTGAATCAATGAGTTTTTTTCCCATCTATCCCCACCACGCTGCATCACTGGAGGACTCCGGCAGTTTCTGTTTGACAGTGGCAGACTGAGTTAGTGTGGATCGGCAGTGTATTTGGTTCGTGGCTGGCCAAGGAAGATGTCGAGTGCGATCGAGATTGCAAGGCAAACATTGTGTATATATGAGTTTCTTGGAGTTCGCCCGCAGTTTCCGTATTATGGTGGCAAGCGGAGTTGGTGTAATTCGGCGATGTTGTTCCTGGTTGGCGAAGGAATATGTCGAGTGCGCTACAGTTTAAAAAAAGAGACTGAAGAAGAAAGGAAGAGCCGATAGGAGGGTGAGACGGAAGAGACAAGAAAGAGAGCGTCGAAATTGTCGCTAGTAACTGTTTAGTTTTTTCTTTTAAAACATTAATGTTTAATTTCTTCAGCCAACCGGTACATACTGTAGGTGTCTTTTGGTAGTGAGGACACCAAGTACTTTTAATATAGAATAGTATATATATAGAAAAAAAAACTTGATTTTGCACATCATTAAATCACTAAGAATGCAAAAGACGAGACTAATAAATAAATACCAAGTCAATTACGATGAGGGAAAATGGTGTTATCCAGTTCAATATAAGCAGACAAATTTGAATACAGTAATAACATATAGTCACCGTCTTGAATGTGGACATAATTTTATGAAAATAAAGTCTAACATTCCAATGTGCATGAGCAAACCAAACAATTACCTGAAGATATAAATGGATTTATTTATTTTCCACACTATAGAAATGGATTACAATAAAAAATATTTATGATTTGTAAACAATATATATATATACTAGCCACTAACCCCGCGCACCGCGCGGGAAAAATTTCAATTAAAATTAAAATTAAAAAATTAAGTTATTATAGTTTGTTGAACATGCAAGAAAATCTAATATTACACCGACTTTAAATTTTCATAAAGAGTAATGTCAAAGTTATATATAAATGTTTAAAATTGAACATTTGTATTAGTAACATATAAATAATAAGTACCTCCGTGAGCTTGTCGAGCATTAATAAAGTAATTCCAAGTCATTCATCCAACACCATAATAAAAAGGAAAACAAATCATTGACTTAGATGCGCAAGCATATTGGTATCCAACATCCTACATTTAAACCAATCTAGAGTTAATTAATCAATTAAATGTAAGAAAAAAGTACATTTATAAATAATAAATATATATAATCAATAAGAACTGCTATTATTGAAAAAAGAATACGTACATTTATATAATTCATACATGATTATCATCTTCGTACGAAACATATAATATATAGTGATGGGTTCCGATGTAATCGCTAGCCCCGTTAACAGCCAATGGACGACGAGTAGGTCCAGTGGGCCTCGTGAAAAGCCTAGAAGGCCCAGAGGCCCAGCACGAAGGGTCCCGACTTTAGCGGTCCCGATGTATGAGCTGAATGCTCCCGATGAGAAGCCTCTGAGTAGGCCCCGATATGCCTTAGTAAAGGCCCCGATAATAAAGCCCCGCAGAGGCTGGACCTGTCCCGTAGAGACTGAAGGTCCTGGGTGGTGACCTAGAATGAGACAACTCTGGAGTCCCCGACAGGAGTCGTGACTTGTGATCAGAGGACAAAGACCGAGAAACCCGCCTACTAGATAGAGTAGTGGGAGACGGTTAAAGATATAGATAAGCCCCCCCGAGATACGCAGGGCGTGCCCGAGATACGCGGAGTATGGGTAAGATACGCGGAGCGTGGGGCGAAATCTACGGAATCCCTAACGAGATATACGGAATCGTGGCGAGATACACGGAATCACGGGCAAAACGACCAATCATGGCCACGGGTAACTGAGTAACTTCCCCTCCTATATAAAGGAGGAAGTTACCTCAGAAAAACCCTACACTGATACGAACATATACTCTTGCTTACCACCCATTGATTACCGTACTCATTTAAGCATCGGAGAGGGATTCTGGGTCACCACCCAGGCCATCCCCTTTTGCAGGACCACGCGGAGCCCAAGAGTCCAAGCATTCCGTCAAGGACGTAACGGAGCTTCGCCCGTGATCCAACATTGGCGCCGCCTGTGGGAAACTTACGAAAAGCCAAGATAGCTTCTACCAGATCAATGGCCGGTGGTGGCAAGAAGAAGCAAGCTCAGGCTGGCAGTTCTCGTCCCGCAGGAACTGTGAACTCCCCATTGCCAGAACGCGTTGCTGAACAAGGTGAGAACCCTGCTCTCTCCCAGACAGGGGGGCAAGGTGATGGCTATGAGGTCTCAGTCCGAGACGCTGAGACGAACAGGCAGGATGTCCCGCGTAGGGAGGAAGATGAGGCTCCCCCAAACCCGGTGGGCCATGGTAGAGAAGGAGTCCCGCGAAGGGAAGAAGGGTCGTCTTCGAACTCGGAGTTGGCCAAGGCAATAGCGGAGGCTATGCCCATGTTCCTGGCCGCCATGGAGGCCTTGCTGGACAAAAGAGAGGCCGCCAGAAGGGCGGAGGAGTTGCCTCCGCGAGAAGAATTACCACCACCCCCGCCGAGGGTGGACCCAGAGGTTCAGGAGGTTTTGCCCAGGAGCAAGGGCAAGGAGCCGGCACACCCGGAGAAGTTTTTGGTCGACGGCCCAGGACCGGTGCAAAACAGGACAATTCCTCTGAATGGCCCCATCACCCCCGATCAGGTGGTGAAGATCGTGAGCATCTGCATGGGAGATCAGAAGCAGATGACATCGAAGCTGAGGGATCGGTCCAGCCATCCTTTCGTGCCGCGGCTGATTGATACCGTAGCCCCGCCTGGGCTAGGTATTCCGACCATCAAGGAGTACGATGGTGAGGGGGACCCAGTTCGCCATGTGCACAGGCATGTCTATGCCTGTATGGGACGAACATCGAACGATGACCTCATATGCTCATTGTTCCCGATAACTCTGGGAGAAAGGGCCATGACTTGGTTCTTCAGTCTCCCTCCAGGAAGCATCACCTGCTGGGCCGATATGCATGACCGCTTCATCAAGGAGTATCAAGGTCGAAGGCGTCTGCTGAAGAGTGTGAGGACTTTAACCCAGGTGGTGCAGAGGTCCGATGAATCGTTGGCATACTACTACCAGCGGTTCACTGCTAGTGCTGCGGAGATTGACGAAGAAATCTCGGAGGGAGAGATGATTCGTACTTTCCTGAGGAACTTGAGCGCTCCGTACGGCTCTGACCTGATGCATAGCGTAGCCGCGAAGGCTGTGTGGAGTATGGAGGCCCTGCAGGCGAGGGTGAAACAACAAATCGACGTCCAGGAGTCGAAGATTGCTGCTGGAGAACTCGATCCCCCGAAGTCGGGAAGAGGAAAGCCATCGTCCAAGCTGTCGGATGATCGCAAGGGGAGCGACAAGTCGGAGGGAAGTAGAAACCGTGGTCGTCCCGATAAAAGAGAAGACAAGCGTCCTCCGAGGAAGGACAACCGAGAGGGTCGGGCTGTTCCCATCAATAGCTCGATGACCTCTGTGTTAGCTGTGATGGACAGACAGGGTCTCGCTCGATACCCCCCGAGAAAAGAAGGCGAATTCCTAGGAGGCCGTCCTGACCGTTACTGTCGCTACCATCGAGCCAATGGTCACGACACTGAGAACTGTCGGGAGCTGAAGAAGGAGATTGAAAAGCTGATCCAGAAGGGAAAGCTGAAAGAGTTCGTCGGGAAGGGTCGGTGCCGATCCCGTTCCAGAAGTCGGTCACGATCCCGTTCCAAATCCCGCGATCGATCCCCGAAGAAGAAGAAGGTCGAACATGAGGCCTCGGGTTCAGGTACCCGTAAGGAGAGGCGCGGAACTATCAACGTCATCTATGGAGGAATGGCGGCGGGAGGAGATACCTCTGCTTCTGGGGAGAACTACGCTTCTCGCATATCTGCCGCGGTGGTGTTAGGCAAACGGTCCCGGTCGTGGACCCTGAAGGAGGAAATGGTAATTTCGTTCTCGAAGGAGGATCTAGTTGGCGTAGAGAGCCCTCATGATGACGCCCTGGTCGTGACCCTGGACGTGGACGGATTCGAGATGAAGCGGATCCTGATAGACGGAGGGAGCTCCTCCGATATTCTTTTCATGGACGCCCTGGAAGCCATGGGAAAGACGAAGAAGGACCTGACGCAGGTGGACTTCCCGATGGTGGGATTCTCTGGCTCCACTTCCTACCCGTTGGGAATGATTACCTTACCAGTAGAGTTTGGTAGTGGCTGGAAAATGGAGAGGCGAAACGTGGATTTCGTCGTCGTGGAGTCCGCGGGGGCATACAACGCGATCATCGGGAGGACCACCATCAACCCTCTCATGGCAGTCGCCTCGACGGTCCACCAGAAGATGAAGTTCCCAACTGACAATGGGGTCGGAGAGGTCAAGGGCGACCAGGTGGCATCGCGAAAATGCTATGTTAACGCCACCCGACGGAGAAGAAGGGAGGCCATGACTGTCCTTCAAACCGATACCGATCCTCGAGAGGAGTATGGGCGTCCCGCCCCCATGGAGGATTTGAAGGAAGTGGAGATCGATGGGCCTCAGAGGAAGGTAAAGATCGGCTCTGCTTTGTCGGAAGAAAGAGCCCGAGAGTTGATCGAGCTCTTGAAGGAGTTTAAGGAGCTGTTTGCCTGGTCCCCGAGTGATATGCCGGGAATCAGCCCCGACGTGATAGTGCATGAGCTGAAGATAGACCCCGCAATCAAGCCTATCGCGCAGAGAAGGCGTCCGATGGGCGCGGACAAGAGGATCGCGATCCAGCAGGAGGTGGGCAGACTGCTCGATGCTGGATTCATCAAGGAACTCCGATTCCAGACTTGGGTGGCTAACCCAGTGCTGGTGCGAAAGAGTAACGGAAAGGGACCATGGAGGTCCCGATAGCAGAACACCATGGAGGTCCCGATAGCAGAACAGTCAGAACAGCCGAATGAGGAGAACACCTGGGAGATGTACACTGATGGTTATTCAAGTGTAGAGGGATCGGGGGCGAGCCCCGTATTCATACCGCCCGGTGGAGGCGAGCCACGTATTGATACCGCCCGGTGGAGGCGAGCCACGTATTGATACCGCCCGGTGGAGGCGAGCCCCTGCGATATGCCTTGGCCCTGACGTTTAGGGCCACCAACAATGAAGCCGATCGTGAATCAAGTCCAGGGGAACTATGAAGCCAAGAGCCCGACAATGAGGAAGTATTTGCACGAGGTGCAGACTTTGAAGGGAAGCTTCAAAAGCTTCGACATCGAGGCGAAAGCTTCAAAAGCTTCGACATCGAAGGCGATCCCAAGGGAAGAGAATGCGGAGGCAGACGCCTTAAGCAAATTCGCTCTGGGAGTGGCCCCCGAAGAGAATCGGAAGGTGCATTTTCTAGAGAAGGTGATTATCTCAAACATTGATCCGGCGGAGATCTGCGCTATTGAGACAGGATCGGAGGAAGAAGAGAAGCCTACTTGGATGACCCCGATGGTCACCTATCTGACTACGGGGGCACTCCCCGACGATGATGTGGCAGCTGTCAGGCTGCGTCGAATCGCGAACGACTACGCGATGGTGGACAACCAATTATACAAGAAGGGGCATGTGAAGCCTTTTCTGAAATGCGTGGCGGAGCCCGACACGAATCGGATCCTGAGAGAGCTACACGAAGGAGTCGCGGCCTGTCATGAAGGGGCCCGATCTATCGTGAGGAAGGCGTTGAACTTGGGCTATTATTGGCCTTCGATGAACAAGGAGGCGACAGAAATGGTCCGGTCCTGTGATGCATGCCAGAGGTACGCTCCAAATAGCGGTGGCGTCCCATCGCGCGAAATATTACGAGCCTCTGACAAACGAGGAAATGAGACGTCTAGACTTAGACTTACTCGAGGAAAAGAGATGGAAGGCTGATGAAGTCCAGGCTCGGATGCGTCTGACAACAGCCCGATATTACAATCGGCGTGTCAAGTCCCGACAATTCTTCGTGGGAGAACTTGTCTGGCGGAGGAACGAGTTCGTTCACCAAGATCGGATCAACAAACTATCGCCAAAATGGGAGGGACCTTACAAAATCGTAGGGATGCCAGCCCCCAATGCATACAGGCTAGAGGACCTTGATGGCAAGACGTTGAAGCATTCCTTCAGTGGCGAACACTTGAAGAAGTATCATGTTTGATATTAAGTCGCCGCGAATGGCGCAAGTTATCTATCAATCCGATTAAGACGTCCTGAAGGGCGCGACGAAAAGCCTTCCGAGCTACGATAAAAAACCTTACGAGGTATGCGTAAGTCGTCTATATGATGCGGCCAAAAGCCTTAACGGGTACGGACAAAAGCCCTACGGGGTACATGTAAGTCGTCTATATGATGCAACCAAAAGCCTAGGTACGAAAAGGCCCTGATGGGTCCGCGTAAGTCGTCTATATGATGCGGCCAAAAGCCTTAACGGGTACGGAAAAGCCTTAACAGGTCCGCGTAAGTCGTCTATATGATGCGGCAAAAAGCCTTAAAGGGTACGATTAAGCCGTCCGGTAGAGACGCAGGGATAAGAAAATGGCCTTGAAAGGCAGGGACGAGAAACATTAAGTGGTGAAGTCCTGATCTTGGACAAGAAGCCTTAAGTGGTGAAGTCCTGATTTTGGACAAGAAGCCTTAAGTGGTGAAGTCCTGGTTTTGGACGAGAAGCCTTAAGTGGTAAAGTCCCGATTGGACGAGAAACCTTAAGTGGTGAAGTCCCGATTAGACGAGAAACCTTAAGTGGTGAAGTCCCGATTGGACGAGAAACCTTAAGTGGTAAAGTCCCGAGAAAAACGTCGCGAGAGACGTATGAAATCGCCTTGAACGGCATGGACGAGAAACCTTAAGTGGTGGAGTAACCGAGGAGTCTCCTCGGATTTGGCAACTGCCCAGAGAGTCCAGTGGGCCCAAGACAGTCATGAGTGAGAAACTCTGTCATTCGACAATTGTGCGCAAGGTAAAAGCCTTCGATTAACATATCAAGAGGATTGAAGACAAAAGCCTCCGACGGCAGTATCGGGAGGTACAAAGACAAAAGCCTCTGACGGTGGTATCGGAAAGTATGAAAACAAAAGCCTCCGACGGTGGTATCGGAAGGTATGAAAACAAAGGCCTCCAACGGTGGTATTGGAAGGTATAAAAACAAAAACCTCCGACAACGAGGTCAGAAGAGCTGAATTAAAAGACATGACGAACTAAAAGTCCCCCATGTCTTGGGGGCAAATGATGGGTTCCGATGTAATCGCTAGCCCCGTTAACAGCCAATGGACGGCGAGTAGGTCCAGTGGGCCTCGTGAAAAGCCTAGAAGGCCCAGAGGCCCAGCACGAAGGGTCCTGACTTTAGCGGTCCCGATGCATGAGCTGAATGCTCCCGATGAGAAGCCTCTGAGTAGGCCCCGATATGCCTTAGTAAAGGCCCCGATAATAAAGCCCCGCAGAGGCTGGACCTGTCCCGTAGAGACTGAAGGTCCTGGGTGGTGACCTAGAATGAGACAACTCTGGAGTCCCCGACAGGGGTCGTGACTTGTGATCAGAGGACAAAGACCGAGAAACCCGCCTACTAGATAGAGTAGTGGGAGACGGTTAAAGATATAGATAAGCCCCCCCGAGATACGCAGGGCGTGCCCGAGATACGCGGAGTATGGGTAAGATACGCGGAGCGTGGGGCGAAATCTACGGAATCCCTAACGAGATATACGGAATCGTGGCGAGATACACGGAATCACGGGCAAAACGACCAATCATGGCCACAGGTAACTGAGTAACTTCCCCTCCTATATAAAGGAGGAAGTTACCTCAGAAAAACCCTACACTGATACGAACATATACTCTTGCTTACCACCCATTGATTACCGTACTCATTTAAGCATCGGAGAGGGATTCTGGGTCACCACCCAGGCCATCCCCTTTTGCAGGACCACGCGGAGCCCAGGAGTCCAAGCATTCCGTCAAGGACGTAACGGAGCTTCGCCCGTGATCCAACATATAGCATATTCATATACGTAGTTATATATGCCATCAACTATTCACTAAGCGTGAAAGCTAGCAGCGTGCTCCCTCTCATCTTTGGAGATAGTTGCCTCGAACACACAAGTGATCGCGTTAATAATTAAAACTGAGAAATTGACTCATGACGTTCTTTTAAGCAATTTTTTCCTGATTATTAATTGTTCAAAAACTTAATCAGCAGAACAGATTTTCATTTAAAAAAAGAATGTAACAAACACTAAAAAAAAAATTCCGATTGTCATTTGTTCAAAAACTTAAGCTCCAAAATAGATTGTCATGTAAAAAAAAGTAGTAATTACTAAACATGAATGAGGAATAGAGCATGGCAAAAAAAATGAGGAATAGAGGATATAAGCGCTAAACAGTGTTTGTTTAATGCTTCGATTCTACCTTAACAAACTATAATTCAAATTCAAAAGTATAAAAAATGTGATAAAAGATGTCAAGCACTTTACTCTTTGCGGGCTGACCCGGTGCGAATGAGGATTAATATAGGTGTGAAGCAAGCATGCTAAGGCCACCCCGCAAGAAACTTAAAAAATAAAATAATGTATATATAAAGGATACATAGACATTAAGACCTTTCATATTATAAAAAAAATAAATTAACATGGTTTTAATATAAAAAAAAAAAAAAAAAAAAAGTTAACATAGTTGATTTAATAATGTTATCAAATTGGATCATTTGCCGTAAAATATACGTTGATGGTTGGATATAATATATATATATTTTAGAGGCTAGAGCATATAGTAACAATAAATGAATAAGTTTACTTCAGCAAAAGTAAATCTAGTTAATTCTCTATCTACTTCATTGAAAAAATAATAATATCTACTACTGGTTGATACATAAGTAACCGTGTGAAAGAAGTCAATTGCTCAGGAACAAAGTCATCCTCCTAGCTAGGTGCTAACTACTACATTGGGTGCAACATTAGTAAATATACGCAAAAAAAATTATTTAACGATAAAATTTTCAAAGTTTAGTGGAAACCCATTGTTGTGCGGTACATGCATGGTGAAGTTAAAGCCGAGAGGTGTAAACATGGTAGAATTACCAAATTTATGGATCAAGGTGCGTTGAGGGAGTTGAAGTTCACGGTACATAAAAACAATATCGAATCAACATGCATCAATAAGAAACATGATTAAATAAGCTAAATAGAACCATAATTAAAATTCACGCTAGCGATAAGGTTCGCTTTCGTCCTTCAAATCCTCCACGATTCGGCCGACAATATCAGAAGTATATACTGTTATTAGATATAACGACTAACATTGTAGAGCAAGACCTGCAAATAATTTATCAAACTATGAAATCAATAAAGCTGGCAGTTGACATAAAATCATAATTGCTAAACATCTTAATTTAAGAGTGATAAAAGTACCTCAACAAAAAAATATTTTTGCTCGATTTTCCTAAGCGTGGGATATTTTTGCCCATTCACATCCTCTTTAAAATTTTCGATAGTTTTCTCAGAATCAATATTATTCAATATTGGTACAATTCTTTAGAATCTTAATATATATAGTTTTGATTGTATCATGATTTTATAATATTCAGTTTACTAAATTCTAGTAATAGTTAATTAAATACACACTACATTATTTGTCGTATATATTGGCGGTATATAAATATATTATATGGTTTTTATTGTATCAATTACTTCATAGGTTTATAATATTATGTTTACTAAATTTTAGTAATAATTATATCATAATGTGCATATATACATATATATATATATATACTAGTTATTAACGCGTGCGTTGCACGCGTATCGGTCGTCTAAATTTCAAAATATATAATTTATCTTAAGCTTTCTAATATGATGATATTTAATTAATACATGGGCAACTTGAGGGGCTGGGAGAAAAAAAGAACAACACAATGTAATTCACAACGAAAAAAATAGAAAGATGATAATTATGTACACAATTAACTATTGTTTTCCATTACGGTACTAAATTAGCTTTACATGTATATATATTTACGGTTAGAACTAATAATGAGTTACATCGCGTATGACGTGGGTTATTAACGACAGAGTTGTATCCAACTAATCAACTTGAGGAGTGAAGAATGTAAACCCGTACTTAACCACTTAGAGTCATTAGTGGAACAGTTTGACCTATACAAACGTAACTATACACGTTCCATGCAATTTTATACCATAATACCAACAAAAATTGATTTAACGCCAAAAGAAAATTCAATTCATTAAAATCAAAAGTTTATACTTGACTTTACATCAATTATTTATTTAAATACTAATTAGGTTGTACACAATTTGATTAAATTGACAAATGGAAGAATTAAATTAATAGTTCGAGACCCTAAATGATGGACGATGAGTAACATGTTATACATAAAAGGTCAAAATTCAAGAACCTTTGTTGACACATATACAAAAAAATCTCAACATGTACTCTAAGTGTACACGTGTTGAATACATATCATAATTTGGGGGTGACTCGAATTTATAGGTATATTGCATTAAGAAGTTAATGATAATTAATGTAACATGTAAGTTAAGTGACTTAGCAAACAAATTAATGCAGTTTAACTAATGAAAATTTTAGTCAAACTTCAGGAACTACGGTTGATGCATATTTTGATAGGTTATATGAGTTGGCAAGTGACTGATTTATGCGATACAAAATGTCAAAGGGCGGAACATCCCCAAATCTGTGATATGGTAAATGAAACACAGTACAAGAATTAATGATTATTGCGACGACCAAAATCGTCGCAATTACCTCCGAAATCATCGCTGTATCTGTATTGCGACGACAAATCGACGCAACAGCTTCGTCACTATAGACCCCTAGCAATAGGTCCCTATTGCGACAAAATGAGTGGTCATCGCAATAGAGTGTACTCTATTGCGATGACGATTATCAACATATCTGCGAGCTTAGTTGTCGCAATTTATCTATCTATTGCGGGGATTTTCTAACTTTGTTACGATGAAAAATTTAAAATTATTGTCGCAATAGGTACATGTATTGTGAGAATTCATCAATTTGTTGCTACGAGAAACTTAAAGTTATCATCGCAATTGGTAACCTTATTGCGAGGATTTGGTAGTTGTATTGCGTCAATACACTTAAAATTATTATCGCAACAGGTACATATTGTGTGAATATAGTAATTTTATCGTATTTAAAAATTTGAGATTATTGTCGCTGTTGGTCTCCTATTGCCAGGATTTAATAAATTTATTGCGACAATATATTTAAAACATATTGTATATTGCGTAGATCTTTTAATTCACTTGTGATGACAAAATTATAAAATTGTCGCAATAGAGTATTCTCCTTATTTTTTATTCACTTTATTGCGACGAGTGATAGATTTATTGCGCGTTAAATTTTGACATATCGTCGCAACAAATAAAATTCAAAAACTGTTGCAACGATATGTCATTGCAATAGAAATATTATTTTATTTATTACATATAATTTGAAATAAATATAAATATAATTATACGATTAAAATGACAAATATTATATATAAAAAACATCCGCAATTAAATACAATCAGGTCTAGAATACTCATAAATTACATATTCGACATTATTAAAACCTA
This sequence comes from Clarkia xantiana subsp. parviflora, assembly GCA_036873135.1. Classification (NCBI taxonomy): domain Eukaryota; kingdom Viridiplantae; phylum Streptophyta; class Magnoliopsida; order Myrtales; family Onagraceae; genus Clarkia; species Clarkia xantiana. Next base: position 23,175,443 of record JAPTYO010000008.1, on the reverse strand, counting down.
ATAACATGCATACCAATAAGTCTATTATGCATAAAAATATTCAAATACCAAAAATGAAACTAACTACCACAGAGATGTTATTGGAAAATATTCGAGATAATCATCCTTTATGAAGTATATTGGAGCAGGTCACGATTGCATGATCTGAAAAAGGCACGACATATGGAATTTAGATGTATACTTTTTTTTTAACTATATATATGAATACCTAGTTAGATCCTACTAAAATAAAATAAATACAATAAGTATAATTTCATATAATTATATGTATCATATCTGTTCATAAAAAGCTTCAAATCACCCAGCTAACTATTCTACTTGTACATGTGCATGGGACATAGCCCAACACCAACGAGTATTGGCTGCGTATCAGTTCCGGCGATGGGAGACGGCAATAGGCGATGGCGTTTTCATCAGCGACGGCTCCACACTCTCTCCCTTTTCACCGGTGGCTCCAGATCTCGCTAGTAGAGCAGCGACGGATCCGGTCCCCATCTTTCTCTTTCCACCGGCATATCCAGCAGCGGAGCGGATCTGAATGGCGACGACGCTAGGCGGCGGTTCCGGTCCCTCTTCTTTCTCAGGTAAACTCTATACGTGTCTCTAATATCTTCCCCTCCCTTAGTTAAAACAAAACTACATTTTTCCCTGCATAATCCGTGAACGCATTCATCTAATCTCTCTTTCGGCAGTCGGCCCTCCGCGTCATGCCTCTGCATGTTCACATGTCCACAGGTCTGAACTCTGCATGTCCACAGGTCCGGCGGCAAAGAATGTCAATGAAACAACGACTCTGGTCCTTCATGTGTCTACGTTAAACTCCATATGTACTCTATCTCAGTTCATCTTCAAATTTCTACTTTCAATTCTTAATTTCGATATTGGTGCTTAATAATTAGATCTTTATTATGTTTGTTTCATTTTTTTTTTATCCTACCTAGGTTTTGGAATTTGATCTGATTTGCTTGAAAGTTGGATTGGAAACATAACAAGGATGGAGGTCATACCAGGCTTGGACGTCGACGATAACAGGGCCAACAAAGACGCGGATAACAGGGACCATCCGAAAGTTCAAATTGCAGGAACTAGCAAGACGTTCAAGACGGGGACATCAGGGAAAATTGCTGCTTCCAGAGCTTGCGCGTCACCCAACTTCAACAAGGACATCATGCACAATTTGTCTTCATTACTATATATATCCGCCCGCGCAATTTCATTGTTTAGGGAAGAAAATAATTTCTGAAATAGAAACCAATTAAATAGATATATTTTTATAATAAATGAAAGATTTATTTTCCTTACTAATTTAGGTCACATTGGGAAAGACATATATCATAAACTTGAGCAGATTGTATTGTCCTTTTATCACTTTCTCTTCTTTTTATTTTCAATTTTACCGAAGTTACTTTATTTCATTTTTAGTTAAACCAACACATTTTGAAAAAAAACAAAAAAAGTTAAAACAACACATGATCGTCACAAAAAAAAATGTTGTAAATCTGTAATATTGGGTTTAAAAATTAAAAGTTTAGAATTTTATTTACAGTTTATTGTTTAGAATATACTAAAAGTTGCTTAATATCAAACTTCTAATTAGATTAGTTTTTAATACGTGACAATTATAACATATATGTGCTTAGTATGTGGTTACAATCATGAAAATAATAAATGTTGCATAATCTACTTTATCACAAAACTTAGGGTGATATTTTTAAAACAAAATCTATTAAGGTGTGTATTTTAAAATGATTAGGTTGGAGTTTTGTCATTTTTATGTACACTGTTAAAATATTATATGCAATTTTTGTAATTCAATATAAAGTTATTATATAATTAGTAAATATGTAATACTAAATAATGAATAGTTCGAATGAACTATGTGAAAATGATGTATTTTAGTTTTTCTTTGATATATAATTATTTCTACTTTCTTTAATAATTATAATTTTTTAAGCTCAAGCTAATTTGACATGTTGTGGAAGTTATACACTCTAATTAATAAACATTGTTTATGGCAAAAAAAATATATATATTAGTGAACGATGTTCACAAAAAAAAATTAGTAAACGGTGGTTCGGCAAAACAAACCAAATCATTAAGGTTTAGAGTGTAAAGTTTTTAGGGTATATAGATTAATGTTTTAAGGTTAAGAATTTAAGGTTTTTAGTATTAAGGTTTAGGGTTTAACATTTAAGGTTTTGTGATTTAGAGTTTAAGATTTTGAGGTTTCGATTATTAATGTGTTAAAGTTTAGAATTTAATGTTTATGGTATTACGGTTTTAATTTTTAGAATTTAATAATTAGGTATATGATATTAAACTTTATGGTTTAGAGTTTAATATTTAGGGACTAAAGTTTTAGGGTTTAAGATTTTAAGGTTTAGGGTATTAACTTTAAGGTTTAGAGTTTAATGTTAAGGGTTTAGGGTTTAAGGATTAATGTATTAAAATTTCAATTTCGTCACAAAACTATAGATTTGAAGTCTTCACAATTGTTTTCATTTAGATAATTGGTGGCAATTTTTTGTAAGAAAATTGTTATTGTAAGAACATGTCAGCGCAATTGGATATTCAAAATCCTAGCAATTTACTCATTCTATTGCGATGGTATAAGGTCATTCCAATAGATTTTGTGTCGTTGCAATTAGTTTCCTTAAAAAATATGCGTCACAATTTTGGTGAAAAATTTGTATTGCGAGAAGAATTCGTCGCAATTGGATATTACATATCATCGTAATAAATCCATTCTATTGCAAGGACATATGATCTTAGCTATTGATTTAGTATCGTTGCAATTGTTTTCATATAAATAATTGGAGCCAAATATTTTTTAGGAAAATTATTATTGCGAGAACCGGTCGTCGCAATTAAATATTCAACATCCTAGCAATAAACTCATTCTATTGTGATGATATGAAGACATCATAATAGATTACGTGTCGTCGCAATTTTTTTTCGCTTTTTTTTTGCGCCAAAATTTTGGCTGGAAATTACAATTGCGAGAATCATTCGTCGCAATTGGATACTACAAATCATCGCAACAGACTCATTATATTGCGAAAATACGCGGTCCTCGCAAATGATTTATCGTCGTCGCAACACTTTTTCTATTGCGATGGCATGTCGTCGCGATAGAATATTACAGGATGTTCTCGTTATTTCTACACAGTATGCGACGAAAGGTGTAAGTCATCGCAATAGACACAATCTATAGCGAGGATACAATGTCATCGCAATAGTAATTGTAGCTATAGACCAAATTTCTTGTAGTGACAATGCATGCACCCGGCATTTGCACATATTGAATGCATATCATTTGTTAATGATGACTCTAATTGATGGATTCAGATCTCCTGCCCACTCTTCATGCCCCAGATTGTGCCTCACCATTTAGATTTTGACACGTGTCCTTAAATTTCACAAATCTCAGTAGGGTTTTAGAGAAAAAAAACCACAAAATTAATCACAGACACGTGTCAAAATCTTAACGATGAGACACGATCTGGAACAAGAAGAGTGGGGCAGGAGATATACATCCCTAATTGATAAGTTTATTGGATTGAGAATTTAATAATAAATACATCGACATGTCAATTAAGCGAACTTAAAAAATAAAAATAAAAAAATTTAACAAAATAATTTTTAAGTAATAGTAAAGATAAATAGATGGGTCTCAAAGATAGTAAAGACTAAATCGTCAATTTTATAAAGTTATGGGAACTAAATATTATATATATAATAATAATAATAATAATAATAATAATAATAATAATAAAAAAATAAAAAATGTTGAAAAGGTACCTATTGGGGGTGAGGACAACCCTCACATTTTATATTGGTATAAAGATATATATATATACACGTACACTTTATTAATGGTTGTGTATATTATAGCCGTATGTAAATATATTTTTATTTCGTTTGTGTTTATAATTTATTTGTTTACTAATGTTTCAAATTGCTTATGTGGCGGTCTATGGTCTTCCGATACCAAACTGTATAGATTTACTATATAAATGGAAACTTTTAAGGATTAGTTTATTTATTTTACCTATAGACTAAAATAGGAGATTTAAAAAATTCATAGTTTACATCAAATCAATATTATGTATCTAAATTTAGAGAACCCCTATTAAATTCATATTAAATTAGGCAACGCTGACCGGACAAACTGTCCACGTGTCAGTCAGAGGGCTTCCGATGCCGAATTAATATAATACTAGCTACTAAGCCCGCGCACCGCGCGGGTAAAATTTATCGAAATGAATCTAAGTTAAAATACTTAATTATGACAAAAAAAAATTAAAAAACTAATAAATAAAAAGTTTCCATTTATATAGTAAATCTATACCGTTTGTCTGCGAAAGACCATAGTCCGCCGCGTAGGAATTTTATTTTTAACAATTTAAATATAACATATAACAAATAATAGAAACAGAGCACCTTATAATATATATATATATATAGGAAATGCTGACTGGGCGAACCGTCCACACTTATATATATATATATAACCTCATTGAAAACTATTTGATAAAATTAAATATATTATGTATACTTTTCTATCATCAATAAAAAAAATAGACTAAATAAATTTTTTTTTAATGTACCAAAATATAACATGAAAAATAAGTGTAGAGTAAAATACTAAAAAATTATTAGAAAAAGTACCACAATTTATTATCATCCAACAGAAACATATATACTATCAAAAATATGTTTTCTTTATATTTTTACTGATATTGAAATCCAATGTAAGAAAAAAATTATAATAAAAATTAATGAAATAGTGATAGAAATATACAATATCTTTACTTAAACATTCATAATAAATTTTCCAAAACACAAATGAATGAAAAACAAAGGTTGTATAAAAAACATCATAAAATAAGTAATGAAAGAATGGTCATGAAAATAGTCACGATCACATTAAAATGCATCCATAATTCTAATTTGAGTTATATATATATAGCACTACACAGTAAATGTTTAATTTTTTTTTATCATCTAAAGATAAATATTTGTGATTAAGAGAAATATTTTTGCACTTTTAATTTAAGTAATTTAGGGATATCTCATTAATTTCCTTAGCAACTAATTGGAAATAATTTTTTTTTGTTCTCACTCCATGTAATACCCAAAATACATATTAATTTCATGTTTATTCTAGAAAAAAAATACAATATATGCAATTTATTTATGCAATTTCACAGGAATAAATTTCAAAATCTAACGAATGAAGAAACTGGAATTCATCAAATTGGAGATGTAAATTTAGTTCATTACCTATTCTAGTGACTTGATCATACCACAACACCTCGGTGGAGTACCTGAAAAAACTCATCACTAATTTAAAATGGAAGAAATTTATTTGTGAATAAATTCGTGAAAAAAAATGCATCGCTAATTTAACCATTACGTATTAATAGAAGAATTGAATTGATGTTAAGTGTATTATCTGATGATTTAAAATAATAATCGTTTAACAACATCCATAAAATCACCATGCATATAATTATATCAAGGCTACGGAATTTTAGTTGTTATACATGTACTAACGTATATATATAATTTATATACTAAATCCTAAACATTCAATTCAATATGTAAACACTGAATAAATATATATATATATAGTATAATATATATGGTGATGGTGGCTATGGAATTATTTTTTGTGCAAGGTTACAGAATTTTGTGTGGCTATATATGTATTATATATATGTATTATGACATATATATACATATATCTCTAAACCCTAATATTCAATAGTAAAAAATTAAAGATTGATCAGTTAAGCGTTAAAAATAGTTTAAAGATGTAAAATTGTTGAAATTGGATTTGAGGAACAAAATTGAAGATTTTTATACATATTATATTGAAAATTTTATCTATTTTAACCATAAATCTAAAAGAAAAAATATAGATTTTATATTTATGTAATCGACGATATTAAGTTTATATAATACTTTTCGGATAACTAACATCCGCGAATTTTGAGGACCCAAAAATTGGAAAATAACTCATCGTAAGGACATAATCTATAGCAAACTGAATTTAAGAGAATAGAGAAGGTGAAATACGAACCGGTAACATCGATCTTTAGAAAGCTAATTGACTCCATCCACAGTTCCACACTGGTCCTGATGCTCTATATCACCGAGGTAGTGAAGAATTCCTCCATCTGCTTACATAAATCAAAATATGAGCTCAAGTTTGCCTCGTTGGTAATCAAGTCGTAAGAATGGATAAAATCTAGTGCTTAGAAGCATAATCGTCATAACTCATAACATGTCTTATTCTATATATATGATTCTAATAATCCAAGGTTATACATGCTCGTGACATTAAAACTATGATGCGTATATTTTCATCGAATTCTTTGTGAGAAAAAAAAATATCAATATTAACACAAATAAACAAAAATAAAGAGTATTTTGGGCATGCATAAACTCTGTGTAGCAGATGTAGACAAAATTGATTTAGGGTTTGTAAAATTCAAATATATATTATATTCTCAAATGTAAATTTGGCAAAAAAATATATATTATATAAGTTTATATATTTTAATTATGTATATAATGTATATATCTTTTTTAAAAACCACCATTTATAGTCCAACCGTCCATGTTGCTTTTGGTTATTTAGAAGGAAATTGTTTTTATATTTGGCCGTGAGTTTTTATTTTTTATTCTTCTTAAATTCTATATTTTTTATCCAAAATTCCTAATAGGGTTTTATAGTACATAAATTTTTTATATAATAGTATATTATTTTATATTATTTGTTTATAAAGATAATTTTATAGTTTTTTTTTTTTTTTTTTTTGTGCCCGTGAGTAATTTCTAATAGGGTTTTATATTTATATATATACAATTAGGAATGTTTCTATATAATAATACATTGTTTATATAGATAATATTATAGTATCAATTTTTCTTTGCTCGTGAGTTTTTTTTATCATATATATTTCTAAATTAAATATTGTTTATTTTTTTTTTTACATATATATGTATTGCTTACGTGGCGGCCTACGGTCTTCCGGAACCAAACTGTATAGATAATGAATTTAAAAGGAAACTTTTAATTAATTTGTTTCTTTAAATTGCGTAGAGACTAAATTAGGAGATAAAATTACTTCTTAATTTTCAACCAATCAATATTATGTATCTAAATTTAGAGAACCCCTAATAAATTCCGATTAGATTAGGAAACGATGACTACGTGGACTGTCCACGTGTCGACCAGAGGGCTTCCGGTACCGAATTAATATAATATAGTAGATAGTAGATAATAATAATAATAATAATAATAACAATAATAATAATAAGTATATATTATAAATACCTAAATTGTCAAGTTTTTTGCGTAAAAGAAATAGTCAAGTTATAATGTTATATAAATTTAATAAACATTTATTTTTTTTTTGCCATGAATAAATATTTATTTCACGGAAACATTCACAATGTATATTATAAATATATATATATATATATATATATATATATATATATATATATATATCAATATAAAATGTGAGAGTTGTCCTCACCCCAAAAGGTACCTCTTGAACATTTTTTTTTTATTTTTATTTATTATATATATATATATATACTATATTTAGTTCCCATATATATTTATTTTATTATATATATATACGTGTTATATTTAGTTCCCCTATTTTTATAAAATTGGTGATTTAGTCTTTTTATCTTTGAGACCCATCTATTTATCTTTACTATTACTAAAAAAACCATTTAGTTACATTTTGTTTTTAGTTTTTTAGGTCGCTTAATTGGTAGGTCACCGTAGTTATTATTAATTTCTCCATCAAATATACTTATCAATTAGAGTCAACATGCATTCAATAGGTGCAAATGTCAGATAGATGCATTTTTCCATTCACTATATCACCGATTTAGGGATGTTCCGCTTGTTGACATTCTTGTATCAAATAAATTAGTCACTTGCTAAGTCATATAATATATCAAATATGGATCAAACGTGGTTCTTGAAGTTTGACTTTACATATAACATGTTACTCAATGTTTAATACTTATTGTCTCGAACTATCGATTTAGTTCTTCCGTTTGTAAATTCAATCATATTAGGTATCTGCTAATTGGTAGTTGAATAAATAGTTAAGTTGAATTCAAGTATAAACTTTAGATATTAATGTTTTAAATAATTGATAATTTAGTATGTACAATATTTGAGTATTACTAAAAATTTCATTAGATAATTGCATTAACTTTTTTGTTAAGGTCGCTTAACTGACATCTTACATTAATTATCATTAACTTATTAATACAATATACCTATAAAATTGAGCCACTCATAAAGTAATATATGTACTCAACTCATGCAAACTTCGAGTACATATTGAGATTTTTTTCACATAGATCAGTCACTTGTCAAATCATATCAATTGTTAAAATATGGGTCAACCACGGTTCTTGAATTTTGAAATTTTTACGGATAACCTGGTACTCATCGTCCAACATTTAGGGTCTCGAATCATTAATTTAGTTCTTCAGTCTGTCAATTAAATCAAATTGTGTACAACCTAATTAGTAGTTAAATAAGTAATTGACATAAAACCAAGTATAAACTTTAGATTTTAATGAATTGAAATTTCATTTAACGTTAAATCAATTTTTGTTGGTATTATGATATAAAATTGCATGAAAAGTGTATAGTTACGTCTGTATAGGTCAAACTGCTCCACCGATGACTCTAAGTGGTTAATTACGGGCTTACATTCTTCACTCCTCAAGTTGATAAATTAGATACAACTTTGTCGTTAATAACTCACATCATGCTCAATCCAACTCATTATTAGTTATAACAGTAAATTAGTATCATAATTTAAAAAAATAGTTAATTTTTTTGACTTAATTATTCTCTTCTATTTTTCCCGTTTTGAATTACTTTGTGTCGTTCTTTTTTTATCACAGATTCATTTCTCGCAACCCCTAAACTTGGCCATGTATTAATTACATGTTAAAATATTAGAAAACTGAAGATAAATTATGTATTTTAATTTTAGACGATTAATACGCGTGCAACGCACGCGTTAATAACTAGTATATACTAGATGTAAGCGTGTGCTTTGCACACGTGGCGGCACATATTATATAAATCGTTTATAATTAGATAACTTCATTCGAGATTAAATTTTGTTACTAACATTGGAAATGAGTTACCGTAATAAAAAAAAATAAAAAAAAATGATACTATTTCTCAATGTAAATGGGATGAAACAAATATAATAATAATGAGAAAAAGAACACATACAAATGACACGATTAATAGTAGATACAAGGGTTAATATATTGTTTAGTTACTTATGTTTGTATAATGTGATCAAATGGTTACTCTTGTTTTTTGACGTGATAATTTGGTCACCAACGTTTCAGAATGTGATTAAATAGTTATAAATGACAATTTTACCCTTGCTTTTAATATTTTATTTATTTTTATTTTAATCTCTTATGAAAGATGGGAATGATAATCCATGGATAGAAGAAGACGAACACGAAGAATAAAACCACTGGGCGATTTGCTGTCTCATATGTAAGTAAGTATATAACATGCTCCTACAACTTATTGTGAATGTAATTAATTCAGTTAATTTGTCACGATTTAAAGATTAACTAATTAGAAGGATTAACTATGCTTGAATGGTTCTTAACTCCGTTTCTTTAGCTAATCTTGCAACTTAATTCAGCTAATTTGAATGGTATTAACTCTATTTATTATGTAGAGAATTATTAGTCTGAAGAGCGAGCTTTCTTTCCCATGGTGGTGGCTCTCGGTGGCTGCAGCTTTTGTTGGATTCTTCAGTGATTAAATGATAAGATCAGATTTATCACGGTTTATTGTGCAAGTTTTTTCATACAAAAATTAAAATAAAACAAAAAAAATTAAAATGGGATTTGATTTTGAAAAAAAAAATTAAGTTTATTTTTATTTTAATAAAAATATTGATGAATTTACGAAGAACGCGATGACATGTAGAACGCGATGAAGAATGATATAGAAAGGGTATTTTGGACATATTATTATTAAAAAAAAAAGTAACCAAACAGTGACATTTGCAAAAGTAGGTAACTAAAAAGCACACGTTTGAACCAAACGATCACATTGTCAAACGTAAGTAACCAAACGATGTATTAATCCTAGATACAATGCATATAAAAAGTTTAAATAATAATATAAAAATTTATAGTAGCAATAAACAAATTTAATACACGTGGTTCTTAAAAAATCAACTTTTAATAGTTGTTTTACATGGCATCAACCAAAAAAGCTGACAACCATGTAGTTGTACACCAGTTGCTCAAGACGAAATAAAATGGATAATTGAATCGAGGTAATATAGAAAATGTTTGTTCTTCTACTATTTTCCTTTATTAATCAATTTTAATGGAGGATCAGTTGTGAAGAAGAAGTAACTCATAGCTTGACTCAAGCTCGTAACAACCAAAATCTTCATGACAGAGTAAGGCAACTCACCACATTCTAGATTTCAGATTCAGACCAGAGAGCCCCCCCTTACAGGATCCAGTGGAGCCCAGGCTGATCCAAGCCTGGCGCAAAGAAAGTATCTCACAGCCTTTAGTAGCTAACGACATGAGTTTGGAGATTCGTAGGGAGAGTCTTGAAGAGGACCCGAGCCACAAAATAAAGCTAGGATGTTCATCAAAAGAAGTTGGAATGCAATTTATCTCCAAATCACATTAAGTAAAATATCAACAAATTCAAACTAATTGAGAAGTTACCTAGTAGAAGACTGGATTCAAGGTAAGGCTCAATCAACCAGGTTAGATAATAGCAGATTGGATTAAGACGAGGGTTGATCAGCCAGCAAACTGCCTTTGAAGCTCAAAGCTAAATAAAATCCAAAAAGTGAAACCAACTAACAATCATTAAAGAAACCAACAAAGTCAAAAGTTCGTAGAAAACAGAGCTCAAGCCGGTGGTAAAACAGATCAGACACCACCTACTTTATTTAAAGCTTAATAAACCGCATAATCAAACCAAATACAAAAATCAAAACACACCTGGTAATTAAATTCAAACTGATGATTAGTACACACTGGATCCCGTTTTGAGTTAGAAACTGAAGAATCAAAGAGAAAATCCCAAACTCAGCTTAGGAAGTTATAATATTGAATAAGTCAAGTCTCTACCAGAGAGACTAACTTTTACTAAACTGCCCAAAAGCGAAATGGGTTTGTACAGTAAGTTAATTTAAAACACATTAGGCTAAAAATATTAAAATTGATAAAGTCAGAAAGTAGCTGGCAGAAGATTGATTCAACCCGAAAGTCGATCGCCACAATTTTTTTTTAAAGCTCAAGAATCTAAAGACAGGAGATTGCAGAAAAAGTTAGCTAGCATTAGACTAAATTCAAGGTGATGGTCAATAAACAACCAAATAGTGTATATAGCTCAATTCCAAAATTTGAAGAATAAACATAACTCCAAAAAAAGTCGTGTTATGTAGGTAAACAAATGATCAATATTAGGGAAGCAACAATTTAGTGAGACGACTGTTTTTTTAACTCGAGCCACCAACTAATTTTATAAAACTAAAAAGCTGAAACATAAAAAAGGTAATGACCAAAACCAAATAAATATGTATATAGACAAAATCAATTTGAGGTTCAAACACCAATGATACCGCATTGCAAGCTCAGTTTTAAACAAAACTTACAGCGTTATAAAATCGAATTTCAAGCCAAGTGTCATTTGTAGTTGCCAAAAAGCGAAATAAGTTTGTATAGCAAGTTAATTTTAAAATTGATTAAGTTAAAAACCTAGTAACACAAACATAGTTAGAATGTAGCTAGTCAGAAGATTGATGTCAACCTGGAAGTCAATTAGCCATTAAACTACTTGCAAAGCTCAAACACTCAAGAATCGAAATAAACATCTAGCAGAAGATTGCAATCAAAACGAAGGTCTATCAACCACCAAACTATATTTAAGCTGAAGCTGATAAATCAAATAAAAAAAACTATATAGCTGAGAGCTTACAATATACATACGCACACATAAGATCAAAGTCAAGTCAAGTGCCAAACAGTGAAATGAAATGTTTGTTAAGCTGCCAAAAGCAAAATGAGTTGGACCCCATTTTTCTTCAAAACACATTAAGTATAAATCAAGAAAGTAACGAGCGAAGTAAGAATATTAGGTAGCGGATGGCTGAATTCATGCCGATGGCCACTCAACAACTAACCAAACTACCTCGAGTCATTCCTTAAGTTCCATATTAAGATAAGACCACTCCCATCTAATGATTCCTTCAATGTCCTCTTTATATTTGATTGATGTTAATTCTAACATGGAATTTTCTAGCCAAGTATGTACATAATGAAATGGTATAATATTAGTTTGTACTGGCACATGTGATACCAATGTTTCAACCTACTACATACACAATTAGCAAACTAACGCCTTAGCATTGTGAATTGAGTTGTGAGCCTAGTAAACTATGCCTATTAAATGCATATGTGTGATTAGTAGTATGTAATCATGACACGAAAGGCACCGATGAAAAGACGACAACTCACCTTGTAAGCTGTATATAGACCTTGGGATCGTTATGTGCGAGTTCAACAAGTATTCCATCCCTAGAGTAGAGTAGCAGGATATAACAAAAATAGCCACAAACATGAAGCATTATTAACTTCCTTTTTCCTTAATTATTATTCTGAAAGTATGATATACTAAAAAAACAACTGGTATCACCGAGTGTAATAAATGTACCTCCTAGACCATGCTGAAAGAAGGTCGTTGTCTTTGTGGTGATCAAAGTCGTGAGCCATCCCGATAAGTACATCTCTCTTCGGACAGATCCTTCTCACAATATCAAGAATTTGAATAAGCATGTATCATGAATTGAGGCACAAGAAATGGACTATTCATTTTATTAGTTTCTAAATAGATTATGATACTTCATTTAAGATTAAGAAAACTACCTTGGTTTGAAGAGCCTTGATTTTAAAAAAAAAAGTCCAGCAAATTAAGTGAAGAATGATATTTGCCCGACTTCATAATGTAATAAAGAGTTGTGTATTTAAAGGTTTATTATAAAATCAAAGGCACTCAGTGTACCATTAGTCTATGCCAACATTTACAAATGTTAATTGATAATTAATAGGGTACGATAACATCCAGAAAATGGATATTTATTTATTGTTAAGGTTTGCAAAAAGTTGTGATCTGATTTTCTTAGAAGTACAAATAGAGCGATAAACTAACCATGAGAATCATCCGCATGCCCGAATAAGTAGCATTTATGGCCAATGAAAAGCCGTGAAAAATTGTAACATAAATGTAGGTAGGAGACTGCTAGTAGTTTGGGTCATTTAGGCATTTCTACGAACAGTTAAGGAAGATATAAGCAACGATGATATGGAGATTTATAAACATTGATAGCATATAAAGTAACATAATAGGGTGTAAGATCATTGGGCGTACCTGAACTGGCTTGGTAACGGAAAGAGCTCATGGCGCTGGCCTAGTGTTATCAAAGTGACGAATAAAGATGGAAAGAGAACAATTACCTGAATTGATTGGAAGATGGAACGAGCGAGACATCTATGGAGGCGGTATCAACCGTAGGTGAAACTGCAGTACCGATTATAACTGGGCACAAATAATGACATCGTAAGCAGTTGCAGAGAATGATGGTATCTAAGATATGGTAGTAAATCGGTCTTGAAATCCTTGAACGGTTTCATGGGAGGGGAAGCCGTATGGACTATGGAGGAGAAGCGTTGGTTGGTGGCGAGAGGAGACGTTTGGAGGTGACGAAGCACCGATTTGGGGTGAGGGCCTGCCGTGCTTTTAATTGTGTAGTAGATAGTAGATATATATATATATATATATTATTGTGCACAATATATTATTCTTTGGAAACTCAACAACATAATTACACAACAATTATATATTACTGTTTGTATATTACAGTTTAGAAAATCCAATGTCTTAGGATAGGAGAGCCGATAGCCGATTTCTGTGAAACCTTCTTCTCTATTTAGTATCTTCATCCCCAGTTGCTGCTTTACAAAGCTCAGCTGAAATACACACACCTATATATATATAGTACATATAGTTGCAGTCAAAGTGCAAAGACCCGATATTGAAGAAGTTATTGGTTTGAGTTTTTTTTCTTATTAGAGGTCTAGGGTTCTTGATAATTTATAAGCATGTTGGTATTATCAGAAGCAACAATTGTAGTCATCGTCGATGAATTTGCTCGCGGAATTTATCAGGAACTCAGTCAGGTTAGTCATTTCTTTGTCATTCTGATATTGATTTATTAGAGGGTCATCAGTTCTCTAAAGAATAATTAATTGTAAGTTTTGACAGGTGCCTACAAAACGCGAGGAAACTCAAGTATATACAAGTCGAAAGGTACTGACAATGGAATGGATCGATCGATATCAAGCAACAAAGATGCATGCATATAGGTCAGTTTTATTTATTATTTAGGGTTGATTTAAGTTGTCATGATGGAGTTTGGTTTAGGGTTTATTAAATATGTAAGCCTACGTTTGATTTTATTATGATACCGATGGATTCTATCCAATTAAACGTATAATGTTTAAATTAACTGGTTTGAGTTAATTTAGTTTAACTTTTATACAATGTGTTCATCGACACATTTGATAATCGTAGTTGAGAAAGAATCCTAACCGTAGAAGTAACCCTCGAGGAGAGCCACGGTCAAGTTCCTATAGTAATTATATTATGATGGAAAGCATCATATCATATCCTTATCAATCTCTCATTGGTAAAAAAAAAAAAAAATCATAGTAATGATAGATGTTTAATCAACTTCCAGTTATATACATATTCACAATTTATTTATTTGTTTATAATTGAAGCTATTGTGCGATATAGAATGATGAACTTGAAGATTAGATGAATGGAGATGAATACATAAGATGCAAAATATCACATGGAGATTGATAATGGCATGTATGTTGTTTTCACTCAATCTAGCAAAATTAATATACACATTACTTAATTTTGGATATAAATCATTATAAAAGTATAGTGAGTTTATTGCCTTTCTAAATTATGGTATTCACTTGATGGTCTTCTCTCTATTTGTTGTTGCTTACAGTCCTAATATCGTTAATGGTTGGATGAACAACAATCCGCTGAAGCAATGATATGCAAACTCGGTAAAGTCATCTCACTTCGAAGAACACATATATCATGGTACTTTTGGTGCTGCATTAACCATTCATATTGATTTACAAGTATACACAGATAGCTTATTTGTCTTACTACACTCTTTAATTTCTGACTATTCTCTTTGCATAACTAAAGAGATAGAGACAAATTAGTAAACAAGAAAGAGATGTGTCACGAAACTATTTATTAATTTAATATTAGATATCATATATTATAGAGTTCCACTCCTTATTAATATATATATATATATATATATATATATATATATATATATATATAACCTACTATAAATGTTGCAGCTGTCCTCCCACCCAAAAGTCACGATACTGCACGTAACTTTTCGAAAGCTATCCTCCACCGCTTCACTATGGCAGCCATTATTAATCCCTTGCAACCATTCAACAACTTCATAATAAAATTTGTACGCAACTCTTCAAAATCCATCCTCCAGTATAAATGTCACCAATGATATTTACGTACTCCTCAAAACACCCATTCGTCAATCAATTTCGAAACGAAGCATCACCTAAACTTCATCTTCAGGAACAGCCATTCATCATACTTCCACACAAATGATATCATTTGCCATCCCATCATCTCTCCAATTCAGCAATCAACCATCCCATCCCTTTTTCATAAGCGACAATTATCAAGCCCTAAGAAGAAGAATAAGCTTCCATGGATCATAGCAATTCCTCAGATTTTCATATCGGTAATCAACAGCTATTTGTTTCCAGTTTTCCAACATCTCGAATGATAGCAGTATATTAATTGATTTTTAACAATTGGTCCCATGATTTGAGCAATTCTTTCTTAATTGAATTTGAAATATGTTGAACATTTCATCCTGCCCACCAAATGTTTGTTAAAATGCCCATATGAGAATATCTATTTTTTAATATGGCTTGATGTATTTGTGATATTTCTGCGTAGGGGTTGTTGCTGCATTTTCTCCCCTGTTTTTGGCGTTGCTGCATTTGTTGCATGGGGTCTTGGTCATCCAACCCATGAATGCTTTCTTTCTACAGTTAGGTGCTGCAACTTTTTTTTGGTTTATTTAGGGAATTTGACTTTTTGTGATGCTTTTATTCAGAGGTCTGATAGTAATTGGAATATGAGTAGCACTCGGCATATTTCTGCCAACTTCTGAAGTATAATTGCTGTTGTTTGTTTATTTTCCAATGATTTTCCATATGAATCATCGGTATAGACTAGGCTGCTCAAATATTGTGCTACTCTTTCCGTAGAAGATCGACCATCTATATTAAAATTACTGCAATATTTGGATTAAGCCATTTAATATATATTGCCAACCCCAAGGATGGACTTGAAGGGATTTCTTCTCCATCCTACTTTTATGAGGATTCATGTTTAGAAAACTTATCCTTTCATCTGTAATCAGACTTTCCTATTCTTCTATATGAATGGTGATTCTGACTATATTTGGTTGAACTCTTTGAACGCGTATCTTTATTAGATTGTGGGAAGCTCTTCAATATTTCAAAGGGTTTCTTGTATTCCTTTGATCTGAAGAATGTGCGCTTTCAGGAATACAGTCTTGAACAGGTTTTGAAGGATGAGAGGCTTCATGTAAGTGAAGTTTCATGTGAGTACTAACAATTTTTTGAACAGATATATATATATATATATTATAAAGGGCAATTTAAGAAAAGCAATTGCAAATTTACACTAAAATGAAATATGGAAAATTAAAGAAGTTAAAGTAATTTTAATGTCTTGGGGCCCAATTAGAAAATACATTGGATAAAGGGTGGCACATACTCAACCATTAAAAGTATGACTACAATTAGATATTAAGAAAATACATATCAATGGAAACAACAATTTCCCCGTGAAGTTGAGGACTTAGATTTCTCCTTTTCCTTTGAAGTTGGGGACTTAAATTTGCTTTCCTCCTCTTTTTGGATGGGGAATATAAATAGTCACAAATGTTCTCTATTTTAGATATGGAAAATATTTGGTATATGAATGGCTATTTTATGTATGCTTGTATTTTTTGTTTGTTCAGAGGAAATTCTACCTAGAGAACCAATTTGTAGTTAATATTGCAGTTAGACTCCATTAAGCGGAGCAGAGGATCCTGGCATATATTTCCTTCATTAGTTTGGAGTAGGGGTAAAAAGATTATACCATTCTGATGCTCTTGTGTTGGTTATTTCATGGTAGGGCAGTCATTGATGATTTACAATAATTAAGTTACAATAGTATGTCAATCCTTGAATAATCCAGTTATCTAAGTTCGTAAATATCACAATATCATCGTTCTTCCTTAGATTCAATGTACCTTTTTAATTTTATATCTCATTTATTTATTTAGGTGTGTAAACATTAAAGTAATCTTATGTGCATGTAGCAAGACGACTGAAATCATCTCATGAGCAAGCTGCATTTTAAGAGAAAAGTTGTTGAAAGAAAGAAGTCAAAGAGAAAGGACAAAGTTAGAAGTATCTAACCTGGAAAAGTGTGGATAAGGACATGAAATAGCTTTCATGTTCATTTAATTTTTAACTCCCCTGCATGATTGATACTGTAAAGCAAAGGAAGAAGGCTGGTTTGCTCGAAGTGCTTTCAAGCTACTTCAAATAGACGGGACTTTCAGTATCTTCAAAGGTTTGTTATAACTGCAGTAGGCACTTTTAAATGGTGGATGTGAATTAATATTTATTTCTTAGATATGGTTCACCTAAAAAGATATATTTCACCTAAAAAGCATTAAGATTCAGTTTTATTAGCTATTTAATCAAGGTTTTCTTATTATCTGCCTTACGAACTGATTATGCTTATTGTGTTTAAGCTGATTTCTTGATGGTAACTCGATAATCTGCATATGTTGATGGATTAGGGACTTCACCAAGTGACGGTTCATTCATTCCTGGTGGTTTCATTGATCTATTGCACATGAGGATCTCTTGAAGCCAGACAGCCCAACCATCTTCAACATTAAAAAGATTGGACGATAAAGTTTCATCTTGAAAGCCGATGGATGGCATTATGAAGGATTCGTGCGTCTTGTCAAGTTTGATTCTTGCGAGTATTCTGTATGTCGTCATGCATTTCTTTCTATGAAGGCATATTCATTGTACTTGCTTCCTACTGTAGCACAATATTTAAGCAGCCTAGTCTATAGTTCAACACTTAGCATATCATAAACCTAACTCGATGAACTGAGGAGGGATCAAAAGAAGCAAAATATGTATGATAATTTGCCAAAAAGGACTAGGTTCCCTCCTTGCATATCTACTCCTTGCAGCCATTGAGAATTTTTCTCTCGCCAGAGCAGGCTCTAATGTAAATATGCTCAATGAGACCTACACGTTCATTAGGAACTTTGGTCATGGTGCATTTGTCAATGTCAAAGTTGCCCGTCATTTACGAACTGGTTGCAAAGTGGCTATCAAGATTCTTAACATGAGGAAGATAAGAGAAAAGGAGATGGATTATAAAGGTAAAGGTATAACTACTTTTGGTTTGGATAGAGGTACGTGTATGCTTAACACTTTTGGTCCAGACTGAGAAATTAGTCACAGAATCCTTAATTATTGATGCAGCTGTTGCGTTGCAGCTGCTCATAATATCCAAAATGCTTGTACTGCTGTACATTCTCATATAGCAAGGGTGTATGAGGTTATAAGACACCAACTGACATTTATGTGGTTATCAAGTATGCGGAACATGGCAAAGTTTTGTCTATATATCTATATATATTGTTGTGCATACAAGAGATGAAGCACATAAATTATTCCAGCCTATCCTGTAACACAATATTACCGATTAGATTGACTTATTTATCTTTTCCTATGTGAAGAAATTATATCAGCTCTGGAGTGCTGCCACCTTTATAGGGTACTTAATCGAGATCTTAAACCTGAAAACCTATTATGAGATTCTAATCGTAGTTTAAAGACTGCTGATTTCCACTTTAGCAACATCATGCAAGATGGCCATTTTTTAAGAACTTGTTGTGGGAGGTTGGAAGCAAGAATTATGCTACTCCAAAGGTATTGATTTTCTTCAACTATGCTCCGATATGTATTATTACAAGTATCACAGTTAATTATACATCTTCGATCACCTTCTCATATCCTTCCGTGAAGAGGGTTGTGTCATCAGCTGCCTATCTTTTACATGATAAGGTAGATAATATTTTTGCTGGTTCTACTAACTTTAGTTTCTATGATTCCACCATATTGATATTGAGAAAATACTAAAGGTTGGTTAAGAATATATTCTTTCTTCGGTAAAATTAACATGCAACTTAGAAGTTAGAAATTTAGCATCTATATTGTCGCGTCATTCTAAGTAAAAACAGTCTTCCATCACAAGTAAAATCTCCACTTACATTATTACTGTTATCTTGTTGGGGATGTTGCACTGTATGCTTTGCTTTGGTCCAGAGACACATTATTCAGCATTTGTCAAAGAAAGTGCTTGCTTAGATATGTCTTCTGGTATGATAGTGAGAATTTAACTGCCCAACTACTCAATATATAAAAACGTTCATAAATACATGCTTTTTAGACATTCTGCTCATAATATAATTTTTGCATCAGACTGCTTGAATAGCATCACCTCTATTTTACCTAAATATTGGTATTGTTATTCTTTTGGTAGCTTGAACGTAACTGATCTTTATCGAGAGTTTTATTTTGAATGTCAAGAGTCATAGTGAGATTATAAATAATGGTATAAGATGTGATAGTCATTTGAACTATTGTATACTTATTAACTTATGGAATCTTCACTGTGAAAAAGTAATATTTCTAGCCTTATCTATAATGGAGAAAAAAAAAATGCACCAAATATTCTTGTAGGTGGCAGCAATGTACTAGGAATCGGACAATGGGGTCAGCAATGACCTTCTTTAGGCCACCAAGGTGAGTAATCATATTATCTTTAAAAAAAACCAGTCTTATATTTTATATTTAGTGTGATTGACTAGATTTATTTGATCAACCAATCGTACTGAAAATAGCAAAACGACACTGCTAACTCAACTACTATATACCTCGATCATATGGTTTTTCTCTTTCTGCAGGTGTACCGCAATGGAGGAACAAGTTGACCACTATATTGGCAAGATAATATATCACAGGGAGACCAGAATGAGGACAGCCAAAGACGATATGGATTTCAAGTCTTTTTGTTAACAGCAACATATAAATACTGGGGTAATCGTGAATGCTCAAATTGTTTGATGTTTTGTTTCACTTGCTTGAATTTTTTTCTATATATATTACTCATCATTTGTAATGTCTTGATTAGACATCAATCATATCAATTGTCTACCGAAGTGCAGTTGCTGCAAAGAACAAAGCTTAGTAACAAGCATTTATTTTCTTTGATAATATATGACATTTACACTTTAAAGACAATCAAACATGTTGCTACCTCATTTCTTAAGATATACTTACCCACAATATATATATATATATATATATACTCGCTTTGGATTTTAGCATCTTTCCGTTGTAAAATTGTGAATTACTATACCTTTAAATATTGTTAATTAATTGTACAATAATTTTTTTACTTTAAAGTTAACTTTCTGCATTTTTCTTGTATGTTTTGCTTCTTTTGATAATTATTAATAATAAAGACTAACGCTGCATGTGTAACACCAATTTTATAAGTTTTATAATTTCTTCATCCGAATTAACAGTGAAAATAATAAACAACTGTCGTGTGTGCAACGCATGCGCTGACATCTAGAGAACAAATGATGCAGGCGTGAAAACTCAACTGATTTCCAAGAGCAATAATGATCAATGGTGGTGATGGGTATGAAGAAAAAAACTCAGAACAACTTCCCTCTCCAAGTCTCCATGGAGGTTTCTTTATTATACTCTCATACACCATACCACAACTGTCATACATACATTTACGATAGTGTTTTAATGGGCCAAGAAAGGGTAACTTTCATCTAAACAAGCCAATCTCAAATTGAAGACACAAATTATCAAAAGCTTAGATAAGACAAACTAAAACAATAATCTTAAGCAAACACCGGAAATTCGTTGTCGGTCCTGCATCAACAAGCTTAAGCACGCCTTACATAAAAGTCGCACAGAAAACAGTAAATAGTAAATTCAGAAAACATCGAAAAATGAAAATGTAGACATGCCCACAAAAATACTCAGAACCATCAAAACACAAAACCAAGTCTTTAATTATCCAACCAAGATGAGACCACGAAGTTCGCATGAAACTCGAAATGAATAATTTAAAGAACCAAATGACGTGCTTATTAGCTTATACCTAGACCAACTGAATTAAACACCAACATCCGCTGTATAGTCCATGAGTAATCTGGACAGACAGATAAATTAACTATCCAAATTGTATGAAGCTAAAAATGATTGATGTAGAAGAACATTCTGAAAACACATTCAAATCAAGGGGATCATCTTTTAATTATACATGACCGCACTCTGAAGGAAAACAATTAAGACTAACAATCAGAGAAAATCAACAAAAAAGCGACGATCCCTTTTCATTAAACATCCACGTCAGATGCAATTAGTATTATTTGTGATTGACAAACCAACGAACAAGTTTTTGGAATTAAACAAAATAAAAAGGGTTAAGAACACAATAGGGGCCTGAATGTTTGCCCATGTTTCCAAAAGAGGTCTGAATTGAAAAATGGTATTATTAAGGGCCTGAATTTTCATGCAGACGCAATTTCAATAGTATTATTTACCTTCGGCAGACGCAATTTCAATAGTACAGTAAGAGTATTTGCGGATTATAACTAATTAAGCTAAGTCAGTCCAATAGTGTAGGTACAAAGAATTGGCTCTAGTGGAGGGATAATCAAATTAAGTTTTTTTTTTTGCCAAGATAATCACATTAAGTTGGCAAAGTACCAAACATTAAGAAACACTAATTAGCAAGAAAATTTCCAACTATGCAATTAGCTTACAGGAGCGAACAAATTCTTTGTTAGACTTAGAACATATTCTCGTTAATATATCGCCCACAGAAGAGAAGGCTAATGTCATGTGATATATGTTTTCAAACTGCGAATATGATACGATATCATACCCAAGTCTTAGTTTCCAATGTGAATCAAATTTAGAAATCAATAACAAAAGTAAACATGTAGCACAATTATACCCTTATTTAGGAATTTCTTAAAGAAAGAAAAAACTAAGGAAGTTAACTTGTCTGTCGAACTCTCTAGATTTGTTGTAAAAATGATTATTTAATCAATGTAAACTAAGTTTAATTGAATGACTGAAAAGTAATTGCTCATTCTGTTAGTTAACATTTTGCAAGAGTAAACTAATAGAAGCAAAAAGTTGGACTGGGTAGAGAAACCATAATTTTCCCAATGAATTTACACAGCACGGAAAATTCATATTAAAGATTATACTGCTTAGTACTCATATTTTACTAAAATGAATCTTATTCAAAACTATAATTCAACCAATGGTCTATATTCTATAAAAGTGGTATAGAAGAATTGTTGAATATCTTTAGGTATATTGTTCAGTGACTTGACTACATCCTTTATTATAAGTTGAGAAGAATCAATGAGATTCTTGCAGTTTAAGAAAGAACTATGTACAATAGAAATACACAACAAAGATGAGAAAACTATACACGGTTAATCTTCCTAGCCAAATAACCAATTAATTAGTTTAAATTTCAGATGGCGTTATATACGAAAGTGTTCATACCCAGCTTAGAAAGTACACTACAGTAGATAAAAGAAGATAGTTAAAATCATCAAACAGTAATTCTAGAGAGAGAGAGACTGACCCCATCTGAAGAATGCCAAGCCATTATTGACCTGCAAAATTCTATAGTTATAAGTGTAAAAAATCATATTGAAGGATCTGACGAAGCCGGGTTTTGGTCTGTCGTCTACAACACAGTAAAGATACGACTCTTGTTGCAGTATAAACAACATGAATTACAAAGAGGCAGAGTAACTGAAGTAACAGAGAAACACCAACATGAGCTGTGATTTCACCATCAACCCTTTCTAGAGAAGGCAAGCGTAGAAATTAACTATGGGGCAACAGGCAATTCATTGCAAGTAAAATTAGGGAAATGAGCAGCAAGATGTATGAAGGAGAGCGAGACCTACCTGGATTATGCAAATGAAGCCTCAGACTTTGAAGGTGGCAACATCTGCATGTGAGACCGATGGTTAACATGGTTGGTAACCTGAATGTGTGATTATGTCATCAGATCGAGTGATGATCCAAAGGCAAGGGTTGTTTTGTTACCTAGGTTGTTCTGTGGACTACGTGAGTGTCAGTGTTGTTCTGTGCATTGTAGGATTAAAGGAGAACAAGGTGAATCAACACCTCTAAATTCACTTAGCCTTTGATATTTTTAGTTTTATGGTCAATAAATTTTTTAGGTAATGACTTAAGTAGTTAGTTCTACGGCCTATAGAATTGGCATCTGAGTTGGAACTTGAGGACAATGCATATTCTTATTGTACATACATATTTTGCTTCTTTTGATCCCTCCTCAGTTCATCGAGTTAGGTTTATGATATGCTAAGTGTTGAACTATAGACTAGGCTGCTCAAATATTGTGCTACAGTAGGAAGCAAGTACAATGAATATGCTTTCATAGAAAGAAATGCATGACGACATACAGAATACTCGCAAGAATCAAACTTGACAAGACGCACGAATCCTTCATAATGCCATCCATCGGCTTTCAAGATGAAACTTTATCGTCCAAACTTTTTAATGTTGAAGATGGTTGGGCTGTCTGGCTTCAAGAGCTCCTCATGTGCAATAGATCAATGAAACCACCAGGAATGAATGAACCGTCACTTGGTGAAGTCCCTAATCCATCAACATATGCAGATTATCGAGTTACCATCAAGAAATCAGCTTAAACACAATAAGCATAATCAGTTCGTAAGGCAGATAATAAGAAAACCTTGATTAAATAGCTAATAAAACTGAATCTTAATGCTTTTTAGGTGAACTATATCTTTTTAGGTGAACCATATCTAAGAAATAAATATTAATTCACATCCACCATTTAAAAGTGCCTACTGCAGTTATAACAAACCTTTGAAGATACTGAAAGTCCCGTCTATTTGAAGTAGCTTGAAAGCACTTCGAGCAAACCAGCCTTCTTCCTTTGCTTTACAGTATCAATCATGCAGGGGAGTTAAAAATTAAATGAACATGAAAGCTATTTCATGTCCTTATCCACACTTTTCCAGGTTAGATACTTCTAACTTTGTCCTTTCTCTTTGACTTCTTTCTTTCAACAACTTTTCTCTTAAAATGCAGCTTGCTCATGAGAAGATTTCAGTCGTCTTGCTACATGCACCTAAGATTACTTTAATGTTTAAACACCTAAATAAATAAATGAGATATAAAATTAAAAAGGTACGTTGAATCTAAGGAAGAACGATGATATTGTGATATTTACGAACTTAGATAACTGGATTATTCAAAGATTGACATACTATTGTAACTTAATTATTGTAAATCATCAATGACTGCCCTACCATGAAATAACCAACACAAGAGCATCAGAATAGTATAATCTTTTTACCCCTACTCCAAACTAATGAAGGAAATATATGTCAGGATCCTCTGCTCCGCTTAATGGAGTCTAACTGCAATATTAACTACAAATTGGTTCTCTAGGTAGAATTTCCTCTGAACAAACAAAAAATACAAGCATACATAAAATAGCCATTCATATACCAAATATTTTCCATATCTAAAATAGAGAACATTTGTGACTATTTATATTCCCCATCCAAAAAAAGGAGGAAAGCAAATTTAAGTCCCCAACTTCAAAGGAAAAGGAGAAATCTAAGTCCTCAACTTCACGGGGAAATTGTTGTTTCCATTGATATGTATTTTCTTAATATCTAATTGTAGTCATACTTTTAATGGTTGAGTATGTGCAACCCTTTATCCAATGTATTTTCTAATTGGGCCCCAAGACATTAAAATTACTTTAACTTCTTTAATTTTCCATATTTCATTTTAGTGTAAATTTGCAATTGCTTTTCTTAAATTGCCCTTTATAATATATATATATCTGTTCAAAAAATTGTTAGTACTCACATGAAACTTCACTTACATGAAGCCTCTCATCCTTCAAAACCTGTTCAAGACTGTATTCCTGAAAGCGCACATTCTTCAGATCAAAGGAATACAAGAAACCCTTTGAAATATTGAAGAGCTTCCCACAATCTAATAAAGATACGCGTTCAAAGAGTTCAACCAAATATAGTCAGAATCACCATTCATATAGAAGAATAGGAAAGTCTGATTACACAGATGAAAGGATAAGTTTTCTAAACATGAATCCTCATAAAAGTAGGATGGAGAAGAAATCCCTTCAAGTCCATCCTTGGGGTTGGCAATATATATTAAAGGGCTTAAATCAAAGATTGCAGTAATTTTAATATAGATGGTCGATCTTCTACGGAAAGAGTAGCACAATATTTGAGCAGCCTAGTCTATACCGATGATTCATAAATGGAAAATCATTGGAAAATAAACAAACAACAGCAATTATACTTCAGAAGTTGGCAGAAATATGCCGAGTGCTATGTTAGGTTCCGAATCTAGGGTCAACGGGCGGTCGACTCAAGTCTCGTCCCTCACTGGAGATGTTACAGATTCGGTGCTCTCGGGTTGTGCTGTCCTAGCTTGTGTCCTTCCGTCCTTAGCTTCTCTTCTCCTCTCGCCGTGCAAGAGGGGCAATACCAGGCACAGAGGGGGGGGTGGTGCCTGATGAACCCTCTCCGATGCCTAAGTCAGTACGGTTTTAGAGAGATAAAGCTCGAGAGATGTCAGAGCAAAATTATGCAACTTGCCAAGATGTTCAAATGAATAGTGGAGGCGCTGTATTTATAGGCAACGGTGTCATTAAGGTGGCTTAATGACATTGTTAACCTTTAAACACAATTAATTAACCTTTAAACACATAATTAAGACCTTAGGATACGGAAAGGGTTGGCGGAAATAAACCGAGTATGGGAGTCCAAGAATGGTGCCGGGGCCCTTGGGGGGAAGGAAAATCCGACCCCCAAGGGTAGGGGTTGGGTGAGGCCACCCAACCCCTCCTAGGGGAGATAGGGTTGGCCAACCCTATCTCCCATAGGGGAGATCAGGTTGGTCCACCCGATCTCCCCTAGGGGAGATCGGGTTGGCTGACCCGATCTCCCCTAGGGGAGGTCGGGTGTGGCCACCCGACCTCACCTAGGTGAGTCTAACTCGGCCGGACGAGCGCTTCGGCCTTGTCCGGTCCGTTGGTGTTTTCGCGAAGTGTTCGGGTTGAAGTTTCGATTTACAATCATTAACGGGGTGATAAAAATGGAACAATTCGGAAGTCAACGGGTTCAAATTGGGCGTATATCCATCACATGCCCCCGAGTCAACCAATGGCCTGACCCTTGATTGACTCTATTTAAGGATGGTATGACACGCGCAATTTGAAGCCGTGGTTTTACCTTTCGTCTGAATGCTTACTTACCCATGGATGTGTGCCTCTGACTCTGCCCCCTGCCTTATAAGATAGAGGAATTGTAAACGTCAGAGTAGCACGGATACGTGTCTAAGCACGCGTCCGCCTGAGGTGGGAGTAATAAGTCTATCTTTGCTACGGGCGTATATTCGAAAAATGCACGTTCGCATAGGAATGCAATACGAATACAACTAAGCGATTCATGCTTCAATTTCATGCCGGGATTTTACCTAAGTGGAGAAAAACTTAATTTTAGTTTAAAATTTTTTCTAAGTATGGGATGCTCAAAAATAAACCTATGGGATGTTAACTTGAGTGGAGATATGCTTAACCATAGTCTAAGGGAGGTAAAGGTGATAGTTTTTCTTTAACCCTTAGATCCCATCTAATTTTAAATGGAGGGTTGTGATTAGGCCACTTTAAAAAACCCTATACCTTTTCAAATATATAGGAGAGTTAAGAAAATACCTTACTTAGCCACCATAGTCATCATTTTCCCTCTTTTCTCACACTTGGAGAGCAAGGAAAAATTTGGAGCACACCAAGGTTAGGGCCGGCCAAGAATTCCGGCGAAGGGCCAGAAATTCTGACCAGCAGCTCCGGCGGGAGGCGACCACCGGCACGAAACGGAGGCGACAGGTGGGCCAGCGGATCGGGACGGCGGCGCGACTCCTAGCGGCTGACAGACGGAGGCGGCGCGAGCAGGGCCAGCGGCGGGCGGTGGTTGGACGAGTGGCGACGTCGGGACTGGCTGGAGTTGGCGACGGCGAGGCGAGGCGTGGCTGCTGGATTCAACTCCGGCGACGGCGCTGGAAGGCAATTTCCGGCGAGGGGCTGAACTCCGGCGGTCTTCCGACTTGAAATCCGGACCCGTTTATCGAATCGGGTCGGGCTTTCCCAAGGTCCACTCTTTTCCTTTCCGTTATCGCGTAAAATGTTGATTTTTGAAATGCCGATGCTTGATTGCCGATACTTGATTGCCGATACTTGATTGAATGTGGGATTGCCGTAGATAGCCGTAGATAGTCGTGGACTTGGGAAAAAAAATTTGGCCGGTCGTCCGGAGATAGTTTTTTGTCTGATTAAACTATCCCTGTTTTGAATTTGATGTCGAGGCGTCACTCGTGTGTTGATTTTTGTTGGAGGGCGTAATTGTAATTTTGCCCGAGAACCGACTTTAGGTTCGGACAAAATTGTTCGATTTGGTTGTCGTGGTGTCCTTGGCTCATGTTTGTTATCTTTGTGGGTGTCTTCGAATCTTTGGTTGTTGTCGTTGGTCGAGTGCCGGGGTACTCTCGGTTTTTCGGAAATTTTCTTGTTTTGACATTTGTCATGCCGTGGCAGGTACTGTATTCCTGGTGGTGTCCCCGCACACAGACTCTGCAGAGGCGTTACATCCTTCGAAGGATGAGTGAGTTCCTTTTCTCTTCTTTTCGTCGCATTACTTCCTTTCCTATCATTAGCTTAGTGTTGCGATCTGAGCTGGGGTGTTAGTCGAAACTTGATTCGAACTTTGGGATTTCCTGCTACCTTTGACTTAGGTCTCGCTGCTCTGTCGGAGAACCACCTGACTAGGTCTGATTATAATGAGCACGTTACCTTAGGTGATATCTGTCCCTTAGATGAGCCTCTATATCCTTTCCTCTCTTTCTTGGGGAATACCCGCGAGACGGTGACAGAGCCCCCTAGGGGGAAGGTCGTCGTTTACCCCTCCCAGATTCGCTTTGGATTGAGGCTGCCTTACTGCGATGATCTCGTAGAGTTGAGTAGGTTCTTTAGGATTTCTCCTGTGAACCTTGCTCCTAGTGCCCTCCGCGTCTGGGTGGGCTTCCGGGTGTTATGCCACTGGTACTCCTGGAAGTATTCACTGGTTCTGTTCCGATGCTTCTACTGGTTCCAATATCAGAGGAAGGTAGGCTTTGCGAGTTTTGTAACTCGCCATCCGTCCCTCAAGGATTCCCGATTTGCTGATTCGGGTTGAGTGGGGTCGAGTGGGATACCTCTATTCGCTTCGTGGCCCGGAGTGACAACTCGGCGAGCCACTGGGCCAAACATTATTTCTTCATCACGGATCGATATGTCACTTGGTCGGTCTTGAATGAGGATCGGTCAGATGGCTGGCCTGCCTTCGGGGAGTTCTCTCCTGTGGATTTAGAGACTATGAAGACGATCTATGAGAGCAACGGGACCCGATCATACTGCCCTGTGTCCTTAGTGACCGAGACGGATCTTTATGAGGCAGGGATCAGTTTGACTCCTGACTCCGGGGGTTCGGTATGTTACTTAGTCTTCTCATCTTTATTTACTTTCTGCTTTTCCTTTGTAGGTTGGATTCACGGAAAAACCTATAACGTGCAGGCAGCACCGGTCGATCTGAGCAAGAGGAAGGCTCCATCTAGCTCTACTCTGAAGAAGTCCCCCATGCTTGGGAAGAAGGCTGGGGCCTCTGGTATACTTCCTCCTGTTTGCTTCTTTATGGTATACTTGTGTCTTCCTTATCTTGTTTTTCTTGCATTGATAGGGCACTCTCCCCTGGTGACCGAGAGGGTTGTCTCCGTAGGCAAGGGCTCTGGACCTTCTAAGTCCAAGTCGCGGAGGTCTGACTCTGAGGCCGGGGCCTCGGCTGTCAAGAGGAAGAAAGCTGCGGATCCTCCTTCGCATGTTGTTCGTCCCCCGACCCTGTCTCGCGATAAAGTGACGGTGGTCGAAGAGGCGCCTTCCCGAGCTGATAAAGGGAAGCGACCTGTTGGTGATGGTTCCCCTGCCCCCCAGCCGAGGGCACGGTCATCAGGTTCGATCTCCACCTTGTCACTGATGCTTCTATGTTTATATTTTCCTTTGACTTGCTTTGTTTGTATAGGTGGTCCTCCGGCTTTGAGTCGGAAGGATTTCGCACGTCTTACTGACGAGGATGTCGTTGGGTCTGAGTGGACTCCTTTCGCTGGTTTGAAGGAGTTCCATCTTGATAGCGGCTCCTCTTTGCGGACTCCTGAGGTTGGCATCCGTGTACTTCGCGGTGCCATCCCTCCTGGCGATCGTGCTGCTCAGCCTAAGTCTCCTGGGGAGACTCGGCGCTTAGTTCAGGGTGTACTCTCTCGTTATGCGCCTGTGAGTTGTTCCTTGCTTTCTCCTTTTTACTTTTATGTGATTGGTTTTTCAGTTACTCATCTCTTGTTTAAATTTTCAGGGTATGTCTGACATGGTGAACATGTCATCCCTTGTGCTCGAGCTATCTGACGAGAAGAAGACTCTAGAGGACAGCCAGGTCTCCCTAAAGGCGGAGCTCGCCACTGCTGCTGAGAAGGCGCGCCTATCCGATCTGAAGATGCAGGAGCTCAGGGACCAAGTGTCCTTACTTGAGACTACCGTAGGTAGCTTGCGCCGGGAGGCTGAGGTCGCATCTTCACTCCATTCTGAGGAGTTGCGGAAGTTGGAGGCAAGGTGTCGGGCAGAGGAGAGGACTGTCGCAGTGTCTGAGTACAAGGCTTCCTCTGCCTTCACTGCTGACTACAGTGTGCGGCTCACTCAGGAGATGAACCAGTTTGGTGAGTATCTCGTTGATCACATTTTTCGCATTGATCCTCAGTTTCCAGTTGGCGATCTTGGTGATTTTGGGCCGTACGCTACTGGTTACATGGCTGTCCTTAGGGGTCAGGCTGTTGTTGCAGACGAGCCTGCCCCTACACAGGTGGATGCTACGCCTGTGGATATCGATACTTCGGACTCTTCCTCCATCTCTGCCGGTGGTTCGGCCTCAGGGGGTCAGGGTGACTCCCCCGAAGGCTCTGATTGATGCATTAACATCTTGCTATCTTTGTATATATAACCATACTCTTTCTCCCCTTTGATGGGTTGAGTATCTTTTGGGGCTGCTGTGAGATTTTGTGTTGCTTTCTCTTGTCGTATTTTGTCGTTGGCTGTGTGGTTCACTTGCCTTTATATGGGTACTTCGTATGCTTTTGTATGTACTCCTTTGATTATGGACTCTTCTCTTGGTGTGTTTCCTTTACTTATCCTTCTTTTGTGTTTTCCTTCATGCCATACCTGCTATTTCATCAAGAAAAAACATTATGTGTTCTTCATATCACTTTACTTTGAACTTACTTTCTCATGGGATCCTTCGTAGTATGGTGTAATGCTCTCTTCTGATACCCTTTGGACGGTATGTATGGTATTGTTAGACCAAAGATACGCTCTTGGTGGGCGTCGAGTCTGTTCACGAGACAGGCTCTCGGATGGCACTTAACGTTTCACAGGATAGGCTCCCGGAGGGCACAGGTTAGACCAAAGATACGCTCCTGGTGGGCGTCGAAATCTGTTCACGAGACTGGCTCTCGGAGGGCACTTAACGTTTCGCATGATAGGCTCCCGGAGGGCACAGGTTAGACCAAAGATACGCTCCTGGTTGGCGTCGAAATCTGTTCACGAGACTGGCTCTCGGAGGGCACTTAACGTTTCGCAGGATAGGCTCCCGGAGGGCACAGGTTAGACCAAAGATACGCTCCTGGTTGGCGTCGAAACTGGTAGTTTGAAATCTACCTCAAGATACGCTCTTGGGGGCGTCGAATCTGGTAGTGTTTTTTCTACCTCAAGATACGCTCTTGGGGGCGTCGAATCTGGTAGGTTGCAAATCTACCTCAAGATACGCTCCTGGGGGCGTCGAAATTCGTAGTTTTTGGAAACCACTCTCAAGATACGCTCTTGGTGCGTCGAAGGTCGTAGTATAGAAACTACTCTCAAGATACGCTCTTGGGGGCGTCGAAGGTTGTAGTATGAACACTACTCTCAAGATACGCTCCTGGGGGCGTCGAAATTCGTAGTTTTTGGAAACCACTCTCAAGATACGCTCTTGGTGCGTCGAAGGTCGCAGTGTTGAAACTACTCTCAAGATACGCTCTTGGGGGCGTCGAAGGTCGTAGTATGAACACTACTCTCAAGATACGCTCTTGGGGGCGTCGAGGGTCGTAGTATAAAAACTACTCTCAAGATACGCTCTTGGGGGCGTCGAATCTGTTCGCGGGATAGGCTCCCAGAGGGCACAGGGTTCGTAGTTTTTAGAACTACTCTCAAGATACGCTCTTGGGGGCGTCGAAATTCGTTGTTGACTTGAAGTCATATCTGTGTAAGGATAACTTCATGATTATATCACAACATTCATTGGAAAATACCTTTGAAGGAAATCCTACTCCCTTAAGAGCATTCATGTTTTTTGTACACATGGGGTGCCTTGGGTGGGTCAAGACACCTTTTGGAGGAAATCAAAGATAGTTGTAGAGTTGGAGTAACTTCGTGAGTTCTCCTTCTCAAAAGTTGTTTTTGGAAAACTTAGAAAGCTTGAACATGCAAAGTGCTAAATATGAAACTAAGGATATGGGGTGGTCAATTTGTCTGTTGCCACGTACTCCTTTAGGCCTCCATTGTAAATCATCTCCTCCACTTCTATCTTTAGTACCATGCAATTGTTGGTTTGATGCCCCCAGGTCCCATGGTACTCACACCATCCCTGTGCATCTCTTCCTAGGAAGGCCTTGCCTTCCTCTCTGCATGTGGGTAGCTCCTCCTTGAGGTACTTCTGAAAAATTTCTTCTGTGCTCACTGTAAGGGGTGTGAATTTGAAATTTACACCTCCTTCCAGTGTGTCGGTCTCTCTTTCTTTCTCCGGGACTTCATCCCATTGCTCCATCTCCTTTGCAAACGCCTTGTCTAGCTTTTCCTTGAGCTGTCTCATCGTGTTTGTCATGACCATCTCATAAAGCCCTCCATAGGCCTCAAATGAGTTTGGATGCATGTTTCTAATGAAGGCTCTGACGGCTTCTCCTCTTGTGATGTCCATATTGGCACCATAACTGGAGAATCTTTCGAAGTAGCTTGACACTGGCTCCCATGGCATTTGCTTGATGTCATCAATGTGTCGGAAGCCTCTTATGATGGAGTCCCTTGTTCTTTTTCCTTGTGCGGTTTCTGGTTGCCAAGGTATGCTTGTTACCTTTACAGCCTTGCTCATGTGTTTCTTCTTAGCCATTCTTTGAAAAAATTGCTTGCTCAGGCAGAGTGCAACTCCGTTCTTCATCTTTCTTTGCCTTTGTTTCGTCATCACCTTCTTGTTGTCTTGGTCGGTTCCTACCATGACCATTGCCACTGTGTCTGTCCTGTGTGATCCCCGTCTCATGGAGTTGACGTAGCACTGCCTTGCAGTGCGTTGGTCACCCAGGACTTCTCCAACTCCATTCTCAGTGATGTACTTCAGTTTCTGGTGTACGGTGGATGGCACGATTTCATATGGATTTATGGTTGTTCTTCCTAGGATCCCGTTGTAGGCTCCCAAGCTTTCAACCACTAAGAAGTTAATGTTCACCTTCAGCTGTGTCCATCCTTGGCCCATGGTCACTGGCAGAGTTATCATTCCCAGGGGGTAACTTGTTGCCCCTGAGAAGCCAACCAGAGGGAAGTTGACTGGTTTGATGTCTGCCTTTGTTTTCCCTATTTCCTCTAGGACCCTTAGGCTTAGGAGGTCTGCCGAGCTGCCCCCATCTACCAGTATTCTCTTTACATCAAAATTATCAATGTCTATCGTGATGACTAACGCATCGTCATGTGGGAAGACAATGTGGCTCTTGTCTTTCTCCGAGAATTCAATCTTCATCTCCTCTCCTTCTCGTGGCCTTTTCCTCCACCTTGGCACTGAACTCAGTTTTGATGCGTAAACCTCCCTTGCATTAGCAGTTGGGCCACCTGATGCCACTCCTCCGTGTATCATGTTTATGGTTCCTCTCTTGTTGGGTGGAGGAATGTAGTCTGCCTTGCTCTTACCTTTGTCCCTGTATGATGGCCCTAACTGTATGCTGTTGCCTCCATGATCCACGAACTGCTTTAGTTCTCCCCTTTGGATGACATTGTTGATGCTTAGCTTTAGGCTGAAACATTCGTTCGTGTCATGTCCGTATGCTTCATGGTTATCACACCATATGTCCTTGTGTGTCCCCACCATTGGGGCTCTCCACCTTGCGGGGGGTGACCAGAGTTTCTGATTCCGCATCTCTCTGAGGACAGTAGCTGGAGTGGCGTTCAATGGGATGAACTTGATGACGTTGATTTCCCTAACTTTCAGTGGTTCGCCCATTTGATTTCTTTGCTGGGGCGGACGCCATTCCTGCTGCCTTGTGTGTTGAGGTGCCTGAGGTGGCTTTCCTCTGTTCGGCTTTGCATTGTCTTCCTTAGCTGCTTGAATCTTGGCTTTCTTACTTGCTCTGTGTCTCTCCAGGTCTATATGAGTTTTTACTCTCCCTGCTAGCTCCTCTAAGGTGCTTGCTGGTTTCTTGGCCATCTTTTCTGCCAGCGTGACCCGAAGCGGCCTAGGTTTCTAATGAAGGCTCGTATTATCTCACCCTCAGTGATGTTGCCCTGGATGTCTGCTATGTTTTGGTTAAACCTAGTGTAGTAATTGGCCAAAGATTCATCATTTTCTTGCTTCACGTCATCGATGGAGCCTGCCCCTTTAAGGAGCTTCCTTTCTCCTAGATATCTCTGAAGGAATTTCGCCTTTAGCTGCTCCCATGAGTGGATGCTCTCAGAGGGTAGGCTAAAGAACCAGTGTGAGGCCACCCATGATAGGGTGTTTGGGAATAGGAGTGCCTTGTATCTTTCATCAGTGGTTCTCCTAAATAGGGAGGCTTCATGCTGTTGAATATGCTCCAAAGGGTCTCCCTTGCCATTGTACTTTGCAATCTGGATTGTATGCAGGGAGTCCGGCACCTTGCTCATCTCCAATTCCCTCGTGAAAGGGTGGTTCGTTTTGTCACTTAGACAATGCAAGCCGTGTTTCTTTGACTCATTCATTTTCCTTGTTATCATTGCCTCTATTTCTTCCGGAGTGATCAATATCGGCGTCGGAGTGTAATCTCTTTGATAGCCTCCGTAGTTATAGACTGGGCTTGCCGGGATCCCTTGTCCGTATTGGTACGGACTGTAGGTGTATCCTTGGTGTCCCTGCTGGGGTGCTTCATAGAATTCTTGCCTCCTTGGAGGTCTTGCTTGTCTGTCCGCCCCCAGTGGGGTGTAAGCCCTGGCGTTCTTCTGTTGCCTAGGAGGCACGAATTGTTGCCTTCCCTCTGGGGGTGGCTCCTGGTAATTTCTTCTTTGCTCCTCTCGCTGCCCTGCTCGGGGGTGCGAGTGGTGCTCTTCCGTTGGGATCTGTTCCTCTTCATGAGCTTCTGTATGTGTCCCCTGGGTGTATGTCGGCCTTGTGTATGTAGTGTGGGCGCGGTTGTCATTCCTTTGGGCCGGCATCCCATACGGGTATCCTTGGGGTTGCGCCTCATATTAATATCCCTCAGGAGGTGCTGTGTGTTGGGATGGCACTCCCTGTTGCTCCCTCTGTTGCTCCCTTTCTCTCTGTGGCCTCCTTGCCAAAGGGGTTGAGGCTGTGGAGGACTCAGCCCCAGCTGGGCGTGAAGGTCCTCCCTCCTGGTTGTTGTGTTGGGGAGCCTGTGAGGTTCCTTGAGGTTCTGGTTGCACTGGCAGTTTCCCTGGGTTAGGCTGCCTTCCTGGGGGTATAGGCTCTCTCCTTCGCGTATTGCCCCCGGCTGGGTGGTGGTGCCTAGACACCATGTTGTTCGTCATTGCTCTTGTTATTGCCAGGCTTTCTGTCCGAAGCCCACTGACGACGCCAAGTTTTAGGTTCCGAGTCTAGGGTCAACGGGCGGTCGACTCAAGTCTCGTCCCTCACTGGAGATGTTACGGATTTGGTGCTCTCGGGTTGTGCTGTCCTAGCTTGTGTCCTTCCGTCCTTAGCTTCTCTTCTCTTCTCGCCCTGCAAGAGGGGCAATACCAGGCACAGAGGGGGGGGTGTGGTGCCTGATGAACCCTCTCTGATGCCTAAGTCAGTACGGTTTTAGAGAGATAAAGCTAGAGAGATGTCAGAGCAAAATTATGCAACTTGCCAAGATGTTCAAATGAATAGTGGAGGCGCTGTATTTATAGGCAACGGTGTCATTAAGGTGGCTTAATGACATTGTTAACCTTTAAACACAATTAATTAACCTTTAAACACATAATTAAGACATTAGGATACGGAAAGGGTTGGCGGAAATAAACCGAGTATGGGAGTCCAAGAATGGTGCCGGGGCCCTTGGGGGGAAGGAAAATCCGACCCCAAGGGTAGGGGTTGGGTGAGGCCACCCAACCCCTCCTAGGGGAGATAGGGTTGGCCGACCCTATCTCCCCTAGGGGAGATCGGGTTGGCTGACCCGATCTCCCCTAGGGGAGGTCGGGTGTGGCCACCCGACCTCACCTAGGTGAGTTTAACTCGGCCGGACGAGCGCTTCGGCCTCGTCCGGTCCGTTGGTGTTTTCGCGAAGTGTTCGGGTTGAAGTTTCGATTTACAATCATTAACGGGGTGATAAAAATGGAACAATTCGGAAGTCAACGGGTTCAAATTGGGCGTATATCCATCCAAAAAAAGGAGGAAAGAAAATTTAAGTCCCCAACTTCAAAGGAAAAGGAGAAATCTAAGTCCTCAACTTCACGGAAATTGTTGTTTCCATTGATATGTATTTTCTTAATATCTAATTGTAGTCATACTTTTAATGGTTGAGTATGTGCAACCCTTTATCCAATGTATTTTCTAATTGGGCCCCAAGACATTAAAATTACTTTAACTTCTTTAATTTTCCATATTTCATTTTAGTGTAAATTTGCAATTGCTTTTCTTAAATTGCCCTTTATAATATATATATATATATATATATATATATATATATATATATATATATATATATATATCTGTTCAAAAATTTGTTAGTACTCACATGAAACTTCACTTACATGAAGCCTCTTATCCTTCAAAACCTGTTCAAGACTGTATTCCTGAAAGCGCACATTCTTCAGATCAAAGGAATACAAGAAACCCTTTGAAATATTGAAGAGCTTCCCACAATCTAATAAAGATACGCGTTCAAAGAGTTCAACCAAATATAGTCAGAATCACCATTCAAATAGAAGAATAGGAAAGTCTGATTACACAGATGAAAGGATAAGTTTTCTAAACATGAATCCTCATAAAAGTAGGATGGAGAAGAAATCCCTTCAAGTCCATCCTTGGGGTTGGCAATATATATTAAAGGGCTTAATCCAAAGATTGCAGTAATTTTAATATAGATGGTCGATCTTCTACGGAAAGAGTATCACAATATTTGAGCAGCCTAGTCTATACCGATGATTCATAAATGGAAAATCATTGGAAAATAAACAAACAACAGCAATTATACTTCAGAAGTTGGCAGAAATATGGCGAGTGCTACTCATATTCCAATTACTATCAGACCTCTGAATAAAAGCATCACAAAAAGTCAAATTCCCTAATTAAACCAAAAAAAAGTTGCAGCACCTAACTGTAGAAAGAAAACATTCATGGGTTGGATGACCAAGACCCCATGCAACAAATGCAGCAACGCCAAAAACAGGGGAGAAAATGCAGCAACAACCCCTATGCAGAAATATCACAAATACATCAAGCCATATTAAAAAATAGATATTCTCATATGGGCATTTTAACAAACATTTGGTGGGCAGGATGAAATGTTCAACATATTTCAAATTCAATTAAGAAAGAATTGCTCAAATCATGGGACCAATTGTTAAAAATCAATTAATATACTGCTATCATTCGAGATGATGGAAAACTGGAAACAAATAGCTGTTGATTACCGATATGAAAATCTGAGGAATTGCTATGATCCATGGAAGCTTATTCTTCTTCTTAGGGCTTGATAATTGTCGCTTATGAAAAGGGATGGGATGGGATGGTTGATTGCTGAATTGGAGAGATTATGGGATGGCAAAGGATATCATTTGTGTGGAAGTTTAGGTGATGCTTCGTTTCGAAATTGATTGACGAATGGGTGTTTTGAGGAGTACGTAAATATCATTGGTGACATTTATAGTGGAGGATGGATTTTGAAGAGTTGTGTACAAATTTTATTATGAAGTTGTTGAATGGTTGCAAGGGATTAATAATGGCTGCCATAGTGAAGCGGTGGATGATAGCTTTCGAAGAGTTACGTGTAGTATCGTGACTTTTGGGTGTGAGGACAGGTGCAACATTTATAATAGGTTATAGATACATATATTAAAGGGTTAAAGGTCCTTTTAGTACCACATGTTTGCAAAAATTACACTGTTCATACCACTAGTATTTTTTCGTACCGAATTGGTACCATATGTTTCCAAACCTTACTGTTTTGGTACCTCCGTTAGGGTTCTGTAAAAAACAACTGTTAAATGGCATGTGCCATGGACGTGACCAGCCCAAAACTTTGAATTTTGTTACAATTTAATCCATATAATACATCCCTAACTTTTATTTTGTTCAATTTAGTCCTAAAACTTCAAAACCAAACCATTTTCCCAAATTGACCTAGCCGGACTTAGCCTAGGGCTAGGTCCGACCCTGGGTCAGGGTCGCCGGACCCAGGTGACCCCGACCCAGGGTCGGACCTAGCCCTAGGCTAGGTCCGGCTAGGTCAATTGGGACCTAACCCCGATTTGGTGTTAGGTCCCAATTGACCTAGCCGGACCTAGCCTAGGGCTAATTCCGACCCTGGGTCGGACCTAGCCCATGGCTAGGTCCGGCTAGGTTAATTTGGGGAAATGGTTTGATTTTGAAGTTTTAGGACTAAATTGAACAAAATAAAAGTTAGGGATGTATTAGATGGACTAAATTGTAACAAAATTGAAAGTTTTGGGCTGGTCACGTGCATGGCACATGCCATTTAATGGCTGTTTTTGACAGAACCCTAACGGAGGTACCAAAACAGTAAGGTTTGGAAACATATGGTACCAATTCGGTACGAAAAAATACTAGTGGTATGAACAGTGTAATTTTTGCAAACATGTGGTACCAAAAGGACCTTTAACCCTATATTAAATCAATTATCTGTTACTTTTGTTTATACAAGTTCATTCACTGGAACTTCAGTCATCTCTAGCAAAGAAGGAATGCATCAAGGAATTGAAGAGTGTAGTTTACAGGGGAAATACAATTTATTAACTGTCAATGTGAGAAGATATTAGAAAGGCATAATGACCGTCTTCAATCAGAACTCTCCCTTTATATTTCTGTTATATATACATATATCAATTCTTTGTTTCTTGCTAATGTTATCTAAGTTCATTCACAGGAGTTTCAGTGATATCATGCAAAGAAGGTATGCTTCATCAAGAAATTGAAGAGTAGCTTACATAGGCAAATACAATTTATTAATTGTCAGTGTGATGTGGTTAACTTATTAATTAAGTAATATCCTAATCCATGAAAGTCGAAGGATTAAGTCATTAGAAAGGGATAATGACCATCTTCAGTCAGAATTCTCACTTTTAGAGTCCAAGGTATGCACTTTATTTTGTTTTGGGGTAAATATGTATATATATTCAGTCTGGATATTATTTTGTTGAATCCAAGATTTTGTTCTTCAAATGTTCTTCATCGTTGAGCTTTACTACCAGTGTGTTCACCTTATGGTGCTAATTGTAGATGTCATCTTCTGTTGCCAATTGTAGTTGTTTCTCTTCCCTTGTTTTTCGCTATCTTACTCATGATTTCTTTATTTGTATACTATATTTAGTAGCATTACTAGGGTTTTTTTTTTTTTTTTGTCTTTGCAATGAGTTCAGAGTTCATACACTATATTAACATTTGGGTTAATAACCTATGAAATGTTTGAATTTTGACACATGTTAACCAGAGTGGTCTGAATTTTCAAAAGTTAATTTGGAATGTCTGAATTTTCAACTTTGTTGGACTTTGGTTTTCTGTCCATTTTTAGGGTTAAATTTAACATAATTGTGTGAAATGACACTTTTACCCCTTTTAATATATTTTTTTTAAAATTTAATACCTTATTTGAGAAAATGTGAAATGACAAAATTAACCCTGAAGTCAAAATAAGAAAATGTTTTTTTTAGTGCTTTAAGGGGCTTTTTCGTCTTTTCAAGTCAAACATGTGAGGGGCACACTTTGGTCGGAGGGCATTTTCGAGATTTAAGTTTATTTCCGGTTATATGCCAAGCATGTGACCAAATTTCGTCAGTTTTAACGGAAAAAATTAACGGAGACCTCTTATATCAACAAAGTTAATTCAGACATCTCCGGTTAACATGAGTCAAAATTCAGAACTTTTATATGTTATTAAGTCTTTAACATTTTGCATTGCCTTCTCATTTGGCTTGGACATGGTGATGTTTCTTATGCAAGTACAAAAGTTTTGATGGTCAATAACCACAGTGTGAAAGTGAATCAAAGTAGTCGACTGAAGCTTTACAATCATAGTTGCATAAGATAAAAGATAAGTTAAAGAGTTGAACAACCAGTCTGATGATATCAATATCTTTATTTTAGGTTTTCATTTTCTAGATTTAAGTGTCATTTGTGCTTCATATTGATCTCTGCTTTTTCTTGGTTATTATATGTTGTCTATTTGTTCATCATTTTGTCCTGGTATGGAATCATATTTGGGACAACTATTATTCTAAAACACAAATACGAATGATGCGCGTGCAACGCATGCGTTTATCCCTAGTATATATAAAAGTGGTTAAACTAAATATATAGATAGTATAAAGTTGATTCGATTTTGAATAAATTTCTCCATTAGAACTAATTAATATATTTTAATGTTTTTCATATATTCTAAGGAAAAAACATAGATGTAAATTGTGATTTTTTTTTTTTCAATTTGTTTTAAATGTGCTTCATTTGTCCTAAGGCAATAAGTATAAGAGGTAAATTACATTGTGGTAAAGTACAAAATCACATTTCTAAATTAGATTTTTTAGTTAGATTATTTTGAAATTTTAGGTAGGAATTTACATGATCAAATATGTTGCATGTTGTATAATGTGAAACTGATGTGTATTTGAGGTATCTATCTATATATTAATAAGGGAATATGAAAGAGAAATGAGATTTTCCCAAAGCGCCACGTCAGCTTTTTCATTCTTTCCTTGCGCGAGTGCTCATCACGCAACTTTAATCCTCATGCGGCTTCACGCTCCAGCAGCACCAGAGGGAAAAAAAAAATTAATTCACCCACCCACCCACCCACCCCAGCCGCTTCTCCTCGAAACAGATACTCCCAAGTCCCAACTCTTCCTTTTCTTCCTTCTTTTAGGTTTTAGATAGATAGATCCACATTTACTCACGCTACCCACAACTCTTCTTCTTGCTCGAATTTTCTTCCATTTGAGCGGCGCATCGATGGACTGGGCAATATTGTCGATTTCCGACGACGATAACGAAACCCAGGTAAGCGATTGAGAATCGATCGAATCCCTGCAACATAAATCCAATCTCTGAAGAAAACCCATAATTGTGCAGGTAAATATCGCAATCGCCTCCTCTTGGTAAAATTCAATTTTGAGACGAAGTTCGATTCTTTGAAGACTTTGGGTCTCAGATCGACTGGATTATGCAGATAAATATGAGATTCCATATCCCTTTTCCGATTCAGGAATGAGAGACGATCGAAAGCTAAAGTAGGTGACGGAAGGTTAGTGACCCAATTCCATGGTTTTCGATTAACGAGTTTCTCTCTTTCAATTTCATGAATGAGTTTTCCTTTTGATTCAGAACCCTAATTTCTTTTGATTATGATCTAATTGATTAATCAGTGGTGCTCCTATGTGAGAAATTTAGTCAATGTATTTTTCTTACTCTCAGATGGTTTTACATCTTTTTTTTCAATCTTCAGTAAAACATCACAATGAAAAGTTGTCATTTTTCTACATTGAAGATAAATTCTAATATGCCAGAAATTCATTTCAGTTGAAGATTTATCTGGACAGATTGTTCTTAATTGAGTTTCTTTGACTTTTTACTAGACTGGCGGTGGCATTCGGAATCCTTCGGAAGATGAAAATGCTAGAACAAAAGGAAGTTTTACCAAGGTAAGCGCATTGCAAATATGATTGAATTCTATATATCGTTTATTTGATCAAATTTCCGGGGGTTTCAAATGTTATCTTATATTGTAATTGTTAATATTCAATGAAAACTTGACAGGTTCAAATTTTCAAGCCGAGAATGAAAAATGTCAATATATCTAAGCTCCAAGGTAAAGCAGTTGGAGGCCAATATCCCTACCTTATGGTGACTCATTTTTCTATATTTCTTGGAGTATCTATATATTCTCACTATCCTCTATAATTTCATTATTTCCTTGGAGTATCTCTATATTTCCATTAGGTATGTGATGGAGTTTGATTATTATTTGATGAAAAGGGTAAATTTGAT
This sequence comes from Clarkia xantiana subsp. parviflora, assembly GCA_036873135.1. Lineage (NCBI taxonomy): Eukaryota > Viridiplantae > Streptophyta > Magnoliopsida > Myrtales > Onagraceae > Clarkia > Clarkia xantiana. The sequence goes on along the minus strand of JAPTYO010000008.1, from coordinate 23,133,441 downwards.
ATTTATATATTTTCTAAAAATAATTTCAGTTTCTTATATATTCATTCATTCTCACGGTGTGTTGTTTATTGGGTTGTCAATTTGCAGGGCACGAGACCCGCATCAGGGAGCTGGCCTTCGACATCACTCAAGACTTCCCCGGATAATATGATCTCTCTAATATCAGGTTTGTTTTAAATATATTCCTGCAAACCGGTACAATTCATTTGCGGTTGGAAGTAATGCTCTATTTTAATGATTGTATCTCTTAAAGTGTGATGTGAGTGCACTGTTTATTATTTAACTAGGTGCAATGTTTTGTTGCTTCCTGATTCGATCTTCCAAGTTTCCAGAGCACATGTTATTCAATTCTTATCTTCTTAATACACAAGCTGGGAAAAAGAACATTGTTAGACCCTTTACTTTTGCAAAGTGTATATTACATATAACAGGATTTTTACTGGAAATTAAAGGAAGTTAAAGATCAATAATATTCATTATGCAGAATAAGGGAGGTTCTCCATGGTGGTCAAGAGTTTCTTGGTGGGTTCTCTCCATCAACATTTTGACTCTAAATCTATGTCGTGGTGTTAAAGAGTCTTCCACTTTGAAGTACTCATTCATAATTATGACCAAGGTATGAATAGCTGGATAAAAGAATGTTCATTTGCTATTTTCGCTTCAAGATGACCGTTAGGATAGCTGATTTCTTTTTATTGACTATTAGTGTTAAATATTAACTAACATATAGCTACATATTTCTTGCCATGAACTCTCATTTGAACTGCAATCAAACGAACCGCGTGACCATACATGGCGTGTCTAGGTCGTGGTTTCTGTACCTTAAAGAATTGAAATCAAACGAATTGATCTGCTACTGGAATTTATACTTCACTGAGTGTGGTATGATTTTCTTTTCTTTAGGTGAATTTTTTTGGCAATACAACGTCCAAATTTTGCATCATATTATTTGGAGACTACTGATGTGCTCATGTAATGTTGGTTTTCCACTATTGCAGCTGAAAGGATGTTATGTGCTTGAAGGAGAGTGGTGTCTGAAGCATAATTACATTGCATGTGTGTCTTTGTACAATGAGTCTTAGAGTTTAGAGTGTATCGATATTGGTCTATAGTGTTTGATTGATTTAAAAGTGTTTTTTGAATAATTGTCCAATTGCTATTGTTTTTTTCCTATTGCAGTGATCTGTACTCAAAAAATAGTCTGGACAAGAAGTATAAGACTACTAGGCTTACTAACTCAAAATATAATTTTAACATGTTAACGTGTAAGTTTAACAGTAGCCCCGCGCGTAGCGCGGGGTCAGCGCCTAGTTCATTATAAGCACACCAGATGTTTTTATTGGTTGTTAAAAAAGTTAAAGCAATGCACAATTGGTGAGCACTTCTTGACACGTCATATCTCCAAATTCTAAAACTGTAAATTACTTAAATTAAAAGGAAAAAATATGTTCATCTTAATCATAAATATTTCGATATTTAGATTAAAAAAATCAATACAATTCAAGTTAGAACTTGGGGTTTTAATGTTAGCATTATCTTTTTTCACGACACAACCATCTTTGATTAGTCAAGTCATGATGATTTATATGACTATTTTGGTTTTTAGTTCTTTAATGATTCAAAAGATTTCCTCTTAATTCTTAAGTAAAAAAAATTAGTGTATTTCTATCATTATATTTGTTCATCTTTGTTATAACTATTTTTCTGTTTTGTTAATTTAAAGGTATCATTCAGAAATGGATTGTGCAAATTCGTGTTATAAAACATGAGAGTCAACTTGAAAGTGAAAAACAAAATATTTTTTTATTAAATATGTTTTTATTGGGTGATAAAAAATGTAAATATTTTTTCTAATAAGTTTTTAGTTTTAGTTTATACTTATTTTGCATTATATAGTCGTTATTTTTTAATATCATTTTTATGTTATTTACCTAAGATATTTTATATCGATCATTTTTAAGTATAATTAATATATGTAATTCTATTAAATATTTATTTATATATTTTGCCCGCGTGGTGCGCGGGGTTTGTATCTAGTATACTATAAGTGGGGAAATTACAATGTGCACTAGGGCCGACCCAAGAGAGTCTGGGGCCTAAAACTAAAACTAAATTTGGGCTTTCACATTTTTAATAAAATATTTAAATTGACTATTTATAGTAAGTTTTTACTTAAAATTTATTTTTTGAGCTTTTGAAGAAGTATAATCGCTAATTAAATATATTTATACTTAATTTTTTTTTTCTAAAATTTCATTTTCAACTGACAATATAACCAAACAAAACATTAGTAATAACTAATGTATATATTGTCGGTCGAAAGAAATTATAATTTATATATAATTAATTGTTTAAATTTACTATAATAGGTCTTATATTTAACTCAATAAATGATGGTTTAATTACTTAAATTGACTATAATTAAGTCAATCGTTGGTCCAAAAATAATGAAAAATGGTTTTATTTTTTTGTTGAACTAGCATTTTTTTTGCCATGAGCTGAGGTAGACTTAAGTATAATAATATGTATGAGACCTCATTTTTTTTAGACTCCCAAGCTTTAGTGGCCTTACCATTGGGCCGGCCCTGAAGTGCACTATCAGCTTTCATATTGCAATACATATATCAGATAGCATTGGAATGTATATAGCCTTTTTGGACTGCTTAAACTAAATTATTCGACTGTCCACACATCAAATATCAATTTGATAATTCATTAACCATATATGTATACATAACTACAATCAGGAAATTGCAATATACACCCTTAACTTTCATATTTGAGCACATATATTGGAGACTTTAAATACTTAGCGACCATTGGAATGAAATATATACACTAGTATTAATATCGTGCACTGTGGGAGTAAACTATTATTTAATGAATGTAAGTTAAACTATTTGACCTATTTTTATGTTCAAATAAAGTTATATATTAACAAATATTATAGAAAGTTCATATTCGTTTATGAGAAATTATATTATGACTCACTATGTTTAATGTTACACATCAAAGAATGTAAGCTATAGTTAAAAAAATATTTATATTCTTTATCTCTCCTAAAACCTTAAGGTTATAGGTGAAGACATGGTGGGATTTAAACTGACGCTACGGAGATTCAAACATATGCATTCTGATACCATGTGAAAAATTAGACTAACTACATGACCAACTGTCCTAGAACCTTAAGGTGTTAGGAGAAGACGTGATTTAATCTTTATGGTCAAGCTAACACGTGATGGGCTTTAACTTGGCGCTACGGAGACTCGAACCTACGCGCTCTGATACCATGAGAAAGTTTAGACTAACCATTTGACCAACTGTCCTAAAACTTTAAGGTTATAGGTGAATGCGTGGTTTAGTCTTTATACTTCAACAACTTTATGATTATTTATAGTATATATATGTATTATGTTGACATTTGGTGAATGTGTCGCCGTAATAGGAGCCTTTTAATATAAGCCCAACACCTAAATAATTGAGTAATGTCACATTAGGGATTTTGGGCCATGCCTAAAACCCCAATTGACATGAGATGCCTAAAATTGGGCCTCCCCTTTACTATAGTGGCCGACCGAATTATGTAATGTGGTGAGGTGGGTTTTGCCCATCTCCTCTTATAAATAGGGAGTGTCAGGGTTTTTTAGGGTTAATCACTTTCTCCCTTTTAGTTGAGACTAAAGAAATTCATCTCCCTCACACCACAATATTTGGCCGAACCACCCTAGCAAGGAGGTGTCAAATTGCTTCGAACAACTATCCCGGTGATCCATCCCGCCGAAGAATTGAAAAATGCTTTGTTGTGAAGACCATTCCGTGTAGGTGATTCCTTAAATAGAATCCTTACAGGTGTCGTCCGGCGGACCTCGAACTCCCCTCAAGATCTTGGGTCTACGGAAAGTTTAAAACTTGTATGTGTCCCTTTCCGCTGCGTAATTAGTTTACCTGGCATGTACACATGTTTTAATCCATAGTAACTATCCCCTAATTTCCAACAGTGGTATCAGAGCCTATGTAGGGAGTTCATGATTTTGATAAAATTGGTGTTCTTGAGTTCTTATTAAAACTGATATTCATGAAATTAAGTGTTTTTGATAAAACTGATGTTCATGATCTTCAAGAACGTTGGATTATTGATCTTAGTAAACTTTGATTTAGAAATTTGACTACTAACTCTAAAATTTGTGTTTTTTGGCAGAAATTACATGTTAAAAATAAACAAATATTTCGGCCCTAACATGTTGAATCTGGCCGAAATTTATGTTAGGTGCACAAGATAATGTTGTTAGATTACGGGGAGTAATCACTACGGATACTAAAACCATGGTACATGCTAGTAATCGAAATTACGCAGCGGAAGATTCGCACATACCTCAACAGTAGTCCGTAGTCCCAAGATCCTCGCAGAAGAGAGTTCACGATCCTCCGGTCGGCACCCGTAGAGGTTCTTGTTAAGGAAGCCCTACACAGTATATTCTCCACAGCAAAGCCTCAGATCTATTCTTGGTAATGGACGGATCTTCAGAGTGTTTGCTCGAAGGCAAATTGGCACACCCTTGGTGGTTGTGATGTTTCGGCCGAAGTAGTGTGGTTATGGGGGAAGGGTTTTCTCTCAAGTCACCACTAAAAGGGAATTATGATTAACCCTAATAAAATCTCCAAAACCCCATATATATAGGAGAGTAAAGTGGACAACAGTCCACTTTACCCCCTCACTAATATTCGGCCGGCGACATGTATAGGGAGTCCCAATTTTGGGCCTCTCATGTAAATTGGAATTTTGGTATGGCCCAATGTCCTAATATGACATGTACCCAATTAACTTAGGTAACATATACATATAATGGGCTTCCATCTACGGCGCCCAACACCATATGCTTACAGCTCCCACTCGCCGGAATGAGAGGATGCCTGTTAATGTATTGCCGTCCAAATCTGCATCAACATTTCACTCACTCGATTTCGTCCTTGCTTCCGAATAGTTCATACGAGGCTTGCCGTGCGACCGGCGGACACGACGGGCCTCGTGCTACTCATCTATTATGAGTGTTGTAGCGCCCGCATAACGTTGATTCCCTTTTCTCCAATCAACCTGTTATAAACAACATTTATATATAGTGTCGCGCTGTATCCTAGGTCAACTGATAATTCTCCATTTGCCTAGTTTCTTCATAGGAACACTTCTCCAAGGCATCCGTACAAGTATTCATAACATTCAACTAATATTTGGTTGGTGGCCATCTAGTGAATACAAGAGTCGGCGAATTACAGGTGAACTTGACCATCTCCATCGATCATATCCTTAGTCAAACCCAACTGGTTTCCAAAGACGTGGTCACTGGGCCTTTTTGTTCAGCACCACGCTCGTACGCCGGGAAGCGAACATTGAGCCTGACCTTAGATATGAGTTCCGAGTCCGTTAGGATACTTTGGGTGCCTCTTCATAAGGCTCCCGGGATCAATCACACGCTTGAGGTGAAGAAGTTTGCGCTCGTTAGAATCACGAGGATTCTTATCTAGCACAACCGAGCTGTGACCCCGTGGTCAAACATGGCACGCGCAGTATGAAGCACGCGTCGATAGCATACCTGAACATATAAGTTGACAGGGAAAATGGATTAATGACGAACGAAGTTCATCACGACGATTTGCTAAGCGAAAATCATGTCGAGTTACTTCGAGACTAGATAATCGTCTTGCGTAATCAGGTTTATCCCCCTGATTTTTAGCCAATCTTGCTTGGTAGAGGTCTCCCTCCACTGCAAGATGACCGTACCTGTGTGACGAGGTAAGGCCCACATTCGACATAGTTTTGGCAGAGGATTACGTCCTCCTACGACTTAATTTATAGACCATAAATCCGATGTATTCAAACATTATGACGTCGATAGATCATAAACTCAATTGCAATTCTTTCGTTTAAAAAATGTAACTTTCAATGATCAAAATATTATCACAGATACATTCCATTTTCAAACCCTACGCAATCCAAGCAGTTTTACATGCTTTTCGAATATATCCATGTGTAGTGGTTTATTTAATGGGTCCGCAACCATGTTATCAGTGGACAAGTATTCCAAAGTGATTATATTGTCTTCTACCATAGATTTAGTATAAAAGTATTTCACATCAATGTGTTTGGTTCTACTATGCTACTTCGGATTCTTTACTGCTGCAATGGCTGCCTGACTGTCAGAGAACACCTTCATAGGTTTACTCCCAACATCGCCATCAAGCAGCGCAGTAAGAAGCCTTTTCAGCCAGAACGCTTCCTATGCGTTCTTGGAGAGGGCTACAAATTCCGATTCCACTGTGGACAACGCGACACAAGTTTGCTTCTTGCTCAGCCTTTATCGGTTTGGTCCAGTCACAACCAAACAACATGTGGGCCGTAGTTTTCGTACCATCACAGAATGGGCAGGTCGAGCCCACATTAATACCCCTACGACCTAGATTGTGATGCACCGCTATAACATTCGTATTTAGCTTCCACATAAGCGTACGTACCTTAGGCAAGGCACACATCGACCAAATCTTTTTCCACTTAAGCATAGGATAGTCCGTGTTGGCCTGCAATGATGAAACTTCCTGGACACCATCATGGGCAACAATCTGCTGATATGAGGAGTTAACGGAAAACAAATCAGATTTTGTGAATGACCATATAAAAGTATCACAAGTTGCTTGAGTTGGCAATGAAATTCGGTGGACTGCTTCACATTGGTTAGCCCCAATAACATCCTACACTGCTTAGAGTTTCCATGTCGGCCTTAGAGGATCGATCAACGAATCTACATGTGCCGTAGAATGATGTTGCATCAGTGGTCGAGGTGTGTTTAGCCGAAAGCGAGGAAGATCCGTCACCCAACTATCTTCGAAAATGTTAACGCTATGTCCGTCACCTATCTTCCACATCCCGTTATCCATCAACACATCCCGGCCGACCAATATACGTGTTCACGCCCATGACGCTCGCGATCTCTTCTTCGCTTCCTCAACACCACAACCAGGGAAATATAAACCCTTCAACATTTTAGCCCAAAACGAGTTCGAATTATGGAGGAGTCTCCCTGCTATTTTAGCAATGTCATGTGTAAAAAATTATTAGCTGATGTCATCTAGACTTTTTTAAAAACGATAAATATGTGTCGAATTAGTTTAAAATCGAGCCAACCTGAAACCGAGATTAGTACCAGTGAACTCGAACTCGACTCGGTATTAGAAAAATTTCGAATCGAGCTCTACTCGACTTGGAATTTAGCGAGTCGAATTCGAATATTGACCGAGCCGATCTCGAGCAGTTCACGAGTAGCTTGACTCGTTTACACACATGGGTAGATCCTTCACTATTTGGGTTTAATTCATATAGAATATATAGGTGGTCGTAACATGTTTGTTTACTTATATATAATTATTATATATTATGTTAGCCCAGATTTGTTCTATAATAAATTGGTTCAATTTCGAACTCGAAATTTAACTCAAAAGTAGTTCTATATTTTAATTGATATGATAAATTAACTCACTTAATATACAAACAATTTGTATTTTTTTCAACCAGAAATTTGCTGCACTTTTTTTAGTTTGAGTTATGCCTCTTGACGTTGTTTAAAGTCTCGGAATTTATGTTTTAAATATTTCACTTTTTTATATTATTAGATTGTTTGGAATTTAGACTTTGATACTTTCTACTCTGAAGCGATCAGTTGTCGTTATAGTATGTATTTTGCAAATTTGTGAATTGTTTATGCATTAAACTTGGGAGTGTATTTTGAATTTTAATAAAAAAAATGAAAAAATATTCAAAACCGGTTCTACTATGGTTCGGTTCTAGGACCTAAAATCCTATTCGATTTTTACATAATACAGGAAACCAACTGAACCTAAAATCCGATTCCGGCTCGGTTCTGAACCGGTTCAGCCCAGAACCGAACCATGCCCAACCATAATATTAGTATTAACTAATACTCATGTATTAATTAATACTAATACCAAATTAAAAAAAAACAAACAAAGTATTAGTTAAACTATTTTTAAAATATTAAACATATCATAAATTAGGGCTGAGCATGAGACGGATGGGTGGACTTTTTCTAAAAAATGACCCAAGCCCTAAAATTAGGCCCACTTAATGACTGCCCCGAGCCCTAGCTAGTAGGAAAATGCCCGCCCGCCACGGGCCTACAGGGACCAGGGACTAGGGACAAATGGGACAAACCCAAATTCCCATCCAAGTTAAAAAAAAAAAAAATCATACTCAATTTACTTAAATCATAACCGAACACAGAACAACAACAAAGTTCAAGACATACCACAAAGTTCACCATAAAACACCAAAATCACTCAAACATTTTGTCATTTGTAAGAACACCAAGTTCAACACATAACTTGGTTCTCCAAAATAGTTCACCAAAGACTCCAAAACTAAGTTTTACCAAGACTCTAACACAAAGTCACCAACAATTCTGACATAACAAGTTATAAATGCAAATCCCAGATCAAATGGAATTTCAACCCGAACCATCACTAAAGTTAACTTAACTAACTATAGTTTATAGCTGATTAGTTAGCAAAAAGGGACGGGACGGGTTTTTTGGGACTTCGTAAAAAAACCCTAGCCCTAGCCCTAGCCCTAGTTGAGAAGAAAAGTCCCGCCCATTAGGACTTGGGCACATTTTTTGGATGGGCTTTTTGGGACGGACTAAGGCGGAAAGGGCGGAATTTTGAGCCTCTCCGGATATTTGTTCACCCTATCATAAATACAGAGAGCTCCCCTCGCTGGGTGCATGAACATCCGGTACATGCAGTACTTATTTGGCGCGAATGGGGTCATGGTTACGCGCCCTACGTCCACGCGCCTCCCCTGGGACAACACCGTTAATTCCTGTCTCTCTCTCTACAATATAATATAATATACTCGAAGACAAAGCAGCCATTGGTTAGCCTGAGCTGTAACTTCAAAACCCGCCATCTCCATCATCGCCGACGAAGCCGTGGAGGTGGAGGGACAGTTGGAACTTAACTTCCTCTTTACCGCGGTTGGATCTTCAGCCATCATCTGCCTATTCCTCTCTCGCTGCACCATCATCATCATCATCATATCTGACAGCTTCGCTAACGTACCTTTCTTCTCTCTCTACCCCCCCTCTATTACCTCAGTTGAATGAATTCTTCACTCTGTACCGTTATTTGCCTCTTTCTGATGTATTAGGTCATTTCTTCTTTGGTGGAGTACGGATTCTTCAGATCTGTTGCTTACGGGATTGAGGTATGTTCTATATCTTGACTGTGTCAATTATTTTTATTTGCCTCGATGATTATTTGCGAAGATGAGGGAGTAGGATCTCGAGGATTTCGGTGATCAGTCATCTCTAAGTCAATTGCAATTATTACAGTCAATGAGCTCCGAATTCGTTTCTTTTCTGGTCTCGGGGTTTATATCTTTTCAATCTTTCGAGGAACAATTGAGTAAATGAAGCAGGGTTTTTATAGTCTGTGATTTGGATAAAAAAATAGTGACCATGATAGCAATTTGAAGCATCTATAAGGAAAATTATTGATGCACTTGTTGTGTCATATTAGTGAATTCACGTTCTTCTCAATTGATTGATCCTTATCCCTTTGCCTGTCAGGTTGTGGCTTCAATAGCACGGGACAATGGCGAATCGGCTGAAGGAGGACGAAAAAAATGAACGGACTATACGAGGGTCTTCTCAAACTTCCTGAGAATCGGAGATGCATTAATTGCAACAGTCTGGTAATTGGTTTTCATTTATGCGAACTATGTTTTTGTTACTCTTCACTTAAGTACCATGAGATGATAGTGACCATGCTACATTTACTTTAATTACATCTTCAGCACAGAAATACTAACCCCTTTTTGCCTATTACAAAACTAGCTAAGATCTTGCTTTGAAAAAGATTTCCTGCTTCTAATTTATAATTATGTTTCTGATGAGCAGGGGCCACAATATGTTTGCACCAGCTTCTGGACATTTGTCTGCACAAACTGTAGTGGAATCCAGTAAGTGACTAAACAATTCTGTGTATGAAAAATCCTTGTGATTTAGTATTTCTCTTGGCTTTTCATGGACTAACACACAAAACCATTTTCAGTCGTGAGTTTACACACCGTGTGAAATCAGTATCAATGGCCAAATTTACAAGCCAGGAAGTTAGTGCACTCCAAGGAGGAGGAAATCAGGTAAATAATCATCTTACAGTTAACTTTTTGATCAATATTAAATTGGAATAGTAGGATCATGGAGACCCTTGTTCCTATTGTAGGACTTGGATTCACTTGATCCAATTTATCCCATGATTCCTATATGCGAAACCAGTTTGAGGCAAGAATCCTGTTATCTTAAGGAGCCTATACTCTTTCTTTGTCCCCAAGTTCTGTAGCAATAAGCTAATCTTATGTTTGCTCATATCCTCAGCGTGCAAAAGACGTATATTTTAAGGAATGGGATCCACAGCGTAATACTGCACCTGATGACAGGTATAGTGTCTAAGATCACACTTCATTTTCACGAACCTATTGTGGTAGTAATTATATAAGTATGTTTTCATAATCATGTAGCAATGTCGAGAGGCTCCGCGACTTCATCAAGCATGACTATGTAGATAGACGTTTCTCTGGTGAGAGGGGCTCTGATAGACCTCCAAGGCCGCATGTATATCACCTTTTTTTACTGTGTTTTTCTTTTCTGATCGACTGCTGATGAATAAAAGTAAGAAAAAACCCTTTTCTGCAAATCTTATCAGCATTTTAAGAGAAAGTACACACTACTTAATTGTCGTTTTGTTTGCTGTTGCCTTATGAAGTGAAACTGAGTTGTGGTAACACCTTTCTGATGCCAATATATTTGTTCAGAGTGAAGATTCGTATCGAGGGGGGGTTCACGAAGCCCACCTTATGAGGATAGTTACGATCGCCGTCAAAGTGATAGATCTAGTTCTGGTGGAAGAAGTACAGCATATGAACAAGAATACAAAAAGAGTCCCAGTCTACCTGAAGTTGTCAATGATTGGCGTCGGGAGGACAGGTTTGGCAATGGAAGGAAAGTTGATGATCGCAGAATATCAGATGGAGAGTCAAGGGTGGGAGGCTCGCCTGAGCAGCGTAGAGACTCGGATACTTCTAGTCCACCAGTGGTGCGACCAGTTAGAGAAATCCTGGGGGAAAATGTTATACCTCTTAAAATTGATGAACCTCCAAAAGCTAATGGCACCCGAACTGCTGATAGTTCTCTTCAGACACAGGTGATGACTCTGCTTCATTAAAGGACTCAATTCCAATCTATTTCTGATTGACGCATAATTTATTAATTCTAATAATACTTATATTTGTTGTAAACTTTATAAGCTTAATGCTTGTGATAGTTCAACTAGTTAATAATTGGTAAATATCTTGAACTTTACACTTAGCATTTAATGTAAAATATTTGCTGCAATGTACCCTTTTCTCAGCTGATAGGATGCTTCAATGTTTTATAAATATAACAGGCACTGAAATGGTGTAACTTGATGATCTTTAACCCAGAGAGTTCTTGTTTTGTTTTTCTCTGAAGTTCTTGTTTTTCATCACACTATATCTTCTTATTGTAGAGGACCGCATCTTCCAGCAGTTTGGGATCTACCAGTGGAAATGCAGTAGAAGTTAAATGGCAGAGTACTGCAAGTTTAATTGATTTTGATGCTGAACCTGAAGCTTCAGCGGTTGCTGTATCACAAGCACCATCACCTAATTAAGCCTTTGCGCAGCCTGCTGCTTCCCCTAGTGATAATAACTGGGATTCATTCGACGTTGTATCCGAAGTCAAAGCATCACAGCCGCCACCAATTTTAATCCACTTGATTATGTTCTATCACAGTTATCAGCTCCCGCTTCATCTCCTGCTCAGCTGTCTGGAGGACCTCCTGTTACTACACCATTTTTACCCTTCAATGCTGGGGCTTCAACAGCCATGCCAGGTAGCAACCTGATGGCAGGGACCCAACCTGGTCCTTCAGGAATTTTATCGGGACTAATGCCAGGTTTGCCTCCCAATGGTGTTATATCTTCTGGTATGCAGCCTCAGCAACCTTCTCTTTTCCCTGTGGGTGCTGCACATTCTACGCATATATCTGCAGTTCCTGTTGGTGGTTCTTATGGGAGTCAGGTTGGTCTCTATTATTGCAGTTGTTCTTCGGGATCCTGTCTTTATCAAGATTAACTTGAATGCTTCTTCCTGTTGGCAGCCTTGGAATGCCCCAAGCTCCCGAGGGCTTCTGGGTACAGCAGTCCAGCCTTCCACAGCAGAAGTAAAACCACCAGGAAGACAAGAACTGCCTGCGGTAGTTTAGCATAGTCTCAATTGTGACCATACTAATTGACACTCTCATATGAACCTCAATTAGTAATCCTCAATGAAATTGCATGCAGGATCTTTTTGCTGCTACATATTCACCTTACCCTGCTGCTGTTCCTATGTATGGTTCTCCTTATGGGATGGGATACAATATGCAGTACAACCCTGCCATGATGCCTCTTCAACAACAGGTGAAGTTTCTAAAACCACTCTCATCTCTGTCATTAACATAAACTGGATATTCAAAGGTTATACATTGTTGTGGCAGGCTATGCCAATGTATCCACCACAGTCAGCGAGGTCAGTTAACCCCTTCGATGGGAATGAACAATCATCAGCTCAAGCTCCAACAGTATGTTAACTGGACCACTTTGACTCTTTTTTGCAAGGCATTTAATTTTCCTGTTCTTGTTTTTGAGTGTCTTGCAATGCAATTCTTATTTGGTCCTAAAACATCTGCAAAATGTTGTCTTGCTGTGTTACAAGAGTAAAATGCAACCCTGCAATGATTTCGTACTAAGAGTCTATCACAATTAAGGCCCTTGCTCATTTTGTAAACAGACTATGCATTTTCCATTAGATTGATAGCTGTTAATTACATTTTGAACCACGTGACAGTTCTCTGCAATCAATTTCCAATAATTAGTTGAATTTTTTACTGATGTTGCTAAGCTTCTCTCACTTTACTTTCTCCGGTGCAGTTTCCTTCCATGGTTCCTTTGCAGAATTCTTTGCCAAATGTTCCTCCCTCATCTGGTGTGATGCATCCCTCAGCTACAGGGCCCCCGTCACAAGCAGCATGGGGACAGAAAATGCCTCAACAGGTGCCTTACCAGCCAACAATGCCCCAACAGGCACCAACATACGTGCCAACAATGCCCCAACAGGCACAAACATACATGCAAACAATGCCTCAAGGTTCATTGATTGCCTTACCATCCAAGCTATAGATAATTCCTCTGTATATTCTATTTGCTTCTGGTTAATTCTTTCTTCTGGATCTTCAGGTTCATATATGGGACAGCAAATGCCTACAGCTACCATGCCACCATCTGCCATGTGATTTTTCAGGGGGGGAAAGAAATTTTAATGTTGGTTCAAAGACCTTTCTGTCATTTGACTAAATCTGTTTCCTGGCTTTGTACAGACCTCAAGTACCATGTGGCTATGGCAGTGGTGACTGGGGAGCTTACACTAATCAGCAGCGCCCTCCAGCCAATTTCTCGCCGCCACAGACCACGAATCCTTCTGCCCCGGTTGGAGGAAACCCATTTGGTTGAGTTTGAAAAACCAAACAAACCTCTAAATTCATTCCAGGACAACATCATCTAGTTGCTCAGGTTCCTCATTGGTGAAGAATTTTCGTTATTTGCATTAATGGTGATTGGGGTTTGGAATCCTTATGGTAAAGATCTGGCTAGATGCATTTATTTTTATCCTTGAAGAGCGAGTACTGTCCAAGTTGCATGTTTAGGGTCGACTACGTGGTTGGTATCAGCAGAGTACGAGGGTGTTTTAGACGATGTTTTTGTAGCGTGTTGGGTTGGTTATTAGTCGTATCTATGTCGGTCCTTTTAGTCTTGCTTGCATGAAAATGTATGTACCCACTAAGTTGTGTTTTTCATTCTTGGGTTTGTAATGATATCGTAATCGTTGGTTGTTGAGAGAAGATATCGCGGTAGTGTTAATAGTGTTTGGAAGTTGAATTCGGTGGATTGTATAAAAATAATAGTATAGATTGAGCAGCACATTTCATTTCTACGACATCCAAAACTGAGCAAAATACAATATGCGCATATACCAAGCTAATCTACCATTATCTATCTATCCAATATTGTTGGCCTGGCCGTGCCGTACCAGACCGACTATATATGCACGAAGAATTTGGAATACACTTTACACCATCCCGCCCGACTGCCGACTTCTCCATACGATCGGCGCCACGAGCATCCACACTGCACAAAACGGTAACGGCATTAGATATATTCGAGCCGGTTAATGTGAAATTCACAACTATGACATTCTCAATTACTTACGGTAAACGCAAACTGCGACCCACTCATTAACGATCCGGACCCACGTGCTCGTCCAACCGACATCGATCGTCCACCTAAGCACGGCCATAAGCGTTAGAACAAAAGTTCAGTTGTCGGAATTTATTTCGTAATCGAAATAACGAATTTGCAAAGTTGATGCAGCAGAGGAAGCAAGTACTTACTTCTTCATGGTGTGGTGAGAGTTCCAACTAATCAATAGCATCCCAAAGTACATCGAACCCGTGGCGAACACTAAGTGAAAGAAACCGTAGCCGTAAGGAACATCATCGTCTCCTCGAACCTCCCTTTTCTTGAACTGCATTCATTTATTAGACCGTTTAATTTGGTATCGTTTTGTCGAACAATGTTTTGGTTTTGTTTTTCAAATTGACAAACCTGGAAACATTGGGAGTCGATGCCTGTCGAGAATGTCGCGATAACCATTGCAAGCAAAGCGACGACAAAGCTCTGCCATAAATATATACCAATAAATTAGTCATAGTTGATCGAAGCTAAAAACGAAAAATGTTTATCAGAATGCGGAAATGACGAGCATTACGATGATTGTCACCCAATCGGTATGATTCGAAGCTTCGGCTTTCCTATTACAACTCTCGCCGGCTGGTTCACTATAAACATGAACAAATTAATCTTATCGGGTCGAAACTCTAAACCCTACATTCTTCCTGTAAATTCTTCTGGAATCGAAATCCTACCTTCGGATAGCGCACCAACAAATGAACACGACATAGAGTCCCATGAGACCGGGAGTCAAGAAACCCTCATTCACCTGTTTTATCGAAATCGGAATGATAAGTTTCTCGGTCGAAAGAATCAAATGCTGTATTTACGATATCAGCGAGTGAATCGATCAACGAATTACCTTGGGGTGAAGAGACACGCTTGTCATGAGCTGCACGAGCACCAGAGTCCACGTAATGAAGAAGATGTTGAGGAAACACGACGGCTCCGGCACATACCAAATGTACATCATGATGATACCGATTATGCATACGATATACGCTGTTGTCGCGAGCAACATTGCGTGTACACGACTGCAAAATCATATTTCATAATAACCAACATTGCCAAGTTATACACGTAACGAACTTTTTGCATCACAAAATGATAATGCGGAGGGTAAATCTTGGTCGTGTCGTGTCAGAAACTGCCAAAACCCTGAATAAGTTTGTTGGAAGAGTGACTTACCATCTTTCGACGTTATCTTCGGATTGGCAGCAATCGTTGATCCACGTTATGAAGCTGATTATACTGATGAGCTGAATAAGCAGAAAAACCCTAGCAACACACGATTCGACCAAAATAAGTTTCGGGGTTTCGCACATAGGATTGACTACCTAATAAAATGGACTTAGTCGAATTACCCGGCACCGAAATGTGCAATCTCCCCTGCAGAAACGATCGAGAAAGTCGTCAAGCAATACGAAGAACGAGACGTAACAATACTTAAATTTGTGTTAAATAGATGGACAACTAACCGTAGAGCTGAATAATATTGGATGGGATCAAAAAGGGGATTAAGGTTAGGGCAACGAGTAGGACGGTCTTCGGGATCCACCAACCCGAATGCCATGTATCACGTCGGCCGTGCAGCTTCGAGGTTCCCACTGTTGATAAGAACATCAGCATATAGAATGTCTACTGTATTGTTAAGGCTTCCATTATTTTTCTTTGTTACCCAAAAAAAAAAAAAAAAACATGACATCTATATGGTACGGTCGATCCTAAGTAACATTGGAAAATGTAATGTTTATGGAGGGAGGGAGGATACGAAACATCCCAAGCTCACGCGCAGAACCCCATCCGCGCCAAAACAGTTTTTGCCACGGCAACCATGAAATTCTGCATCCAAACACAAGTTGATTTCCCAAAATTTTGATAAGTCAGCTTAAAATGTCAGTAAAATTAATAATTTTGTAACTATAAATATATATATTTCGGCAAAATAATAATAATAATGAATGAAATGAAATGAAATATTACTGCTCATCTCTGCGGAGGCGCCGTGGCCGTAATCGCGAACCACCCAAGCGAGCAAATTGGATGCAAGAAACATCAACCCGTAAACGTAACGAGCCATCCACGGGTTCGACCCGTTTCGGAACTGACTGAACCATGACGCCTCCTTTCCTGAACCGCGAACGCTAGTGGTGCTGGTGGTTGTTCCAACTTCAACGGGGCTTGTCATGGCTGCAGCAGGCATCCACGTGGCAGCCACTCAGTGCACCGCATCTACAATCCAATAATTTCATTTCATTTCATTACAATGGAGATCTGGATCTAAACCCCCGCCGGCCACAAAATCAAGATCAAATTTTTATGAAGATCGATCGAGTTCCCGCGATTTTCTTCTTACTCTCCACAATGCATCACGTTGATGGAACAATGTTACGTTTTAGAGATAGAGAGAGAGAGCGTGATTGAAGGAAGGATCAATAATGGCGGTAATGTGTTGTGTCAGTGATTCCAAGACTTTAACCAATGTGTTACAGAGCAGAGCAGAGCAGAGGAAGAGAATGATTTTTCTGATTTCTTCAACATGATGATGTTGAGGACTAACACCCCCTCCTGAATTATAGGGTCACTCTATTTTTTCAGATTTGAATGGATTTACATTTTTTTAAATAAAAATCTTTCTTTATAGGTTTGATTATTGTGTGTGGATGTACATTATTGTGGTAACATTATACACATACATATTATTAGGATATATATTTGACCACAAAGTCAGCTACACAGCCGGATCAAGAAATTTAAAATTTATATAATAAGATATAAAAATTGTGTTGTATTAACTAAATTGTATTAGAAGATATATGTTTTATTGATCTATGTAAGTTGAAGCTAGCTATATTTTACTGAACTATGTAAGCTGAAACTAGCTAGCTAGATATTTTTAGGAACCTCATAGTAGAGGTATGATTATGAAGATGCATTTAATCCAGGAAAACAAAAGAAGAGGAATCATAACCATTTCTTCTTTCAATACTTGGAGGCATTTTTGCAACATATTTGCTTTTACATTTAAATAAATCATCACTCATACCTAATTATTTTATTTAGTATAAAATACTGACCATAAATATATTTATATTCATATAATCTCAACAGAGTTTGAACGTCTATCATCTTAATTAATCATATTTGATATAATTTTATATTTATACAAGTATCTAAACCAGGGGCTTATTTGGAATTCAAAGAAAATACATATCATCCAAATATTATATACCCGCGCACTGTACTTTAGAAGCTAAAAAAGGAGAAGATATATTAATATATATATTCTTAAACCTGATTGATACACACTAATTTGTGGAAAGCATGAAGTAGGCATTTTATTGATTCTCTAATACGATAAACTTGAATGCCTATTTCATGCTTTCATTGTGGATTTACTAGTGGTAAATTATACACATGACATTAGGATATTTGACCACCAAGTCAGCTACACTCGGATCCAGAAATTTAAAACTCCAGTTGCTATAATTACCATAAATATATATGATAGATATAAAAATTGTATTGTATAAACTAAATTGTAATAGAATATCTATGTTTTATTAAACTATGTAAGTTGAAGCTAGCTATGTTGGGATGCATCACTATTATTTTTAGGAACCTCATAGTAGGTATGATTTTGAAGACAAAAGAAGAGGAATATCCTTCTAACCAATTGATATATAACTTTATTTATATCAATTGGTTATTTGGAATCCTAAGAAAATACCCTATCATCCAAATACCCACCCATTGTACTTTTTTGAATGAAGCTAATAAATAAAAAAGAGAAGATATTTGTTATCTAGTGATACATATTACAACACATATCACTTATTCTTAAACTTTTATACTAATTCGTGGAAAGCATGAAGTAGGCATTTTATTGATTCCAATACGATAAACTTGACTGCCTTTCAAGAAAGCTATCTTCTTATATATATATTTCATCACTAATCAATGAGAATAAGAATCTTGATATGTATATATGATTTTATATCTAGTAGCTAGTTGTCATGTTTTTTATTTATTTATAAAAAAAAAAAGTCATATATAACCTGTTCGTTGGGTTCACCTGATACTTGTGCATCCCAAAATAAATATATTTATATTAATCAATAAAGAGCCTAAAAAAAAGCTCCTGAAGAAAGCAGGAATCCTCCGGTACAGACACAGAGAAGTCCCAATCTCCTTTTTTTTTTTTTTTTTTTCTCTAGATAGATAGATAGAGAAGAAGTGAGAAGAAAATAGAGGACGAGGAAATGACTATTTTAACCTTATGGATGAAGGGAATGACTATTATGCACACATTTAATTTATTTCCGTGACAAAGGAAAGTGGAGGTTGGTTGCAAGCAAGGAAAGGATTCCAAGCATACTTGTTGAAATGGGAAAAGAAAAGGCTGCTATGCTAGCTCTACACTAACAGATTATTCCTTGTTAATTCATCTCTACTCTACCACAGTTTCATATGCCCATTTAAAAATAAATAAATTAATTAAATCATGATATTGTGAAGGTTTTGCAAAAACAGCAGCAGTAAAATATAATGTAGGTAATTAATTATAAACTCCTTTTCAATGGTGAAACAGAGAGAGCAATCAACGTGGATCAAACCCAGATTAAATAATATAATGAAAGCTTGCTTATATATATGTGCTGTAAAGAAGTGAGTACCAGGTTGTGGATCTTGAGGAGCGTCCTTTCAGTTAACTGGTGAAGAAGACAGCGATGAAGACGAAGTGCTGGTGCTGCTACTCTCTCATGGCTTGGCTTCTGGATATATCTCTAGGAAACAGATGATGCAGAGAGATAGATAAAAGAGAGGGTTTTGGTTTGGTTTGATGATGAAGTATTTTTCTGGGGAGATGGAGCTAGGCAGCAGATATTATATCTATCAACAAAGTTTCTCTTTCCTTTCTTGTTTTTGGAACCCTTAATTAAGCTTCTGGATTCCCACTCCATATATATACCATAGAATAAAAATAGATGATAATAATGATATAAGTAAGGGAGGGAAGGAAGGAAGGAAGGAAGTGGTGATCTTTCTTTTACAAAAAGAAAACAAAGTGGGAGGAACTTCATTCTTTAGACAATCCATTGTTACCACTTTTACGGTTTCTCTTAACTCCTTCTAACTTTAGTTTAGTTTAGTTTGCTCTCATATTTTCTTTTATTTTTAGGCATTATTTTAATTTATTTATTAATAAATATGTAATTTTCTATTTTTCTTTGTGAAGATGATTAACCGGTGGGAATTGTTTAATCAATCATAATAATATAATATCTTATGTGGCCGCTAATTTTACTTTACAAGCACTCTTCATTAACTAGGTTGAAATTAATTAATCTTATCAATTAATTTAGGCAACTCATTAATTTCTTAGAATTTGAACAACAGAATCCTGAAATTCTAACAATTTGTCATTGGTGGAGTCTGCAACCTACAACTTTTTGCATAACGTAAAATATTCGACAGAATAATAATAATAAGAGGAAAAATACCCAATAAGGGCGCATTGTAGAAAGATTGGGAGGTCAAGATAACTATTTTTATTAACCATATTTTATTGGAGTTTTGCTCTTCTAATATAACCCCGTATAAGACCATGTGCCAAAAAAGAAAAAAAATTTAAATCCCCATAAGTACATTTCCATAATCATTATATTAAATATCAGTAAGTATGCGTGCACATTGTCGTTATAAGACTATTACAATGATATGATCATGCCTAGGTTGAGAAAAACTCAGAACTGAAACCAAACTATTGGGTAGGTTCCATAAAGTCATATTTAAAATATGGTAGGTTCCAGATAGCAAATTTTGATACTTGTAAATTCGATTCCAATTTTGTAATGGTTTGTAGGGACCAGGACCTATTATGTTTATTATTGTTAGTGTGGGCTTCTTGCAACCTATCGCTAAAAGTTTTTATTTATTCTCAGTCCTTCTATGCATTGTTTAGAGTTCTTTGATTTCGATTGCTTCGATGTGACACTATCCTTGCTTATGGATATTAAGGAGTTATGGAGCTCCGCTAACCTGATTTCCCCCACAAACCCGCGTGGGCGGGTCCAGGTTTGGGATCGCGGGCTTCGCGAACCGCCACGTCTATTATTTAAACATATATTTTGTATATATTTTATAAAACTGTAGGGTTAATGTAATACATAAATAAGGGCTAACAAAGATTAGTTAACTAGGGAGAAAAAAATATATGAGTCAATCATTACCTTTACTTCACAGTTCTCACCCTACACAGCCGCACAGTTGCTTGCAATTCTAGCCTCCTCCTCACCGGACCGTGGTCTACGTCTCTCACTCGCGCCACGCCATCGCCCAAGTCTCCAGTCGTCCAACGTCGCGATGCCGCCCAAGTCTCCAGCCCTCCCCGATTTTACCTAAACTCGTCCAAACTCTAGTCATCCAGCGCCGCCGCCAAATCCTCTAACCGTCCAGCGATGCCGTCGCCTCCTCTGTCATAGCCTTCAACTCTCTCTGAATTTCTGGGTCAGATCCTGCTATGTTGGTCAAGAAATGATTTCAGTGAAACCTATTTTAGGTCTGATTTGATTATTCATAAGACTATCAGCGATTCAGCTGCATATGAGTCATTGTATTGGATATTCTTTTAATGGTTTCAGTTAAAAATATATTCGGCCTGATTTTCCCGTAAAAATTTAACATGTCCTTGTCAGGTTCAGTTTGACCCGTCCCAGGTCGACTGGCCTTATCTATCAACTCGGTATGACTCGATATTTGAACCTGATCCGACCTAGTTCAGTCCGACATGATCCATGTTTGTTTAAACTGCACTGAACTGGTTCATCCATACACAAATCATGATATTAGGCTAACATATTTTTACTTAGTCCGGCCTTAATACCCAATTGGACCTGTTTTTGTACCAAGCTCATCAAGGTTATCAAGTTAGGGTTTTGATGCCCTAACCCTAATTAGGGCTTCACCGGCAGCAATAGGCAAGGCGGCTGGTCGACCACCTACACTCTTTGATTGGTAGATTGCAGACATCGTGGCTGCTACAACTGGGCTTGACTACAATCGTAGTCGTCGCAAGCGACCATCCGCACAGTGATCACAATTGTGGTGGTTGGTTTGGTGGCATGATTAAAAATCCAGCCACCCCATCCATATTAGGTGGTTGTCCATGTTTAAATATCGAATTTTTTTGTCCATACTGTAAAATAACCTACACACATTTTGTTATTACTGTTGGAAATATGATTAATTCATCACAATTATTCAACCGATAATAAAGACGAAAGACTTACAGGTTAAAATGATCTATGTGGACTAAGTCGATTTGAACGAGGTTGAATCACGACTCACCGGTTGGGGTCTTTCAACAACATCAGATTAATGGATGTATAAAAGTGCTCTTCTCTCCACAGTTAAAGC
Organism: Clarkia xantiana subsp. parviflora; assembly: GCA_036873135.1. Taxonomy (NCBI): domain Eukaryota; kingdom Viridiplantae; phylum Streptophyta; class Magnoliopsida; order Myrtales; family Onagraceae; genus Clarkia; species Clarkia xantiana. The sequence continues at coordinate 23,111,612 of JAPTYO010000008.1, read as the reverse complement.
CTCTGAATTGTTCGCGTGATAAATCTTATAGATAATTACTTAGAAGTAACGGGGTAAATCCTTTGATTTGTGGTGATAGGTTAGGTCGAATATGGGAAGATATATGATGTATTTTTTTGTCTCTAACTTAATATCTAGGTAATGTTTTGATAACCTTAAATGAAACCATATTCTCCTATATATATATATATATATACTAGTTATTAACGCGTGCGTTGCACGCGCATCGATCATTTAAATTTTCAGATATATAATCTATCTTAAGTTTACTAATATTTATAATTAATCAAATTAAAATATGGGCAAGTTGATTCGTTGTGAGAAATGAATCTATGTGATAGAGAAGAGCGACATAACATAATTCAAACATTGAGAAAGAGAAGAGGATAATTAAGTAAAAAATTAATAATGTCTTCAGTTACGGTACTAAGTTAGCCTTGTAGTTAGATATATAAATGAGTTGAGTCGAGTATTACGTTGGTCTTTAACAGCTCAATTGTATCTAACTCATCAACTTGCGGTGTCAAGAATGTAAACTTGTTCTTAACTACTTAGAGTCATCAATGGACAAATTTGACCTATACAAACGTAATTATATACAATATCACAATACCAACAAAATTTGATTTAACAATAAAGATAAAATTAAATCACAAAAATATAAAGTTTAGACTTGTATTTACAAAAATATTTAGTTAACATTAATTATGTTGTACACAATGTGATTGGATTAACAAATATAAGAACTAAGTTAATAGTTTGAGTCCATAAATATTGGACGATGAGTAAAATGTTATTTGTACAAGGTCAAACTTCAAGAAACACATTTCACCCATATTTTGACTTGTTATATATATAATTTGGTAAGTGGCTGATCTATGTGATAGAAAAATCTCAACAGCCGGAACATATATCACTCGATCTATATAATTCGTTGAATAAATTTTTTTTTTTTTACATGTATTCGAAATTTTATCCGAAATTTGAACGGAATGAGTATGATAGGGCTGACTTAAATTGATATGAATATTGGATTGTAAGTTAATTATAATTACTATGACATGCCGACTAAGCGACCTTAAATAAATAACAAAATTTAAATAATGATTTAGTAATAATATTAAAGATAAATAAATGTTTCTCAAATATAGTAATAAATAAATTATTAATTTTATAAAATATAGGAATTAAATATAATATTTTTTTGTTAATAAAATGAAAAGGTGCCAAAGATGTCTATTGGGGGTGAGGACCCAACACAAATAATATATTGGTATATAGATATATATATATAGTTAGATATAAAAATTCTAATGGGTTATCTAACTAGTCATAAATCTAGCAGTTAATGATCTTGGGACATAATAACACCATCAACATTCTATATTGTTGCTATATTGAACACAAACTCTTTCACTTGTGTGTAGATGACTACTAAGGATACAAACAACTTCAATGTGAATTCTAAATATGCTACTCGGCTGACCTCTAGTAAAAGGAAATTAATGTAAAAAAAAACTCGATATAAGGGCTAAGGCATGGGGGAATTTTGACAAAAGAGTGAATGTGAATGGTATCATTAGGGTACTCGAAACCATTTAGTTCCAATTGTTTCTAGTTCGATTATGGTTCTGCCTATTAGATGGTAGATTCTGGGTAGCAAAGTTCAAGGACCGATATACATATAGGGTACGTTCTAGGAACACCTAAATATACAGGGTACTCTGAAATGCCCACCACTAATCATGTCACCTCACGTGATGATATAACTGTTAGATTACGGGGAGTAATCACTACGGAAACTAAATCATGGTACATGCTAGTAATCGAAATTACGCAGCGAAAGATTCGCACATACCTCTACAGTTGTCCGTAGACCCAAGATCTTCGTATGAGGGAGTTCACGATCCTCCAGTCGGCACCCGTATGGGTTCTTGTGAAGGAAGCCCTACGTGGTATTTCTCCACAGCAAAGCCTCTGATCGATTCTTGGCAAGGGACAGATCTTTGGATTGTTTGTTAGAAAGCAAATTGGCACACCTTGATGAATAAGTGGTTCGGTCGATGTAGGTGTTTCTGGGGGAAGATTTTTCTCTCAAAACACCACTTAAAGGGAATTGTGATTAACCCCTAACTCCCCATATATATAGGAGAAGTAAAGTGGACAAAAGTCCACTTTACCCCCCCCCCCCTCCTTATTTCGGCCGGCCATGATGTATAGGGAGGCCCAAATTTTGGGCTTCTCATGTCAATTGAGATTTGAGTCTGACCCAATGTCCTAATGTGACATATACCCAATTTACTTAGGTAACCTATACATATAGTGGGCTACCATTTACGGCGCCCATCACCATATGCTTACAATAACGACATGATCAGTCAGATTGTACGAATGATACTATAATGAGCATTATTAAAAAAAAAAAAAGGTTAACAATGTGTAACATATATTATAAAATAAAAAAATAAAAATTCACAGTAAAATACTAACTATAACAACGAGGAATCTGCAAGAAGGGGTAGACCGTGTTGAGACCCGATAAACTCATTCTGATGCCTAAATCAGTTTATGTTTTAGAGAGATAAATGAATAGACAAGTTGTAGAGATGTTGAGAGATTAACCTCAAATGAATGGTAGAGTTGAGTATTTATAGGGTTTTGGGCCTTTATTCCCGGGTAGGAGTTAATCCTGTGTGGAATAGTGTTATTCCAGGATAATTAGCTCATTAATCACGGATAGGCTATTTTACCATGTTTGTCAATGGAGGGGTCAATAGTGCCCATTAGAGGATCTAAGCTGTTCTACTTGTAGACGTGGAGAGGTTGGTCCCCTGATAGATGGGGAGGGGGAGGGGGTTAGTCCCCTTGTAGATTTTGATGGTCGGTCCCTTTGTAGATGTTGGTATAGGGATGCATGGAGTACCCTTGTTGGGGTGTAGGGGCGTAGTGATGTATGGACTCTACACTTGTTGGGGGTAGAGGGTGTAGTGGTGTATGAACTCTACCCTTGTTGGGGGATAGAGGTGTAATGCTATATGGGCTCTACACTTGTTGGGGGTAGATGTGTAGTGGTGTATAGACTCTACCCTTGTTGGGGGATAGAGATGTAATGATGTATGGACTCTACCCTTGTTGGGTAGAAGTATAGTGGTGTATGGACTCTACCCTTATTGGGGGTAGATGTGTAATATCTTCGTGTAAGATTGCGAACCTCTAGCGTGTCTATCTCGGAGCTTGGGGCCAATCAGACCAAAGTGTTTTGGTCTGAGTACTTGGCCCTCAAACCATCAGGCCAAAGCATTTTGGTCTGATTGGTTTGGGACCAATCGAACCAAAGTGGTTTGGTCCGACTAGTCTTGGACCAATCAGAACAAAGCATTTTTGTCGGATTAGTTTGACCACTCGAACCAAAATACTTTGGTCCGATTGGTTTGACCACTCAAACCAAAGTACTTTGGCCCGAGTGGTATGGGACCAATCAGACTAAAATAATCGGTCTGATGGTTTGGACTCAATCAAGAGTTTAGTCAAAATTTGTATCTCATTTGAGTTCGAGGCCGTGTGAGACCTCCTTACAAACGGTCTGGTCCGTTGTGAAATTAGTCAGTTGATGTTAAAATTACTATGGTGCGAACTTTCAAAGGTATAATGGTGATGGTTGTCGATATCGACAGATAATGGAAATCGATGATATTGGAAAAAATAAGCTAGAATGGACTTCACTTGACATGGGTGCCTCACTCGCTCTTATTATACTCCAACCTAGCTAAAACAAATGTACATAATTTGATCAAGTTATTAGTAGGAGACACGTATAGAGATGTGATCGAATGTCAACCCTAAGATTATTGTTCTCCCATTTTTCAGTTGGGTACACAGCCTTTATTACTCTAGATGACTAATTAAAGAGAATTTTGAATGATGCATATAACTTTTTATTTGATCTAATTTTTATTGCCGGCCACAAATTGATTTTTATTTTGTGATTTTTTCAATGGTTATTATATAAATGAATTTACTTATCTAGTCTAATAAATAATTAGATATATATAATTTCTTTTTTATTTAACTTTTCAACAAACCTCTATATTATAAGTTTGAGTTAGTTTGCTAAGATTTGTGGATATTGTTTAACTAAATTATTTCCTTGAACAATTTGATAATTATAAATGCGAGTTGTAATCTCTATATAATTTTTTTTTTTTTATCAAATGTTGATGGAGACATGCACACGCCCATTAAAAGTTATCAATATTCAACTAGTAAATCAATTTGTTTTTCCTAAACATCAATTAGCATTGCAAAGATTCCTCAAAGTTCAGCTCATTAATTACAAAAAAAAAATTCAAAGTTTCAGCAATTTACTAAAAAAAAAAACAATCGACGTATAAATATATGTCGCCATATAACAATAAATTGACCAAAGCTAAAATATTACTAACTTTATATAAATTTGGCTAGCAAATTGTACATATCAGCTAATAAATTAAAATAGCTAACTTACTAACCCTTTAAGGTTTAAATTCTTGCTATTTTATAATCTTTTGATTTTCAAAATTATTATTATTTGTATGAACAATATAAATCGACTCCTGTGTCATGATATTCCTTCAGGTTCACTTCACCAGAAATCTGTCACGCTTCTTTATAAAGACATGCTTATGATGAGCTTTGCCGGATGAAAATTATCTCCACTAAAATGCTTCTTTATGTTGTTTCTAAGTGAAAAATAATGCTAGAAGCTTAATGATTAGAAGAAATGCATTATTATTATTATTATTGTTGTTGTAATTTAATTTAGTGCTGCTTATAAAGTATGTATATTATGTCAAACGTGGCAAAGATATATAATAACTAATAATGATTGTATAATTTGCTAAAGAAAATACGCAAATTGGAATGATAATTAGCTGCAATAATAATTAAAATGGCAATAAGTTAATGATGATTTCTCAATTGCATGGCATATGCGCATTGTCTTCTTTTATGGCATGTTTTTCGTAAAGCAATCATCACAATCGAGGGACATTATAGATTTCCCGCCGCACCTCTTATTTCTTAGTGTTAGGTATGAATATGATCTTCAGACGTACATTCATTCATGAGTTTTGGGGAAAAAAAAAGGTATAATCTCTGGATATGTATAATATATATATATATTATATATGACTATATGTTACCTACTATCATTAATTTATTATATAGCTAACAACGGACCTGTTACTGGTTCCTTACACTAACATATAGTTGTACAGACTAAAGACTATAATTAAATTACTATCTGGATTTTAATTAATTATAAATTATTTTTCGAACTTTAATTTCTTTTAAATTAGTTATTTAAACTTACCCAAGGTTGGTTGGACCAACTGGTAAAGCGAGTTATGTTCCCCGTGGGCGACCTGAGGTCGAAACCCGCCGGAGAAGCCGCCTTGGGGAGGACTTTAACCTTAACGCTCCCGGTCCGAACTTGCGAAAGCAATGTAAATATATCAAAAAAAAAAGTTATTTAAACTTTTAATGTAGATACAAAATATTATATTTGGTATCATTTTCATCATATTGAACATAAAATAAGCATGAGTCGGCTACATAAAATGCTTAATATGTATAATTTTAATTGAACGTTCTCTCAATTCCAACTGTATTTTTAAATTAAGCATTACTAATTAAATATATTTTTCTACAATCCTTGCAATTCAGATAGCGATTTGGTTTTATTTGTCTCAGTAAAAATAGGTGGAGAATTCATTAAACATAAAAAGTTGTACAAATGGTAATTGCCTTATTATTTATAGTTAGAGTGCCAAATTCAAGTCATAATACAAATTATTCTGCTCAATTCCTTATTTGATTTTACGAAGCAGATGCACTCGCCAACCTCAAATTCTAATTATTATAATTTAAAAAAAAAAAAAAAAACTTGAAAGTCCAAATTTGTCACTGAATGTAGCTATGCCTTAAAAATGTATCTTTTACGTTTATTTAACATCATTAAAATATTTTACTACTCTTTCATATTTTCCCAAATTAAAAAACCATTTTTTTCAAACTTTTATTCATCTCTAGAATCAAACTGTGAGAAAAACAAACACGAATGAAGGGCGTGCAAGTGACTACTGGTGCCTATAAATAGCACATCTTAGAGTAAAAGAGTTGTCCTAGTTACATTACACTCATAAAAATGTATATATATATATATAAGCAACCTCTGAATCAAAGCTTGAAGCAACTTATAAATGCGTTTCCAATGCACCTCAAACTTTCAATTCCCTAAGCAATGACGTAATTATTTATTTACCATAGAAAATCAATCTGATTTGCAAAATAATAAATATTCATCTATGAGTGTATTGATTGTCTCGAGAGTTTGACATTAATTGATCTAATTAATGTTCAAGGACAAAAACTTTGCTAAATAACAACAATTTCGCCCAGTAGCATCAGTTCTTTCTTGCCAATGATTTTTTAAAAATATATATATATATATATATTAATTATTCGTTTAATTTTCTGTTAGATTTGATTTATGCGTGTTGTATAAGGTAAGATATACAAGAAACACCTTGATCCTATGATATTTTATGCGTTTGAGGCCTCTTTAGTGGTTCAACCGATTATACATTTTTTTTAATGATTGACCAAGTTTTGTAAGTGTCCTTTTTTAATGTGCACCTTATGAAAAATTAAACTTGGATTAAATTCGAATATATATATATAACATGACATGACCACGGATATGCTTGCGGTATTTGGGAACTTCCATTTTAATTATATTCAATCAACATTAATCAAGGAGCCGTTGTAGGGTAATTTTCCAGATAACGGGGCAATCATATAATTTACCTGGCCGGGGAATAATCATTAATTGGTTTTTAACCATTAGGGTTTTTTTTTTTAAACTTTACTTTAACCTAAAGGTTCTACTTTTCTCAACCTCCTGGAGATTATCTTGCTATACTGTCTATAGTACTCTAGATGATCCAAGCATTTTCTTAATCATAGATATTATTAATACATTAAAGATGAGGTTTAGTCAAAAGTGTTAGCAAAAGAAGGAATTTGATTAGATAAAGTAGGGGTACGTTCCAAATTACAAGTAAACTTATTAGATTATATCTACTTAACACACGATAAATCATATAAACATAGATATAATACAAATATTTTATGTTTATTTATGTTGCATGTAAACATTTTTACATTTTTTTGTTAGAATGTACGACAAACCCTAAAATAAATGACTGATTGTAAGTTCGAAACACTATACAGTCAGATGTGTTAAGAAAACTCAAAAATTATTTGTACCGTCATAAACGTATCGTTTTGTATTCATGTATATGTGGTGTTATGATATTTGAAAACAAATATGACACAAAAAAAATTCCTGTAGTCATGTTAATGTTTTGTGATATGCGTTCAAACACTACTTTTTAATACATGTCGCTATTTAGCTAATAGCTATCGCGGTATGATAGAAATTGCATGCCAATATTTGTTTTGGGTAAAGGATTGGCAAAATAGAAAGATGAGATCGAAACCCCCAATTTTCAGCTCAATATTATCTAATTTTTGGGCCCGAAAGGGGCCCAAACGTGTTTTACTTTGTTGATGTTAAGGCCCAAATGTTTGGGCTCCAAGATTGTTCTAACCATCCACTGATATGGTTTGTTTTCTTTTGGGCCGAAGAATGTTATGGTTTGTACACTAACAAAAACCCACAACTTGTTTTCTGTTACGAAAGTAGATAGGTAATAGAATGAGAGAACTTGAGTATGATCTTATTATCACACATAGGGGCCCTTATATAGGGATTATATAGACTTGGAGAGGAAGTAAAATCAATACAAGGAAAGTCTAAATTAGGAAGATGGTATATACACATAATATTGAACATCCACATAATATATTCATAACACTCCCCCTTGGATGTTCATAAGGGAATTGTGCCTCGTTAAAACCTTACTAGAAAAAACCCATTGGGATAAAAATCTAGTGAAGGAAAAAGAGTACACAATTATGGATCCCTTTTTGTAAGCTGCCTCGTTAAAAACCTTACCAGGAAAACCTGATGGGATAAAACCTTGGTTAAGGGAAAAAGAGTGCAGCGGTGTAGATTCTCCCCCTGATGTTGACATCGCGTAATTTCATTAAGTCGACGCAGTCCAATCATGTTCGCAAATATTCCAGATGTCGCAGTCGATAAAGCCTGCTTAAAAAGATCCACTTGATAGTCATATGAACAAATTCATTGGATGAAGAATAACTTAAGGCGGATGTGTTTTGTACGTCTCCTTTGATATAATGATCTTCAACTCGAGCTATATAACCTGCATTATCTTCATATATACAAAATAATGGTACAATATATATATTATCCAACATTCTTGGAAAAAATTTCATGCTAGCATTTTCATTCCTTCTAGGATTTTCACTTTAATTTTGCTATCAAATTAGCCACCCAAAAAAGGCTATAAATAATTCATATGTGGGACGCATTCAAAACTTTTTATGTACTGCCAACGTAATAATATATTTGAAGGTGATTGCTCCACTAAATGATCCATATAATAATTGCCAGGATTTTGCATATAACATTTGTACCACAGGTTGTGCGTACATATCTTACGACACAATTTATTTATGCGGGAAATAATTTGTATCCACTGGCTTCCACCTTCTGCATATTTCATGTTAATACTAGCGTCTTTTCAAACTTTGGCCAATCATAATACTTGTTTAACATATTGAGCTCAAGATCCTCGTCTTGTTTTATGATTTCACCCATGAAAAAACTGTTGTCGACAACTTGATATTCTCGGTTCCATCATTTTCCCATTAACGACATAACTCATCGAGATTTTTTTTTTTTTTTATTGTAATTACTTTCAGGTACCTGAACCACTTCTGGGGTTTCATATTTAGTTATGTCTCTTTTCCTTTTTGGGAAATCGCCTCCGTAATAAGACCATATTTATCTATTTTCTTTCCGTGCTCCATTCTTGTTAAAAATATTTGGAACCAATATCACACACTTCAGGCGTGAATTATTTTTCATTATAATTTGTCCTAGCGGGACATTTCAAATTGGAGCATTTGCAGCCGGTAATTAACTTATGACTTTCTGGGTCTCATAAAGTCACTTAATAGGCAGTATGTGAAAATGGTTATCTCTTTGAACTTCAGGTTCATATTATCATTGTGCGAGGATCTATATGAGATAATAACAATTTTTGTTCAGTCAATCTATTTTCTGTCAGCTGCTTCTTTTCTCCCCCTAATGTTGGGAAAATTTGTTCATCAATAATAATCAGCAACTCTTGCTTTAATATATATCATTCATTATTCCCAAATAATTGATTTAGTATTTTTCCCAACATTCTAGACTCATATTTGTGCGTTGCGGTGGAGCAGTTCAAATATATATCGCACATCATAAAATTCATATATAGGAAATTTGTCTATTGACCAAAAGTTGGTTGTAATGGGAGAACTGTGATTTAACATTTGTTTGGTGCGCAATTATATTGCTGTTTTCATAATAGCATGCATTTGTACACAATTTGCTCTCATTGATAGCATGTTAACTATATAACCGGAGGTTCGTTGTAACATTCATGCTAAACTGCAAATATTGACAATGGATTGTCTAATTCTTATAATAATTATCAACTTCCAATATCATCATCATTCTTTATTGCATAATCTGGAAATTTTGCTATTGCAAATTCGTGATAATTAAATGCACATGCGACCATATTGTAGATGCATCTTTTAAAATAATATCGTGGTCCACATGGCAGGTGAACGGGCCCATATTCACCTTTTATAATTTCCACAAACAAGGGGATTTTATCCCGAACTTAGTTGATGATGATCACATAATGAATTTTCCTTTGAGAGCAGTTATCATAATGATTTATGGAGAATCTTCAGGTTCTTCCAAATAATGTGTTGCGCATCTTAAGTGATCCGGAATGGTCTGTAACCGGTCACGCCAAATATTATATTATATGGGTAAAACTTCTAGTTTACCTCAATGCATCAGTAAACTTCAGGTTTAACTGACATGTATATCTTTCGTATTTCCGTAGGAGATATGTCATGTATCTCTTGTAACATAATCCGCATATTGTTATTTTATTCATCGTCATCATAATGATGATTGCGGAGTAATCAATTCTTTATAGTAATAAATAAATAAATAAAGAATATGAAACATATAAATAACATTAATCAAAATAATGCGAAATAATAATAATATTTTAATAACTTCATATAAATGCTCGTAATTCATGATCTTCAGGATCATTTATAGCTCAAAATATTAGGATCCTTATTTGTAACTCAAAATCTTTAATGATCTTTTGTTTATATCGCAAAATCTCTTAGGATATTCAGATCTTATTTTCATGATCCCAGGTCATTCATAAAAATAATTCAGGATCTTCAGGATCTCTGTTCATAATTTAAGATTTTCAGGGATCTTCAATCTCATTAATTCATAGTCCCATATATTTAGGATCTTTAGGATCCTTTATTCATTTCCAGATCTTCTAGGATCTTCATGATCATTTATTCATAACTCATGATCTGTTAGGATCTTCAGGATCCTAAATGTAGTAATTATCGAGCTTTTGAATAACTATTGATCTTCTTGATCATTTTATAATAAAATGCAATGAGCAAAAATATATATATTTAATAAATATACTAAGTGCAAGAAATAAATATATATATATATAATAATAATAATAACTAAATATATTGCAGTGCAAGAAATATAAAGGTAACTGTTAATGTAAATGTAGTGCTTGAAATATAAAATATAATTGTAAATGTAGTGCGGGAAATAAATAAATATTCATAATGATTGATTCTCCAAAATCATAATATTTGATCTTCGGGATACTATATTAATTAGTATAGAATGCAATTTTCTTTATCGCAATATCCAGTATCAAATAATATTTGTTATTGAGGCCAAACTTTACCTAATTTCATTGCGATATCAACAATTTTCTGCAAGTGTCATCGCGCATCTCGAAATTATCATTCTTCCAAATCAATTGGACTTTGCATTCTCTTCATGCATTTTTTTTTTGTTAGAGGCATCGTCGTTCCTTATCGATATCATAATGATGCTAATTATTTTATCTTTTTCAAAGTCAACCATGACATGATAACAATAGTAAAATCGTATTCCTTCAAAGTCAATCATAAAGTGCCGTACTCACTTCAGGGAGTGACAAATATTTTTATTGTAATCATAATATGCAATACTCACTTCAGGGAGTGCAAGATATTATTATTGCAATCATAAACTGTAATACTCACTTCAGGGAGTATAACGTTATAATCATATAAACTACAACACTCACTTCGGGGAGTGGAGTATATCCTCATTATAATAAATATTGCAACACTCACTTCAGGGAGTGTGGGATACACATATAATAAAGAACACTCGCTTTAGGGAGTGTATTATATTATTTTTATAATCATAAATTGAGATGCTCACTTCATGGAGCCAAGGATATCTAGTGGGCAACGCGTATATTTTTTTATTCACTATTTGCACATATAGATATATTTAAGCATCGAACACTCATGAGTTAAGCCAAAGTACTTTTCATGATAAATTATGTGCTACACACTCTCTTTAGGGAGTTAAGCAAATTGATACTCTTTAAAAATCGAGACAGTATTTGACATATTGTATGATGTGTTACCTCATAAAGTGAGTTCGGCAGGATCTGCAGTTGTATTTATCTCCTTATCTTTGTCCTGACTTGATGTAGACGTAGTCTTGTATTTTCGGTGAAGCATATAATAATGTCATGGACTTATTCTCTCCAAAAATAACTTATAGTTCTCAATCCATCATGTTTGGTCCTACGACAAAACCAGAACATAAAAATAACTCTAGTTAAATCTATAAACTATCGAAGACAAAAGTAATTTTGATCAATTAATAGAGAACTTAAATTCAAATATAATTTCGTATCTCATCTCTTAATTGGAAGCCATGGTGGTGTTGTCATATCTGTCTTGGTTATAGGGCCTTCAAAACACATAAGCGAGCTACATTGGAGAGTTTCATGAATATTGGCGGTGGACTGTGAATCAAGGTGTTTCCTTATGTATAAGGCTTCCTATACAGTTGCCAAATAATGGAGCATCATTGAATTAGAGAATAAGGCGTGGGTTTTAGTGGTGGAGGGTAAGAAGAATGGTGAGTGAACATATGCTCATATGTAGTCTAACGAGACATATTAGTGTTAAAGCGATATCGTGCTGATAACGTGTTACGAAAGTAGATAGGTAATAGAATGAGAGAACTTGAGTATGATCTTATTATCACACATAGGGGCCCTTATATAGGGATTATATAGACTTGGAGAGGAAGTAAAATCAATACAAGGAAAGTCTAAATTAGGAAGATGGTATATACACATAATATTGAACATCCACATAATATATTCATAACATTTTCCATTTATTTTTTATATTTTTAATTTCTTCTCTATTATATTAGTGGGTAGAAGTAGAAGAACATGTATGTATTAAACGGCATTTTTTTTTATAAAAGACATTCGGTCCACTTGTTCCGCCCAAGTGGTTGATTGTTACTTATGTAATACGATGGTATATATTATATAAATTTAAAAGGTGTTTTTTTCCACTTTCACTAACTTCTGTATAAAAACTCTGTTTTTTTGGTTAAATGTCACACGGCGCCGATACGGTGGTGATGTGGCGCTGATGTGATATATACTAGTGAGACTCTAATTCTAACAACATAAAAATTCTGTATTTTTTTTTTTGTTAAATGTCACGTGGCGCCGAGACGGTGGTGATGTGGCGCTGATGTGATATATACTAGTGAGACTCTAATTCTAACAACAACAAATGTATACAATTTTTTTTTTTTTAAAAAAAAGTAGTAATATTTATTTTATATATAAACATGGTTGAAATTCAATATTAAATTATTTATCTATGTGTCGTTGATTTACCACTAATTTGTCATATCATATGCCGGTTATATAACCAATGAACGGAAATATAGTTAATAAAAGACTAGTAGATGACAAAAAAAAACTACATTTGAAAAAATATAATGAACTATCCGACCCAGGGCGGATCTAGAGTGTTCCAAAAGGGTTTTCGGGACACCGTTTGACTCGTATATTTTTTATAATATAGGTTTTTATATTTTATAATAATATATATATATATATATATATATATATATATTAATAATATAGATATATTTTCAATAATAATTGTTGAGGAACCCGCTTAAAAATAGTTAAGGACACCTCTTGATTGATAAGGTTGGGTAGAGGAATGGAAATGAGTATGGTATTTGAGTCCTTGGCAAAGGGTTCAACCCCTCCCTCATATGTTCATATTCAAACCATGTAACAATGGTGTGGTGGTTCAGAGCCTCATCCATTAACCAGAGGTCAGTGGGTTCAATCCCTGCTAGTGACCATGGGAATAAAAAATTGTTCATGGCCAGCATTTTACCCCTTACAGGCTGACCCGGGATTAGACCATCCCGCGGGAAACCAAAAAAAAAAAAAGCTCATATTCAATTTTTTTTCTTTTCTTTTTCCTAATACAACCTCCTTTTTAAGTGTCTTAGTCAATATATTTTATTTTCACTCGTTAATTTGTTTTTCTTTTCAGCTAATTTTTTATTTTATTTTTTTTTAATGATTCTTCGTGAGATTCTCCTCTATTTCTTCTTGATTATTATTTTATTAAAAAAAAAATAGAAAACGATGGATTCGAGAATAACAAGTAGAGTCATTGTATAAAAATATAGTTATAAAATTCAAATTGTTCTTGAAAATAACAATAATACTCGAGCAATCAGGATTTTCCCCCGAAAAATATGGTAAATTTTTTTTAATACTATATTTAAATTAATTAACTCTACTGTTTATCCTCGGGGCTTGAAGACACATTTTCGTCTGCTTCAAATGTCTAAGTGGAATTTTGTGGTATATAGCATAAAGTTATATTACATGGTTAGATGGGTATCATTTTGATTACTAATTTTAGTTGTACGGATTGATTAGTACAATGTATAATTTGTTATATCTATATAAAATTTGAATTGTATTAAATTTTACTTATTTAAATTCCAAACGTATTAGTACCGATTTGGTTCTTCATTATAATTTTTTTTCTATAAAAATTTATTAGGAGATCCGCCACTGATCCGACCACATGCAAATGGTTAGTATCAATCAGTTACAACTTACAGGTAAATATAATTGACAATGCGAGCTATTACCTTTTTGTACACTACTTATAGTTCTTTTTTACCATGCAGCAAAACTCGTTAAATCTAAAAAAAATAGAGTAAATCTTTAAAATTTAAATTTTTAGTGAACAATCTATAGAAAGTTGTCAAGTGACACATGATGGGTATACGTCCGATTCAGGTTCGTTTTATACTATTCGGGCTTTGTTTACACGTCAAACCCACCAACGGTTCTAAAATATTCACCCGCGGGTTTAAAACAGTCCGGGAAACGTACGCGCGTGTCCCGGACGAAAAACTTATCCGAATTGTCACCACAATCCGGACCTCCGGATTGCTCCCGCGAAGACGCGCAAACCCCTATATATATATATACACAACACGTGTAGGGCTTCCCGACGTCAACTTTACGTTAGTCCACGCCCGATTCATATTTTACATTAAACCGGCGTCAGATCATTCAAAACCGGGTTAGAGTCCAAGATTCCCTATAAATAGGAGCCTTGGTCACCCATTTCATAATTAAGTTGACAAGGAAGCTCTGACCTCTCTCTAGCTTTCTCTCTCTAAGATTTCTATTTTGAGCTTCGGAGAGGGTTCATCGCCTCCACCCCTCCCCCCTCTACGTGGTGTGCGATATTTTCATTCGTGCAGGTATCCGGAGAGGCACACTCTCGAACACGTGTGAAAACCCGACATACTGGCTCATTATTCCCATCTTGAACTACGCTCCCACTAGGAACAATGCTTCCACTAGGAACCAGGGCGTTACTGGAACCTTCTCCTGCAACCTTTCTTGGACGACCCCTTGGTCTCGGGTTTCTACCCCCGAGATGAATTCCATGGCCACTTGGGTCAGGAACCAAGTTGGTTGTCTCACTCCCACTATTGCCAGGATGTCCTTGAAGAATTATAGGATTCTCATACAACGCTTCAGCAACTAGATTATCAGGTCCTACTTGATTCGCACCAGGAGCAACTATGATCTTTGCAGGTGGATTGACTCATCCCACTGGATTTATTATGAAAATTCTCCCATTCTCATTTACCATTTCATTCACAGTGGTTGCTCCATCAGTTCTCCCACTCAAAGTAAGTGGAACCTGATCATCCTCGTCTTGTTCAAATGTTCGACCACACCACCATTTTCCTAGCCACCAAAAATACATATCCCTTAGAGTTCTCCGAGTATCTTATAAAGATTCATCTAGTTTAACCGACCACCAGTAAATCAATGGAAGGGGGTCGTGTAAAGAGTTCACACTCCCGACGTCTCCTTTCTAATAAATCAGTCTCTTTGAAAAACGGTTTAATCGCTATTTTAACCGGAAATGAGTTTTTACATACACTCGATCTTGGCTTTCCCAACGCCTTTTTAAAATGTTTTGAGGATTTCTCATGCAAGCATACATAATTCTACGTCACTAGAAAATTATCACATGCGGCCATATCCTGAAACTATCATGCATACGCATAATGCGTAGTCATTCCACATTAAATATGCATATTTGGCGACTAAAATATCGTTTTAAAATATTTGGTCCCGAGTAAGCCTCGTGCGGCGTCTGTAGTTGATGAACATAAACAAACTACTCTATTGTCCCGTGTTCCTTTTCATGTTGCGATAGAGGAATAAAAAATAGCGTCTATGTTATTTTCCCATGCAGTTGCATGTACTCATTTTGTTGTCGTGCCGGTCAGAGTTTAATCTTTGCTACATGAATTTACTGATGTGTTTCCTGATTCCTTACCACCTGACATTACCCATTTGCGTGACATTCAAAATCACATTGACTTGGTTCTTGAGCTGCCTTACCTACTCACCCGTATTATCGCATGAGTCCAAAAGAGCACGAGGAGTTGCGTTGACGGGTTGAAGAGCTGCTTGCTAAGGGCCACATTCGTGAAAAACCTAGTCCTTCTGTTGTACCAGCCCTCCTTACTCTAAATAAGGATGGCACTTGGCATGTGTGTATTGACAGACGAGCTATTAACAAGATCACGGTACGCTATCATTTTCTCATTCCTCGTTTGAATGTGATCTCTAGTGAAAGACTATGAGCTGGTCCAAGTAAAGTTAGTGCTATTGAGTAGTGGTCGATCCATACGTCAAAAACTGAAGTACGTAGTTTTCACGGCTTGGTTTTCTTTTATCGACGCTTTATACCTCATTTCAGCAGTATTATGGCTCATATTACTGATTGCATGAAGGGTGCGAAGTTTCACTGGACTCCTGAAGCTGAAGCGGCATTCCATGAGGTAAAACGAAAATTAACATATGCTCCCATATTTGTGCTCTCATATTTTTCGCAACATTTTGAGTTTCATTGTGATGCTTCCAAAACTGGTATTGGCGCCGTCCTTAGTCAATCCGGTCATCCCGTGGCTTATTTTAGCGAGAAGATGTTTGATTCTAACTTCGTTTTAGTACATATTGTTGATCAAGGATCCCCGATGCCTAGTCTTCGGGAATGAACTTCAGGATGTCTTCCTGTGCTCTCTTAGGTATATATCTCGACCTTGCTAGGTACTTAGTTTCCTTTACGAGGCTGGTGGCGTTAACCTAAAAAGGTGTGGGGATTTTCCCCTGATTCCACTCTGAAACTTAAGTCAGTAATGGATTTATGATAATAATAATAATAATTATGTATGTAAATGTATGAAAATACTCAAGGGTATTTATAGGGAGAGTTTTCCGACTTTAAATGGCGACTATCTTTTGGAAGTGGTTTTCTCCTGAGTCGATACAAGAAGGTGACTAGCAGGTTGCCACCTCATTATTCCTTAAGAGGGAATGTTTGGTGAAGTCGGCATAAGATGCTCGCCACCTCATCATTTCTTTAGAGGGAAGGTTTCCCTAGAGAGGTGATGACAAGTAGGTCGCCACCTGGCCCTGTTCCTTAAGAGGATGGGTTTCTTCCTGAGGCTGAGTCGTCGCCTCTTCCGGTTACATAGGAGGAAGGGTTTTGTCGAGGGATATCGCCATTTGCTCAGATGTCGTCTTGATTGTCTCCATCTATTAAGATAGATGTGTCGACGTTAGGTCTTCATCTCTTCATTCTGAATACATATGTCGGTTTTGTTAGGACCTATTTGTAATTTTCGGAATTGTTCTTGGTTTAGAGTTTTATTTTTAGTATTTAAACTCTGTTTAGTCGTCGTTAGTATTCAGTATTATTGCTTATTAATGAAAAAAACGAGGTTCTCCTCAATCGCGCGTCGAATTATCGGTGTTCTCTTGAATTAAAAAGTTTATGTATCTTCCACCCCATCCATCCCACCACGCTGTAATTAATTTTAAAAATTATTTTACTTAAGTTTTAATTTATTTTGAAAATTGTAAAAATTATTCTCTAATTGTTCTTAAAAAATACATATTTTTTAGAAAATTTTTTTTTGAAAAAAGGGGTGGTAATTTTTTTTGTACTCCTTGAGACTATTGGACAATATTATGAAAAAAGGGTGGTAATTTTTTTTTGTACTCCTTGAGACTATTGGACAATATTTATTATGATAAAATAGACACCATCGGCTACAAATCATTTTCTGTACTATTGGATCAAATTACTTAAAAGAATATTAACTCTTTGTATATTGTATCAGATGACATAATGACTATGGAATATTAACTCTTTTATGTACGTAATATATATGTATATATAGGTAAATATCTTTTGCAAGGCAAACTATTAAGGGTCAGTTGATGTAACGTATAGGAGGAGCCATTCTCATCAATGAGTGAGGTCCATAAGCTTGTCTTGGATGGTGTGTATACCGAGTCATATAAGTTTTTCTCCCGAGTCAGATAGTACTAGTTATTAACGCGTGCGTTGCACGCGCATCGATCAGTTAAATTTCAAGATATATAATCTATCTTAAGTTTACTAATATTTATAATTAATCAAAGTAAAATATGGGCAAGTTGATTCGTTGTGAGAAACGAATCTATGTGATAGAGAAGAGCGACATAACGTAATTCAAAACATGAGAAAGAGAAGAGGATAATTAAGTAAAAAATTAACTAATGTCTTCAGTTACAATACTAAGTTAACCTTATAGTTAGATATATAAATGAGTTGGGTCGAACATTACGTTGGTCATTAACGACTCAATTGTATCTAACTCATCAACTTGAGGTGTCAAGAATCTAAACTTGTTCTTAACTACTTAGAGTCATCAATGGAAAAATTTGATCTATACAAACGTAATTATATACAATATCACAATACCAACAAAATTTGATTTAACAATAAAGATAAAATTAAATCACAAAAATATAAAGTTTAGACTTGAATTTACAAAAATATTTAGTTAACATTAATTAGGTTGTATACAAAGTGATTGGATTAACAAATAGAAGAACTAAATTAATAGTTTGAGTCCATAATTATTGGACGATGTAAAATGTTATTTGTACGTGGTCAAACTTCAAGAACCACATTTCACCCATATTTTGACTTGTTATATATATAATTTGGTAAGTGGCTGATCTATGTGATAAAAAAATCTCAACATGCGGAACATATATCACTCGATCTATATAATTCGTTGAATAATTTTTTTTTACATGCATCCGAAATTTGAACGGAATGAGTATGATAGGGCTGACTTAAATTGATATGAATATTGGATTGTAAGTTAATTATAATTACTATGACATACCGACTAAGCGACCTTAAAAAAATAACAAAATTTAAATAATGATTTAGTAATAATATTAAAGATAAATAAATGTTTCTCAAATATAGTAATGACTAAATTATTAATTTTATAAAATATAGGAATTAAATATAATATATTTTTTGTTAATAAAATGAAAAGGTGCCAAAGATGTCTATTGGGGGTGAGGACCCAACACAAATAATATATTGGTATATAGATATAGATGGGTGTCAATTTGTAAGTGAATAAATTTATTGTCGTGTTAAACAAATAAATTTCACATGGTAAAAACTATGAAATAAAATATAAGATTTCACAATTACCAAATCTAGACTATAAGAAAATTGGTAATTTGTGGCGGTCTTTTTTCCAATAGAAGCAATTTCTGACAAATTATAAAAAAAAAAAATTAAGGGATTTATTATGTTTTGAGAAAAATTCTTTCAAAACTCAAAATTTTTCTAATAGATTTTCCACAAAAGTTTCTAGCCAAGTTTTTTTGTTATGAGTCATTCTTTTAGAATTTTTTTGTAATGTTGTATCTGTAAGAGATTTTATCCATTCCATTACAAATAATATTATATGTCTCTCCCAAATAAATTCGTCATAAAAGAATAGATTTTTTGTATTGATAGAGTTTAGAAACTCCAAAATTAAACAACTAATTAGAATTTAGAAAGCTAGTAAGCAAGACTTATTCAAAAAAGTACATAAGATTTCGTCTCCCTAATACAAACTTTATCATATATATGTCATCACTACAGGAAACAGATGTGTTAAAGGCTTCAAGAATAATAGTTAACGGCTAAAAAAAAAAGCTGACAAAAGTAAACGGCTCCATCATAGTAGAGCCGCAAAATGGAGTGTCGGGAGAAATTTTACGGCTCGTTTTATAAGAGCCGCAATTAATTTCCTAGCGGCACAAAAAAAGAGCCGCAATTAATTTTAAGGCGGCTAAAAAAATGAGCCGCAATTAATTTCCTGGCGGCTCAATAAAAGAGCCGCAATTAATATTCTTGCGGCTCTTATATTGAGCCGCTAACTAATTTTTTAAATTAAAAAAAAAATAAATAAATACATACTGTATATCATTCACATTAAAAAAAACTGCATACATATATCACAATTCACAAACACACATTCTTATTCATAATGCAAGTAATACCCAGAACAATACATGAACATCATACATTCTCTGTATGAAATCAAATCAGTGTGTTCATATCAACTAACTGGAGTAGCACATATTCTCCTCAATGTGATTCAACTACTTAATAAAACACATGATAATTTACCAAAGTAGGAATTACCGCTTTCTGAGCATCTTCTTGTCTCCTTCTGCACAAAAACCTCCATCTTTCTTTTGCTTTCTGAATTTTAATTCTTGTTCTATTTTGCGGTACTATCAGTGAGTGAAAAACCTGCAATAATAATATTAAAGTTTGCACGTCAATAAGCATAATTTGATGAGTTTCATAAGCTAACACTTACCATAAGATTTTCAATTGAGTAAAGTCTCTAGCATTCATAACGAAGATTGATGACAGAGAACTAAGTTCTCTTTCCCTGATTTTTTTGCTTCAACGTTAAAGCCAAATAGAGCTGACTACTTAGATCATACTAATCTATAATTTTTTTACAAAACACTAACTCTCATTTCCTCATAATTCATCAACGTCACTGTTTTTGTTGT
This sequence comes from Clarkia xantiana subsp. parviflora, assembly GCA_036873135.1. Lineage (NCBI taxonomy): Eukaryota > Viridiplantae > Streptophyta > Magnoliopsida > Myrtales > Onagraceae > Clarkia > Clarkia xantiana. The sequence goes on along the minus strand of JAPTYO010000008.1, from coordinate 23,090,976 downwards.
TAAACTCTACTACTTGCACCAAGCTTAGATAGTTAGAAGATGAATGCATAAAGAACTTCCAAATGAGCAAAAATTGCCTTTTACCTTAATGAGAGATTTCATACGACAAAACAAGATAAAAAATGCATCAACACAATCTAAAGGATCTTAATTGAGTTTCTCAGTCAGGAGCAAACCTCAACTACATCAATAAAATCCTGTTTCCTGTGAAATGCTCCAATCCATTTGGTGTGGTCAGCGGTTCTGCAATGACATATAAAATATAGCATAAGTAAATTGCAGAAATGCCAATTGTTCAAGCTTACATAATCAAGTAGAAGCAGAAAATTGTATGTTGAAAATTGCATGTTGAAGCAATAATCATCAAGTTTTCCAAACACATTATCAGGAGAAATACAAGCCAACATATTATCAAAGATTCAACCAATACGAGGCAAGCTATCATCTCTTTCACCCAAATATAGCAAAAAGATGGCAATATGTTCATACATATACTATGCACAATTTTTGTTTTAGTGCAATGTTGTCAAGTGAAAAACCAAAATGAAGTTAGTAGATATCAATCGTAAGTGTTAATCAACACAGTAGATAACAATTTTACACGCTATCAATCTTCAGATGAGCATTGAAGAAGAAAATCGTGGAAGATATCCAGCAAGTTGTTGTCCTCCTTGCTCAGACAACTCAAAAAATCATCTAATTTTAAGCAAACAAAAAGGAGCTCAAATAATTTCAGAATATTGATAAGGATGCTCCTCTAAAGTACACAATAGATAGAATAAACTCAGTCTAGAAAAAGGTATAAATAATATCCTAAGTCAACTACCAGATAAGAAAACTATGTTCAAATTAGAGAGATTACCTGAGACAGATGGAGGGATCAGCGTCAAACCCACCACCCGAAGTCGTCACGGAGATCTAGAAAGCACTGCCGTTGCTGGAGCCGCCGCTAGTACCGCCACCAGCGTTGCAAATTCCGGGGCCTATGTAGAGCTGCTGTAGAAGAGATTAGCCACCGGAAAATTTCGAGGCCTCAGCAGTAAGCCGCCATAGACAGATCGGAACCGCTATTGGCCGATCGCAACCGCCATAGGCCGATCAAAATCGCAAAAGGCCGATCGAAACCTCCATAGGCCGATCAGAGCTAGTACCGCTAGTGGAGAAACGATCTGGAGAGTCTGAAACCGCTGATGGAGAGAAGTTGGAGAAGAGATTGAGATTGGAGAGACGCTGGAGGAGATGGAGAGACACTTCTAGAAAGGAAAGAGGGGAAAAAAAAGAAAAACAACTGTCTGATTTATTTACTTGGAAATAAAAAAGAGGAGAGTTTTTTTTTTTTTGGTAAAAAAAGTGGAGAGTTTTTTTTTCCGAAAAAAAGTGAAGAGATATCGTGGAAACAGATGAAAAACAAAGAAGAGAGAGACTGTTGGCAAAAAAAAAAGGAGAAACTATATAATTTAAATAAAGGAGAGAGAGAGAGTTGGAGGCCTTACGGCTCTATTTTTTTGTTGGAAAAAACAAAATTTACTTACGGCTTTATTTTAGAGCCGGGAAAAAGTAAATGGGACGGCTCAATTCATATGTAGCCGTTATTTCATTATTTATGTAAATTCTCACGGCTCACAAGTAGAAGTGCCGTTCCGTAGAGCCGTTATCTTAAGTGTTTCCTGTAGTGCATGTTGTGATATAACCTTAACACGAATTCTACACGAAAATTAAATTATTGTATTAATCATGTTCATATCATTATGTTATCGTTCTATTGTATGTTTGCAGAGACACAATGTTTTTTTATGTGTATATTTATTATTATGTATATTTTAGTAATTGTTCATATACGGAGAGAGCTAACGCTATGACGTTCAGTGTCGGTGTCAATATGAGAGTGCTAGGCATTCAATGGTGTGATATGGTGGATGTAAAAGTAGTAAATTGTGAAAGGGACGTGCATGGGTATGATATTATGTTTTTTCTGTTGTTTGGTAAATATAGAATATTATGTTACTATTGGATTTGGTCTCCATTTCCACTCTTTCCATAGTGGATGTGTCGGTAGCTTTGTATTTCCAGCTTCCTACACCGATCTCATTGTTACGGCTAGTTAAATGTGTTTTACTAATTAACCCCATTTCTATATTTTCATATATATGCATTCGAGGTAGACATTTTTCTTCTTATATATATATAGTCATTGCAAATTAGATATGGACATATTTGTTATATTTAATTTAACCAATTATCAAAAGCGCAATAATTTCAGTACAATGAGGTTAATTCAAGTCGTGTCCGCAACAAGAGCAAATTAGCAAACCTCGAGACTTATTCAACTCAACAATTGTAAATTTAAAAAAATTATAACTCTATACTATTATAAATGTGGATAACTGCAGTAAAAAACAATACAAGTAAATCGCACTTTACGATATTTCGTTGTAATATTTCTGGTGAGAAAGTAGCAACTAAGATCTCATTTATCAATTCATCTCCATTGAGATATTCTCTAGATAGAAAATAAAGGAAGATCGAGTTTTTCTTTAAAAAAAAAATCCATAATTTCTGGAGCAAATGGAGATGAGTTTTCAGAATCCAATGAAAATGGTAAGGTGTTAGCGTGAAGCAACATGATTTTCAAACCCCCTAAAAGTTGGAAAAAAAAACCCTAAAAGGAATTTTTAAACACCACTAACAGCACTTTCAATGGTAGTTCGTAATTCCTATTTCCATATTATAAATTTATTATTGTAGATAACTCTTAGTTACTAATTTTATTTACGAGTGGTTCCTACTAATAATGACTAAATATGAACTATAGTCCAATAAGAGTTTTAGTTCCAAAATGGGAGTTTCTAATTTCAAAATTTATCATTAGATTACAAATATTACTGTTTTGTCATTATCGATTGAGAGAGAAGCTTGACAGTTCCTACTAGTAGGAACTCACATGTTACTGTTCAAGTCAATGTCAACTTTTTAATATTATTTTATTTAATTGTTTTGCTTATCTCCTTGATTATATATATATATATTAAGCCTGATAATAACACGAGTCGTAATCAGTCATTTTTAACATTAAATGAGTGAGTTAAATAATTGCACAAAAGTATACAAAGTTCAAACGTTTGCTACCAAAAGTATACAAAAAAAAATACATATGGTACCAAAAGTAAAAAACAGTCAAACATATGAGACCATATGTACCTTTAACCTAAAATAGAATTCGATGATTTGACCAAGTTGAAAAAAAAAAATTAAAAATGTATAATTCATAGGAAATAAATCTAAATTGGTCTAATTATTTTTTTTTTTATCTATTTTTTCATTATTAAATCTTTGGCACAACACATTTGGCTTTTGTTATCTATTGCTACAACAAGTTCTTTTTCAGAGTTTAGGTGAAACATGTTTTTGAAATGTTGTTCTTTGGTAAAAATGATGATTTTTCCATCGTATTGTTTTGTTCCAACACCATCCCTTTATCAACACAAATAAAAATAGCTAATTTATTTAAAAAAAATGTAAAATAAAAATTCATAGAAAAATTATAATATCAAAATTAGAAAATAATTAGAAATTTTATTTTTTGTTTTTTTTGGTAAATAAAATTTAAAAAGTATGGAAAATGATAAATGTACTTAAAAAATATAAAATTTATGTATGTTTCAAAATTAATTTTAAATTTACAATTGAGTCATACTCGACCCGATCTAGGCTCGAGTCTAACCTTTAAAAAAATATAGATTTTCATTTAAAAATCATTTGAAAAGTTAATTTTGACATATTCATAATTTATTAAGAAATATAAATTTTTTTCCCAATTTTCAAAGTATATTTACAATTTATCTTAATTTTTATAAAATTAATTAATTTTCAAATATCGCCCGAGGGTAGGTGATGGGCCCGGGTGTCCGTGTTCCAAGTTTCGGATTATATCCGGTTATGGCCCATTTCTCAGGTCCAATTAGTGATAGCTTGGGCGTATATCCACCATGTGCCATCTAGAAATTCAAAACTCGATGTTGTTTGCATTTTTAGGGTTGTAATAATTCAATCATCTATCTACTCTATTTATTTGGATTTAATTGCAATAATAACTAAAAAAAACACTGCAGCTTCTAAATTTATCTTTTAGGAGTGTGCCTACTAATAAAATTTTTGTCAAAAACATTGGCTCAATGTCGCGTTAAACATCTTCAGCTGGTATATGATACAATGTCTAAGACGAGCCTACGCCCGAGCGAGTATCATGGCCCCCCCTAACAATCAAAACTCTAAAAATGTCATTGCTTAATTAGTCGAGCTACAGGGTTGCCCCTAACCCAGGCTCATACTAGACATGATCTTCTAAACCAAGTGAACTTGTTTGGCGCATGTTTGGACCAAAGCAAATCGCCTAGTTAGATAAATCGAGTCATGATTGACTAATAAGTCTCACTTCGAATAACTGAAGCTCGAAATAATAAGAAAAAAAACGGAAACTCCTAAAAATCTCATATTGATAGTTGAGACTTTTAAAAGTTGTTTCCCTCATCTGAAAATACTATTAACTTTAAAATTCATTCTTATAGGTAAATTAAGTTTGAATAAACACCCCTCTCTAGGTGAAAAAATAGATTGCACTTTAAAGAAGGTTATAACATTTTACTGTTAATGGATTTATTCAACATTACATAAAATTGCTGAAATGTGAATCAATTTTGACTTTTTATATGTAAAAAAATGGAAGAGTTGTTTCTGTCCAGCGGGTTGGTTTTAGAGGGTCATCATTTAATAGGCCTCTATTTAAAATGAGTTTAGCATCAGTGGAGACTGTATACGTAGTTTTTTACCCAAAAAAAAAACACTATATGTAGATCTGGATGTCATTCTTTATAGTCATCAAAATTTTGCACCAATTAAGGCACAAGCTTGATTCCATCAATCAAAGATCTATCCCTCTATAATGACATGCTCTCCACTAAATTAAAATGAGTGACGACCCCGTTAAACCTTATACTAATCTATTCCTGACAGTCGTTGACTTATTTTCTCTGTGGAGAATTTTCAGATCAAGCAAGTACTACGAAGAAGAAGGAGAATTTGTTTGTACAAGATTGGGAATGAAAGGAATCATCCGAAACAAGCAAAAGTTGTTGGTATTAAAATATACTGTATATTATATATATAGAAACAAAAATATATTTAACTCTTAAATATAGAAACCAAAATCCAAACCCAAAATGAGTAACTACAGTATGACAACAGCAGCTGGCTATGTTGTGAAGGAAAAGCATGAATGATTATGCTTTTTCTTCTCCAAATGCAACATCTCTATACATACTACTACACTTATGCAACCTAATCTTTATTTTTCACAAACTCTGATCTTAAATAAATAGAATGGAAAAATGAGGATCTGAATATGATGATCTGCCTCCTCTAACCTTACTTTGTATTCCCCCATCTCGATCTTCTTTTGTTTAATATACCCTGTCACACCAGTAGATAGTACCTTGTGCGTAAAAAATATTCATAGATTACCCATTTGATCCATAGCTAGCAGCGAGAAATAAGGGTTGATTCAAAACTTGAGAGTTTTTGTGACTCAAACTCAAACAGGAAGAGAAGAAGGTTAGAGGACGAAAATAATCAATAGAAGGGAGGTGGTGGAGGTGATGCGTATGATACTCCAGTAATTGGTGGCAATGGCCCTTCGTAAGTTGGTGCCGGAGGAGGTGAATATTCAACACATGGTGGTGGTGGAGGTGGAGGTGGTGGAAGCTCAACACATGGGGGTGGTGATGGTGGTGGTGGAGACTGGACGGGAGGTGGAGGAGAATAGACAGGTGGTGGTGGTGATAAGTATGGATAAATGGGTGGAGGCGATGAATGTGGCGGAGGTGGTGGAGAGTAATGTGGTGGTGGTGGTGGAGAGTAGTGCGGTGGAGGTGGTGGAGAATTGTAGTGGTAAGGAGAGGGTGGGGGTGGAGAGAACGACAGTGGTGGCGGTGGAGAGAACAGAGGAGGCGGTGGTGGTGGGGGCGAGGACCTTGGACAGTATATTACTGGTGGTGATGGGGCTGGTGATAGTGGTGGCGGTGGTGAGTAGACAGGCGGTGGAGGTGAAGGTGGGGGAGGAGGGGGTGAGTAGACAGGTACTGGTGGGGGAGATGGTGGCGGCGGAGATGGCGGCGGCGGAGATGGCGGCGGCGGAGATGGCGGTGGCGGTGGAGGTGGAGGGGGAGGAGGAGGGGGAGGAGGAGGGGGAGGAGGAGGGGGAGGTGGAGGTGGAGGTGGTGAGTACACTGGTGGTGGCGGCGGAGGGGGAGGAGGAGGTGGTGGGTACACTGGTGGTGGTGGTGGTGGTGGAGGGGGAGGTGGTGGTGGAGGTGGAGGTGGAGGTGGAGGCGAGTAAACTGGCGGAGGTGGGGGTGGGGGTGAGAATACAGATGGAGATGGTGGCGGTGGTGAATAGACAGGTGGTGGCAGCGATGGAGGCGGTGGCAATGGAAAGCTGACAGGCGGCGGTGGCGCAGGTAGTGTTGGAATGAAAGGAGCGCACCTAAACGAACTGCAATGGACAGGCTTAGACAAGAATGACTTACACTGCGCGGCCGACCTCTGCGCAGGCCTTGCCGGAAGGCAATTCTTCCGATCATCAAACGCCGACAAACTCAGACACGACGGCGGCTCACCGTTGAAGAAGTTATAAGAGAATGTAAAATTGTCCAGATTCGGCAATCCGCATATGCTCTCCGGAATATTTCCAGACAGCAAGTTGTGGGCCACATTCAGCTGCTCTAAGCTAACCATCTCTCCGATACCTTCCGGCAGCGGCCCCAGCAGCTCGTTGTAGCTGAAGTCGAACACCGTCACATTTTTCAGCTGCCTGACCTCCGCCGGAAGGCAGGACCTTAGACCATTGTTCATGAAGATGATCTCGTTGAGGTTAGACATGTTGACAAGGCTGGAAGGAATGCAGCCATGGAACTTGTTGTGGGAAAGGACGATGACAGAGACCGGCGAGTTTCCGAAATTGTCTGGCAGCTCAAATCGGAAACGGTTATGGTTGATGAAGATGGCGTCCAAGTCCTTTTCGAAGAGCTCCCTCGGGACACTCCCCTCGAACTCGTTAAACCTCAGATCGAGAAACTTCAGCGACGGCAGCGTGAGCACTACGCGCGGGAACTTCCCGGCGAATCTATTATTGCTCAGATCCAACTCGAAGAGCAGCTTCAGGTTCGTGAACTTGTGTGGCACCGTGCCGCAGAAACGGTTGGTGTTGATGTGAAAGAGCGCTATGTCAACGAGCAGCCCCAGCTCCTCCGGTAGGTAACCAGCGATATCCCCGTGGTTGAGATCGATTCCGGCTACGGTGCGTATCGTCCGATTATCCGGCGCCGGAGCGCAGAACACGCCGGTGTAGTTGCAGACATCAGATCCGACCCAATCTGAGGTCAGATTGAACGGGTCTGAGAGAATTGCCTGCTTCCACGCCTGCAGTGCGATGTAGGCGTTTCGAATCCTAGGGTTTTCGAACACCAGAGACGGATCTATCTCCACATTCTCGCCGCGGTCACCGAACTCATCCCTGTAGTAGAGGAGCTGCCGGTGGCTGATGTAGAGCGCCTCGGCGTCGCTGAGCGTCCCATGGCTGATCACCGCCGGTGTGTGCACGGCGGAGACGGAGAGAGCGAATACAATGCAGAGAACGAGAAGTGACAGCGGCAAAACGAAATTCGTCCTGCACTTGAGCTTCATCTTACCTCTGACATTTGTTTCCAACTTTCTCCGAAGAAGAAAATGCTGCTGCTGCAGAAACCTTTACTTTCCACTTTGAGAAATGTATCAAGAGAAAGAAGAAAATCTTTGGAGATTTGAGAGGAGAGAAAGAGCTATGAAGAGAAAAGAAAGATAAGTGGGAGAGATCAAGAAGAAGACAACTAAATCACAGCTCAACTCACCTCCAGATTTTCCCCCTCCATTCCTCCCACTTGTGAATGAATTTAAAGAAGGAAAGAAACCGTAATATATATATAAATATATATAATTTAAAATAGCAAATGTTAAATCATCACCCAAGTGTCACTTTCCATCAAGCTTTTGGTTGTGATTTGCATAATCCAAAGCATAATGATGAGCCAAATTATCACGCACCGAATTGACCAAATATTTGAATATTTACTATCACAATTAAAATATATATGAATTTTTCAATATATATACTCGAATGGTTAATAACCAAATCACAAGTTTAACTCTCACCGGTTACAAATCATTATTTAGTCTAGTTATTTGAATTTTAATTTACAAGTAAGTAGATATACCTGTTATAATTTACGTCAAAGAAGACAAAGAAATGAGCATGTATCAATCATATTAATGTGTATCATAATAATTTGAAGATAAATCGAAAGTATAAAGTGAAATACATTTGATTAGACGTTCAACTGTTAATCGTTCAATGGAAAGCATTTGATAGAAAAAAAAAATATTTTCATTGCAATTCTGTCAATTTTTTTGACAAGTCGTCTTGGGTTACATATCAAAAGACATCATATAATTATATGCTCATTTTCATCCCAATTTAACGAAAACTATAATGGAAGTACCAATTTGCTTGTAAATTAAAAGTCCATATAACCAATTTTGTAACTAGGTCAAAATATATGTAGCGATTTGATAATTAATACATAATCAAAATATGCTTCTTTATTTGTTTATTTTTCTTTTTGAATTAATATTTTTAGCTTTAAGATTATATATTGTACTAGATGCTAATTCTGCGCGGGTAAGAAAATTGAACTTAAAATTTTGAGTTTAGCATTTAAAAATAATTAAAAAGGTAAAATTGTTGGAATTGGATTTGAGAAATAAAAATAATTTAAATATTTTCATAGATATAATATTGATTTTTTTTTTCTATTTTAACCATTAACCATATTTATGTCGTTGGTCGTAATAAGTTTTTATATTACATATATTTATATTTATGTAGGTTTATATATTGTGATTATTTATATACTATATATATAAATATTATAGGGTTAAGAACACAATAAGGGTCTGAATGTTTGCCCTTGTTGCCAAAAAGGGTCTGAATTGAAAAATGATATTATTAAGGGCCTGAATTTTGAATTATGTTTATATGAGAGGTCTCCGTCTATTTTTTCTGATAAAAGTGACGGAAAGTTATCACATGCTTGGCATGTGACCGAAAATAAACAGAAAACCCGAAAATGCCCTCCGACCAAAGTGTGCCCCTCACATGCTTGACCTAAAAAGACAAAAATACCCTTTAAGCCACCACGGCTCCGGCGACCACCACCCAGCTCCGGCGACCACCACCCCGACTACGGCGACCACCAAAAAAGCTCCGATCGGAGCTTTGGAACCCGGTCGGAGCCACAAAGCTCTGATCGGAGCTCTCTGTGGCCCCGATCGGAGCCACAAAGCTTCAGATTGGAGCTTTGTGGCTCCGACCGAAGCTCCAAAGCTCCGATCAGAGATTTTTTGCTCCGACCGGAGCTTTTTTGGCGGTCGCCGGAGTCGGGGTGGTGGTCGCCGGAGCCGGGTGGTGGTTTCCGGAGTCGGGGTGGTGGTGGTGGTCGCCGGGACGGTGGCCGGAGCCGTGGTGACCTTAAGGACATAATTAGTGTGCAGTGGTATTTTAGACATTTCATCTTTCATTAATTAAACAGCTAAATTGTTATAATAATTGCAAAGGGGTAATTCTGACATTTCACGTGATTCTGTTAAATTTAACCGAAAATTTGGACGGAAAACCGAAAAACAACAAACGTGATAATTCATACCCTTAATATCAACATTTGAACATTTAGACATTTCCCGTCAAGATGGGCCATTATTCAGGCCCTTTTTGTGTTCTTAATCCTAATATTATACATATATATATATATATATATATATATATATATATATATTCATTTTAAGTCGAGCTCGAACTTGAGCTAAAAGTCTTATCTAGTCGAGTTCGAGCTCAAATTAAGGTACACAATTTATGATTAATTGAACAATTTTAAACATGGCGAGCCGTGCTCCAACTCGTCGAGTATGAGACCGAGTTGAGCTCAATTTTTAAAAATTTAGACTTAATCGAATTCGAACAAAATGAGCTAAGTCGAGTTAAACTAGCCAAATACTCGAATCGATTACACCCTATATAGTAACGTAGGTTATTACAATATCCCAGATCATACACTCTTCAATTTCACATACAGAAAGTTTTATTAGTTTTTTTTTTTTTTCCTTTGCAATATATATATATATATAACTAATAGATGTATACATTTGGTATTTATTATTTTATCATTTATGGATGGGTGTTGCAACTGTGTTTTATCATGTATGTTATTTCATGTTTGTCAGGTGTAAATTAAGAGCAGGCATCAGCTAATATATAAATAAAGCATCGATCATAAGAACAATGGAGTTGTATCACACCATTTCAAGGAAGTTATTAATTTAGTGAAATAAAAAAGAGGAATAATTATAGGGAATAGAACCTAAATACTGTATAGATTTACACCATGTGTCAGTTTGGTATCTTAATTTTAAACTGTTGATATTTGGTGTCCAAATTTTTAGTTTTGTGCCTATTTGGTTTTCTGATAGTTTTTGTGGTTAAATTTAACAGACTTACTTGAAAAGACAATTTTGCCCTTTTTATAAAATAAAACTAACTGACAATCCGGCCACCCACCCCGACTCCGGCCACCCACCTCCAGACACCCACCTCCAACCGGTCGGAATTGGCCGGAAACCAGCCAAAATCGGCCGGAATAGACCGTAATCGGCCAGAATCGGGACGGGTTTGGCCGTAATCGGTCGGAATCGGGGTGGGTTTGGCCGTAATCGGCCGGAATCAGGGTGAGTTTGGCCGCAATAGGCCGGAATCGGAGATGCTTAGCCCTTAATCGGTCGTAATTGGCCTTAATCGGTCGGGACTTGGCCGGAAATCGGTCGGAACGTGTTGGGGTCATTTTGGGTATTTTAAAATTATTGCCCTCACGTGAACAGCACGTGACATCATTCCGTCCAACTTAACTGCCAAAATAGACGGAGACACCAAATAGCAACATATATGTAAATTCAGATACCGTTTGTAAACATCAGACACCAAACTGACACATGGTGTAAAATTCAGACTATAGAGGAGAGGGAGAGGACTTTTATCACCAAGTTGGATGGATTGGAATACATGATAGAAATATGAAAATACGTGATATATATGGTTGTTTGAAATGTATGTATAAGAGAAACGACTTATAGGAGGTGGATGAAATGAAACAACAGTACAATAAGTGGTGCATATATATAAAAGAAATGATCAATATAGGAAATGCAAATACAGATAAAAATTTAGGAGAAACTAATTAATTTAAATTAAGGAAGAGTATTAATTAAGGCTCTTCTTCAATTAATTACGTACGTACTTCTTTCTAGTGGTGGTCAGATATGAACATATATATCTTTTGTTGTGCCTTATTCCCGTGGCTAGAACCACCGAAACCCACCATCACCGCGCGCCTCCAAATTATGGTCCGCCTCCTCCTATTCCACCTCCAAAACCTCCACCTTCGCCACCTCCGACACCAACTCCTCCTCCGCCGCCACCTCCACCTCCACCACCAATTCCTCCTACTCCCCCACCATATCCACTGCCAAAACCCCCACCGTATCCTCCTCCAAAGCCGCCGCCGCCACCACCACCACCACCTCCGGATCCTCCCTTTCCAAACCCTCCACCGGCACCAAAACCTCCTCCTCCTACACCACCTCCATTTCCATTTCCAATTCCGGCACCACCCCCATTTCCGATTCCTCCTCCAAGACCACCCCCCTTTTCAATTCCGCCACTACCACCCCCGGAACCACCTCCACCACCCCCGACGCCACCTTCACCACCCCCATTTCCGATTCCTCCACCACCTACACCACCCCCATTTCCAATTCCGCCACCAAGACCACTTCCACCTCCTACACCACCACCTTCATCTCCTTTACCATTTCCTACACCACCATTATATTTATGATGCTTCTTCCCTCCTAATTTCTTATGCTGTTTCTTAATACTACCATGATCACCTTCACAATTACAATCAGCCTTTGGAGACGAAGTAGTACTAGACTCTGCTAATTTAGTCCCTCCGAGCCTGCAACCCGGGTACTTGTCCTCTCGTAAATGCTTCACAGAGTCGTCTCCTACACTTTTCTCCTCCTCTCCAACTTTTCTTCCCTCACTGCAGTTCATCATCACTAGAGTGACAAACAAGCTTACCACAAGTCCATCCAATAATGAACCCATGATCGATGCATGCAAAAATAAAATGTTATGTATTAATGTATGTGATCAGAGTTATATGGAACTTATTGATCTGCATGACTATATATGTATATATCATTGATCGTACAACCAACCCCATCAACTTGGAATGCTTTAAACCTAATTCTCCGTCGACTTCTTAAATTTGCATCACCTAAAAAGATGATACATAGTTCCGTCCGTCTCCTATATATTTACAGTTTAGCATGGGTATCCCATTGGCCTGGCCTTTAATTAATATAATATAAGAAGAATCCCCAACTAACACCAGTGCATATTCACAGCTAGCTAGCTCACCACAATCTCATCTTCATTTATGACTGGCCGCTGCCTCTAATTTCCTCTCCACCTTCATCTATTTTATCATAACATCCATCCAATGGCGGATCTAAGAGGCTAAGTGGTGTCTTATTTTTCATGCATAATTATTTTAAAAAATCGTAATAAATTCGGGTCGGATGTGTTTTTAGTGACAAATTATATATATAGTTTTAAATAAAATGATAAAATCTTGCACCACGATATATGATGAGATGTGCTATAACATTTATAATATGATAATTTAAATTAAAATGAAAAGAGCTTGTATCACACCACTATTTGACTCAAGTCATTTTTGGTGAAGAGTATTTTTTTCGCTATAAAAGAAGATTTTGTTTTTGCTAAGAAAAAAAGAAGAAAGTATATTCGTAAAAAAAATATTGGTGGATAAAGTTTTTTTATTTGCCAAGAAGAAAATTGATTGTAAAAAGAAAAAGTTATTATATTTGGTGGATAGGAATAAAGTTGATTCGTTCTTATATTTTTAGAGTATCCACCGTGGCATTACGTAAAGATTACGTAAACGTGGGTCATACATGTTTATTTAAGTAAAGCAACAAAAACTATCTACAGTGGTTTTACATAGCATTCCTTAAAGATGGGACCTACACGTAAATTTATGTTTTTACATAAAGCATTCCTTAAATTTAAGTAATGCACTATGTATTACGTAACCAATTTTTTATTATAAATTAATTCATTTTATAATTAATGCTAATATCTTATTGGTGGTTGTTGGAAAATTTAATAATAAAATATATTTAAGTAATATGTTTAAGTAATACGATTGCAGAGAAAATATTTTTTACGTGTGTCTTAACTTTACGTATTACTTAAAGTGTACATAAATGTCCACGTGGCAACTTTAAAGAATACAATTTATGTAAAACCACTGTGGATGCTCTTAGAGCATCCACAATGGTATTACGTAAAGATTACGTAAACGTGGGTCCTACATGTTTATTTAAGTAAAGCAATAAAAATTATCTACAGTGGTTTTACATAGCATTCCTTAAAGATGGGACCCACACGTAAATTTATGTTTTTACATAAAGCATTCCTTAAATTTAAGTAATGCACTATGTATTACGTAACTAATTTTTTATTATAAATTAATTCATTTTATAATTAATGCTAATATCTTATTGGTGGTTGTTGGAAAATTTAATAATAAAATATATTTAAGGAATATGTTTAAGTAATACGATTGCAGAGAAAATATTTTTTACGTGTGTCTTAAATTTACGTATTACTTAAAGTGCACATAAATGTCTACGTGACAACTTTAAAGAATACAATTTATGTAAAACCATTGTGGATGCTCTTAGAGGAAAATTATTAAAGTTGTAGGATTTTTTTTTAAGAAAGTGTTTTTTTGCCAATAATAGAAGAAGAAAGTTGATTCGTTAAAAGAAAAAAAAAAGTTATTTTTAATGAAGAAATAAAGTATGTTTTTGCCAAAAAGAAAAAAAAAGTTGATTGGTAAAAAAAATGTTTTATACACTTTTAACAGGGTTTCTATAAAATATCACTTGAAAATATCATGTCCCGGGAACCCGCTTGGGTCTTAGTAGATTCGTCGTTGCATGCATCAACGTGTCCACTCACTTAAACGTACGTGTAGATTGTATCTGCAGTATACATACCTTTACGGTATTATTATTACTATTTTACTAATTAATGTGAAGTATTGATTTGATTATACAATGGATAATCTGTGTAAAATACGATATAGCATGACTATGACATGATGAAAAACTAGGTTGTGTATTATTGAATATTGACAGGACTATTTAACGATCAACAGTTATGACGCGATATATTTGAACACAACTGATACCATCGTTAAGGCTTTTCTTAAAAAAAAAAAAGGCCCAGCCCAAATCTGAACCAGAAACGGGATTAAGATTTTGTTCCCATAAATCGACATGGCCTATATTAATGAGACTACGGCCCAATGTGACCTCTCCAGATCCTCGGCAACATACTCGTTCATTATTAGTTCGAAAAATTTACCAAATTGAGCGTGTTTTTAAAAATATAAAACACAAAATTAAGTAATTAGATTTCGAAATTTTAAGGATAACCAAACTTTCGTTTACAAAATATATGTTTTCAGTATATATTTATAGTTTAAAAAAAAAAAAAATTTAAATTGGCATAATTTATTATCTATATATATATATATATATATAATAAAGTGAAATGTTAGAGAGTGCTTTCATGTGAAGTTGCCATGTCAGCGTTTTACACTATCTATACAGTGCCACGTGGCTTATTCTATTTGGGTCACCCAACACTAAAATCTTAAGCCCAATGTTGTCCATACACTAAAATCTTAAGCCCAAAACTAACATTTTGGCCCAAAAAGGCAGAGATTATAAATGACTTTCATGTTTTAATACGAGACTGTTTACCTTATTATTATTGTATATCTTAAGCCCAAAACTAACTTTTTGGTCCAAAAAGGCAGAGATCATAAATGACTTTCATGTTTTAATACGAGACTGTTTACCTTATTATTATTATATTACTATAATAACGGGTTACATGAAAATGTTAAATAATAGTTTACGAGATGAATAGCCTCTTCGTTTTTAATACGTACTTATACAATTATTCATATATATATATATATACTAGTTGATTCCGCGCGGCGTTGCACGCGCATATTTCTAACTTTTTTTTTTTACTGTTATTTACATAAGTTGAATTTAACAATATAGGAATAACATGTTACAAAGTTTAAGTAACTGGAACGACTATAAAAAACAGTAAATTTTTGTGGGTACCTAACATATAGAATCTTCAAGGCGAATATGATATTAGACGATGGCCTTCTAAATGAATATAATCGTAAATCGTGCAGAGAGAACCATCCCACTTTCCTTGACTGAGTAAAAAATATCGTTTGTTCTCCTTCAATTATTATCGACAATAGAACATTCACATCGCAGTTGTCCACTGAAAGCTGTGGATTCCAGTTTAGCTAGCAATCGAGTTGTCCTTCTCTATCAACCCACTAAAAAACAGTGCGTGTTTCACACACGGAACATTTACACGAACCTAATATGAAATGAAACCCTTTAGGTACATTCCAAGAAATTTTTATTCATGTTGTGTTATGATCCAAAAATTTTAAGTACTTCCATAAAAACCACCTTTAGGGTTGCAGAGGCAATTGCAACCTTTAACTTATGTGTTACTCCGGTTTTGGACAATTGAGATTGAACTTCATTTTCCATGTTGTGTTGTGATGAGCATCATCTTCCCGGCTAAATAACTGAACAAAAATGATTTTTTTATTCTATAAAAGTAGCAGATAAATCCATCAATAACAATGATTTAATTAGATTTTTTTTTAAGAAAAAGTAGAAAGAAAGACATTGTGTAGATGTTAGGGTTCTTGAAGTTCATCTTTCATGTTATTAAAATTTCCGCGAATCAATTAACCCTCAACTACTTGGGATTCTTTATCCAGAGAAATTTTTGTCACGACAATTATTAATCAATTGTTCATCGTCCTAGCAACCACCACTCTTCATGATATTCAATTTAAGCATACAAAGCATACACCATTTTATCAGCTCTAAGCTTTCAAATTCAAAATTCAGTTTCATTCTATATAATATAATTTTCGAAGTTTGAAAAGATCGAAGCTTGGAACCTGAGAAAATAATCAATCTTTCATAGAGTTACTGACGACAAATTTGTTAACAAAGTCTTGATCGGGATAGAGTTCACCATATTGGCTCCATACTTGTAATATTTGCTAAACCTGGTAAAAAGAAAATATTGGTTATCGGATCTCAAAACACGTATTTCTCCTTTAAAACTCAAAATTATAAGTTGACCATGAAAATAGTTACCTTTCATAATGGCTCACATAAAGCCTATTTATCTGCTATGGATTGGATCATGGAGATAGAATTCAGTCGCAGATCAATCTAGGAAATCAAGTTCCCACAAAGTGAGTCTATCTCTAGGAGGCTCAAAAAATAGGTCACCCACTTCAAGACCCATCCTAAAATTGATCTGTAGTTTACAGAAAAAATCCCTAAAATGCAGTTTCACACTTCAATGAATAAATTACTAAACCAGAAAAGGATGCTTTGAAATTTGAAAAAGAAGATCGTTAAATATCTGGAAAACTGAACCTGGTGTGACGGAAATGATGAAATCCTTGCCATAATCTTCGATAAATCCTGGAAGCTATGCATACAAGTTATAGTGCTCAGACATTCAGAATGGAGAAATTGACCTCCCGATTAGCTTGAGTCTAGAATTGGTATCCTTGGAAATTTTATTTTTAACTTTTTTAAAAAATTTGTGGTAAATTGGAATTAGATTATTAAATAATTTGCATGTAAATCACTTTGCACTCTTTGCCAAGATCCAACATCTCTAGCAAGAGGTAATCCAACATAAGCACTGTTTGAAGGAATATAGTCGTTAACAAATGTAAGAACCAACAAATACTAAGAAGCAATATAAGCACTAACGGATTTTATCATAAGCACCCGTAGTATGCTTGCTCCAACCTAGACTAATCCCCACTCGCACCGGGGTCAGCCCGTAAGGGGTAAGGTGCTGGCCATTGCAATTGTTGAACAAAGGAAGTGAATGTAAAAATAGAAAATTGGCCACCTGTCGATATTCAGTGAAACACTCTTGCCCTAAAGAGACAAATCTAATTTCCTGGTGAATTAAAATTCAATTTTTTATTCAGTCTTCTGTATATCCCGTGTATCTCCAACAGAGGGCTGACATCCGAGCAGCAAGCAATCAGAATTGCGGCGGTCGGCGGCGACGTGCCTGCGGCCGAGCGGTGTGCATACGATATCAGGAATGCGTTATCCTCTTAATCTTACCTCTTGGCGGTCGGTGCTAGAACTGCCGAGGTTAGTTGCAGTGAAAACTGAATAGTCCCGACTTATCTTCTTGATGTCGCGGCGGTTTGGTTGAGCTTCTGCTTTAATCCGATTTAGTGTTATATTCATATGAGCAGTTCGAAGTAAACCGGTTAGAAGTGGCCCCGTTTGAACGTAAGATACCTCTTAGGGTGAGGACCACTGTTACGTTTATTATTGGTATAAAAGATATATATATATATATATATATATATATATTCACTTTCTATGCTATAATTACATCTGTCATTTTGAGTATACAATGATATCTACATAGTTTATTAATATTGTATAATCATCATAAATTATCAACCATTATAATTTTAGTAAAATTGTAAATAAATTAAAATATAGAAAGTGCAAACGTATATCTAATCAACTGTCAATATTTGGAATATCTTTGACCTCCGAAGAAATGCGTTTGTCACCTTACCTGATGCTATTAGCTATATTCCTAGATGACTGTTGAAAGAATTTTAATATCGGTGATGAACATGAGATTGGAGACTTTTATTAATAGATACTTTGAAATTGAAACACTCAAGAATTTTAGAGGAGCATCTGTTTTATCTAAAATCAATTATGTTGATAAATAATTTTAATTTCTTCCATTATTTGCGGTTTAACAAGTCGTCGTGCGCATAGCGCGGAGTCGGCACCAATGTGTGCCTCTTTTCTTACGACTTTCCGGTTAATCGACTAGTTTCAGGTATTTCAAGATTTTATTTTCGGGCTTTGGGTTCAGATTGATTACTGGTTAGTGTTTACAATTTAGTATGTCGCCCGTGCGTAGCGGGAAAGTTAATGATTTACTTTTTAGTAATTACAAAATATTTCCTATTACAGTAATTATATATTAAGTTAAAGAACATATATTTTGTTAAATAACAACATATATTTAGTGCTCATAGTAATTTATTTTTTATATTATTCGAGTTTTTGTTAAATTTTTCAACTATATATATAATTTCTTTGTTCAATCAAAAATTAATACTACAAACTACTATATTACAAAGGAGTACATACAGTTTTAATCAATCTTCAACTCACTTTACACAATATATAACCCTCATATTTTTTATTTCATACAAATATATGAACTCAACCAATATACCATTTAACATAACAATAAAAACTCAAATTCATCAAATTAATTCTTATTTTTCTAAACTAAATTAATCTTGAAATACACATTAAAAATACAAATGTTAATATTCACAATTTAACGTGCCCCGCGCATAGCGCGGGGTAAGCAACTAGTCTATCTATCTATATCTATCTATCTATCTATATTCTATATAATTCTATAAAATCTTCTAACATCTTGACAACTAAGTTTTTTTCATAACTTTCTCTTTCATATGTGTTAAAATCATGTAAATTGATTGGTCAATGTCAAATTTTGATATGTTACATCATCATATCAATTACACATGGAAGTCTAGATGTTAAGCAAAGCACCACAATTCATTTCAGCAGCCGTTTCGTTTTCAAGTTTGCAAAATTAAAGTTTAAACTCCATAAAATACAAAAATGCAAGTTTTGAACCTTTACAAATTAATATGAAAAACTACTATAAAAATTAGAAAATTAATCAATCAATTTCATCAAAATAATATTACATGAATGAATAAATTAACAAATATTATAGTTAATATACTATAATGAATATATTTTTAAGTTGATATACTTAGTGAAAAAAAAATATAAAAGTAGTTATGTAAATATTATAATCATAAAATAAAATATATAAAACAAATAAAATGTTATTAAGTTAGTTAATAAAAATACTTGAAAAAAAAATTAATAAAAAAATAAGTAGGTTGTAATATATATAGATTTTAAACGGTATAATATATATATATATATATATATATATATATATATATATATATATATATATATATATATATATATATGTCTTTATAAATTTAAAAACACAATAAATAGAAGATACAAGTAAAATAGATATAATTTTTTTTTGTAGAAACAAGCAAAATAGATAGGTTGGCGTATTGTTTGCTTTCTAAAAATTATAATACATATATATATATATATATATAACAATGACCGTTTTTTTTCTTGCAAACAAATACAATAACCTTCAACAATGTTAAATGCTCTCCTTCAGTGGTATATATCGATCTCTTCTCCAAAAATTGACACATGTAGTCGTCGGCTCTGCTTCTCGCTCTAAATTGAGGGAATTTAACACCGAATAAATGGAGAATGGGTCCATATCACTCCAAGCATGGCAGGGTTGTAGAAGTGTGCCTTTAGTCCATACTGACCGAGATCATTGAAAACTTGAAGCTTCTGAAGGAGAACACAAATGCCTATATTTGAGGCTTTTACCAATTTTTTAACAATGTTTTTTTTCTTCTAAATTTATTTGCCTTCCACACTTATTATAAAGCTAGGATTTATATGTGCAGTATATACTATTAATTTTGAATTAGTGAATCAATCTAAAATTTCCATAACATGTAAGTTTACATTTATAGAATTAGCATACATTAATTATAATGTATCTATCACAAATATCAAGTTTTCATAATTTAAATTTTATGTTATAGTTATAGCATGTATATATATTAGGAGGTAATTTTGAAAATTTAAATAATCTATGTTTATTTAGCAAGAAATAAAACGTGTTCATTTACTTTTGTACTTATAAAAAAAACTATTTCATTTTTCTATTAAACATTTTGTTAAAAAAAATAAATTGAAAAAAATAACTCAGCTCAATTGTGTCGAAACAATATCTCTTACCTTTCTCTATTTATTAGGAATCACACTGATAAAATTCTCTCAAACTGTAATCTTATCTGGAATTCTTCAGTGTTAATCACATATCCTATGTTTACAAATTAGGGTTGTCGGTGGAGATCCACCACATTACCATGATACAAAAGGTAAAAAAATATTTAATTGGTTTAATATAATGTTTGTGCTTTAATATTATAATTACATTATGCTCAAGAATGGGAGAAAAAAATAAATATAAACCATAACACATCTATAGAAATAATCTTTTTTATAAAACTATTGAATATTATACTTTATTAATAATTGTATTTTATAATATAGATATTTAATTGTAGTCGATTGTTAATTCATATACGATAAAAAATGTTCATTCATATAATTATCTTTTTTTATCTTATAATTTTAATTTGCAGGTGTACTAATAATTTTTATTTTTATTTTTTATGAATCTTTTATTCGTCTAGGTGAAAATTACAAATTTTGGACTTTTTTTTTGTAAACCTCTAAGAAATAATTTCGCGCTCTTAATATTTTAATTTCAATAAGATAAAATTTTGAAAATTTTATTGATAGAAATAACTTTAAACATTTTCAATAACACAAATTTTTAAGAGTTCAATATAGGAGGTTTTTTTTACCTCACCCACCTTTCATTTCATGATTTATTTACTTTTAGTACAATATTTATTATTTAATTAAATATATGTGATCCTTTGTCAAAACAATAATAATAAAATTAATGCTGAAACAAATTAATTACCTTAATTATTTTTTTTTTCTAATTATGGTGGTTTGCATTAATTAAGGATAAAAACCAGTTTCGTCCAAATTTTTTTTTTTTGACACAATTCATATAAAATTAATTTAAAATTGTAAGTATTAATTATTTCTTTAATAATTGTTATAATTGCCTTATGTGAGTTCTTTTTTATATTATTATATAACTTTAAGTTATAACTCTAATAATTTTTTTGACTAATTATATTTGGAGTAATATGAAGTCTAATAAAATATTCCCATACAGTGTATAAAAGTCCATTATTAAAAGAATTTCAATTCATATAAAAGTCATTGGAAAAAACAATTCATATAAAATTCATTCATAATATTTGCATTGGAAG
This sequence comes from Clarkia xantiana subsp. parviflora, assembly GCA_036873135.1. NCBI lineage: Eukaryota > Viridiplantae > Streptophyta > Magnoliopsida > Myrtales > Onagraceae > Clarkia > Clarkia xantiana. The sequence continues at coordinate 23,069,533 of JAPTYO010000008.1, read as the reverse complement.
TTAAAATACTAAATAAAATTATGATCACATATTTAAAACTATATATTACTCATACCTAAACAGATCATATTAATATATAAAAAATCATGCAAATATAAGCTTAAGTAAATATTATTTTGTCCCCCATGGTTTATAATAACTAATTAAAAAAATTTATTGAACATCTATCGTCTTTGATAAATCAAGTAAAATTAGATTATAATGTGGACAATTGATTTTGTTTTTTCTTTTCAAAGAAAATTTATTATACTTTAACAGAGGTTGCAAACTATTTTTTAATTAGAATTCAGATTTTTTTTCCCTATGTAATATACATTATACTTTTAATAATTTAATTTAAGTTAACATTGTAATTTTTATTTTAAATACATATTTACTATAAGTACTCAATGGAAATTTTTATTTAATACGCACATAGTTTCTCTAATTATGAAAGAAAATGAAGTAAATTATTCGCTTTATTTTATTTTATATATTTAAAATTATAATGTTGAGTTTATCGTTGTATATTTTTTTTTATATGATCTTTCTATTCTTTATATAGTATTTATGAATATATTATTATGGAAAAGTTTCAATTTTATTAATATGTTGATTATTTACATAATATATATTTTTTAAAAAATCAATTGATATTTTAAGTTCCATAAAATAAAAATATTATAAATAATATAATATCAATATAAATTATCACTCTACTAACATATTTCTAAATTTTTTTTACTCTTTGATGCAGCTATTTCTTGCCATTTATATAAACAATTAGGGATTCTTATCTTCTATTTTTTAAATTAAAACTAATTAATTCAATTATGTTCAACCTTCTAAATAGTTTAGAGTGATAATTTATGTTGATATTTTATTTAAAAAAAATAATATGCAAATATTAAGCGAACAAATTAAAAATTATCACTCAATAAAAAAAACTCTATTTTAAAAGTTTATATCCACGCAAAGCGCGGGTAAACTAACTAGTATCTATATAATATATAAAGTAGGAGGAGAGATAGTAGTTAAATCTTACGCTCTACGTCAGCATTTTGGAACTACCCAAGGTTGACACCTCATCAACTCTGTCGGACCTGGACCGTATCTGCACTTTAGACCCACTCTCGGCCCAACTGCTTCAGAGTTTCATACTCTCAGCCCAACTTCACAACACTTTCGGCCCAGTCATTTTAAATTTATGTAGCCCAAAAATGGAACCCAACTTTGACAACATGCTCAACGTTACCACTCCAACATACAGTCCTCCGACTCAGTTTGGGGTTTTCTTCAGACGACTCGACCACTATCTCTTCTGAGTTCACCCACTTTGTTCCTCTTCCAAAACAATCGAAACACCCACTCATTTCCTCTTCAAAATCGTGTACGTTCACTTCATGGCCCGTCTTTTTCTTCATTTGACGATTCATTCACTGCTTCAGCGGGCGTTACAATTTCAGTTCAATGTTCAAATCAATGATTCAGACAGATTCAATTATCTGCTTTTGCTACTCATATCCACACTTTTCATCTTCTTCCTCATCTATTAGATCCGATCTCGAGACACTGAGTGGGTGACGCTGTACCGGCGATGAAGATTATCAAGAAGGTACAGACAGCCGTCGCGGCCAAGGAGGACAGCACGCTTCTCACCTTGATCTTAATGTCATCTCTTTAATTTCAATTGTGGAATTCAGGTAGATGTGTGTGTTGTTGAAGGAGCTGAAAGGGTGGCGGCAAGTTAGTGATTTCTTCTCCTAATGAAATAGCAGCTTAGGGTTTTCAGTTTTCCACCTCGACACTTACAAATTGTGATTCTGATGATTAAACCACTGTTCAGGTCCAGCATCAGTGACAGTAAAATCAGAATGATCTACAATTTCTTAAACAATTCTGAATATTTGAAACCCTTTCTCATATATCTTTTTGGTTAGATAAATTCAATGTTCCATTCATTTTCATTTATATTGTTGGGTGCTTGATTGATATATGTGGCATTCAATTTGCAACAACTCAGTTGCCTATTCTTTGCCCAAGTTGGTACTAAATCAGTTCTTTTTTAGATTTCCCCCCTTATCGAAAAATATATTTTATTTTTCCTTCCCTAACCGTGGTTCTATAAGGTTTTCACTCATTGGGGTTGTCTTTTTTTTTCTCAGATCGTTTGCTTATCCAATGTTCGAATCTAGAAAATGTTCTTGCATCAGTGTGTCAGAAATTACAGGTATTTAGTTGTTCTTTTTTTATTGTTTGTTTATATCACTCTTATATTTGACAATGTTGCTCTTTTTGTCAAGAGAATACATACTACAGTTGGAGTTTTTGGTGGTAAAGTCTACACTCTATAAGGATGGGATGCATGTACCTCCCCTCGATGGTTGCAGATGCAAGGAACCCCTATTTATTGCAGTAGAGCTTTTTCGAGAACATTTGGTATGTCTGTCATGACATATATGATAACATTAGAAGTGGAAGTATCTAATCATAGTATTAGTGAATTATGTTCTACTTGCATTTGTTTTTTTTTTTAAATCCTATATGTGATTTTCTCTTATCACTGACTATATATTTTACTTGCAGGGAGTTTATCCATGTGATAAACGACGAAGCATTGGCGAATACCGTATCTGACATTACTCCACCAGATTTTTCATTGGCAAGTAAACTTGGTATCCTGTTGTTTGATGAAAGTTGTGTACTTTTTTTGAATTTGTATTGGAGATTACTCCACCAGATTTAAGGTCAATGACGAATGGAGGTCTTGGAAACTGTTCGTCACTACCTTCGGTGATCCTATTGGTGCTCCTTGACATCAATTTTTCCATTTAGCGAGAATGAAAAAGAAGATTTATGTGGAGTTATTTGATTTGGCTCCTATAAAGTTTAGTTTAAGGTAATTTGAGTTAATTTTCGTCTGGTTTGGCTCTTATGAGCAGATGTTTTAAATCCTTCATTTTGTTAGTGCTTATTTAATGATATTATTACATTTTCAACAAAAGAAGCTTAGGTGTGTCTTTACTATTGATCTTGCAGCTTCCATGGTTCACCATGGAAGGTTGGATTTGGAAAAAATATAATTCGCCATTGCTGCTAATCTAATACTAACCATGGAACGTGACAATATTGTTCTTGATTGAGGAGTATTAAGTAGTGCATAATTTTCTTCTCCGAGAAGGTATTCCTTTAGTTTGCCATCTGTAATAGTACCAAGACATTCTTACGATGACAATGTTGTAGGAACAATAGCATTTTTTAATCAAAGTCCATGGTGGTGGAGAATAAATTGGGCAATTTTTCTCACCCAAGAAACTAAATTCCCTCTACCGACTGATGCCCTATTTCCTTAAATGCATTTACTTGCACCTGTTGAATTTTTGTTGGATTCTTACAGTATTTTACACTGATGCTTGCCTTGCCTTTTCTTTTATTTTTGTTGCAATTATTATTAGATTGGGTAAATGTCTATCAAGAATGCATATACACTGGTGTTTAGTACACTAAACATATGGAAAATTATCACCTCGCGTGCCCGAATAATATGCTTCATGTTTCCAGCTTTATATTTTAACAATGTACGTAGCATTACATACAGATATATAGTATTTAAACAAATTTATTCAAGTGATATTTAAAATTCTTATTCAATATATTGTTTGTCACTTTAAATGATATACTTACATGTTAAATTTTACGCTTAAACATGTCACCCTGCGCGTAGCGCAGGGTCAGCACTGATGGGCCATGGCGAAGGCCGTTAGGCCCCCTAACGATTGGCAAACGGCGACTAGGCCTGGTGGGCCAGGAGCTGGGCTGCTGGAAGGCTAAGGGCTCCGACTGAAGGAGGCCCCGACATTGAATGGCCCCGAGCAAGTATGGCTCCGATAGGGGAGAGCCCCGAAGACATCGGACCTGGACGTAGTCGGTCCCGATGTGGGAGTTGACACCACTCCCCGACACCGAATCCTCAATGATGTAACTTGGGAGTCTCCGATAATGATCGAGACTCGCCAGTAAGAGCACAATCCCGGAAATCTCGCCACGATTACAGTAGTGGTATAATGGGCGAGATATGTGGGATACGAATAACTGTGCAAGATACGTGGCAAGATATACGGCGAGATATGTGGGATAGTGGATCACAATCCAACCGCCCAATCAGGTAACTGGGATAGCCTTTCCTCTATAAAAGGAGGGAAGTTATTCCAGATTAAGGTTACGTTTCACATACACAAAATACTGCTTGCTTGCCTTGTTGACTGCCATACTTACGTTAAGCATCGGAGAGGGATTCTGGGCCACTGCCCTCTACTCCCCTCTTGCAGGATTGCGTGGAGCAAAGGAGCTAGGATTGCCGTCAAAGTCCGTACCGGATTTCCACCGCGATCCAACATTGGCGCCGTCTGTGGGAATCGCAACAAAAAGCCAAAAAGTAAGTTTGCTTCCCTCTGATTTCATTCCATGGCTGGCAACAGATCGCAACGCTCAGGCAAGCAAGTGCCGGCCACCAGCAATCCCCCTGAGGATGCTGCCCAGCATCAGGATCTGAGAGATGAGGGTGACAGCACTCGCCGGAACGAAGCACCTTCCCAGAATCCGGAGCTGGCCAGGGTAGTGGCAGAGGCCATGCCCCTATTCATGGAGGCCATGGAGGCCCTCCTAGACCGAAGAGAAGCTGCTAGAAGGCAGGCCGATCTCCCGCCGCTCCCTCCGCGGCGAGATGCCCCCAGAAGGCAGGTGGACGACAACCTGCCGCCACCCCCTCCGTTGAGGGAACAACCCATTCCCCCTCATCCAGCACCGGCGGAGAATTTTGTGGTCGATGGACCAGGGCCAGTACAACAAAGGACTATTCCCTTGAATGGTCCCCTCACTGCCGACCAGGTAGTAAAGATTGTGGGTATCTGCATGGGAGATCAGAAGCCCATGATGTCGGAATTGGGGAGTCAGGAGACCCATCCTTTCGTTCCCAGGTTGATCCATACCTTGGCTCCTCCAGGCTTGGGTATCCCGAAGATAGACGAGTACGACGGGGTCGCGGACCCGGTTCGCCATGTGCAGAAGCACCTAACAGCGTGCATGGGCAGGACCCCTGATGAGGATGTTATCTGTGCGTTGTTCCCGAGCACCTTGGGAGAGAAGGCAATGACATGGTTTTACAGTCTGCCCACCGGATGTATAACCTGTTGGAAGGACATGCATCAGCGATTCATCGCCCAGTACCAAGGACGTCGACGGCTGCTGAAGAGTGTTCGGACCCTGCATGAGGTAGTCCAGAGGCCTGACGAATCGCTGGCCCAATACTACCAGCGTTACACGGCTGGCATGACCGAGCTAGATGAGGAGATATCGGAGGGCGAGGCCATCCGCACCTTCATAAAAAACCTTAATCCCCCCTATGGCTCCGACTTACTCCACAGTGTCGCGGCCAAGAAAGTCTGGAACATGGAGGCGCTCCAGGCGAGAGTAAAACAGCAAATCGACGTCCAAGAGTCGAAGATCGCTGCCGGAGAATTGGCTCCACCCAAGGGGCATGAAGGAAAGCAGTTGTTCAAACCATTGGACAACCGACACCGAAAGGATGGCTCCGAGGGTAGTCGGAGTCGTGGACGTTCCGATCGGAGGGAGGATAGGCGTCCGACCAAAAGGGACAATCAGAGGGAGGAGTTTACCCCCCTCAACAGGCCTTTGAAAGAGGTCTTGGCGGTAATGGAGAAGCAAGGCCTCGCTCGCTTCCCCAAGAAGAAGGAAGGAGAAAAGTTGGGCTCCCGCACTGACCGTTACTGCCGATTCCATCGGGCTTCCGGTCACGACACTGACCAGTGTCGAGAGCTGAAGAAGGAAATAGAGAGGTTAATCCAGAGGGGTAAGCTGAAGGAGTTCGTGGGAGACTCGCGCTGCAAGCCCCGTTCACGATCTCGGTCAAGGTCCAAATCTCGATCGAGGTCCCCCAGGAAGAGGAGGTCCGGCGCAGAGCCTTCGGAGGGCCCATCCGGGTCCCGACAGAAGAGGATTATTAATGTGATCCATGGAGGATTCGCTGCAGGAGGAGACACATCGTCCTCTCGGGAGCGTTATGCCAACCAAGTGCCAGTCGCAGTGGTTTTGGGAAAGAGGTCACGGTCGTGGACCCCGAAGGAGGAGATGGAGATCACCTTCTCGGCGAAGGATCTGGAGGGAGTAGAGACCCCCCATGAGGATGCCCTAGTAGTAACACTGGATGTAGGAGGATTCGAAGTGAAGAGGATCCTCATTGATGGAGGAAGCTCCTCCGACATCCTCTTCTCAGATGCCCTGGAGCAGATGGGGAAGAAGAAAAAAGATTTGCGGGAGGTTAACTTCCCGATGGTAGGATTTTGCGGCACAACCTCCTATCCGTTGGGGGTTATTACGCTGCCTGTGTGGTTCGGCAGTGGCTGGAAGATGGAGAAGAGAGATGTGGAGTTCGTGGTGGTCGAATCCACAGGGACGTACAATGCGATCATTGGAAGAACCACTATCAACCCGCTGATGGCAGTAGCCTCAACTGTCCATCAGAAACTGAAGTTCCCGACTGAGAATGGGGTCGGCGAAGTGAAAGGCGACCAGGTGGCGTCGAGACGATGCTATGTCAACGCCACAAGGAGATCCAGGAAGGAGGCTATGACGGTTCTCCAGACAGACACTGATCCTCGAGAGGAGTTTGGGCGACCCGCCCCCATGGAGGACCTAAAAGAAGTCGAGATAGATGGGCCCGAGAGGAGGGTGAAGATCGGATCCGCCCTATCCGAGGAAAAAGCTCAGGAATTAACCGCCCTGTTGAAAGAGTTCAAGGAGTTATTTGCCTGGTCTCCGAGCGATATGCCAGGAATCAGTCGGGACGTGATCGAGCATGAACTGAACATCGACCCCACGATCAAGCCGATCACACAGAAGAGACGTCCGATGGGAACAGACAAGAGGATTGCAATCCAGCAGGAGGTTGGCAGACTACTCGACGCTGGATTCATCAGGGAGATCCGATTCCAAACCTGGGTAGCCAACCCAGTACTAGTGAGGAAGAGCAACGGGAAGTGGCGAATGTGTGTCGACTTCCGCGATTTAAACAAGGCCTGCCCGAAGGACTGTTATCCACTCCCTCGGATCGACCAACTGGTGGACGCTACATCGGGGCATGAGCTGCTAAGCTTTATGGATGCTTATTCTGGTTATAACCAGATCAAGATGGCGAAAAAGGATGCCCCACATACCGCCTTTTACGCCGATAGTGAAGTCTTCCAATATGACGTCATGCCTTTCGGCCTGGTGAATGCGGGGGCGACATACCAGAGAATGGTGAACAAGCTGTTCGGGGACATGATTGGGAGTACCATGGAAGCCTATGTAGATGACATGCTGGTGAAGTCCCGACGAGCATCAGACCACGTGGGCAACTTGGCAATGGCCTTCGAGAGGATGAAGCTCCACCAGGTCCGCCTGAATCCAGCCAAATGTGCTTTCGGAGTCCACTCCGGGAAGTTCCTAGGCTTCATGGTGAGCCAGAGGGGGATCGAGGTGAATCCCGAGAAACTAAGGGCGATAGAAGAGATGCAGTCCCCGACCAACCATAGGGAGGTGCAAGTGTTGAACGGTCGGCTGGCTTCGATGAATCGCTTCTTATCCAAGGCCAGCGACCGGTCGATGCCATTTTTCAATGTGTTAAGAGCCAACCGACAGTTCGAATGGACTGCTGAATGTGAGGCGGCGTTCCAAGCGCTCAAACAACATCTCCGCGACCTCCCGCCACTTGCGAAGCCAGCTCCAGGCGAGCAACTCTATCTTTATTTGGCTATTTCTTCGTTTGCAATAAGCTCTGTTCTAGTTAAAGCTGTCGAGGGCAATCAGATTCCTGTCTATTATGTAAGCAAGGCGTTTGCCAAGAGTGAAATGAATTATCCTCCGATTGAGAAGTACCTCTTTGCGTTGATTATTACCGCTCGAAAGTTACGGCCCTACTTCCATGCGCATGAAATTACGGTGTTGACTGATCAGCCATTGAAACACTTCTTGAACCGACCCGACGCGTCGGGGAGACTAGTAAAGTGGGCCGTGGAACTTAGCGAGTTTCGAATTCATTTCGCTCCAAGAACAGCTATCAAAGGGCAGGTATTGGCCGACTTTATAGTTGAATCTACTATTCCCGATCCTGAAGCAACGGAAACAGTAGAGGGGGCAACCATTGGGAATACTAAAGAGGTCCCGACGGCAGGGCAGTCGGAACAGCCGAATAAGGAGAACACCTGGGAGTTGTACACAGATGGCTCCTCAAGCTCAGACGGATCGGGTGCGGGGTTCGTACTGATTCCGCCGGGCGGGGCGGAGCCACTTCGATATGCATTGGCCCTGACATTTAGAGCCACCAACAACGAGGCGGAGTATGAAGCCCTCATAACGGGGCTGAAAATCGCAAAAGGCACTGGAATTGAACATTTGCGGGTGAAGTGTGATGCAAGTCTGATTGTAAATCAAATTCGGGGGCAATATGGAGCAAAAAACCCGATCATGAAGAAATATCTTCAAGAGGCTAGGACCTTGAAGGAAAGCTTCAAAAGCTTTGATATCGAGGCGATTCCCAGGGAAGAGAATGTGGAGGCTGATGCCTTGAGCAAATATGCCTTGGGGGCACCTTTGGAAGAGAGTCGGAAGGTACACTTCTTGGAGAAGGTGATTCTATCGACCACCGATCCGTCGGAGGTGTGCGCTATCGGGACAGGGGCAGAGAAGGAATCCACTTGGATGACCCCGATAATTGTGTACTTAACGACGGGGGCACTTCCTGAAGATAAGGTGGCAGCGGAGCGATTACGACGAATGTCAATTAATTACGCGATGGTGGACAACCAGTTATACAAGAAGGGTCTGCTTTCGACGCCCTTCTTGAAATGCGTGGCCGAACCCGATACGACTCGGATTCTGAGAGAATTGCATGAAGGAGTCGCAGCCTGTCACGAAGGCGCTCGATCTATCCTGAGGAAGGCGTTGAACTTGGGATATTATTGGCCTACGATGAATAAGGAAGCAACGGCGCTTGTTCGATCCTGTGACGCGTGTCAGAGATATGCCTCGAATATCACAGCTCCCGCCGCTGATTTGATGCCCATTGGGAGTGCTTGGCCCTTCGCACAGTGGGGCATCGACCTGGTGGGACCCCTTCCGAAAGCAAAGAGCCAGTGCACACATCTGCTGGTCGCGATCGACTACTTCTCGAAGTGGATCGAGGCTAAGCCGCTAGCCAAAACAACAGCAGGACATATCATTAAGTTCCTTCAGACCCGAATTTTGTCGAGATATGGGGTGCCGAAGGTGATCATCAGTGACAATGGTCCTCCGTTTAATGGGGCCCAGTTGGAGAGGTTCCTAGACGAGTTCGGTATCGAGCATCGAACAACATCCGTCCACCACGCTCAGACCAATGGGCAGGTAGAGGCGGCCAACAAAATCGTGATGGAGGGCTTGAAGAAAAGGGTCTACGCTTTGGACGGAAAATGGCTGGACGAACTGGAGAACGTGTTGTGGGCGGTCCGAACGACACCCAAGCGGTCAACAGGTGAAACCCCGTTTGCACTTGTTTATGGAACAGAGGCGGTCGCTCCCGTGGAAATCGCGGTGGCGTCCCATCGAACCAGCAGCTATGAGCCCTCGACGAGTCCAGGAAGAGCCAGGATAGGACCTTTGACGAATGACGAAACAAGGCGCCTGGAGTTATCCTTGCTAGAGGAAAAACGGCTGGAGGCCGACATAGCGCAAGCTCGGATGCGTTTGGCGACGGCCAGGTACTACAATCGGAAGGTCAAGTCGCGACAGTTCTACGCAGGAGAACTGGTCCTACGACGGAACGAATTCGCCCTACAAGATCGGATCAACAAGATGTCCCCGAAATGGGAAGGGCCTTACAAGATCGTAGGCATGCCGGCCCCGAACGCTTACAAGTTAGAGGATCCCGACGGCAAGGTTTTAAGAAACACCTTTAGTGGCGAACATCTGAAGAAGTGCCATGTTTGACAAATAAAGTCGCCCGTGGAGGCGCGAAGATGTAATTAAGTCGCCCTGAGTGGTGCATGCTATGTTAAAGACATCAATCAATAAAGAAGTTACTTCTGATCAAAGTATTCCTGAGTCGTTCTCGATACATTTAAAAGCGTCATTGGACGTCCGAAAATCCTTAAGTTTTTAAGGTTCGATTAAAAAGCGTCATTGGACGTCCGAAAATCCTTAAGTTTTTAAGGTTCGATTAAAAAGCGTCATTGGACGTCCGAAAATCCTTAAGTTTTTAAGGTTCGATTAAAAAGCGTCATTGGACGTCCGAAAATCCTTAAGTTTTTAAGGTTCGATTAAAAAGCGTCATTGGACGTCCGAAAATCCTTAAGTTTTTAAGGGTCGATTAAAAAGCGTCGTTGGACGTCCGAAAGCCTTAAGGTTCTCAGGACCCGATAGAAGCGCTACGAAGAACATAATCGAAAAAGATAGTAATAAAAGGCTCGAAAGCCTAGGAGGTTCGATACAAGGGAGATAAATGAGGAAGGAGTACGAGGACTTAAGATTTAACAAATTAAACTCGGTCCTCGGGCGCTGAATCTTCAGAAGGCTTTGGAGGGGCAGGCTCGGAGGGATCGGTAGGGGGCTCGTCGGCGTCTTCGGAGGAGCTCTCCGACGGGAGGCTAAGGTACGTCTCTGCGGCTAGGCCGAGAGTCTTGGACTTCCTCAAGTCGATGGAGTCCCCGTAGGTTTCATTAAGCTCTTCGACAATATCAAGGATGGCATTCTGCAAATCCTCCTGACAATGTCTTGCCGCGTCTGCTTTGAAGTCCTCCGAGCTCCGATATTCTTCGAGGGCCTGGACCTTCGCGTTTGTTATTTGGGCGGGATAATCCGCCCTCGCCTCCTCTAGCTCCGCGATGGCCCTCTGCTTCTCAAGCTCCAGCCGCTCAGCAGTTTCTTGCAACGCTGCCTTATCAAAGGCAACCTGGCTCCGATCCGCCAGGGCAGCCTGTTGCTCCCGCCTAAGCGAGCTCTCGAGACTTAGAATCTGCCTGTGTTGGGATTGAGCCTCTTGAGCAAGCTTGGCCCTGACTTCCTCGGCTCGCTGCCTTTCCTCCTCAGCCTGTTGCCTAACCTCTTCGACCCGCTCTTCGGCTCGCTTTTTACCCTCCTCTGCTCGAAACCTTGACGCCTCGGAGGCAGCTAAGTCCTCCTGGAGCTTGGTCAAGCTCTCGAGGTTGGAGTTGGCCCGTTCTTGCTCCAAAGCCTCCCGAAGAGACAAGATGTAGCCAAAACAGCGATCCTGGTCCGCCATTTCCTGAGGGCAAGGTATAGCTTAATATTTAAAAAGTCGGAGTACTCCCAGGAGAATAAAAACAAAGTGTACTTACCTCTATCCGACGGACGGCCATCGCCCGGATATCCGCCTCGATGTCCTCCCCTTCCAGAGAAAGAGGGCGCCTCAGTGAGGGCGGGATCGAGCCCGACACCAAGTGCAAGGCCAGGTTCCTCTCCTGACACCCCCGATATAGAGGAATCCCCCGAAGGGACTCCACCGGTCTCCAAGGCTCGGCGCCCTGGTCCGAAGAAAAGGCCTGGTAGTAGTCTCCATCCAAGGGGAATGGAGGTACTACCAGGCGAGCCCCTCCATCTCCTTCACTTACTTGGGCTTCGGGGGTCCCACCTCTAACTGGCGAAGATGGCGGAGCGGATGACGATGGTGGCGTGACGGGAAGTGGAGACGTCTTCCTACCAGGTGACTTCGCAGGAGTCGACCTCGATTTTCCTCGGAGGGTCAGGCCTTCCTCCTCAGCACGATCATCGGAGGGGGAGTCCTCCAAGCTGGTCACCCGACCAAATTCACCACGGGCCTCCGTTGGGGCATCTTCCACCACCGGCTCCACTGCAGGCGCGGAGTCCGAGGCAGGTGCAGCAGGGGCGACGTCCGCGGGACCTGCAGCGGGGCGAATAAGTCGAGGAATTAATTTGATATCGGTGTGCCAAATTAAACAACGTTCCATATATTTCTCTTTGCCGAAAAAGTCGTAACAACCCGCTTCGAGGACGTGTGGAGTTTCCCCTCGAAGGATATTTTTGACATCCCTGACCCGTCCTTTCATGTCGGAGGCTTGAAGGTCTTGAGGTACCAACTCCCTATATCTTTTTATAGCACGAAAAACTTCCTTAACTTCCTTTTCGGAGCGGACGTTGAAGGCGGTCTTGACCACATCCACATTAGTTCGCCCCTCGGAGGTGGGGGCAGACCCGGGGGCCTCGGAGGTCTTCGCCTTCTTCCGAGAGGGTCCCGATTGGGCAGAAGCCTTCCGATGGGAGGGCTTCTTCTTGCGCTTCAGCGAGTGGGAGGCATCGGTATCCTCCTGAAACAGACGGGTGGTCAGCGATGTTCGAGGGGCTGTAAACAGTGGAAACAAGAAATAATTAGAAGATTACCCAGAGAATTACATTGGAAACACCATCATGAACTTTTCCCCCAGCCTTGGGATCAATCAGCATAATCCCAATTTCAATCCGCTGCTGATCAGTGACAGAAGTGGCCTCGAAGGGCTGGTAACCCTCCTCCCAACGACGGGCCTGGATAAGCATCAAGGCCCTCTTGGTCTGCTCCGACCATGAACGGAAAGGCACGGGGGGATCAGCTTCCACGGTGGTCCTCGGCCACTCGATGGGACCAGGCTGGATGAAGAAGTATTGCTCCTTCCAGTTAGCATTATCGTTCCCCTTATCGGAGATGATGGCCCGTTCCTTGCAAATCTTCCAGGACACCTTCCTGTCCCAGCCCATCTCCTTATACTGCTCATCGGTCCCTTCGGGTTGGCGGGGGGAAAAGGAGCAGATTCCGTCCTTGTTGCAGGTCATCTTGTAGAGAACCCGCCAGAGCTCCAGGGAATAGCTCCAGTCCTCCTTATTGATATCACACCACACTTGGAAGGCAATCCATGTACGGATTGCGTGTGGAGAGAACGTCGTGGGGTACGTCTTATAGTGGTTGCACAGCTCCACCCAACTCGGACAGAAAGGAAGTCGAATTCCCGCACGAATCTGCCCTGGGGAGATGAACACCTCGTCCCCTTTGGGGAGCGTAATCCGGGCCTCGCGAGAATTGAACTGCTCATAGGGATAGCGGGCTCCGAAGGAGGATTCAAAGATGCCACACTCTATACAAGCCCTATCGTAGCTAATAGGTGCAAGCGTGTTCTTGAGATACTTGAAGACGAAAGGTTGGCCAACAGTAGCAGATCCCTCGGCTGAAAATCGTCGAGGGAAGGAAGGAGGGGAAAATTGAAGCCTAAGAAAACCAAAGATGAAAGGGAAAAGAGTAATAAGGTGAAGAACCTTACCAGACATGGTGGTTGAGGTGATCGTGATCGGAAAATCTGGAAGCTGGAAACGCCGGTGAAACCTTGAAGTGATCGTGATCGGAAAATTTGGAAGCTGGAAACGCCGGTGAAACCTTGAAGTGATCGTGATCGGAAAATCTGGATGCTGAAAACGCCGATGAAACCTTGGAGTGAGAAGAATTAGGGTTCTTGGGATCGCAGAGAAGAAGAAGTAAGGGAAAAGTAAAACAAGGTCTGGATTTAGGGTTTTATAAGAGAAGGAAAAGGAAACTGAAGAGGTGGGCAATCTGAGCCACAGAATTCAAAACGATTCGATCATGAGCGTCCAAGGGGGAAACGTGCCAATTCGACGAAGGCGAAACGGTTTCAATTTGAACCGTCAGGACGCATGGGACAGATAAGACAAGAGTAATGACGTACCGGGTGGTTGAAAAGTGCTTTTTCAGAAAGCAGGCATGCGGAACCCGAAACGTTCCTTCACCTCCTATCAGCATTTAATGCTGGTCTGATCAAGAAAACCCCTCGAATTCAAGCAGGATCCCAAAGGATCTTGAAGAGATCCAATGCAAAGGCCTCCGACAGAAGTAAGGCAATGGCCTCCAGCGTTTCAGATAAAGACCCCCGACTGGGATGTGGAGGGGTCCGATACTGAAAGACGCGACGTACTATAAGTCCCTCACGTCTTGGGGGCAAATGATGGGCCATGGCGAAGGCCGTTAGGCCCCCTAACGATTGGCAAACGGCGACTAGGCCTGGTGGGCCAGGAGCTGGGCTGCTGGAAGGCTAAGGGCTCCGACTGAAGGAGGCCCCGACATTGAATGGCCCCGAGCAAGTATGGCTCCGATAGGGGAGAGCCCCGAAGACATCGGACCTGGACGTAGTCGGTCCCGATGTGGGAGTTGACACCACTCCCCGACACCGAATCCTCAATGATGTAACTTGGGAGTCTCCGATAATGATCGAGACTCGCCAGTAAGAGCACAATCCCGGAAATCTCGCCACGATTACAGTAGTGGTATAATGGGCGAGATATGTGGGATAGTGGATCACAATCCAACCGCCCAATCAGGTAACTGGGATAGCCTTTCCTCTATAAAAGGAGGGAAGTTATTCCAGATTAGGGTTACGTTTCACATACACAAAATACTGCTTGCTTGCCTTGTTGACTGCCATACTTACGTTAAGCATCGGAGAGGGATTCTGGGCCACTGCCCTCTACTCCCCTCTTGCAGGATTGCGTGGAGCAAAGGAGCTAGGATTGCCGTGAAAGTCCGTACCGGAGTTCCACCGCGATCCAACAAGCACCTAGTTATATAATAAAGCGGGAAGAATGACAATAATAGGTGAAATCTGCTTGCGCCACGTCAGTATGTGCCACACACCCATATTGCATTCCATTCACGCACAAATAACTTTCTAGAGATGGGCTAATTTGGTTGCAAGGCCAGGGCCAATTATGTGTTATGGGTCGAATGTCTTTCTATTTTATGGGCCGGATTTATATCTATAATTAATATATATATCCTCTATAATCTTATATATATATATACTAGAAAAATAGGCACGCGCGTTGCACGTGCACCTAATCGAACAAATATATACACATCCAAGATATTAATAAATTTATAAAGAGCTTTTCTTTTTGAGTTGTGACCATTGGTTATAAATACATAACTTGAAGTAGTCATTTTAAATAAATGCTACAAGATAATTTGTATGCTTCTTTCTCTTTTGAAATGAACTTTCTTCAAACACTCCAGCTCCTGAGGCAGATTTATTTGAGAGAGCATGTTGGATGGACAAATAAGGACCTACTAAGGAAATGTTGAATCAGAGAACACTGAGAAATAGTAAAAAGCAACATACTTGAGGCAAATTGAAGTTCATCGAACATGCTGGTTGCAGAAATAAACATATAAAGGAATGTTGGTGCTTACATCCGCCCAGTATAAGGATCCACATTGCATGGCAGATACAGTTGAAAGAAGCAAGGAAAGAAAATAAGAAGTTTGCATCCCCACAAGTAATTAAACAGTAGTTGGAACGAAAATCTACTTGATACTCCAAAATCTTACATCTAGCTAGCAATGAATTAACTCTAGTCCAAGTCCTAAAGAACTAATGATAGAAATATAATACAACCACATGTTATCATGTAAGTGACATATGATGAATCACGACAATATTTTCAATTATAACTTCCTTTTAAGCATCAGATGCAGTATACTTAATTATAGAACTTTCCACCAAATAAGAAGTTGTAAAACTTATGAACTTTGCAAAACTTCATACCTTACTCCATTGGCAAGCAGTAGATGGATATCGATGCTAAGTTTAGGGAACTGACATAATTAGATTCAAGCACTCTTCCAAATGTCATTTATCTCTTTTCATCCATTCCATTCCCTTCAGCTATACTCTGTTGACCACACTGTGATGAATTGAATCACAAGAAGAACATTAGCATACAATCCAATCCAAAGAACATACAACAAACTATTTATCATCATCGGCTGCATCTCCTGCAATGAAGGATCAAGCGTCTCCACTTCTCTATTCCCTGGACCTCACTTGATAATTAAAAATGTAACTACTTGTAATAAGACATATATCTGTTTGGATTATAAAAAAATGTAGCTACTTGTATAAGAAGACATATATCAACTTTCAAAAAATTAAGATCGTCTAATTCATGTCAACGTATCTGATTTAAGCTGTGAGTGGAACTCATACAGTTAGCGAATAATGCTGTCATGTCGCCAAACAACTCTAGTCTCGTCCCACATAGGTTCAACACTACCAAAGTGTTTGAAGTTCTCATACTCAAATATAACCACATATCCTGGGAAAAAGTAACCATGATTAATATTGGATGACTAAATAAAAGAAAGAGTAAAGCATGAAGTGGACCTATCCAATTGTATTATCATTCCAACAAATTAGCATAATGTACTAATACGAATTTAATTTATTGATCCAGTGGGAAAAAGTTTTAAAAAAATGTTTAGAGATCAATGAACACTACACTCACCAGCAATACCTTTAAAATATGCATCCAAACTGAAAACAGCAAATAGTTATAACATGAAAACACCAAAAATTGAGAGAATAATTAATGTACCGAGAGATTGAAATCCTAAAGCGATGTACTACTACTAAAGTATATCTCGTGACATTGTCTCCAATTCTGAGACCATTGCTGCTCTGAACAAAAAAAAAGAATAAATAACCATGAGGACAAAAGAAGATGCTTGGAAGTAGAGAAGCAGGAAGAACGTATAATTACATTATGAACAACATTAAAATCCAATGTCGCAGACTTTGAACTTTGAAGAGCATCAATACCTTTAAAATCTGCATCCAAATTGAGAAGAACAAATAATTGTAACATTAAAAACAAAAAATTGAGAGAAGAACTAATGCACTGAGAGATTAAAATTCTAAAGTGATGTACCAAAGTATATCTTGTGACATCGACTCTGAAACCATTGTTGCTCTGAGCCGAAAAATGTAAATAAATAACCCCAAGGACAAAAGAAGATACTTGGATGCAGAGAAGCAGGAAGAACATCTAATTCTGAGCAACATCAAAAACCACTGCTGCATACTAAAAAAAATACATACCAACCTTAATATGAGTCGCAGTAGAGAACAAATTCAAATATAAACGAATGACATATGCACACGGTAAATTAAGTGACGCAAAATAAATTCAAATAGAAGACCACTTTCGTATTTCTGATTTGAACAACAAAGTAAATAGAAGACTTATTTATTCAGTTCACATAATTGAGCATCAGTAAAAAAAAAATTTAAGAGCAGCAGTGCATTATTAGTTCAGTCTTATGGAGGTACCAAATAATAAAGGAGTAAATGTGGAATCAAACATGAATGATGTCGGTTCAGAGGGAAAAAAAAAAAAAAGCAAAGATGAACGATCACATAGCACTACCAATTAGACTACCTAATCAGAACCCATAAGCAGTTAATGGAATTCATCAGAGCCATCGTAGGTGTACAGAAATCCTCGTCGCTGCCTCATATGATAGAGAGAACGATGAAAGCACACAACCAATTAGACTACCTGATTTTTTTTCTGATCGTAGAGAGAGAGAGCACCAGCGTCGGTCGATCAGCCACCAATGGAGTCGCAACCAAGATCCCGTTCAGAATTACAGACCCACCGAGATCGGAAGCTGTCTGCCCAAATAATAAAAAAAAAGATAAGCGAGAGAATGAGATTGTTTATTCAAGGGGAAAATGGGAAATATGTTCCATGTTCGAAGCAACGGACATGCAACATGTAATTCGAAGAAAAAGTCTGTATGAGTCGGCGGATATCGGAGGAGACGTCGGCTCTATGTGCGGAGACAGCGTTTCTGGTGAAGATATTAAAGGAGACGGTGTGGTGAACCAGTCAACTGGATCTAGACTTGAAGAACATGGGTTTCATAATTGAAGAGAAAGAACAGGGGTGGAGGCATGGAATGATGAACGCGAGAAGGTGCTTATAGACCGAGAATTGAGAGAATCAAGTTTAAATGTTGAATTGATTAATGAATATATGTGGAGTCGCTGGAAGGGGGTCATGGAAGTTAATTGTTGAAGGGAGACCTCTAAAAGTGAAACGTTGGCATAGAGAGTGGGTGGGGTGGGGGTAATTAAGGTAAGAGGGATTAAGGTAAGAGGGATAATTATGTGAGGACAAATTTTGGGTGAGGACATTTTTAAACTTTCAGCTTTTTATTTATGAAATAGATATATATATATATATCTTAACTAGACAATTGACCTGCGCTTTGCGCGGAATATTAAATAATTTATTCTGATTATATATTTATTATTATTTAAATTTATGTTTTAAAAAATATTTATGTAACAAAAATATATAACACATATATACAATAAACTAAATATACAAATATCTTTTTAATCTAGTTTATTACGTACGTAATAAATTAATTTAACTTAGTTATAAAGTGTTGCATTATATAAAATTTAAACATATTTATTTATAAATTTAACTAAAAATTAAAAATGTTAATAAATATATAAATCTCAAATTATATATTTTTTTTTATGTTTCATCTTAATTTTTAGTAAAAATAAATATATTTTATGAAAATACGTAGTGATGTGTAATTTTTTTTAAGTACATTTTAAAATATTAACCTTAATTTTATTTTTTTTCTTATTTTCATTCTTTCGTAATATTTTATTTCTATAATTCATGTAAAAATAAATAAATATATGTTAATTCGTTTGCCTTAAAAAAATATATATTTTTACATTTAGTTTTATTGATAATTATTAGTTAATAGTATTTCATGAAATAAATTATATTATCTCAAATTATATGGATTTTAAACACTTGAGTTCGATTCTCTTATTTTATTTTATTTTCTAATTTTTACAAATTTGAGATGATGATAAATAAAGCATAATAATAAACATATAAATCTCAAGTTATATATGATTTTATAATCAATATTAGAATGATAAACATATAAACATCAAGTGATATTTGATATTTGATTCAATGTTAGAATATTTTAAAAAAAATAATATTAAGATAATAATACAAACATGGAGTATAAGTAGTTTTTAAAATGTTTTTAGTTTATTATTAATTAAATACTAATTAATTGTAATATAACGTACGTAAAAACCTAAACGGTTTTCAAGATGCAATGCCGCTTTGCGTGGAATATTAAATAATTCTTTAGATTATATATTTATTATTATTTACTTAGGGTACAATTTAATTGAGCAATTAAGCCTTTTATTTCAGCCCAAATTGTGATATGACAAATATGTATTTGTATGCACAAATTTAGGTAACATGTTCAGACGACAAATGTTTAATTTTTTATTTAAATAAAATCCTAGTGACTTAAATTTTTATAATTTGTGCATAAATGAATGTATTAAGAAAAAGTTCAAGTTAAACTTTTTTTTACTAAATACTATTAGTAAGTAAGATAAATATAAAGTTCAGTGTTAAATTTATATTTTAGTTTTAGTTTTTAAAATTTAAATTTTTCCTTTGGCCTATATTATATCAAATAATATCATAATTATTTTTTCTATGATTGATCATAGTTTTTATTTCTTTTAAACTTTCTTTATTGATTGTATTTTCTTCGTCGGTTCTAAGTAATTACTGTTAAGATTATATATATATATATATATATATATATATATATATATATATATATATATATATATATATATTCTCTTAAGTTTATAATTATCTTATTAATTATATTATTTATATAAAAAATAATTCCGCGCGAAGGTACAACACATAGTTTTTTAATAACTTTATGATTTTTTTTGCTATTTGAAAAAATTAGCAACGTAACTCATTGATAAATTTTAAATGTTTGAATAATTATAAATTTTTATCTGCATAATTGTTTATAAATTGGACTTTCCTTTTTTTTTTTTTTTGGCCAAAAAGATATTCATGCATATATAAAAGCAAAAGCAGTACAATATTCAGGGCGGATAAAAGTCTCTATCAACAATAAGCAACGATAAAAGAGAGGGCGGGGGTAACACTACCCAATCACCAAGACTCGACCTCCATTTCGCTTGGATAGCAATCCAATTCGCACAGCTATTAGCATTCCTAGGCACCCATGACCATTCCACTCGAGTAAAGCGTTCCACCATCGAAAGTATGTTCCGGACCTGCGTAGCAATCCTCCAATCAACCCCGTGGCCACCTTTCGCAATACTCGTGATTGCCTCCTTTGAATCCGACTCGAACACAACTATCGACCATCCCTTCGCCACAGCCAAATCGACCCCCGCTATAATCGCCTCAACCTCCAATTCCAAGACAGTAAGTGCCGATCCCGCACGACAAAAACCACCAACCACATCCCCGGTGGAGTTTCTAGCAAGACCGCCAATACCACCCTGTTGTGCCGCAATATCGAGTGCAGCGTCACAATTCACCTTGATCATGTTCGATGTTGGCGCCATCCAGCGCTGAGACGAGGTCGATCGTGTCAAGGAGCCATGATCACGCACCGTAGTGGTAGGTCTATTAACCCAGTATTCATCAAAATATTTCCGAATAACCTCGGTCGTCTGTAGTGGGTTAGGCAAATCACGATCGTATAGCGGTCTACACCGCTCCTTCCATATCGACCAACAGACTAGACCAATCAGAGACCATCGTCTAACCTTATCCCTAGTCGGGCCATCACCACCAGCATTTACCCGCACCAGCCACTCAGCCACCGAGTTAGCAACCACACGGTCCGGGCGGACAGACATGACCGCAAACCAGACCAGACGTGTCCACTCACACCCCGTAAGAATATGCATAACTGACTCATCCGCATGACAAAAAGGACAAGTCGGTGCCACCTCTATACCCCGCCGATTCAAGTTAGCATGGACCGACACTGCGTTGCAATGTATCTTCCACATAAATGACCGCACCTTCGGAATTGCCGACATAGCCCAGACGTCCTTCCACTTTAGACCTGGATGATCCATTTGGACTTGCAGGATGACAGAGGTGTCATGGTCCTTGATGGATATGTGTCCAATTCGGGTTCGTATTTACATTTCGGGCCTCGTAAACACGTCAAAATTACATCTCGACTTGAAAAACGTCTCCCAAAGGGTCAAAACGGTCCGGAAGCGCGTTACGCGCGTCCGGACCGGACCTCTGGATTGCAATGCAATCCGGAGGCCCGGATTGCATTACGGGTATTGTGCGATTACCGTTTTCGCGATTACCGTTACGTGTAGAGAAGTCGAGTTCGCGCATTGCCAATATGGATGACGGTTACCGCTTGCTTTTGAACCTTCATCAAACCGCTTTAAAACCGGGTCCGGTCCCAAGGAAGCCTATAAATAGGAGGCCTTGGCCACCCATTTTCACACATCTTCTCATTTGCCCAACTTTGGTATTTTGAGCTCTGACTTCTCTCTAGAAATATTCTCTCTCTCTAGAATTACCCTTTTAGCCCTATAGTGACTTAAGCTTCGGAGAGGGCTCCGCTAGCACCACCCCCCCCTCTCCGTGCTAGCACCGGTCCTTTGTGCAGGAGTCGACGCCCAGACGTTCGGACTTGTGCACAGATCATCGCCTTTTGAGACTCAAACGCCCCCTGAGACACAACCGCGCTTTTGAGACACAGACCTTTCCGGGATTCAACCGAACACTCGTCAGTGGCACAAACCTCTTTCAGACGAAGGGTTACAGCCCGAAAACCCGCTCAACCATACGAACAGACGCGTCCCCACGACCCAGTTCACCCAGGACACAACATTGGCGCCGTCTACGTGATTCGAACAAAAAGCTACCATACCGCAAAGACAATGCACGAGACCGATGACACCAACTTGGAGTATGTTGACATAAAGGATGCCGCCTTTGAAGATGTCATTGATTTCTCATCAAAAGACAGGGAGCACGTTGCATACCACAACGCCTTGCCCATAACCTCGCAGAAGCCGATAAGAAGACAACTGGGATCCTTCCACATCCCTGTTGCCACATCCAATGCTTTCTTCACTCCAACAAGAAATGCATCCTCCGCACAATGCGACCAAGGAGCCTTCCAATACAAAGGTGTCAACCCGTCACCTCCTCTGCCTCCAATCAACGAACAAGTTGAGACGATAGGGACAAAGTCTCGAGTCACAAGTCATCAAGACACACTGCACCAAAGAATAGAGGGGCAATGCACGGAAGGTACCTTCCAGTACCAACAGCCAAGGCACGAAGCTGCACGCTCATGCAACCTGTACGTGATAGCACAACACCAAAAAGAGGCATGGAAACAACCCCCAAAGCAGAATCAAGCAAAACCGCCCTCAAGCGGTCAACAAGGAAGAAATTGGCAGCCTCAGCCAAAATGACCTCTTCAAGGAGATTTCCAGAAGTCAAAAGGAGTACACCTCACTGATTGCATTCCTTTAAAAGCCCCGCCATCCGAAATATTGAGAGAGATGAAGGATGCAAAAATGTGGAAAGCACCGAGCAATTTCAGAAAAGGCCCGTTGGGGAAAGACAAAGACAAGTGGTGTGAATACCACGAGGTCTTCGGCCACAAGACGGACAATTGTGCCAGTCTACGTTTCCGCATGAACAGCTTCGTCCTTAAAGGAAAATTAAAGCAATTCACCAATCAAGGCGACATCCCTCCAAAGAAGACTCAAGCAGAGTCATCCAAAATACACAAAGAAGGTCCTTCCACAAGGACAAGCCAAGACAATGCTGACATCTGTCACAAGGAAGGACGGAAAAATCCTGTTAGTGACGACGACGTCCCAATCACGGGATTGACAATAAGAACCTTGAAGGCAATAATTGGAAAGGAGATACACGTTTCCTGGGAAAAGAGACAACCGCAACAAAAGAGGCCATTCCAGTCAGATGACCAAAGGATCAAAGAGTCCAAACTCGCCAAATGTGTTCCATTGAACACACCGTTATTTGTCATCTTGAAAGAAATGAAAGAAACCAAGCTGTGGAAAAAGCCCTCAAAATTCCACAAGGGACCATTGGGAAAAGATGAAAGCAAATGGTGTGAAAATCATGAACTATACGGCCACGAAACCGAAAGCTGTGTTGGACTAAGGTTTCACATAAACAGCTTTATCTTAGAAGGAAAAATGAAGAAGTATATTGACTATGGCAATAAGCATCAAAGGAAGCCTCGTGTGAAGTCTTCAGAAAAAGGCAAGGGAAAACAAAAGGCGGATGGTAATCCACTTACCGCCAAACGCCAGAAAAACAACGTCACTTATGGAACCAATTGTGACGACTTGTACAATCTTTGGAGTACGAAGGCGGGAGAAGCAAATCTCAAACTCCCGGAAAACAAACTTTACCGCCCACTTGAGCCAACGACTGCCTTCCTTGGCAAAGATGTTGAAGAACAACACAAGCAAAGTAAAACTTGGGGGCATGACATCAACTTTTGTTCATCCCCAAAGGTGGAGATTGAAGAGCTCAACACGCTAGATGCATTGAGAAACTATGTGGCGTGTGGCAGGCTCAACGGGCCAACAAATCACCTATGAGGACGTCAAACACATCAGCAATCTCTTTATCTTCCTTATCTCTTTTTTCGCATATCTATTTTAAATCTTTTTAAGATTAAGTACAACTCATGCTTATTAGCCTCAGTACTTGTCAAAAGAAGTGATCAGTAGACGCTTTCTTGTAATCCGTTGTGCGAACTCTAAATATCTAATAAAGGTCAAATCTACTTTCGTAGGTACATTATTATGACGCATATTACCTTGGAATAACGCCAAGTAACAACTACGCACATATTACTCGCGTCAACAACACAAAGTTCCAAGCATTTTATACGCGCAAGACTAAAAATCGTGTCGCAATAATAAACAAGGCGGGGGCATTACACAAGGACAAATCATGCACTATTAGAAGATGAAACAATATAAACAATCAGGAAACAGCGATACAACTGCCAAGCGACTTGGGGGGCACCAAGCTGACAAGTGCTCGGCAATTCTACCTAACATATATACATGCCTATCATGATCTACACCTATCGTATCCGCACTCAGGGAAGTTTCCTACACAAACAAGGAATCCTTATATCAGATTCCTTTACTTTAATTATTATATGCATAACTAAAAAGAAAATTTCATGACTTCATACTTTTGCAAACTTATAAAAATTACGATTATCTGACAAAAGTAATTCTGCTCGTAGGTACATGCTACACTACGATGACTACACAGGAATTACGCCAAGTAGTAACCTATGCACAAAAATCTACTTCAACAATACAAACTAAGCATTGTGTCCAATGAGGGATTTATGGTATACAACACCAACATATCTATTATCTACACCAACAGGGAGTTTATTTCTCCATTCATAACATAGGCTTCTATCTCAAGAAGATGCCGGCAACACAAAGCCATCAAGCTATGTGCACAATCAACTTATATGCCGCAATGACAACCTGCGGATTATCTATCAAAATGAAGACTATTCAAAAGGCGTCAACTGCAAGCAATATCTTGGATTAACACCAAGGCCTACTATCAAAAATAGCATGTTGAGGTATCCTCTTTTTTTAAAGACAAACCCCATGATTACTTCTAAAAATGACATGCTGTGATATCTCTGGTTAGAGGCAAATCCTCATGTTCATAGCCATTCCCTGGATTCAGAACAGGATGGGCAAATACAATACGGGACTGATCACCCCATAAGTGGCGGAAGTTCTCTGGTTAGACAACGACCCCACACTATAACAAGTGTGAATTCCTGTTTAAAGGGTTCACTCTTTATGGCGAACGTCCTCTTGATAGACGACAATCCCATATTATAAATTCCTGTTTAAAGGGTTCACTCTATACGGCAAAAGTCCTCTGGTTAGATGACAATTCCATACTACATATTTTCAAACCGTGTTGCATGGTTCCTGGACGCAGAAAGCATGCATCACAATTCATATTTTCAAAAAGTGTTACATGGTCCCTGGACGCAGGAATCATGTATCACAAATATTTTTTCAAATATTTTACCAAATATTTTGTCAAATATTTTATCAAATACTTTATGTATCAAACACCTTTCCAAATATTTTATCAACACGGTTTTTTGGGTGTATCACATTCAATGCCAAAATATTTTTTCAAATATTTTATCAACAAACTTTTTAGGGTTCACAAAATACTTCTTCAAAAACTAAAATGTTTTTACGTATGCTTCCCCAACTCGGGTTGATACACGCTGGCAGGTGCGCACCCTGTTTAAAACTCATAAAATTTACTAGTCGAGTCTTGTACAACGTCGCCTTAGAGTGGAACTAAGAGACGGTATAAACTAGTATCTCGCTTAGCCAAGATAACACCTTTCAAATACACTACTTGTTAAGAAATATTGCTATACGCAAAATACTTGGAAGGTTGCAACATATATAGCGGCAAGCTATTCAGGAAAGAAGGGCAACATGCGTAATGCATCATGCAAGCAATCAGGGGAGCATCTCAAATCATCAATCAAGAAGTGGCTAATGGTCACGCCTGCGGAGACTACATCTATGATTACTAGTCATCCACATCAAACAAAAACCTACAATGCGCAAGTCGCAACATCCTATGCTTTATCCATCTTGACATGCCTTGGAATCTAACCAAGAGGGGCGATCATAACACTCCACAATGAGCGACATACAGTCGCAACTACAGACATCATGTTCATCTAAGGATATCTACCCTATCTTCCAAGTCCAAAGCATATGGATGGCATAGATAACTCAAGGTATGAAATATTACTAACAAGTTATCACATGATTATTATTAAAAACAGGTCCAGGTGACGAAATATCATGCAAGCAAAGGCATGAACAAAGAATTATCAACATCAACCCATTCACAAAGGGTTCAACATGCTGGAAGCAGACAGCCCGACAGCAACCAAGAGTTAACATCATCTCTAAGGACTTATGGCAAAGAGTTCATAATATCAACATCAAATGCAATATCGTTATCCACACAAAAGACACGACAAGAATGATTCTTTCAACATTCAGCACAACATAGCTCTTCAACATAAGGGTGACAATCAACAATCAACAAATACTTACCTCAGTAGGAGTAACGCTCCTCCTTGAGCCGGTCCCTCGACCGGGGGGCAGAAGACACCACTGCACAACCCTCAACTCTATTTCCTTTATCAATAGAAGGAATTAGCACGGTCATGCTCGGCATAAAGAACTAAGAATCGCTCGAGGAACGCACCCCGGCGTCGGATCTTTCGAAGATTATGCTAAAAACAGAAGCTACAGCCAGCGATAACTCGGAAAATTAACAAGTTCAAAGAAGATACAATGAGACGTCTTACTCACAAGCCTTTTACCGCGACCGTGCCCGAAGACTCCAGAGTAGCGGGGGCACTTGTATGAACATTCCTCCCAACAAATGGATTTCCGGACACATCAGCTATCTGCAAAGACAAGCTTTCTCTCATCAAGATGGAGATAATGGACTTACTCATGGTAACAGCCGTGGGAAGATTAATTCTGATAAGAGGACAGCAAGATCTGATATCCTGGAAGATGCTACCAACAATCCAGTCAGTGCGTAAACACGCACCAACACTTATGCAAGCATTTATGCAACAGACGCTACATGTGAAACGACCATGTACGTACAAGACTTGTTAGTCTTCGTGCAAAAAGTAACAAGCATCACGCAAGGGGAGCAACCTTTTCAACACACTAACCTTGCATGACAACACCGAGCTCATACTCGCAGCGTACAAGATTACAATAGTGGAATATTTTCTAAGTACTTGGCTCAGGATGACAGTCAGCATATTGCAAGCTGTCAACATACAACCACGTGTCAGCATATTATCAGGAGTCGGCATATAACCTGTGTTCGCATCAAGCATACGGATACAGCATACATAGCCAGAGATGGTGAAAAGATTCTAAGTGCGGGGGCAAATACGCACACACAGTGTACGTACATACATGTCGACAAGGATGCATGTCGACAAGAAGAAAATATTTTCTAAGTGTTTCCAAGTACGTACATACATGTCGACAAGGATGCATGTCGACAAGGAGAAAAACATTTTCTAAGTGTTTCCATGTACGTACATACATGTCGACAAGGATGCATGTCGACAAGAAGAAAATATTTTCTATGTGTTTCCATGTACGTACATACATGTCGACAAGGATGCATGTCGACAAGGAGAAAAATATTTTCTAAGTGTTTCCATGTACGTACATACATGTCGACAAGGATGCATGTCGACAAGGAGAAAAATATTTTCTAAGTGTTTCCATGTACGTACGTACATGTCGACAAAGATGGATTGCATACAACAAGTAGCTATGCCTCCTAATCACACCTACGACGCTCATCGACAAAGCTCATACGACAACATCTATGGTAACAAGCATTAGATATCGCTTAAATATTTTCTAAGTGTTTTAGCATACTTGCAGGCAATGACCGACAATCTATACCTGATGCTCAACCATTAGCGCCAACGCGCGTAGCAAAGCCAACACGCGTAGCAAAGTCAACGCGCATAGCAAAGTCAACGCGCATAGCAAAGTCAACGCGCATAGTAAAGTCAACGCGCATAGCAAAGTCAACGCGCATAGAAAAATTGATATGTGCAACGAAAGTGGTCAACATCCCAAGAAGCTATCATGCAAGCGGTGCGACTAATGTGACGAACCGTGAAGAGCAAACACGACAATATTTCTCTAAGGCATCAAAGCAACAAATGACTACTTCCAAGAGATTCCCTGATGATAAGGATCAAAGGAGTAATGCACCTACACTCACACCTAAGCACTTACGGTATACTCCACCCTCTCTTCTAATTATCTACTCCTACGTACGTGATTATTTTGATATTGCACGTATCAAACCCGTCATTCTACGCGTATGTTTTCATATCGCATGATTCATGATTTGATAATTGCTAAGTCGTTTTAGAAGTGTACGTATTATATTTCTTGCATTGCGTAATTACGATCTTGCCATGACCGTTACTTGTGCGTGCATGTTGATAAAAGCATGTTCGCATGATGTATTACTAATTGCTTATATCCCTAACGGTAACCATACTTGCATGCTACGTATGCGCATTCTCTATTGCACTAACCGTGATGACAGGAAACAAAGTCATTCGGTCGGAAAATCAAAGGACGGACGAAATCAAGATGTCTACGTCCAACCAACGACCAAAACCGAAAGGTTAGCGTCAAGCTCAAATTGGACACGTATGCTAACTTAAAAATAGAGTCAAGAAAGGTTCTAAACCGTTACTTGACTCGGGGGCAAGTGATGGATATGTGTCCAATTCGGGTTCGTATTTACATTTCGGGCCTCGTAAACACGTCAAAATTACATCTTGACTTGAAAAACGTCTCCCAAAGGGTCAAAACGGTCAGGAAGCGTGTTACGCGCATCCGGACCGGACCTCCGGATTGCAAATGCAATCCGGAGGTCCGGGTTGCTTGCAATCCGGACCTCGCCGAATTGCCCAAATTCGACGAGTTCCGGATTGCATTACGGGTATTGTGCGATTACCGTTTTCGCGATTACCGTTACGTGTAGAGAAGTCAAGTTCGCGCATTGCCAATATGGATGACGGTTACCGCTTGTTTTTGAACCGTCATCAAACCACTTTAAAACCGGGCCCGGTCCCAAGGAAGCCTATAAATAGGAGGCCTTGGCCACCCATTTTCACACATCTTCTCATTTGCCCAACTTTGGTATTTTGAGCTCTGACTTCTCTCTAGAAATATTCTCTCTCTCTAGAATTACCCTTTTAGCCCTATAGTGACTTAAGCTTCGGAGAGGGCTCCGCTAGCACCACCCCCCCTCTCCGTGCTAGCACCGGTCCTTTGTGCAGGAGTCGACGCCCAGACGTTCGGACTTGTGCACAGATCATCGCCTTTTGAGACTCAAACGCCCCCTGAGACACAACCGCGCTTTTGAGACACAGACCTTTCCGGGACTCAACCGAAAACTCGTCAGTGGCACAAACCTCTTTCAGATGAAGGGTTACAGCCCGAAAACCCGCTCAACCATACGAACAGACGCGTCCCCACGACCCAGTTCACCCAGGACGCAACAGTCCTCACCACGGGCCAACTTCGCATAAGCCGAACTAACC
Source organism: Clarkia xantiana subsp. parviflora (assembly GCA_036873135.1). Lineage (NCBI taxonomy): Eukaryota > Viridiplantae > Streptophyta > Magnoliopsida > Myrtales > Onagraceae > Clarkia > Clarkia xantiana. The sequence goes on along the minus strand of JAPTYO010000008.1, from coordinate 23,040,528 downwards.
GTGAATTCCCCAGACTTCGTGAATGGCCATATGAGTCGATCTTGTGTTGGTACCTGAGGTAAAGGAATACGCGAGATACATCGAAGTTCCTCCCCCCGTAGCATATTTTCTACCCCATCCAGTTTCCAAGTCCCCCAAGCCGAATCAATCAATCCCGCAACACGCCCCAGATGTAGTGAAGATCCCAGATTCGGCGGCTCAGTTAGGCGGAACCGCGGTAGACCCGGTATCCATGCATCATGAAAAACATTAACTGACTCACCATCACCAATCTTCCACAAACCATTCTCCTTCAAAACATCTCGACCAGCTAGTAGGCTCGTCCAAGCCCACGACGCCCTATAACCCTTCACTGCCTCCCATATATTCCACCGTGGAAAGTAGACTCCCTTTAACATTGATGCCCAGAAAGTATTCGGATGCTGAATGAGTCGCCATGCCATCTTCGCTAACATTGCAACATTGAACGTTTGCAACTCTTTAAACCCAAGGCCTCCACAAGACTTCGGCTTTGTCAGCTTCGCCCAACTCACCCAATGTAACTTTCGCTCGCCTTCGCGTTGGCCCCACCAAAATCGGGCTATTAGAGAATTTATTTCCGCACACCACGTCTTCGGCAATAGGAATAGATGCATCGTGTATGTCGGCATGGCCGTTACCACTGACTTGATGAGGACTTCCCTACCGGCATTGTTCAGAAGAGGACTTTCCTTTTGAAAATTAGGAAAAATGGTAATGATATTTGAATAAAATTCAAACAACTTAATCAAATAAACCGTAAGAGCATCCACAATGGTATTACATAGTTTTACTTAAACGTGGGTACAACATATTTCTTTATGTGAAGTGAATAAAAACGTGCTACAATGATTTTACATAGCATTTTCTTAAAAGTGGAATTCACCTGTTTTAATAAACCATATTCCTTAAATTTAAAGACCGTAGTATGTTGACACATCATTACATAAACATTTTTTTATTCCAAATTAATACGTTTCATAATTGATACTAATAGCTTATTGGTGGTTATTGGAAAAATTAATAATAAAATATATTTAAGAAATATAGTTAAGTAAAACTATTTGAGAAAAAATATTATTTATGTATTTTTAACTTTTAGTACTTAAAAGTGTGCATAACTGGGCGATGTGTCAGTTTTAAAGAATACAAATATATTGTGGATGCTTTAAGAAACTGACATAAATAAGAGTTTTAATGACATGAATAACAGTTTTAATGACATGATGACATTGTATTATATACTTTTTTCACTATTTTTTTTCTCACATAATGTATTTAGCCGTGTTATTAGAACCGGACCGGGTCTCGAACTAGTTAGGCGTCCGGTTGCCGAGAGAAAAGAAGGTCGAGTCCGGATTGAATCTTTTGTGAACTGATTTCCAGAAAGTGAACTGGAAATCTGTATGTCGAACCTCCACATCCATCGCCATGGTTGGCTGCATCTGCAACATCATCATCATTACTCCGAAATATTCATTTCTCGATATAAACTGTGAACCGGAATCTCCCGGTCCGATCAAAACCGACCGGTTCGATAAAAAACAAATTTTAGAACCGAATTCGCTTACGTTCTCTGTTTTTGCTCGAACTATACCATTGAAGTTGTCGGTTCTGATTCAAAGTCGGTCGGACCGCCGGTCCGGTCCGGATAACACTGGTATTTAGGTAACTTTCTAAAATAACTTCCATTCACACCTTGACCATAAAGACTCAAACCCAAAATCTCTAAAATTGGACAGGCGAATAGCTGAACCAAAGTGTAGGAAATAGTGCACCCATATGGGGTGTTCTTGCACGGCTCGGTAAGTCCGGGACTAAAGTTACTCACTTCGAAAGTGTGTAACCGCCGATGTTCCTATATATATCCATCATATGGATGGATATAGAACATATATATATATATATGAAGAACCTACATAATACAGATTTGTGAGTGATAGTGTGTGAGACTAGTCCGAAGTTGCCTTCGACGTCGTCCTCTCGTGTCGGAGCTCCGGTGCCCGACTACTTCGTCTTTGGGTCATCAACCGTGGAGACCGATGTACGCTCCGCCTTAATGACGTACATCTCCGACCGACATCCCCACCGCCGTGATTCTGAGCTGACACCAACGATCTACGCTTCCGCAACCTCACGCCGCCACACCGAACAAAGTAAGTGTCGTATCCTTGTTACGATCTTATGTATTACTAACGTGCGTGTTTTAGCGTACATGTAGTTCGAATTCCTACACTAATTTTTTTTTCCCTATCTTCTCCACAATTTACTCTTTTCACCGTTGGTTATTCTAGTTAGTTTTACTAAATTTAGGATTAGGATAAATGGCAAAAAAACGATTAGGATAATTAGGATAGGATTTAGAATATATAAATAAACATTTTATTTTGTATATATATATATATATCTATATACCAATATATAATTTGTGTTGGGTCCTCACCCCCAAAAGTCACCTACCTCCCAAAAGGTTCCACACATACTTTCCAAAAGTCACCTACCTTTAATTTTTGTTTTTTCTATCTAAACCTTCTAAAGTTTAAACTAGCCTATTTTAGCAAGTTTGAATTAATTTTTGCTATCAAACAGGATTAGACCGAAAACTTACCAAACCGACACAATCTATTAAAAAAAGTAAGGACTTTGGATATAGAACCAAATAGACACTATTGTAAACACTAATAAGCCGAAGAAATCCATAACTGTTGTAGCTCTCAACTCTTACTTAATTATGATTATGATATGTGATGTGTCAACGATTCAACATATCTAGGACCTTTCTACAATGCTCTTGGAGCACCATGCTTTTGCTACTAATTTTTTTATTTTTCTATTGCCCTAAATGTGAACCCCATAGGGAAATTGATATTATTAATAGTATGATACACATCTTAGGTGTAGTTAAAAAAATTCATACTTTTTCATACTTTTAAAGTTTTACTTATGTTACAATTAAGTCCACCATAGTATTAAAAAAACCAAAAGCATGATGCTCCCAAAGCATGGTAGAAAAATCCACATATTTAGGATCGCAATTTTATTTTTATGTATACGGTTCAGAATTTGAACAACACACTCTATAAAGCTGTCTGTTTCATGTTTCATTACATATTACGTCCCAATTATTAATGAACACTCATGCAAAAATCTCGATTTTTTTTCCTATAATGATCACCAAATTCTACACATGTTGCTAGATAGAAATAATTTAATATAATTATAATAGTTATACTTTACCAACTTATTAAAAAAAAAATTAAAAACATGCATGTGCAAAGCACATGCATAAATAACTAGTATATATATATATATATATATATATATATATATATATATATATATATATATATAAATCATTACCCTTTCCAACAAAAATTTCTTGGGTCTAAAGAAAACTTGAGGCCCAAGCACAACGACTGCTGACGTGGAGCTACCAGAGTCCTCCGCTCATCCCTCCGCAAGAGCATCCTAGAACCTTCCAAACAAAATCCATTCAATAAAAAATAATTTATAAATAAATAAATCATCACCGTAAAAAAGAGAACTTTCCAGAGACCGATCCTTCATCTGCTTCTATATAAACTCACCACCATTCCCTCATTCTTCAACTAAATCAAAGTAAATCAACCGTTCTTCGCATTCTCTGCTAATCCGAGTCGGTTAAAATTTCTGTCGATCGTTGATCAAAATGCCGAGCAGATCCACCGGAGCCCTGTCCCAGGACTGGGACCCAATCGTCATCAGCAAGTCGAGGCCCAAGTCGCAGGACCTCCGCGACCCAAAGGCCGTGAACGCCGCCCTCCGCACCGGTGCAGCCGTCCAGACCGTCAAGAAGTTCGACGGTGGGTCCAACAAGAAGGCGAGCACCAGCGGCCCGGTCGTCTATGCACGCAAGCTCGATGAGCTGACGGAGCCGGCTGCTCTGGAAAAGGTGCCGGGAGAGGTGAGGCACAAGATCCAGAAGGCGCGGCTGGACAAGAAGATGAGCCAGGCCGAGCTTGCCAAGCAGATCAACGAACCGCCTAAGGTGGTTCAGGAGTATGAGAACGGTAAGGCGGTCCCGAACCAAGCTGTGCTCGCCAAGATGGAGAGGGTTCTCGGAGTCAAGCTCAGGGGTAAGATCGGTAAATAAGAGATTAAATATGGTATTGTCGACACCCCTTGGAAAACGATACGATGGCGATGAGATAACGCAGAATCATAATATGTCAATGTAAATGCTTTAGTGTTTGATGTGATATTATCGAATCTTAATGTCAATGGAAACTTTATGCTTTTTGATCAACCAATAATTCTGGGTGTATATCAATCAGAACTTGCTATACTGATTCTCAACTTTGAAGTCTAAGATTTTTTATTTGGCGATTCGATTGTCGTATTGTAAGATTGAAAAATGCAATTGAATATGTAATCCTTTTGCACTCACTCTGATTCAAACTTACATGATTTATTTATTTCGACGAAGTTTGTGTTACACGTTTCATTTGGCAGTGCATACATTAAGGATTAAATTGGTAGCTGAACTGCTAAACTTTTATTTGTTGTAAACTGTTATTTCCTTAAAATTATTTTAATAAAAAATGATTGAAAACTTTTCCAATATACTCTTAATTCTCCTTATTTTTGGTGGTGTTAATACTAGTTTTTTTTACCAATGATTTCTTGGGTTGACCCAGCTGTTTATGTAAAATTAACATTCAAATTATATTTGAATATATTGTTAACATAAATTAGAGAGATTGCCCAGTAATTAGATTACCAGATTGAATTAGTTTCCGATCAATTACATGATAGACATTGAAATTATACATACCCAGTCGAGTGTTAGATTCAAGACATGCATGCTCCTTATCGAGTTGAAGATTGTAACGATGAAGAAAATCTAATTTGTTACTTCCCTTACCTAGATAGTGCCGTTCTTGATCTTCTCAAGAAGATTAAGAGGAGAAACTCTTATCTCTACGAGGCATTATCTCTACGAGTGTCCATACCACTTATTGTCCATACCACTAATTGTCCATTTATAATTTTTTTCTCTTTTCTCTAAGTTGTCTTAGGACATTTATTTACGAATAATAATGTTTGTAGTATATAAAATGTTATATATTATTTTAACTATGAGATGTATATCAAAAATAATATCAAACTTCGTGATAAACAGACACATCGACAACTACAAGAAGACTTGATCGAACATATTTAACAATTTCATAATACTAGTGCAAATTCCGTTTAAGTCTACTATGAGTGATTAATGATGTAGCTTAATTATTTAATAAAAAAATTAATACAATGAAATTTTCTATTTTATAATATTATTAATAATTTAAATTATGTATTTTTTATATATTTCATAGATAATTATTTGAATAAAATATTTATTTGTATGTATAATAATATAGTTAGTTGATTAAAAAATAAACTATAATTAAATACATTTTATTTATTTAAATCATATAAAAACCATATAGATCCAAAATGACTTGTCTAATGTGTCCAAAATGAGTTTTGCACATTGTGAGGACTTTGGACAAAATTCATGTTTCTCACTCTTCTATGACACATAGTCTATGTGGCGCTGATGTGGCGGCAAATGTCCTTCAAAATGTATTTTACTATTGGAAATGCTCTTAGGGACGGATCCAGGATTTGAAATGGAGAAACTCTTATCTATCTCTATGGCTCTCAGGGATGGATCCCTATGGCTCTCACGGACGGATCCAGGATTTGAAGTATTTTTTTATTTTGAGCATTTTTTAATGGTTTCTTAACTTGAATTTTCTTATCTATTTAAAAATTTAAGTGTATAATTTTTTTTTCAAGTATATAATTCTTATTAATGTGTTATCTTTTTAACATATTTGATCATTTATTTTACATAATTGTTTTAAATAAATTATTGTTTATTCATTCTTTCAATATACCAATAAAATAGTTATTTTTGTGGTATGCTTTTATTTTTTGTATACATTAAATTGATTAAGTTACAATTTAAATTGTGGCTAAGAAAAAGTTACAATTTAAAAGATAAAAACTAAAGCATCTAAAACAAAAAAGATTACTAAAATTGAAAGTTAATTATAATGGGCAGCCTTAACTAAGTAAGCCCAATTAGATTATGTAGCCCAGGGGTCAGGCGGTAGTTCAAGGCTTTGGGCGATTGCATCCTAACAGTCTCAGACTGTCGATCTACTGATTTAATATATTCTTCTCTAATTTGGGGTTCTACAGCTAATCAACATCAAGCTGCTAAATGAAAATAAAAAAGGGTTAATAACTAAAAAACTGTACAAGGTTTACCCTATGTTAAAATTAGGTGTCTGAAGTTTGAAATGTTAAAATGGACTGTCTCAAGTTTCATTTTTGTTGAAATTTGGTGTCTTTGTGCGTCTTTTCATCTCCATTCAATCATTTTCATCAACCCACCAACCCACTCATATTCAATCACTCTTTACTTTTCACAAAATCGTCAAATTTCACCTAAAAATTGAACATTAAAAAAAAAGTTTCTAGAAGAGTGGTGTAGAGCCATTTTCCAAGGACAATAGAGCGAGATTTACTTGCCCGGATGTGACCAACTTTTTAGGTGACGGACCCGGCAAGATGACGGGAAGGTAGTGTGTATGAGAGCTTGAATTTGACAGACAATTTCGTCGGAATTGACTTCTCTAAAGTGATCACACCGAGACACCAAATTTCAACAAAAATGAAACTTGGGACAGTCCATTTTAACATTTCAAACTTCAGACACCTAATTTTAACATAGTGTAAACCTTGGACAGTTTTTTAGTTATTAACCCAATAAAAAAAGCAAGAAGAAAGCAAAAGTACCATCATAACTAAAGACTAATTAAAGACTCTTGGTTCAACTTTTATTCCTTCAACCTGGTTGGTTTTAAGTGGTAAGTTCCAGCACTTAAACAAATGATTTTGATGGAACTGGCCACTGGGTCTTAATGCAACTTGATACTCTCTTACATATGAATTTTGTATTTCAATTTCTCTGTTTATCTTTCCGGATTACCAAATTATATACATTTTGAGGAAATCATTGGGGGTAGGAATTAGTACTTTGTGAAATGGGCAGTTTTAGAATTGTGAATATGTGAAGATTGACTTTCTAATTTTGTGAAAGTTGTATATATCTCTTAAGAAAAGTGATTTTGTTCTTTGTTGTTTATGTACATGTTATGTATACGTATAAATCTGAAAATTGAAAGGGGAAAAATTGAAACTTAGTAAGTTGCAATCTGAAATATAGAGGGGGCAATCTGAAATTCAGATGGGGCAATTTGATTTTCATCAAATTATATTGGGCATTATTCAAATTTATTAGAAGTCCAGTATCCGTGCCTGATGGCTCTTATATAACTATATAAGCGTAAAATAAGATAGATAAATATAGATAAATGCATGTAAAATAAATTCAGTTTGGGAAATAATTGGACCAAATTATAATTAATTAGTCCATACCCATCAATAAACCAATGACCAATAGGGTCTCCATCCGCCACAAGACTACTGTACCCGTGTGACTAGGTAAAGTCCACATTCGACATAGTTTGGCAGATGATTGCGTCCTTCTACGACTTAGTTTATAGACCGTAAATCTGATGTAATCAAAACATTATGACATCGATTGCTCATAAACTCAGTTGTAATTCTTTCGCTTACAAAATGTAACTTTCTAATATCAAAATGTTATCACAGATACATGCCATTTCTAAACCCTACGCAATCCAAGCAGTTTTACATGCTTTTCGAATATGTCCTTGCGTAGTGGTTTTGTTAATGGGTCCGCTACCATGTTATTGGTGGACAAGCATTCCATAGTAATTATATTGTCTTCTACCATAGATTTAGCATAAAAATATTTCACATCAATGTGTTTCGTCCTTACGACACAGGTTTGCTTCTTGCTTGTCCATGAAATGACGACATCAACAAGGAGGATCACTCCCCCTGTGGTGGACTTACGATCATCCGGATCGCCACCACGGTCGGCGTCAATGTAATCGGCAATTCTAACTTCCTACCCTCATAGCACAGTTCGTAGTCTGCAGTACCTTTTCAGATAACGAGTTATTCGTTTTATAGTCTTTAAATGTTGATGGCCATGATCTGATAGGAAACGTGCTACTAGGCCTACGACGTAACAGATATCCGGACGGGTGCATTGCATGGCGTAGAACAAACTACCGACCATGTTAAAACATCCTGCACCCTTTATCTGTTTACACTCTGCCATGTTCTTGGGGCCTTCACCTTTTAACAGTGCGCACCCAAATATCACCGGCGTATCCACGGATTTTGACATCCTGTAATCTGAATCTTTTCAACAATTTGTTGATATAAGCTTCTTGAGATAGATATAATTTTCGGGTAGCCCGATACTAGCAGTCTTAATGCCTAAGATATACGTGGCCTCTCCCATGTCTTTCATCTCAAATACAGATGCCAACCAGGACTTTGACTTATTCATAAAACTCATGTCGTTTACAGCAATGAGTATGTCGTCCACACATAGGGTTAAGATGACATACTTAGACCTGGAGGTCTTATAATACACGCACGGATTTTTTGATAACTCACAAATCCGTTTCCTATGATTTCTTCGTGGAATCTGCGGTATCATTGTCGAGGCGACCGCTTAAGACCGTAGATGGACCTTTTAGAGTCTATAAACTTAACGTTCGTTACCAGGAGTAATGAAACCCTCTGGTTGCTCCATGTAGATCTCTTCCTCCAGCTTTCCGAGGTGGAATGCGGTCTTAATACTCATCTGGTGAGGTTCGAAATCGAGACTTGAGACCAGGACCATAAATGGCCCTTACCGTGGTTTTACGCACAGTTGTCGAGTATGTTTCGTCAAAGTCCACTCCGTGAAGTTGGGTACAGCCTTTCGCAACAAGTCGAGCTTTGTATCGCTCGAACTTTTCCATCAGTGGTGAGCCTTCCTTCAGGACTCACCGTATCTTTATACCCATGTGGTTAGCAGGTAAATCAACTACAAAATATAATATTTTTCATTTAGGCGATCTCTCTCATTCATTATTTTCCTCAATTTCTCCACTTGAGGTCTTTCCAATGCAGGCTAACAGTTGTTAGAGTGAGGTCATCACTCTTCTAGATGTGATACTTCTTTGGAGAAGTTCGATGCCTTTGACTTTCGTCTAGGCTTGTTTATCCCGTCTTTGAGTCTTAACGTCTCTCCCACTCGGAATAATGCCTCTTTTCGGAGCATTTCTTCCAACTGGGATCAATTCTCCCACTAGAAATAACGCTTCTTATCGGAGCATCACTTCTATTGGGTACAAGAGCAATGTTTGAACCATAACCAACAACTATCCTTGAACGAATTCTCGGTCTCGGAGTTTTACTTCCAAGATGAATTCCTTGATCACTAGGATCTGGAACCAAGTTTGTCGGATCACTCCCACTGGGAACAATGGGTAGTAAAGGTAGTTGCGGCAATCCTGGTTCAACATTACGATAATCAAGTTCAACTTGATTCGTCCAAACAGCAACCGTGATTACTTGTGGTAGGTGTTTAGTCCTCCCACTGGATTTATTATGAAAATATTCCCATTATCATTTACCATGTCATTCACTTGAGTTGCTGGTTCAAATCTCTCCCACTCGAATTAAGTGGGACCTGTTATCTGTAATATCTTGCTCCTGATTCTGTCAAGACTCATTCTGAACTGTCATTGCATTGGAAAATTCGTTCTCAAGTATGTAATGTCACATGTTCGACCACGGTACCATGTCTTTTAGCTGTAAACATGTAATTTCAAAGAGTAGTTAACATACTCTTGTCCTAAATACGCGTTTAATGCGCAAATTAGTGTCGCATGGTGATATGATTTAATTCATTATCACTCTTCAGCCTTTTTATGGTGGCGTGTCATACCGATTCAGTGGAACACAGTTTTACATGAATGTGAATCACTTCTCATCATCCCTTAGGGAACAACTGATTAAGTGACTCTAACATTATGTTTGTAAACTATGCTTCCAGAAGTGTGTGATTTGATTTGAATGCCTAGCCTGACTTATCATTCAAAGCGTACGGAAGGAAAATCGTTTAACCGAATTCATCCTTCATCGTTTGCAAACTTATCTCAGAGATTTTATCCCATCTCTGAACTGAGCGTCTTGGGTTTTCACCCTATGCGTCAGTTGATACTTTTACAAGGTCGTGATAGCTTTCCGAAGCCTACTTCGTATCAATGTAAATGGTATCAATAAGTTGTTTCCAAGGGAATGCAAACGAAAATTCAGCACATCATCATTCAGACACTTCATCATAAATTTTTATTTTGAAAAGATGTGTTCCGTCTATCGAGGTCCACTTGCACGTAGCGCTATTCACCTTAGTTTTAATCCTAGGTTGAATCGTTTCATTTCTGAATTTAATTCAATTTAATCCAATCGGTTACGCACATGATCAACATTAAGGATTATTTCATTCAATGGAGTACTAATAATTAAGAAATACTAAATCTTTCGATCTAGCTATGCAATCGATGTGTATGTTCATTTCAGTTGTCCAGACTGAGATGACGGAGTACGTGAATCGTTTCGTTTTATTCGGCCACTTTTATCTGGCCGAAAATTTCGTTCCAAACCCGTGGGTTTGAATTTTCGTATCGGATCGTCCCCTTTCACCGGGCCGTTAAATTTATAAGAAAATTATGCTTCTAATCGAGCTACAATTACTTTATTCAATAACTCCGAATCTCGAAATAACCAAAATTTTAGTAATTAAAACGAACAATGATTGATATATGACAATGGTATGGTTCTTGATCTGAAAACCGCATATTTAATCCATGCTAGTCGTGCATATAGTCGAGAACCTTGAGTTGTACACTATATCTAAGTAGATTCACGAGTGAATCACATCAGATGATTTGTGTCCGTATAAAACATTTCACACCCTTATACTCACGATATACGAGGCATACTAGGGACACACTTTACCAACAAGGTTTAAACCTCCGTATTATCGTATAGGACCTATTCAGTCCAGTTCTCTCCTTTCCATACAAACCATGGTTGAGTTCGAGCTCAGTATGGTGAGCAAATAAGGTTTCCCTTTCACTGGTGTGTTTACCGAACTTGATCAGGCTCAAGGTTATTGAGTCCTGTCAACATCAGACAACCATATACATCCTTTCATGTTGACCTTTCATTGCGAAGGTCTTGAGCGGCTTTTACACCAGCGTCCATGGAAAGAGAGAAGACCATCGCGTTCAACCGAAACGTTTAGCTTTTGCATCCTTGCTTCCACCGAGGCGGATGCAAAGGGATACTAAGCTGCAACATTGCCTAATTGCAATTGAAGTCTTCTTTAACCCCCTTTTACCAAGGTTGAATGTATCACCACATATGCGTTCGGATCATCAAGGAACCTAGTCCCATGCTTGGTGAAACAAATTATTACATTCGTCTCTCATTGTCAAAATCATACAAACTACTATATTCATCTGTAGTTGTCCTCTTCACTTTTCGGAATCGTAGTAGAGAGTTCAACACGTACTCCTTTTATTCATCATGATTCATACCATCAAGATTGCGAGGAATATCGAATCGCACTAATTCAACCAATTCGTACTAACACATTGATGATTATGCAAAAATCAGGGAGACAATAACATTTTGAGAAAGAATTGCATACATCAGATATCTATTAAGATTGAATCCGACAAATAATGGTTCCTCAGTCATCTAAACCAACCTACCACCAGTAAACCAATGGAAGATGGCTGTGAAAGAGTTCACGTTACCGCCGTTTTCAATCCAATAGATCAGTAATTTAAAACAGTTTTAATCGCAAATTACCGGAACAAGAATTTTAAAACAACCATACCCGATCTTGGCTTTCCCAAGACCCTTTGTATTTTGGAAAATATTCCGATGAATTCACTCATGCACATATAATTCTACTTGTCCATGCAAATTATCATATGCCAGTAACATTCATCATACAAACCACATTCATGCTTACACGTCATGCGTCTAATGTTCTGAGGAACTCATGCTTGCATACATAATTCTACTTCCTTGTAAATGATCAAATGCAACTACATCCTTAGCATTCTAGCATACGTGTCAAACATGTAACATTCACATCCATCATACACATTTGGCGACTGTTAGATATCTGTCCAATTCGGGTTCGTATTTACATTTCGGGCCTCGCAAAATACTCCAAAACCCGTAAAAGAAATCTTCCGCGGACACCCAAGTCTAAAATGGTCTGGAATACGCGCAGTACTCGGACCGGAGGACTTCCAGATTGCTAAACAATCCGGGTAGGTCCGGATTACCGATGTTCTTCGCGCGCTCATCCCGATTATTTTGCCAAGTGCGAGAAAGTCGGTGCATGCATAGTTCACCTTGATGACAGTATACGTCTTCCTTCATACCGACATCAAGCCGTTCGAAACTGGACATGATCCTTAGGTTCCCTATAAATAGGGGCCTAGGTCTCCCATTTTAGACAACTCCCTCATTTTTGGACATTGGGTGCTCTGACTTCTCTCTAAAAGGCTTTCTCTCTCTAGAGATTTTGACTTGAGCGTCGGAGAGGGCCCAACCAGCATCCCCCCTCTCCCACGCTGGTTACTGCCCCTTGTGCAGGATCCGGAGTTCGAGAAATCAAGGTCGGGAAGTTGAAGATTAGTTCGGGGATCGTGTTTCAAGGATCGCGGCATTCAGACAGATACCCGTTCCCGTGCACACATCCAGAATCCGTTCGTGGAAAAGAAGCCCGAAGCTTCCCAAGTGGAAGCAGACTTAACAGCGACTGGTTTTCGATTTTAAAATAATTATAAACATTAGGTGCTGATTTGCAATTCATGTTTATATTTAATCACGCAACATTCTAGACATGAATCCTAGGCATTTTCAACCATCACATCATGTCTATCCTAGTGCGCATTCTATATATTTAACCAGGGCTCAGCCCACAATATGCAATATCCAGCTAGCTTGACTCCGTCAAGACAACATTTCTAATCATGCATAAAAATATATATTGAATAATAAATAATCGCAATTCAGCCCACTAATTATACCAGTCCCAAAAAAATATATCTCCGAGATCCATCCCCATAATCGAAACAAGGCATAAATGTTAGCAACCCTACGAGCACTGTGTAGTCCATTTAGAGGTTCATAAACATTTGGATTTTAAAACTTGACCACCCTATTTTATTTAATTGACTTGATTTCGGTTTTGAAAATCATTTCGGTTCAGTCAATTTTGGTCTGGTTTGGTCCGGTTTGAAAAATCTGGTTCGGGTCCGGTTCGTTTTAAAATCTGGTTCGGTTCGGTCCGATTTTAATTTTAAAATCTGGTTCGGTCCGAACCGGTCCAATAAAATAGGGTTCGGTTTAACACACAAAAACCGGTTCGGTTAGGTCCACTTAATTACCCCGGTTCGACCCGACCCGACCAGGTCGAACCGATTGAGAAAACCCGGTTCGATTTAAATCCATCCCAGTTTGACATATTGGACCGGCCCAATAATTAAAATTCCAAAGGTTGGGCCGAAATGTTTACTTGTGGCCCAAGTATAATTTTAAAGTCCAAATATATCTAACTTAGCCACCAAGTAACATTAATTATATAAAATAATTTCCAATATTAAATATATATATATATATATATATATATATATATATATATATATATATATATATATAAATTTCGGACCATATTAAAACATATATATATTCATTGCTAAGATTCTATCTATGAGATTAAATCAATCAACAATATATATATATATATAGGTAAAAATGGGTACGATATATAATATATATACATATATTTATTTATTTTCAATATCTTAAATAGGGTAACAAATATATTGACAATATATTTTCTAAATCTTTTAGGCAATTAAATCTCTCAATAATATCTTCAACCCTATTAAATATTTAGATATATTGATAGTTATATATATTTCTATATAATAATGTGAATCTATCATAATGTTCCCAATTATAGATATATTGTCACCTTAATTAAAAATTAAAATATGGTAAACAATATAATTTTAAAAATTTCGGCCGAAATATGTCCCTTGGTGATTAAGAAAATTAAAATATTTACCTTGTAATTTACCTAGGGTTTCGGCAGAAACATAAAAATTGGGAAAAAGTGGTCAAATTTCAAGATCAAAATTTAATAAGATCTACAATCCAATGTTCGATTTTGATAAATATCTTTTCTTGAAGATCATGAATATCAAATTAACCAAGAAAATCATGAAAAATTTCGGTTTCACCAACAACCCTAAAAATTGAAAATTAAAAACTTTCTATTTAAACTTTTCGGTTTTCAATTTTAAACTTCAAGAAAATCAATTTATCAAAATCATGAACTCCTAACACAGACTCTGATACCACTGTTAGACTATGGGGAGTAATCATTAAGGATACTTAAACAAAGTACATGTTAGTAATCGGAATTACGCAGCGGAAGATTCGCACATACCTTTAAGATGATCCGTAGAACCAAGATCTTCTCTGGAGGGAGTTCACGATCCTCCGGTCGGGACCCGTAGAGGTTCTTGTTAGAGAAGCCCTACATGGTGCAAGCTTCACAGCAAAGCCTCTGATCGATTCTTGGCACGGGGACAGATCTCTGGAGTGTTTGCTTGGAAAGAAAATTGGCACACCCTTGGTGTAGTGAAGAGTTCGGTCGAAACTAGGTGTTTTGGGGTTGAGGGTGTTAGCATATGGTGACGTGGCGCCGTAATTGGTAGCCCGTTAATTTATGTGGTTACCTAAGATAATTAGGTAAATGTCACATTAGGGCTAATTGGGCCAGACCTAATTCCCATGTGACATGGGAGGCCCAAAATTGGGCCTCCCCCACCACATAAGTCGGCCGAAACCCTTGAAGGGAAGGGGGAGGATTTTCTCCTCCCCCACTATATAAGGAGGTCTTGGGGCCACCTCCAAAAACACACCTTGATCACAACTCCTCCTAAGTTGTGATTTGAGAGAAATCCATTTCTCTCTATAGTGAGTTCGGCCGGCTCAATAAACACCACCATTGGTGTGCCAAATTGCTTCCGAGCATTCATTCCGAGGTTCTGTCCCCGTTGAAGAATCGATCAGAGGATTTGCTGTGGAGCTTATACCGCGTAGGATTTTTTCTCATGAAGAACTTGTACGGGTTCCGACCGGAGGATCAGAACTCCCTCCACAATGTTCTTGGGCAGGAAAGCTATTGAGATATGTGTACATTATTCTGCTGTGTAATTAGATTACTTACAAGTACACGTTTAGCATTCCGTAGTATTATGTCCTTGTAATCCAACAGTGGTATCATAGCTTGTGTTAGGAGTTCTTAAAATTTTGATAAACTGATGTTCTTGAAAATTTTATAAAAACCGAATTTTTTATGATGAACACCATGAGTAATTCGAATTTTTTAAACAAATTTCATATGTTTGATCTTTAAAAACTTAAAATTTTCTGAATTTACATGTTTTTATTGATCAAAACGAAAAATTCATGTTTAAATTTGAGTTTGATGTTCATGATCTTCAAGAACACGATAAGTTTTATCAAGAAAAATATTTGGATTCATGATCATAGTAGTGTTTGATCTTAAAATTTGACAATTTTTCCAATCTTTGGTGTTATGGCCGAAACCCTAGGTGAATTATTAGGTAAATTTTTTAATTTCTTGGGGTGCAAGTAAGTAAAATTCGGCCGGCCCTAGCATATGGATATATTTGTTACCATATTTTAATTTTATTAAAAGGAGACAATATATCTATAAATTGGAAAGATAAGGAAAGATTCACATTATATATTAAAATATATTAAACTATCAACATATTTAGCTAAAATATAGGGATAAATATATATTGATAGGATTTAGTTCTTTAAAAGGATAAAGAAAAATATTGTCAACATATATTTTAATCCCTAAAGATATATTTGACAATAATATATATATATATATGTGTGTGTGTGTGTGTGGCCGAAATTATGGATATATATGTTTATATTGTTAATTGATTTACATCTTCTAGATAAAATCTTCACAATATTTATATATATGTTATTTAATTATTGTGTCGAAATATATATATATATATATATATATATATATATATATATATATATGCAATATTGGAAATTATTAATATTTCTTGGTGGCTAAGTCAAGTTTTTAGTGGATTTTAAAACCCTACTTAGCCCACAAGATATATTTCGGCCAAACCCTATGGGTATATTGGGCCGGTCCAATTTGCAAAAACGGAACGGGTTAAACCAATCAGGGTTTTTCTTAATTGGGTCGACCAAGTCGGGTCGGGCCGGGCCAAAGTAACTAAGTGAATCTAAACCGAACCGGTTTCGAGTGATGAATCGAACAACAATATTATTTTATTGAACCGTTTCGGACCAAACCAGATTTTTAAAATCGGACCGACTCAGACCGAATTTTAAATTGGACCGAACCAAATTTTAAAAATTTTCGGAAATTTTTATGTTCAATAAAATAGGATGTCAAATTTTAAATCCAAAATGTTTTCGAACTTTAAAAGTTAACCTAAACAATGCTCTTAGGGTTTACGTTTTAACACGTTTTCGGATAAAACCCTAATACCTGGTTACGATTATGGGGATGGATCTCGGATATGCATGTTTTTGGGACTGGATTAAATTAGTGGGCTGAATTGCAATTGTTTACTTTCTGCAACATATATTAGAACTATCGTCTTGACTTAATCAAGCTAGCTGGATAATAAATTGCGAGCATTGAGCTCTGGGATTTAAATATATGGTATGCGCAATAGGATAGACATGCTATGCTGATTGAAAGTGCCTAGAATCCATGTCTAGAAATTTCGCATGATTGATTGTAAGCATGAATTGCAAGTCAGCCCCTAATATTTTCAAAACTGAAAATACCAGTCGCCAATTATGCATGATGAATGCAAAAGTTGCATGTTTTGACACGTATGCTAGAATGTTCATAAATGAAAGCATGTGGTAATTTACTTTAAGTAGAATTATGTATGCTAAGGAACATTAGACTCATGACGCGTGAGCATGCTGTTTTGTTTGTTCGATGTTTATGACGTGATATAGTATTATGCATGCGTAAATTATCGGATAATTTTACAAAATCAAAAAAGGGACATGGGAAGACCAAGATCGGGTATGCTTGTTTGAAAATTCCCGTTCCGGTAATTTACAAAATAATAGCCGTTTTCAAAAGACTGATCTATTGGATTGAAGACGACAATAGTGTGAACTCTTTCACAACACCCCCTTCCCTCAGTTTACTGGCGGTCGGTTTGGTTTAGTGACTGAAGGATCACTATTAGTCGTATTCCATCTTAATAGATAATCCGATGTTTGCAGTACTGTCAAAATGTTATTGTCTCCCTAACTTAGCATAATTATCAATGTGTTAGTATTGATGACTGCAACTAGCAATGTCATTTCCCAGTTGAACAAGGAATAAGGTTGAATAGTAGTAATTATAAAATATGGAATAAACGAGTTAAGATGATAATTTCTGAAATAAGAGGTCTGGATCATTTGACCACAAAACAGACTAGGTCTGAGGGAGACCTCATAGAAGAGCAAAAGACATTCTACGATGAATAGGATGTCAAGGATCATGATGTTCGTTCCACCTTGTTATCTATGCTGTAAGATGAGATTCTCTATAAGTTTGATCATTTGGGAACGGCCAAAGACCTCTGGGATGGTCTTAAGGCAACATTCAATGTTTACACCATAGCCCAAAAGCGATCGTTAAACATCGCTCTTGACTCCTATAAAATGAATCCCAAGCATAAGATGATTGATCATGTTATGCATGTATGTAACTTGATCGCTGAACTCAAGGAAGCAGGTGAAAATCTGTCCGAGGAACAACAGATCAATTACATGATCCGCTCTTTGCCCAACTCTTGGAGCATCATGAAAATGAGCCTTACCCATGCCACCCATCTCGACATCCTCGAGAAGGTGCAAGTTCATCTTGAGCTGGGGGATGATAGACTCAGGGCTGAAAAGTCTAGGTCTGAAATGCATATTGCATCCTTCGCGCCAGCCGAACAAAAGAGGAAGCACAAGAAAAAGGGCAAAAGTCCTTAGAATAAAAACGAGAAGTTTGTGGAAAACAAAACCCAGAAGAAGTTTAAACGCAAACAAACTGGTGGCAAGAAAAGGCAAGCAAAACAAATAGAAAAAGAGGAAACTCGTACGTCTTTTAGGTGTGGTGTAAAAGGACACCTGGATGCTGCCTGTACCAATCCTCCTAAGGTACGCAAAGAGAAAAGATGATTAAAATCGTTCATTCTCTTCCGCTTCTAAACACTCGAGAGTAATTCATTTTCCTTTTGAATTACAGAACCAAGAAACAGAAGCAACGACCTGATCGAGGATGCCCCAGTAGAATAAAGAGAGAATGAGAGATTTTTATCTTTAAAATTGCTAAAACTTCTTGAATTTTATTTTCATTTTGAGATACTCTAAAATAAGTTCCGTAAAGGATCGTATTATTTTTCCTAAGTATTTGAGAATGCTTAAGTTGAGTATTGAATTTATCATCGTTCGTTTTAATCTTATTATTAACGTTATTCAACACATTGCTAATACATCCTTATTTGCTATTGAGTACTCCATTAAATGATAGATTCCCCGGTTAATGTGCATGAAAAACCGTTTTGATATTAAATTTGAAATGAAACGATTTAAACCACGGGATAAAACTAGTTTTATGCGCCGTATGCGCGTGTACCTCGAAAGACGGAACACATCGTTTTAAAGTACAAATTTAATAATAAAGTGTTTTAATAAATGAATGCTGATTTTTTCGTTTATGATTCATTGGAAATAACTCATTGATGACTACTATAGTTAAGATGTATGCTTTAATGCTACTACGATTTAGTAGAACATCAACTATAGCATTAAAGCGAAAGCTTAAATGCATAGCCCATGAGATGGATAAATCTCTGGATGAGTTAATAAACGAAATGAAGTAGTCAATAAAATGACTCTCCCACTATAAGCCTTGAACGAAAAGTTTAGCTAAGCAATCATATTATTAAAATACTTCAAGAAATATAGTCTAAAATTACATTAAATTAGGATCTAACATTAATTGTTCCTACGGGACAAAATTAAGTTGATTCATATTAATGTAAAACTATGTTCCAATAAAAATCGGTTGGAGCGTTACCTTAAAAGCTAAGAAATGATACGGGTGAAACCTTATCATAAAGCATCATTAATTTTCATACTAAACATGTATTTATCAAGAGTACGGGTCTACTCTTAAAGAATACAAGTTTAAGATTAGCTTGGATTAATGGTAACGTGGTCGAACATGACACATTATAGAAATTTGAGGATGGATTTCCAATACTTTGCGGAACGAAACGAAATAAAGTACCGATCGAATTAAAATGGGTAACGGAGATTCTTAGGTCCCACTTACTTCGAGTGGGAGAATGATATAACATTAGTGAATGACATGGTAAATGATGATGGAAACGTCCTCATAATAATCATCCAGTGGGAGGGCTCACTCCCCCTCACATAATCATCACTAAATGTTAATGCGAATCAAGTCGGACCTGATTATCATAATGCTGAACCATTGGATGAAAATCCAATAGTCATCGCAACTGCCCATTATTCCTATTGAGAGGAAACGACTAACTTGATTCTAGATCCTAGTGATCAAGGAATAAATCTCGGAGGTAAAATCCTGAGACCAAGAGGTCATTCTAAGAAAGTTGTAGACCAAAGTTCTAGCACCGCCATTGTTCCCAGTGGGAGTAATGATCCGAGAAGAAGCATTATTCCGAGTGGGAGTAACGATCAGACTTAAGATGAGATTATCGAGCCTAGACTTAGTCTAAGGCAACAAACTTTTTTTAAGAAGTATCCCATCAAGTGAGACATTCGTTTACGAACCAGTGATGGTTCGGCAAGCATTGGAAGAACCTCAAACGTTGGAATGGAGGAAAATAATGGAGGATGAAAATGACTAAATTAGAACGTATTCGGTTTTGGTCTTTAGTTGATTTACCTGCTAACCACAGAGCTAGAAAGTGAAATTTTATAATTTACTACTGATGGAAAATTTGAGTGGTGCAAAACTCGAAAGATTGCGAAAGGATATACCCAAATTCACGGAGTGGACTTTGATGAAAATACTCACCAACTGTGCGTTACACCACAGTTAGGGCCATCCTTGCCCTTATTGCAAGCCTCGATCACGAGCCTGCATCAAATGGATGTTAAAGACCGCATTTCTCCATGGAAACCTGGAGGAGGAGATCTATATGGAGCAGCCAGAGGGTTTTATTACTCCTGGCAAAGAACGTAAAGTTTGCAAACTCCAAAGATCTATTTACGGCCTATAACAATTGTCTCGACAATGGTATCGCAGATTCCATGAGGAAATCGTCGGAAACAGATTTGTGAACCTTCACGAGGATTCCTGCGTTTACACCAAGACCTCCGGGTCTAAGTATGTCATCATAACCTTATACGTGGATGACATACTCATTGCTGCAAACGATGCGAGTTTCATGAACGAATCAAAGTCCTGGTTAGCATCAGCATTTGAGATGAAAGACATGGGAGAGGTCACGTACATCTTAGGCATTAAAATTGCCCGAGATCGTGCCGTCCGGAGATTTTGTCTGTCTCAAGAATCATATATCAACAAACTGTTGAAAAGATTCAGAATGCTCGATGCCAAACCCGTGGATACGTCGGTTGTGTTCGGGTGCGCGCTGTCAAAGCGTGATGGCCCGAAGAACCAGCATGAGCGTGAACAGATGAAGAATACAGAGTATCTAAGCATGGTAGGAAGTCTAATGTACACCATGCTATGTACTCGGCCGGACATCTGTTACGCTGTGGGCCTTGTAGCAAGATTTCCAATCAGATCATGGCTATCAACATTTAAAGGCCGTAAAACGAATTATAAAATATCTGAAAGGTACTGCCGACTATGTTCTGTGCTATAAAGGCAGGCAAATCAAATTAACTGGTTATAGTGACGCCGACCATGGTGGCGATCTGGACGATCGTAAGTCCACCACAGAGGGAGTTTTCCTCCTTGCTGATGCTGCCATATCATGGGTAAGCAAGAAGCAATCATGTGTCGCGCTTTCCACTATGGAATCAGAATTCGTTGCCCTTTTCTAAAAACGGACAAGAAGCAGTCTGGCTGAAAAGGCTTCTTACTGCATTAATTGGCACTGACAAGAAGAGCAAACCTGTGAAGGTATACTTCGACAGTCAGGCAGCCATTGCAGCAGTTAAGAATCCAAAGTACCATAGTAAAACCAAACACATTGATGTGAAATAAAAATATGCCAAATCTGTTGTGGAAGACAATATAATCACTTTAGAATACTTGTCCACAGACAATATGGTCGCAGACCCATTAACTAAGCCATTACGTAGAGAAATTTTTGAAAAGCACGTAAAACTGCTTGGATTACGTATGGCTTAATAAGTGGCTTGTATGAGTGATGGCATTTTGAAATTTGAATAAAAGAATTGAAAATTGAGTATATGATCTATCGACGTCATAATGATAAATAACATCGGATTTTACGGTCTATAAATTAAGTCGTAGGAAGAGGTAAAACTCTTCCACCAAAATTATGTCGGATGTGACCTTGCACGTCACACATGCACAGTCATCTTGTAGGAGAGGGGGACCTCTACCACAACAAGATTGGCTAAGAACCAGGGGGATAAACCTGGTTAAACGAAACAATAACTTGGTCACGCTTATAGCATGACTTAATCTTCGTTTTGTAAATCGCCGTGTTGGACTCTGTCCATCATTAAAATCACATTCATGGCCAGATTAAAGACTCTGCGATAGCATGATTGACATATCCCACCCCTGGCTTGTCCAGGTGTGCTATCGACGCGTGCTTCATACTACTCGTGCCATGTTCGACCACGGGGTCATGCTCGGTTGTGCTAGCTAGAATCCTTGTGATTCAAAGGGCGCATACTTCTTCACCTTGAGACTGTGATTGATCCCATGTGTCTTATGAAGAGGCACCCAAAGTATCCTCTCGGACTCAGAACTTATATCTAAGGTCTAGCTCAATGATCGCTTCCCGACGTACGAGCGTAGAGCCAAAGAAAATGGCCAAGTGACCACGTCTTGGAAACCGGTTGAGTTAAACTAAGGATATAAGCTATAGGGATGGTCATGTTCATCTATAATTCACCGACTCTTGTGTTCACAAGGTGGCCACCAACCGGATATTAGTTGAAGGTTGTGAAAACTTGTACGGATGCCCTGGAGAAGTATTCCTATGTGGAAAACTGGGTAATTGGAGAATTATCAGTTGACCAAGGATACAGTGCGGTACATATTTTGTTTTTAACAGGATTGATTTACGACAGGGAATCAACGTTCTGCGGGCGCTACAATACTCCTAACAGATGAGTAGCACGATGCTCGTCGTATCCGCCGGTCGCACGGCAAACCTCGTATGAACTATTCGGAGACGGAGACAATAACTGAAGACTGAAATGTTGATGCTATTGGATGACAATACATTAACAGGAACCCTCCCATTCCGGTGAGTGGGAGCTGTTAGCATAAGGTGACGTGGCGCCGTAATTGGTAGCCAGTTAATATATGTGGTTACCTAAGATAATTAGGTAAATATCACATTAGGGCTAATTGGGCCAGACCTAATTCCCATGTGACATGGGAGGCCCAATTTGGGCCTCCCCAACCACATAAGTCGGCCGAAACCCTAGAAGGGAAGGGGGAGGATTTTCTCCTCCCCTACTATATAAGGAGGTCTTGGGGTCACCTCCAAAAACACACCTTGATCACAACTCCTCCTAAGTTGTAATTTGAGAGAAATCCCTTTCTCTCTATAGTGAGTTCGGCCGGCTCAATAAACACCACCATTGGTGTGCCAAATTGCTTCCGAGCATTCAGTCCGAGGTTCTGTCCCCGTTGAAGAATCGATTAGAGGATTTGCTGTGGAGCTTATACCGCGTAGGACTTCTTCTCACGAAGAACTTGTACGGGTTCCGACCAGAGGATCAGAACTCCCTCCACAACGTTCTTGGGCAGGAAAGCTATTGAGGTATGTGTACATTATTCCACTGCGTAATTAGATTACTTACAAGTACACGTTTAGCATTCCATAGTATTACGTCCCCGTAATCCAACAGAGGGTTTTTCTCTCTAAAACACTCTAATGAGGGAATTGTGATTAACCCTATATATCCCCTAACACCTCTTATTTAAAGGAGGAGTAAAGTGGACAAAATTTCGGCCACTTTACCCTCCTTATAATTTCGGCCGACCATTAGTATAGGGAGACCCAATTTTGGGCCTCTCATGTCAATTGAGATTTGGGTCTAGCCCAATTACCCTAATGTGACATTTACCCAAGTTCATTAGATAAACTATACATATTATGGGCTACCAATTACGACGTCCATCACCATATGCTTACACCAGAATGGTTTGTATTCGGTCACGCCAAATATTGTATTATATGGGTAAAACTTACGGTTTACCTCTATGTATCAGTAAACTTCTTGTTTAACTGATATGTATATCTTTCATATTTTCGTAAGAGATATACTCCGTATTTCTTGTAATGAGATTAATCCGCGTGTTATTATTTTATTCATCTTTATCACAATGATGACTGCAGAGTACTTTCATTTTTAAAATAAATAAAATATATTAAGCATATAAATAACGATATGAATGTATAAAGCGTAAAAAAAACCAACTTTATATAAATGCTCGTAATTCATGATCTTCAGGATCATTTATAGCTAAAAATATTTAGAATCTTCATGATCCTATTTTCATCATTACATATCGTTCATTTGAAATAATTCAGGATCTTCAGGATCTCTGTTCATAAATTAAGATCGTTGGAATCTACGAGATCCTTTATTTATAGTTCTAGATCTTCGAGGATCTTCAGGATTCTTTATTCATAACTCATGATCTCTTTGGATCTTCAGGATCCCTTATTTATAATAATTCATGGTATACATGATTTTATCTTATACAAGAAGATCTTTAATTCATAAATACAATGTTTCAGATCCCCTTTTTCATACATTCTAGGATCTTCCGGATCCTAAAATTATCAATTTTTGAGCTTTTGAATAACTCTTGATCTTCTGGATCATATCATAATAACATGCAATACACATAATTTAACGCAAGAATTATAAAGATAAACTTCAAATGTAAATATAGTGCAATAAATATAAAAGATAAATGTACATGCGGAATTTAAAATAAAATTAAATACGAATATTCATAAATTTGATCTTCAAGATCGTAATATCGAATCTTCAGGATCCGATATTCATAAAGAATGCAATTTTATTGATTATAATATCCCATATTTAATCATAATATATGCAAGGATTTTTGTTTTTCACATAGGCCACTTTGCCTAGTATCATCGCGCTACATATGATCAAATTTTGCGCTGCATAATATCATTAATTTTTTTGCTAGCGTCACCACGCTTCTCAAAATTATTATTATTCCAAATCAATTGGACTGTGCATTCTTTTCGTGCATTTTTTATTTGTGAGATGCATCATCGTTCTTTATCGATATCACGATGATGCTAACTATTAACTATTTCATCTCAACCATGCACATAGTCATTTTTTTTCCATGACCTTGACGATTATAACATATTGGTATTCGTACTCTTTCAGGGTCATTATAACCATAATTAAATTGTATCGCTCACTTCAAGGAGTAGAATGTAAGCATATGGTGATGGGCGCCGTAATTGGTAGCCCATAATATGTTTAGTTTACCTAAGGAAATTAGGTACATGTCACATTAGGGTAATTGGGCTAGACCCAAATCCCAATTGACATGAGAGGCCCAAAATTGGGCCTCCCTATGCATAGTAGCCGACCGAAACTTGGAGTGAGCAAAGTGGACTTTTGTCCACTTTGCTCCTCCTATAAATACACGGTGTTAGGGGATTTTTAGGGTTAATCACTATTTCTTCGTTAGAGTGTTTTAGAGAGAGAAACCTCCACCCCACACAAGGGTTTCGGCCGAACCTCTCCCCACCAAAGGGTGTGCCAATTTGCTTTCTAGCAAACACTCCAAGGATCCGTACCCTACCAAGAATCGATCAGAGGCTTTGCTGTGGAGATCATACCGCGTAGGGCTTCCTTAACTAGAACCTCTACGGGTGCCGACCGGAGGATCGTGAACTCCCTGCAGGAAGAATCTTGGGACTACTGACGTCGTTTGAGGTATGTGCGAATCTTCTGCTGCGTAATTTCGATTACTAGCTTGTACCACGATTTAATGTCCGTAGTGATTACTCCCCGTAATCTAACAGTTGTATCAGAGCTTGTGTTCGGAGTTCATGATTTTGGTAAATTGGTGTTCTTGAAAGTTTTAAAATTTTCGGACCGAAATTTTTAAAATAAGGATTTTAAAATTTCGAATTTTTATGTTTATAATGGTCCGAAATTTTCATGATGTTCTTGGTTAATTTGATATTCATGATCTTCAAGAAAAATGTGATATTTATCAAAATCAAACATTGGATTGTAGATCTTATTAAAATTTGATCTTATAATTTGACCACTTTTTCTCAATTACTTGTTTATGTCGAAAATTTTAGGTAAATTTTTTAACTTTTTGGTCCCCAAGAAAACAAGATTTTCGGCCATATAATTAAATAATATTGTTTACCATATTTTAATTTTAAAATAGGTAACAAAATATCTATAATTGGGAACATTAGGATAGATTCACATTAATATATAGAAATATATATAACTATCAATATATCTAAATATTTAATAGGTTGAAGATATTATTGATAGATTTAGTTACCTAGAAGATTGAGAAAATATATTGTCAGTATATTTTTTCCCTTATTTAAGATATTGACAATAAATAAAATATATATTTATATGTATGTGCCGAATTTTACATATATATATATTGTTGATTTATTTAATCTTAAAGATAGAATTTTGGCAATAAATATATATATGTAGTAATATTGGCCAATATATATATATATATATATATTTAATATTGGAAATTATTTTTATATAGTGGCTAAGTTAAATATTTTTGGACTTTAAAACCTTACTTGGGCCACAAGTAAACATTTCGGCCCAACCTTTTAAATTTGAATTATTGGGCCGGTCCAATGTGTCAAACCGGGACGAATTTAAATTGAACCGGGTTTTCTCAATCGGTTCGACCTAATCGGGTCGGGTCGGACCGGGGTAACTAAGTGGATCTAACCAAACCGGTTTTGTGTGTTGAACCGGCCTATTTTTAATTGGACCGGTTCGGACCGAACCAGATTTTAAAATAAAAAACCGGACAGAACCGAACCGGATTTTACCCAAACCGGATTTTCCGGACCGGAACCGAATCAGATTTTCTGGACCGAACCGGACCAAATCAGACTGAAATTGACTGAACCGAACCATATTTTTAAAACCTAATTCAAGTCAATTAAAATAGGGAGGTAAATTTTTAAAATCCAAATATTTTGAGACTTAATAGGCCTACACAATGCTCAAGGTTTGCTAACCTTTATGCCTTGTTTCGATTATGGGGATGGATCTCGGAGATACATGTTTTTGGGACTGGTATAATTAGTGGGATGAATTTCAATTGTTTATTATTCAACAAATATTAATGCATGATTAGAAATGTTGTCTTGACTGATTCAAGCTAGTTGGATATTGCATATTGTGGGCTGAGCCCTGGTTAAATATATGGAATGCGCACTAGGATAGACATGCTGTGATGGTTGAAAATGCCTAGGTTTCATGTCTAGAATGTTGCGTGATTGAATATAAACATGAATTGAAAATCAGCCCCTAATGTTTAAAATTATTTTAAAATCGAAAACAGTCGCCAAATATGTATGGTTGTTGTGGAATTTTCATGTTTGACACGTATGCTAGAATGTTGAGGATGTAGTTGCATTTGATAATTTACATGGAAGTAGAACTATGTATGCAAGCATGAGTTCCTCGGAACATTAGACGCATGACGCGTAAGCATGAATGTGGTTTATATGATGAATGTTACTGGCATATGATAATTTGCATGGATGAGTACAATTATATATGCATGAGTGAATTCATCGGAATATTTTTCCAAAATAAAAAGGGTCTTGGGAAAGCCAAGATCGGGTATGCTTGTTTTAAAATTCCCGTTCCGGTAATTTGCGATTAAAACCGTTTTAAAAGACTAATCTATTAGATTGAAAACGACGGTAATGTGAACTCTTTCACAACCATCTTCCATTGGTTCACTGGAGGTCGGTTGGTTTAGATGACTGATGAATCATTATTTGTCGGATTCAATCTTAATAGATATCTGGTGTATGCAATTCTTTCACTGGAGGTCGGTTGGTTTAGATATCTGATGAATCATTATCTTAATCATGTTTCTGGTGTGACAATTACCTAATTAACTTAGGTAATTTCCTTAGCATTAACGGGCTACCAATTACAGCGCCACGTCACCAATATGCTAACACATTCGTTTGGCAAACCAAACAACGTAATGTTGATATAATGTTAGAATTAATGTGAGATTACCTCTCACGTTACATCTATCCAAACATAGATGTTGCCATTTAATTTAGACTTCCCAGTTAAAGTTTTTCACTTAAAATTCTCAATTATTTTTTAATTATGTTAATTATATAAAGATTAATGTGTTTCAGTAAAAGGTAATTAATCTGTCAACATTAAGTAAGTAATCCGTGGGGGGGAAAATATCATTTAAAGATGATTTATTTATAATTATTTTTTTTAAATTTATTATCTTATTAATAATATATCTACTAACCATTTTTTGGCTCGTTTATATACTAACCACTTGTGCATCGCGAGGACAACCTAGTATAAATACGTTAATGACATGTGACATTTTACAGTCCACACACGACGACCAAATTGGTGGAAATATTATTTATTTTGGAAAATAATTGATGGAACTATATAAGAGTATAACATATTATGTATTTAAGGTATGAATTATTGAAAAAATATATATTTATTTAAGGTAGTGAAATGACACGCTTCCTTTAGTATAAGTAGCATTTACATATATTTTTTAAATGAATATATACTCTTAAGAAGATATGCGACTACCTTAATTAATTTGTTATATTAATGTATAAAAAACAGAAATAATACATCAGATAAAAATTAGTATACACTTGAAATAAAATCTTTATAATAGTCACTTTTATTATATGTCCTGATATGACTTAATAACGAGTAGAATTATATTTCTTTAAATTAAGGTAATCATATCATTAACATTCCTTAAAAAAAGATTTAATTAATGCTAATCTACTTGTGGCCAAAAAATAGAAATCTACTACTATTTGCAACAGATTTCATGCATCTAACATTTTTTTGGTTACATATAGTAAAACAAAATGTAGGTACGTTTCTATATTTTAGAATATAATAAAATAAAATTTAGGAAATTAGTGCATTTCTT
This sequence comes from Clarkia xantiana subsp. parviflora, assembly GCA_036873135.1. NCBI lineage: Eukaryota > Viridiplantae > Streptophyta > Magnoliopsida > Myrtales > Onagraceae > Clarkia > Clarkia xantiana. The sequence goes on along the minus strand of JAPTYO010000008.1, from coordinate 23,011,934 downwards.
CGCTAAAATATACACATTGCCTTCTATATACTACGTTATTATGTATATGATATATACACATATGAGTATATATAGTCTAGCATCTAGCGAACAACACACTCACTCCAAACGACATTTAGTTTTCCTATGGCATCCCTCACTATCAACAATATTTTATTATTTACCATCGTCTCATTGCTTGCTCTAGCCCAGGCAAATTATGACTCTCATGCATATGTGATGAATAGAAAGTTTCTTATGAGTCAATACGCTGATGGGAGAATCTCGCGTCTTGTCCCTTCAGGACCAAATCCACTCCATAACCATGTACCGCCTCCTAATGGATATAAACAAAGTGATACTCCTTCAATTTTGAGTCGTACCCATGTAGATGGTATATTACGTCTTGTCCCTTCAGGTCCAAATCCTCTCCATCATCGTGTGCCACCTCCTCAAGAAACGGAACAAACTGGTACTCCTTCAATCTTAAGTCAAAATCATATAGATGGCATCTTGCGTATTGTCCCTTCAGGACCAAATCCTCTTCATAACCATGTACCGCCTCCTCAAGAAACAAAACAAAGTGGTACTCGTTCAATCTTAAGTAAAAATCATATAGATGGCATCTTGCGTGTTGTCCCTTCAGGACCAAACCCTCTTCATAACCATGTACCGCCTCCTAATGGAAATGAAGAGAGTGGTACTCGTTCAAATTTGAGTCGAACTCATGTAGATGGTATTTTACGTCTAGTTCCTTCAGGACCAAATCCTCTACATCACCGTGTGCCACCTCCTCAAGAAACGGAACAAAGTGGCACTCCTTCAATATTAAGTAAAAATAATATAGATGACATCTTGCGTATTGTCCCTTCAGGACCAAATCCTCTTCATAACCATGTACAACCTCCTCAAAAAACGGAGAAAAGTGGTACTCCTTCAATCTTAAGTCAAATTCATATAAATAACATCTTGCGTATTGTCCCTTCAGGACCAAATCCTCTTCATAACCATGTACCGCCTCCCCATGACATATAAGTGGCGACCGTAGCGAAAGTTTGTGCACAAGTTGTGGATTAACATTATTTCCAACTAGGTTGTGCTTATTGTTGTTCCACAACTTTCTATTACATTGTAATAAAAAATATATTTATAAATAATATTTATAATTTTATAGTTTATATATAATTTTTGCTTTTAAGCATCTATCATCCAAGTGTTGGAAATTTGGTTATATCCATTTATCCTGATTTACATTATGATGGCTTCAACATTTATCTTCCTTGTGTTTGTTTTGTATTGTCTTTTGTATTAATAATTTGCTTCTTGTTTAAAAATATGAAATAAGAATATAACTATTTAGCTTAGCTCTATCTAATAAAAAAGAAAATTATGTCAACATAGGTGATTGTTACTACCGACAGTTACAATTTCTTGCAAGTTTATTAAGTTGTTTAGTTATGTTGACATGGTTGATGGATGATGCATACGTATGCATGTACACGCATCTGTTCAATAGATACTTTTGCAAACACTTATGCACGTTACAACTATTGAGGTCCTCGTAGAAACAAAATTCTTGAAATAACGATCTTTACCAACTAATATATTAGGCAGACTAGTCGAAAAACTCTTCTCAACGTTAACACAAAAGGTAAGACATAAAATCTAGCTAAAAATTATCTATATGTTGAAAGGATACACACTAGCAACCAAATTAACAACTAGTACCGACAAATCCGAATTACTCGAAAACGAACTACTACCATAACAATTAAAGGACACCGCATAACCTGCTACATCAACAACTTGTATATGGTGACAACCAAAATACATTCTTCGAAAAATTTAAAGGAAGTACATTTCCCTTAGCTAAGTTGTTCGAACGGTTAAAAGTCCTTCCACCATTCCTTCAACTCGTATCGCTAATGACGTTCAATCTCCAATAAATGATTGTATTTAGGGTTCACATATATATATGGAGAAATTATTGAGTGGCTCGGTTTCAAAACATGGTTTCCATCAATCTAATAAGAAAGTGACACGTGTCTATGTTTGTCTCTCACTACTGCCAAAAGTGATACGTGTTACTTTTTCATTGGACTGAAAGTTATCATGTGTATGCCACGTGTTGGCAGCGAGTTACAAAATAGTTTATATATATAAAAGTGTTACTTTCTTTGATTACTTTATCAACCAAAAAAAATAAAATTTTCTTACTTAAAATTCATCCTTGTTGGTTTTGACCATGCTTGGAGGTGTCCTATGAGGCTATGAATGAAGAATCAACATTAGTTGAAAGTTCCTGCGAAAAGAACAGTCCGAACATTATCTTCTCGTGTTGCTTTATTATTAGGCGGGCGCACAGATGCAAGACTGGCGCTCGTTCGAGTGGCCTGACCTCCCACGCAGATGTAAGCGGGCCTCTCCCTAAATGTTGGACCTTTTATTCTGGGTCGACCAAGTCCATTTCCGAGGGTGCGTTTGTTGCGAGTATAGTCATGACATCAAAAGTTAATTCCTTATTGATTTAGGAGCTAATAATATCGATTTTTGATAATGACCAAGGCAATTTCAAAAATCAGTCAACATGGTTTAACTAGTTAGGAATCCTAACAAGGATATCCAATCCTTACGGAAAGGAAAATTTGTTGTCTTTACGTAGAGAATATGTGGCATATTCAATTCAAAATAACATAGATAAAGATGACATATTGATCAACTGTTGAACTATAATGTAGTAAAGCAGTGTGTTAATCTCACATTGAATGAATTGAGAACTATTGTAGTTTATATATATAGTTAGAAAAGTCATAAGCTTAGATCTTTATAATTAGTTATCAACTTTTCTTATTTATTATATGTATGTTGACTTCAACCCTTCTTGCCTGTCACCTGATATCCAATAATCCAGGAATCGATAGTTTTTGTCTCATTTCTCCAACTGGCTAAAAGGCTTTGCTCCTGAGTCTGATGAATAGTTATCATCCATCTCTTCTAGCTCACCTTCACCCACTGGTACCGTTACGTCGCTACATTCCCATTGCGGCTCTGCATTGGTGCATTCACTTTCAGACTCGGTGTTGATTGATGCATTCACCTTCAGGCTTGGCGTTGCTTCATTTCCCTCCAGGATTTCCTCCACGTAGCCATAAACCCTCCATATGACTTGTGGGGTCAAAACTCCACCAGTTATCGAAGTAATATACTTGTTTCTCTTCTCATAACCCTCTTCGTCATCATCCTTAGTCTCATCATCCCGTTTTGGCATGACAATCAATTCAAATTATATGTCACATATCTCCATAATCTACTCCTAATTGTATTGATAAGTGACTTCATAAATGTCTTTATCGTAACTCCAAACTAACTCCAAACGTGGGGCTCGACAGCGACACATGTTTTTAGCCTCCATTTTTACCTCCTCTAGGGTAATGTCTTTATGAGTTTGTAGGAGTTTAGATTGGCCCCATTCATACCTAGAAACACAGGAGTTCACCTAGGGTTCAACCGAAACACATAATTGGAAATAAGTGGTCAAATTTCAAGATCAAATTTTAATAAGATCCACAATCCAATGTTTGATTTTGATAAAAGTCCCATTTTTCTTGAAGATCATGAACATCAAATTTTACTAAGAACGTCATGAAAATTTCGGCACTAACAATTATAAAAATTGGAAAATTTAAATTTTCACTTTAAAAATTTCGGCCAACTATGTGAAAAATCAAGAACACCAATTTATCAAAATCAAGAACTCCAAACACAGGTTCTGATACCTCTAGGAGTCCGCCCTGAAATTTTTAAAGTGAAAATTTAAATTTTCCAATTTTTATAATTGTTAGTGCCGAAATTTTCATGACGTTCTTAGTAAAATTTGATGTTCATGATCTTCAAGAAAAATGGGACTTTTATCAATTAAACATTGGATTGTAGATCTTATTAAAATTTGATCTTGAAATTTGACCACTTATTTCCAATTATGTGTTTTGGCTGAACCCTAGGTGAACTCCTGTGTTTCTAGGTATGAATGGGGCCAATCTAAACTCCTACAAACTCATAAAGAAATTACCCTAGAGGAGGTAAAAATGGAGGCTAAGAACATGTGTCGCTGTCGAGCCCCACGTTTGGAGTTAGTTTGGAGTTACGATAAAGACATTTATGAAGTCACTTATCAATGCAATTAGGAGTATATTATGGAGATATGTGACAAATAATTTGAATTGATTGTCATGCCAAAACGGGATGAGGAGACTAAGGATGATGACGAAGAGGGTTATGAGAAGAGAAACAAGTATATTACTTCGATAACTGGTGGAATTTTGACCCCACAAATCATATGGAGGGTTTATGGCTACGTGGAGGAAATCCTGGAGGGAAATGAAGCAACGCCAAGCCTGAAAGTGAATGCATCAATCAACACCGAGCCTGAAAGTGAATGCACCAATGCAGAGCCGCAATGGGAATGCAGCGACGTAACGGTACCAGTGGGTGAAGGTGAGCTAGAAGAGACGGACGATAACTATTCATCAGACTCAGGAGCAAAGCCGTTTAGCCAGTTGGAGAAATGGGACAAAAACTATCGATTCCCGGATTATTGGATATCAGGTGACAGGCAAGAAGGGTTGAAGTCAACATACATATAATAAATAAGAAACGTTGATAACTAATTATAAAGATCTAAGCTTATGACTTTTCTAACTATATATATAAACTACAATAGTTCTCAATTCATTCAATGTGAGATTAACACACTGCTTACTACATTATAGTTCAACATATGTCATCTTCATCTATGTTATTTTGAATTGAATATGCCACATATTCTCTACGTAAAGACAACAAATTTTCCTTTCCGTAAGGATTGCATGTCCTTGTTAGAATTCCTAACTAGTTAAACCACGTTGACTGATTTTTGAAATTGCCTTGGTCATTATCAAAAAATCGATATTATTAGATCCTAAATCAATAAGGCCTTAACTTATGATGTCATGACTATACTCGCAACAAACGCACCCTCGGAAATGGACTTGGGCGACCCAGAATAAAAGGTCCAACATTTAGGGAGAGGCCCGCTTACATCTGCGTGGGAGGCCAGGCCACTCGAACGAGCGCCAGTCTTGCATCTGTGCGCCCGCCTAATAATAAAGCAACACGAGAAGATAATGTTCGGACTGGTCTTTTTGCAGGAACTTTCAACTAATGTTGATTCTTCATTCATAGCCTCATAGGACACCTCCAAGCATGGTCAAAACCAACAAGGATGAATTTTAAGTAAGAAAATTTTATTTTTTTTGGTTGATAAAGTAATCAAAGAAAGTAACACTTTTATATATATATAAACTATTTTGTAACTCGCTGCCAACACGTGGCATACACATGATAACTTTCAGTCCAATGAAAAAGTAACACGTATCACTTTTGGCAGTAGTGAGAGACAAACATAGACACGTGTCACTTTCTTATTAGATTGATGGAAACCATGTTTTGAAACCGAGCCACTCAATAATTTCTCCATATATATATGTGAACCCTAAATACAATCATTTATTGGAGATTGAACGTCATTAGCGATACGAGTTGAAGGAATGGTGGAAGGACTTTTAACCGTTCGAACAACTTAGCTAAGGGAAATGTACTTCCTTTAAATTTTTCGAATAATGTATTTTGGTTGTCACCATATACAAGTTGTTGATGTAGCAGGTTATGCGGTGTCCTTTAATTGTTATGGTAGTAGTTCGTTTTCGAGTAATTCAGATTTGTCGATACTAGTTGTTAATTTGGTTGCTAGTGTGTATCCTTTCAACATATAGATAATTTTTAGCTAGATTTTATGTCTTACCTTTTGTGTTAACGTTGAGAAGAGTTTTTCGACTAGTCTGCCTAATATATTAGTTGGTAAAGATCGTTATTTCAAGAATTTTATTTCTACAAGGACCTCAATAGTTGTAACGTGCATAAGTGTTTGCAAAAGTATCTATTGAACAGATGCGTGTACATGCATACGTATGCATCATCCATCAACCATGTCAACATAACTAAACAACTTAATAAACTTGCAAGAAATTGTAACTGTCGGTAGTAACAATCACCTATGTTGACATAATTTTCTTTTTTATTAGATAGAGCTAAGCTTAATAGTTATATTCTTATTTCATATTTTTAAACAAGAAGCAAATTATTAATACAAAAGACAATACAAAACAAACACAAGGAAGATAAATGTTGAAGCCATCATAATGTAAATCAGGATAAATGGATATAACCAAATTTCCAACACTTGGATGATAGATGCTTAAAAGCAAAAATTATATATAAACTATAAAATTATAAATATTATTTATAAATATATTTTTTATTACAATGTAATAGAAAGTTGTGGAACAACAATAAGCACAACCTAGTTGGAAATAATGTTAATCCACAACTTGTGCACAAACTTTCGCTACGGTCGCCACTTATATGTCATGGGGAGGCGGTACATGGTTATGAAGAGGATTTGGTCCTGAAGGGACAATACGCAAGATGTTATTTATATGAATTTGACTTAAGATTGAAGGAGTACCACTTTTCTCCGTTTTTTGAGGAGGCTGTACATGGTTATGAAGAGGATTTGGTCCTGAAGGGACAATACGCAAGATGTCATCTATATTATTTTTACTTAATATTGAAGGAGTGCCACTTTGTTCCGTTTCTTGAGGAGGTGGCACACGGTGATGTAGAGGATTTGGTCCTGAAGGAACTAGACGTAAAATACCATCTACATGAGTTCGACTCAAATTTGAACGAGTACCACTCTCTTCATTTCCATTAGGAGGCGGTACATGGTTATGAAGAGGGTTTGGTCCTGAAGGGACAACACGCAAGATGCCTTCTATATGATTTTTACTTAAGATTGAACGAGTACCACTTTGTTTTGTTTCTTGAGGAGGCGGTACATGGTTATGAAGAGGATTTGGTCCCGAAGGGACAATACGCAAGATGCCATCTATATGATTTTGACTTAAGATTGAAGGAGTACCAGTTTGTTCCGTTTCTTGAGGAGGTGGCACACGATGATGGAGAGGATTTGGACCTGAAGGGACAAGACGTAATATACCATCTACATGGGTACGACTCAAAATTGAAGGAGTATCACTTTGTTTATTTCCATTAGGAGGCGGTACATGGTTATGGAGTGGATTTGGTCCTGAAGGGATAAGACGCGAGATTCTCCCATCAGCGTATTGACTCATAAAAACTTTCTATTCATCACATATGCATGAGAGTCATAATTTTCCTGGGCTAGAGCAAGCAATGAGACGATGGTAAATAAGAAAATATTGTTGATAGTGAGGGATGCCATAGGAAAACTAAATGTCGTTTGGAGTGGGTGTGTTGTGCGCTAGATGCTAGACTATATATACTCATATGTGTATATATCATATACATAATAACGTAGTATATAGAAGGCAATGTGTATATTTTGGCGAAGAAATGCACTAATTTCCTAAATTTTATTTTATTATATTCTAAAATATAGAAACGTACCTACATTTTGTTTTAGTATATGTAACCAAAAAAATGTTAGATGCATGAAATCTGTTGCAAATAGTAGTAGATTTCTATTTTTGGCCACAAGTAGATTAGCATTAATTAAATCTTTTTTTAAGGAATGTTAATGATATGATTACCTTAATTTAAAGAAATTTAATTCTACTCGTTATTAAGTCATATCAGGACATATAATAAAAGTGACTATTATAAAATTTTATTTCAAGTGTATACTAATTTTTATCTGATGTATTATTTCTGTTTTTTATACATTAATATAACAAATTAATTAAGGTAGTCGCATATCTTCTTAAGAGTATATATTCATTTAAAAAATATATGTAAATGCTACTTATACTATAGGAAGCGTGTCATTTCACTACCTTAAATAAATATATATATTTTTTAAATAATTCATACCTTAAATACATAATATGTTATACTCTTATATAGTTCCATCAATTATTTTCCAAAATAAATAATATTTCCACCAATTTGGTCGTCGTGTGTGGACTGTAAAATGTCACATGTCATTAACGTATTTATACTAGGTTGTCCTCGCGATGCACAAGTGGTTAGTATATAAACGAGCCAAAAAATGGTTAGTAGATATATTATTAATAAGATAATAAATTTAAAAAAAAAATAATTATAAATAAATCATCTTTAAATGATATTCCCCCCCCCCCCCCCCCCCACAGATTACTTACTTAATGTTGACAGATTAATTACCTTTTAATGAAACACATTAATCTTTATATAATTAACATAATTAAAAAATAATTGAGAATTTTAAGTGAAAAACTTTAACTGGGAAGTCTAAATTAAATGGCAACATCTATGTTTGGATAGATGTAACGTGAGAGGTAATCTCACATTAATTCTAACATTATATCAACATTACGTTGTTTGGTTTGCCAAACGAATGTGTTAGCATATGGTGACGTGGCGCCGTAATTGGTAGCCCGTTAATGCTAAGGAAATTACCTAAGTTAATTAGGTAATTGTCACATTAGGGTAATTGTGCCAAACCCTAACCCTAATTAACATGGGGGGCCCAAAAAATTGGGCCTCCCCTTTAATAGCATGGTTCGGCCGAAACTTGTCCCACATTGGTTTGAGTGGACTTTTGTCCACTCCACCAATCCTATATAGGACAGGTCGTCTTAACCGAGTTGTACCGTGAAGGTACAGTTCAACGTTTAGACTTTTTGTTGCCGAGGGTTGCCAAGCATTTTAGCATACAGATTAATCTTTCATCGAATGCCTCGGGTTCTTTCGAAAAGTTTCCTTCTTTATCATCTGCTTCGAATAGGTCTATTGTCGTCTTAATCGATTTGATCAGACGCGTGAGCCCTTTTTCGTCAACAAACCATGAAAGAGGAAACATCCTCATTACTTTCTGAGCCATTGTCCATATATCTAACTCATCAGCGGATCATCATAAGCTATTACACTGTTATCACTGCATAGAACACTGTAGTATCTGCCATTAAGGCTCTAGCTTCAGCGGCCTTACCCTTACCGAAGCGAAGGTATATGGCACGCCAAAGATGCAATGCGCTGAGTTGTATAAACTCTCCTTCTACTTTTGTTGTCAACTGCGAGAGGATCAACTCTCGTGCATTACGATCCTTCTCAACCTTTTCTTGTTGTTGCTCTCATGGAGGTTTCCATTTTCGTCCAGGCTTATCATTTTCGTTGTCCGATTGACTTGATCGTCAAGCTCCGCAGCGATCAGGAGATCCATAACATTGTCTCTCCAAGCATCATAATCCATGTCGTCCAGGTTTCGAGGTTCGTAGAGCTGTATCGGTTCATCCATGAAAACTAATACATTGATAATCAAGCAAAATCAGGGAGACAATAACATTTTGAGAAAGAATTGCATACACCAGATATCTATTAAGATTGAATCCGACAAATAATGATTCATCAGTCATCTAAACCAACCGGCCTCCAGTGAACCAATGGAAGATGGTTGTGAAAGAGTTCACATTACTGTCGTTTTCAATCTAATAGATTAGTCTTTTAAAACGGTTTTAATCGCAAATTACCGGAACGGAAATTTTAAAACAAGCATACCCGATCTTGGCTTTCCCAAGACCCTTTTTATTTTGGAAAAATATTCCGATGAATTCACTCATGCATATATAATTCTACTCATCCATGCAAATTATCATATGCCAGTAACATTCATCATATAAACCACATTCATGCTTACGCGTCATGCGTCTAATGTTCCGAGGAACTCATGCTTGCATACATAATTCTACTTCCATGTAAATTATCAAATGCAACTACATCCTCAACATTCTAGCATACGTGTCAAACATGAAAATTCCACAACAACCATACATATTTGGCGACTGTTTTCGATTTTAAAATAATTCTAAACATTAGGGGCTGATTTTCAATTCATGTTTATATTCAATCACGCAACATTCTAGACATGAAACCTAGGCATTTTCAACCATCACAGCATGTCTATCCTAGTGCGCATTCCATATATTTAACCAGGGCTCAGCCCACAATATGCAATATCCAACTAGCTTGAATCAGTCAAGACAACATTTCTAATCATGCATTAATATTTGTTGAATAATAAACAATTGCAATTCATCCCACTAATTATACCAGTCCCAAAAACATGTATCTCCGAGATCCATCCCCATAATCGAAACAAGGCATAAAGGTTAGCAAATCTTGAGCATTGTGTAGGCCTATTAAGTAGAATATTGCTCGTTTGAACGAGGTTTCCGCTATCACTGAGCAGTATCTTGATACCTGCAAAGAAACCCTTCGTGTCTCTTTCCTTCTTAATGAAAAATCTCATCAACTTTGCTACGAGTTAATTGCTAAGAACGAGGCTCTTCATGGAGAGGTAGGAACTTTGAAGACTGAGGTGTATAAGCTTCAGGTGGCTTTGGACGGGGTTGTTGCCACCTATAGGGCCAGTCTTCAATTTCAAGAGAATGCCGCTACCGCCTCCTCAAATATGATTCTATCTTCTTTTGAGTCGGTGATTGCATATATCAAAACTTTCCATCCCGACTTCAAATTTTAAAGTATAGCCCTCCTTCAGGATTTTCTTAACGCCAAGGCCAAAAATGATGGTGAATTTAGAGGAGACACTTTGGCCTTAGCCTTTTCCTTTTCTTTTTTTTTTTCCATGTTCATAATGTAAGGGAAATTTTTATGACTATATTATTGCTTTTTCCTTATCGTTGAGTCTTTTAGAATTTGCATCTCTTTAGAATGCGTATAAAGACCTTCGATTACAAGATTCTTGTTCTTTTCGAATTATCGAGAAGCATTGGATATTATGATCCTTCAGGGCTTATAATATCGACAATCAATTTTAGACCTTTCATTTATCCCGCCACTTTCGAATTATCGATAAATCTAAGTGATATGACCGGTATTAGATTCATTGTTATTGATAATTGATTTGGCGTAGAACTTTTCTTCGATGCCTAACTTTTTTCGAATTGTCGACGAATCTAAGTGATATGACTAATACTAGAATTATAATGTCGACATTCAATCATGTAAAGAAATTTATCTTCAACACCTAACTTCTTTCGAGTTGTCGTCAAATCTAAGTGATATGACTAATATTAGATTCATAATGTCGACAATCAATTCCGTAAAGGACTTTATCTTCAACGCCTAAATTCTTTCGAGTTTTCGACGAATCTAAGTGATACGTCTAATATTAGATTCATGATATCGATTATCGATTCCATAAAGGACTTTTATCTCGACGCCTTTTCTTTTTTCGAATTGTCGACGAATCTAAGTGATATGACTAATATTAGATTCACGATGTCGACAGTCAATTTTGTAAAAAGACTTATGTGTCGACGCCTTAAAGGATAATAGACTCGGATGTTTGTATGAAAAAGCCTCAGGGGGCTATATATATTCGAAATTACTGAATTATATATCAAAGTCAAAGCTCAAAATATTAGTCGTATATGAAATATAAGAATATTTAGTTAGGCGTTGTCTCGATGACTTCTCTTTGATTTCGGCGTCTCAATGAGCTGACATAGCAGCGTCGGGATGTAATTTGATCTTCTCTAACCTCCCCTATCCCATGTCGGGTTGAAAACTTCATAACTTGATGAGCAGTCGAGGGGTTAATATGTTAGGGATTGAGGGTAGTCCTTCTGATGATGGCATTGTAGACGGGAGATGCGTCGACGACTATGAAGAGTATGTCGATCCTTAAAGCTTTCTTTTCTTTTTCAAGAATTACCGGTAGCTGGAAGGCACCCATATGATAGGTAGTTTTTCCGGCAAAGCCTATTAGGGGGAAGTCGACTTTCTTCAAATCTTTCCTGGTGAATCCTAAATTCAAGAAAGATTCATAGAAAAGAATGTCTGTCAAGCTTCCACTATCGATGAGAACCCTTTTAACTTCATACTCAGTCATTGTTGCGGTGATTACCAAGCCGTCTTCGTGAGACTGAGTCACCATCATGAGATCGTTCGTTGTAAAACTGATAATCACCTGGTCGAGATCTCTAGGTCTCTTTCCCTTCGTGGTTGTCATAAAGATTTCGGTAGCATATACTTCACGAGCTGAGTTTGATGGATATAGGCCCAATTTGAACCCGCTTTAATTCAAATTGTCTCATTTTGGCCACCCCACTTACGATTATAATTCAAAACTTTGACCCGAACACATTACCCACAGTGCGATCGGTCTGGACGAGCAAAAAATGTTTTGACGGGCTGAATTGCAATTGTTTACTTTCTGCAACATATATTAGAACTGTCGTCTTGACTTAGTCAAGCTAGATGGATAATAAATTGCGAGCATTGAGCTCTGGGATTTAAATATATGGTATGCGCAATAGGATAGACATGCTATGCTGATTGAAAGTGCCTAGAATCCATGTCTAGAAATTTCGCATGATTGATTGTAAGCATGAATTGCAAGTCAGCCCCTAATATTTTCAAAACTGAAAATACCAGTCGCCAATTATGCATGATGAATGAAAAAGTTGCATGTTTTGACACGTATGCTAGAATGTTCATAAATGAAAGCATGTGGTAATTTACTTTAAGTATAATTATGTATGCTAAGGAACATTAGACACATGACGCGTGAGCATGCTATTTTGTTTGTTCGATGTTTATGGCGTGATATAGTATTATGCATGCGTAAATTATCAGATAATTTTACAAAATCAAAAAATGGACATGGGAAAACCAAGATCGGGTATGCTTGTTTGAAAATTCCCGTTCCGGTAATTTGCAAAATAATAGCCGTTTTCAAAAGAATGATCTATTGGATTGAAGACGACAATAGTGTGAACTCTTTCACAACACCCCCTTCCCTCGGTTTACTGGCGGTCGGTTTGGTTTAGTGACTGAAGGATCACTATTAGTCGTATTCCATCTTAATAGATAATCCGATGTTTGCAATACTGTCAAAATGTTATTGTCTCCCTAACTTAGCATAATTATCAATGTGTTAGTATTGATGGCTGCAACTAGCAATGTCATTTCCCAGTTGAACAAGGAATAAGGTTGAATAGTAGTAATTATAAAATATGGAATAAATGAGTTAAGATGATAATTTCTGAAATAAGAGGTCTGGATCATTTGACCAAAAAACAGACTAGGTCTGAGGGAGACCTCATGGAAGAGCAAAAGAAATTCTACGATGAATGAGATGTCAAGGATCATGATGTTCGTTCTACCTCGTTATCTATGTTGGAAGATGAGATTCTCTATAAGTTTGATCATTTGGGAACGGCCAAAGACCTCTGGGATGGTCTTAAGGCAACATTCATTGTTTACACCATAGCCCAAAAGCGATCGTTAAACATCACTCTTGACTCCTATAAAATGAATCCCAAGCATACGATGAATGATCTTGTTATGCATGTATGTAACTTGATCGCTGAACTCAAGGAAGCAGGTGAAAATCTGTCTGAGGAACAACAGATCAATTACATGATCCGCTCTTTGCCCGACTCTTGGAGCATCATGAAAATGAGCCTTACCCATGCCACCCATCTCGATATCCTCGAGAAGGTGCAAGTTCATCTTGAGCTGGGGGATGATAGACTCAGGGCTGAAAAGTCTAGGTGTTGAGAGGTGTGTCTCATCTCAATTCACGCTCTCAAGAGATTGCAGTCTCTATCTTGTCTTTTAAGAACGCCATTGTCTTGTTCATGCGCCACCCAAATTCCCTTCCAAATAGTAAAAATGTTGATGCATTCATGTTCAGGAAAAATGCATTGATGACGTCCTTCTTGATTTCTCTCAGTGCAGTTGCATTTTGAGCGAACCTTTGGAAGTAGGACATGATGGATTCTTCTTCCCCCTGCTTAACATCAAGCACACTCCGCTTAGGTGGACAAAGAATCCTGTCCAGTTCGGACCTTGGAGATAACTTTTCCTTCTTTCTTTTTTCATCATCGTTCGAGGTGAACAACTTTCTCTTTGCACCAACTCCTATCATGGCGATTGACACCTGTTTCATTTTCCTTAGGGCATTAACATAGCACTTTCATGCGGCAGTCTGATCACCTAGCACTTCTCCAATTCCGTGCGGAGTTAGGAACTTCATTTTCTGATGAGCTGTAGATGGCACAATGTCATGTGGGTTGATCGTTATTCTCCCCAAGATGCCGTTATATGCCCACAGGTTGTCTACTACCACAAATGTGACATCTATATGCAATGCATTCCACCCGTCTCTAAGGATAACTGGAAGTGTAATCATGCCCAATGGATAGGTTGCCGCTCCTGCGAAACTGACCAACGGAAACGTGCTTGGCGAGATATCTGTTTCCTTTTTCCCCCATATTTTTGAGCACCTCTATATAGGCCTGTCAAAACGGGTCAACCCGTGACCCGTGACCCGCGGGTCACCACGGGTCCGACCCGTGATTGACCCGGGGGTCACCACGGGTCAGGGTCGAGAACCCGTACCCGGGATCCCGGGTCACGGGTTTGACCCGTGACCCGGGTCAGCTCTTCATTTAAAAAAAAAAACAGAATGACAGAACACCAAATTTAATTGTATGAATGGAGTAAAATTATTTCAAAACTGTCACGTTCTTTTCCTAATCACGCGAGGAAAACGATTTGTTAAGTGTTTCTTGTGAACCTAAGTCTAGCCTTTGTGTATCAGGAAGAAAAAATTCTTTGTGTATCCAATATATTTTCAGCTTGCAGCAATGTGCACGAAATATAGCTGCAAAAGGATGCCAATTTACTACTCTTTGCTGTCAATTTAGGGTTAATAGTTTACTAAATAAGTAAAGAGTAAAGTCGATAAGATATAAAAATAAATAAAAAAAAAAAACCGAAACTGAGTTACTGAGAGGAGAGGCCGGGTCACGGGCCGGGTCACGGGTCCAAACACTAAACCCGTACCCGGCCCTTTTCTAACGGGTCATTTACGGGTCAACCCGTAAATGACCCGTTGGCATATATAGGTACACCCGGACCCGACCCGTGACCGGGTCAATCACGGGTCATTTACGAGTCACGGGTTAAATTGACAGGCCTACCTCTATATGCAGTAGATCCGCAGCACTCCCACCATCTACCAGAATCCTTTGCACGTCAAAACCATTGATGTCCATTGTTATGACCAAAGCATCATCATGGGGATACACTATGTGTTTCTTGTCGGCGTTTGAGAACGGGATGATTACAACTTCCTTCTCCGGTTGTCGCCTCTTCCCATACTTTGGCAGAATTTGCAGCTTTGAGGCATAGACATCTCGGGCGTTAGAAACGCTACCTCCTGCTGCTGGGCCACCATGGATTACGTTGATGACACCACGCTTTGGCGGCGGTGGGTTTTCATTGACTTTCTCCTTTCCCTTGTTTCCCTTTCCGGGTTGCTCTGCATGGTTCTTCTTTTGTCGTTTGTCGCCTTGGTCGACATATTGCTTGAGCTCCCCTTTAAGGATGAAGTTGTTTATGCGAAATTGCAAGCTGACGCAGCTGTTTGTTTCGTGGTCGTAGACTTCATGGTTTTCACACCATTTATCTTCCTGCTTTCCCAGTGGCCCCTTTCGGAATTTCGCTGGCTCCCTCCACATATTATCCTCCTTCATCTTCTTCAGGATTATGGAAAGTGGTGCATTCAAAGGAATGCACTATGCCAGGTTCACTTCTTTTGGTTTTTGGAACTCGGGATGATATGGCCTCTTGTGGGGCTGGAATTGTCTCGCTTGCTGCGGGCCTTGCTGGGGTTTTGCTTGCTTCTCCTTAGCGCGAGCTGCACTAACTTTCGCCTTATGTTGTTCTCTGAATCGGTCTAGATCTACAAATTCTTTTACACTCGCCGCCAATTCTTCAAGCGTCTCAGCTGGGCCTTGCCATCTTTTCAGCCAGGGCATGTCCTCTTCGGCCTAAATTTGCAATGAAGGCGCGCACGATTTCTCCCTCAGTGATGTTTCCTTGGATATCTGAGATGTTTTGATTGAAGCGGATGTAATAATCTGCTAACAACTCGTCGTTTTGCTGTGTCACCTCATTCAACGCGTTCGGCCCTTTAAGGAGTGTGCGCTCTCCCATGTATCTTTGAATGAATTTTGCCTTTAGATATGCCCATGACGTGACGCTTCCACATGGCAGCGAGAAAAACCAATGTGCAGCAGTTCCAACGAGAGTATTAGCAAATGTCATGGCAACGTGATGCGGGTTGTCCGTTCGTCCTAGCAGAGACGCTTCATGTTGCTGCACATGCTCGATTGGATCTCCTTTCCCTCTATATTTTTCTCCGCCGATTCTGTACAAGGCATCTGGAACGTGACTATGCACTAATTCATTAGAGAATGGGTGCGATGCATTTTCTTCCAGGGCATGCATTCCCTTCATTTTCGATTGCTTCATTTTCCTCTCAATCATTTCTTCTAATGCCTTAGGCGTGAGTCCCATGATTGGGATGTCGTTTTCGTGCGCGAGCGTCCTCCACCCCTCGTTGCCTGTGCCAGCCTGGCTTGTTGTTTTAGAGCTATCCTCCTTGTGTGGGCGTTGTGAATTGCTCACAGGAGGCTGCTTCCATCTTACTCCTTGTTGCTTCATGCCAACGCTTGGAGTGCCTGAACGTGCTGGCTCGCACCTGATCTGTTGATAGGCATCTTCAGAACCTTCTACCCCGCCTGGGTGTTGCGATTTTTGCTGATTGGCCTCATATGACGCTTCTCTGGCTGGAGCAGCCTGTTCATTATCACGCGGGGGTGGTGGAGGCGCAGCATAACCTTGATTCTTTAAGATCTCCCTGAGAGCAAGAAGTTCTTCCAATGCTGCCATCATTGCTGGTGTGACTGTAGGCATGTTGGCTGCATTGCCTGGCTGCTGCTGTGTTGCCTCAGCTGGCATTCCTGATGGAATTTCTTGATCCACCCTTGCTCCTTGCTCTTGTGGAGGCACGTTGTTCTGATCTTCTGGCATGAACTGTGTAGGAGGGGCGTTTGCGGACGGAATGGACGAAGCTGTGGATTCTGCGTCCGGCATGTGAGAAGGTCCTGGTTGACTTCTCGTTGGTTTCATCCTGCTTACACCCGTTTTCTTTGGTCGTCTTCCTGTCATGGCTTGCAGCACGGCTTTTTATTCGAATCACTTCAGACGGCGCCAAATGTTGGGTTCGCTTCACCACTTGGGCTGCTTTGGGCTTTTTCTTTCACGAGCAGGCTTCTTCCTTCACGATCGGACTCGAGATATATGTATAAGGACGGGAACGCCGCAATCCTTAATACACAATCACCGAGCTGAACTTCGATCCTCAACCTTGGACTCTCGATCTTCGGGTCCTGCACGAAGGGCAGTAACCAGCATGGGGGGGGATGCTGGTTGGGCCCACTCCGAAGCTCAAGTTAGCACTTTTAGAGAGAGAAAGCCTTAGAGAGAAGTCAGAGCATTTCAAGTCCAAAAATGAGGGAATTATCCCAAATGGGAGACCTAGGCCCCCTATTTATAGGGAACCTAAGGATCATGCCCAGTTTTGAATTACCTGATGTCTGTATGTAAGGAAGACGTATACCGTCATCAAGGCGGACTATGTATGCACCGACTTCCCGCACTTAGCAATTTAATCAGGGTGAGCGTACGAGGTAAACACGGTAATCCGGACCACCGGATCACCTTAGGGCAATCCGGAAGTCCTTCGGCCCGGGAATTACGCGTATCCCGTATCGTTTTTAGACTTAGGTGTCCTGTGAAAGGGTTTTGGGATATTTTACGAGGCCCGAGATGTAAATACGAACCCGATTTTGACAGATATCTAACAATTCACTTCAACAATCTGCGCGGAATTGTATACGTTTCGGATCCGCCTTGTCCTCAACACCGGGTATCACTCGAGTCACCTACTTCTTGATGAGTAGAACATGCGGGGGTGATATTAGTTCTTGAACCTCAACACGTCGGCTTCTTTTCTTTGCGGCTCTTCTACTTCCATAACCTGCTTTGGTTGGTCATTATTCTTCCCAACACCATGCTTGTCCTTCGTCGAACTCGACATCTCTTGAGATCCCTCTTTGTGACGGGATTATATAACTTGTAGCCGCTTGTATTCTCGTCATATCCGAGCATGACACACTTCTGGCTTCCTTGCAAATTTGCATATGCCACACACTTGAAAACTCGAAGATGATCAATGCTTGGCTTCCACTTGCTCCATGCCTCTTCCGGTGTCATGCCACCAATTCGCTTTGTCGGAAACCTTTTGAGAAAATAAACTGCAGTAGCAACAACGTCTCCCAAAAATTCTTTCGTAACATTTCTTTCCTTCAACATGCACCGAACTAAATTCAAGATCGTCTGGTTCTTCCTCTCGGATACTCCATTTTGTTGTGGGGTTTGCGGCATGGTGAGTTGATGCACGATCCCGTTTTCTTTGCGAAACTTATCAAACTCGCGCGAAGTGTACTCGCCTCCTCGATCGATTCGCAAGCATTTCCAATGACGACCAATTTGCTTCTCGACCATATTCTTGAATTCCTTGAACTTCTTCAAGACTTCGCTCTTGTGCTTCATCATATAAATCTAAGTCTTGCTACTATAATCATCGGTAAAGGTCAAGAAATACCTATTTACGCCAATGGACATGGGCTTGATTGGTCCGCAAACATCGGAATGGACTAAGTCGAGACGGCCGGTTGCTCTCTTCGATGGATATTTCTTGAATGGTCTTCTTTCTTGCTTTCCGACGACACATGTTTCGTATACGCATTGGGACGATCGATGTTCGACAAGCCTCTGACCATGTTTTTCTTCTCCGATAATTTCAGCGCCGCAAAATTCAGATGGCCATACCAGAGATGCCAAAGAGTCGAGTTATCAATGGATGTCACCTTCAAACAATTTTGCTCATTGATCTTTAACTCCAATAGGAACATTCGATTCTTTGTCATGGCTACATTCGTGATAACATTACTATTATTATCACAGATAGTGAGTGTATTCTCCTTCATCTGAACGTCGTATCCCTTCTCGAGCAATTGTCCGACACTTAAAATATTGTTTTCATGTCGGGAACAAAATAAACTTTGGTGATGCACAACTTCCGTCTTTTCTTGTGTTCAAAGAGAAATGTACATTTCCCTTTAATTGGGTGTTGGGATAGATCGCCAAAGGAGATGTGCCCACTGTGTCTTTCATCGACCTCCGTGAAGAACTCCTTTCTTCCGCACATGTGGTTGGAAGCTCCTGTGTCGACGAACCATGTGTTGGACTCCGTCTCCTCCACTTGATTGTATGCCATTAAAAGAACTCCATCATTGTCAATCCTCTCCACAAGGTTCGCATTCTCTTCCTCAAGGTCAGTGGTATACCAACACTTCGTTGCATAATGGCCGTATTTTTTGCACACGTAGCATAGAACTTCTGATTTGTTATTTCTCCATCCACCACGGCCTCTTCCGCGACCACGACCGCGACCTCATCCTCAATATCCTTCTTGGATCGACTCTCCATATTTTTCGGCTTCCTCCATGTGGAGTGAATCTTCCTCTTTGGAAGCCGCCTCGAGATTCGGTATTCTTCAACGTCACTTTCACTTGTAAAGCTTGCTCCAAATATTTATCTTCTCCTCTCTTCATAAGTGGTTGTTCACGGGCTTGTAGAGAACCCATGAGTTGTTCAACGGAAATCTATTCTAAGTCTTTGGACTCTTCGATCGTCACGGTCACAAGGTCGAACTTAGGATCGAGGGATCTCAAGATCTTCTCTATGAAACGAACATCTTCAAAATTTTCTCCATTTCTCCGCATTTGATGCGTGATTGAAATTACCCTCGTGAAATAGTCGGAGATAGATTTCGAGCTTTCTTGATGGAGGGACTCGAATTGAGCACGAAGAGCTTGTATGCGAATTTTCTTTAAGTTTTCGACACCACTGAACGCCTTTTGGAGTATTCCCCATGCTTCGTATGATGTCTTAACCGAAGCGACTATCTCGAATGTGACTTCATCAAGACCTTGATATATTGTAAACATGGCCATATTCTCCCTCTTCCGCTGCTCTCAATTCATCATTCTCTTCCTTTGTCATATCTGTCGTCGCTTCGGGTTGCTCGAACTCGGTCTCCACGAGCTCCCACACGTCAAGCGATCCCAAAATGGCCTGCATATGGATACCCTATTTATCGTAGTTATCCTTCGTCAATCTTGGCACTTGCATGCTTGTCGATGCCATCACGATCTTTGGACTTGGCTCTGATACAACTTGTTGGTGTATGAATGTGTGTGAGAGATGTGGAGAGGCAATGGGAGACTTGATGTTTTCAACTCAACTTGATGATTTCTTCTTCATTTGATCACATATATATAGGTACATATGGAAGACCCTAGATTCTTTGTATCTCTAAATGCATGAATCTAGTTTCTATCAAATGCATGTAACTCTAAGTACATGAACTCACTAATGCATTGAATCTTGTTTCTTTTGTTATCGTCCATTCGATCTTCGTGACTCCTCCTTGTAACTTGTCTAACATTGTGCTTATCTTTTTTATAACCACTTGTGTATGTTTGGTGGTCTTTATGAGATTGTCTTTGTTGAAAACTCGTACTCCATCTATGTCTTCGCACTTTACGATCCTTGAATCTTTCATGTGTCGTCGCCTTTTTCTTTCTCCACATAGTCTCTTTGACTTCACATCCTGCAGAGAGACATGGATTACCATACAATTCTTCATCATCATTGACTTCAACGACCTGCGCTGAATTTTATACGTCTCAAATCCGCCTTGTCCTCAACACCGGTGATTAACTCGAGTTTCCTTCTTCTTGATGAGTAGCAACATGCGGGGGTGATACTGGTTCTTGAACCTCAACACGTCGGGCTTCTTTTCTTTGCAGCTCTTCTACTTCCATAACCTGCTTTCGTTGGTCATTATTCTTATTCCAACTCTATTCTTGTCCTTTGTCGAACTCGACATCTCTTGAAATCACAACCCTCTTTGTGACGGGGTTATATAACTTGTAGCCGCTACTTCTGGCTTCCTTGCAATTTTGCATATGCCACACACCCGAAAACTCGAAGATGATCAATGCACGGCTTCCACTTGCTCCATGCCTCTTCCAGTGTCATGTCACCAATTTACTTTGTCGGAAACTTGTTGAGAAAATAGAATGCAGTAGCAACAGCGTCTCCCCAAAATTATTTCGGGACATTTCTTTTCTTCAACATGCACCGAACGAAATTCAAGATCGTCCAGTTCTTCCTCTCGGAGACTCCATTTTGTTTTTGGGTTTGCGGAATAGTGAGTTGATGCACGATTCGGTTCTCTTTGCAAAACTTATCAAAATCACGCGAAGTGTACTCACCTCCTCGATCGATTCGCAAGCACTTCAAATGACGACCGCTTTGCTTCTCGACCATATTCTTGAATTCCTTGAACTTAGTCAAGACTTCGCTCTTCTGATTCATCATATAAATCCAAGTCTTGCCATTATAATCATCGGTAAAGGTCAAGAAATACCTATTTCCGCCAATGGACATGGGCTTGATTGGTCCGCACTCATCGGAATGGACTAAGTCAAGACGGCTAGTTGCTCTCTTCGATGGATATTTCTTGAATGGTCTTCTTTCTTGTTTCCGACGACACAAGTTTCGTATACGCCATTGGGACGATCGATCTTTAACAAGCCTCTGACCATGTTTTTCTTCTCCAAAAATTTCAGCGCCGCGAAATTCAGATGGCCATACCGGAGATGCCAAAGAGTCGAGTTATCTATGGATGTCACCTTCAAACACTTATGCTCATTGATCTTTAACTCCAATGGGAACATTTGATTCTTTGTCATGGCTACATTCGTGATAACATTATTATTATTATCACGAATAGTGAGTGTATTCTCCTTCATCCGAATGTCGTATCCTTTCTCGAGCAATTTTTCGACACTTAAAATATTGTTCTTCATGTCGGGAACAAAATAAAAATTGATGATGCACAACTTCCGTCTGTTATTGAGTTCAAAGAAAACAGTACCTTTCCCTTTAATTAGGTGTTGGGAAAGATCGCCAAAGGAGATGTGTCCACCGTGTCTTTTATCGAGCTCCGTGAAGAACTCCTTTCTTCCGCACATATGGTTGGAAGCTCATGTGTTGGACTTCATCTCCTCCATTTGATTGTATGCCATCAAAAGAACTCCATCGTCATCAATCTTCTCCACGAGGTTCGCATTCTCTTCCTCATGGTCAGTGTTATACCAACACTCCGCTGCATAATGGCCGTATTTTTTGCACACGTAGCATTGAACTCCCGCTTTGTTATTTATCCATCCACCACGGCCTCTTCCGCGACCACGACCGCGACCTCTTCCTCAATCTCCTTCTTGGATCGACTCTCCAGATTCGTCGGCTTCGTTGGTGGTTGATCTACCTCTTACTCATTGTGGTGTGAATCTTCCTATTTGGAAGGCGGCTCGAGATTCGTTATTCTTCAACGTCACATTCGCTTGTAAAGCTTGCTCCAAATATTTATCTTCTCCTCTCTTCATAAGTCGTTGTTCAACGGACATCTCTTCTAAGTCTTTGGACTCTTCGATCGCCACGGCCACAAGGTCGAACTTAGGATCGAGGGATCTAAAGATCTTCTCTATGAAACGAACATCTTCCAAATTTTCTCCATTTCTCCGCATTTGATGCGTGATTGAAATGACCTTCGTGAAATAGTCGGAGATAGATTCCGAGCTTTCTTGATGGAGGGACTCGAATTGAAGACGAAGAGCTTGTATGTGAATTTTCTTTACCTTTTCGACGCCACCGAACACCTTTTGGAGTATTCCCCATGCTTCGTATGATGTCTTAGCCGAAGCGACTATCTCGAATGTGACTTAAGCAAGACCTTGATATATTGTAAACATGGCCTTATTCTCCCTCTTACGTTGCTCTCTCAATTCATCATTCTCTTCCTTTGTCATCTCTGTCGTCGCTTTGGGTTGCTTGAACTACGTCAAGCAATCCCAAAAGGGTCTTCATTTGGATACATCATTTATCGTAGTTATCCTTCGTCAATCTTGGCACTTGCATGCTTGTCGATGCCATCACGATCTTTGGACTAGGCTCTGATATCACTTGTTGGTGTATGAATGTGTGTAAGAGATGTGGAGAGGGAATGGGAGACTTGTTGTTGTCAACTCAACTTGATGATTTCTTCTTCATTTGATCACATATATATAGGTACATATGGAAGACCTTAGATGCTTTGTATCTTTAAATACATATATTTCTTCTATCAAATGCATGTAACTCTAAATACATGAACTCACTAATGCATTAAACTTAAACAAGTTTACTTAATTTTCCAACATTTTTGTTATTCATTATCAAAGTAAAGGAACTTTTTGAGAAAAAAAAATTCATTATCGTAGATACTAGCCCGCACTACACGCACGCGGTAATTTCCTGACGATGATACCTGACATGATTAACTCGACTCCGAGTATAATACGATGACATGATTGATCTGATTTCAAATCTTAAAAATTTAGATTTATATGCTCGAGCGACCGGAAGACTTTTAATAGTGTTTTTGCTTCCGGTCGCGCAAGCATTTTAATTTAAATGATTAAGGTTTAAAGTCGGGTCAATCATGACCCTGTATGGTATTAATCATGTATGCGTGCTTAGCGCATGCTGGTTAACCGGTTAACTATGCATTCTAAATTTCTACACCATTCTTGAAGAGGTGGACAGCATAGAGACTAATTCCGCTGGACGCTATATGATGGTGACACCCAATAGCATCAAATGATGATGGCACAGGTTATATATACATATACATTAGTTAAAAGTTAAAGCTGGGTAAAAAAGACTCAAAACAGAAACTGCACTCAATACTATTATTCTGTTTGTCATCCTCCTCATCTCCTTTTTTATGAACTTTGCTAAAGATAAAGTAACACTTGCATTTCAAGATATTACGACCTGATTCTTCAATACACCAATCCTATAGTCCATTTCATGACCCAGCTTGAATGAACAAACATCAAGAACAAAGAAGCTTTATATATATATATATATAGATATACATCTGGAACTGGAAGAGAGAAAAACAAAAACAATCTCATTGTACATATATAATGTTCTAATTGATTCATTTGACCATCCTCTTCTTCTTCCCAAGAAGCCTAGAAGAATCGGCGAACCTGACCGAGAATGACCTGGAGACGTTATCGGGTTCTTCCCATACGAACCCGTGATCGAAGTTCAACATGTAAGAGTAAGAATCGTAGGGTTGGTTGAGTGAGGGTTTAGACTGGAGGATCTTCCTTCTCTTAAACTTTATCCATAGCCATAGATCTCTCCACCTGAGCTTCTTGGATGTCAAAGTAGTGGAGGAAGCTAGGCTGGATCTGTTCCGGCCGAGATGGATTATTTCTGAAGAAGTTGCCGAGTTACACTTGCACCAATTCCTGATGTCCATTGAAGCTAGTTAAGCTAGCAAGCACAGAAAGAAAGAATGAATGAGAGAGAGAGGTTATGAATATACAGAGGTAGGAGTTACAACTGATGGCAGTGGCAAACCAAACTGTTGGGGCCAAATATAGCTAGCTAACCCAATTCTATAAAAACACAGACTGACGTCTTTAAGAGATAGATATACACAAATTTCTCATGATTTTCTTCTTCTTCTTCTAAATTAACGTATACAGTTGGCAAATAATGTATAACATATTTGGTAAAGCGTTAATAATGAATGTATAACACTTACAATTTATTCTTTATATTTCTATGTTGTTACGTGATTTATAAGATAACATAACCACCAAGATACACTTGATATATCTTGACAAAATTGCTTAGGAACTTGGTTAAACTACATGCCCTTATATATATATTGCTCAATAATATATGTATCATGGCGGATTCTCTGCTGCGGTTCTAATCAAGCACGTGAAATGGATTCATTCATTTGTTTTATAATAAATAAATAAATATTGTATGCATCTCCAAATCAATGAATCCACCTCCATGTGACTGGGCGGCTCGATCAAGCCCATCTTGAATTTAGTCTAACTTTTATTTATTTCTTTAAAGGTCAAATTGCATAGACGTCTAATTTCTTTAAGGTCAAATTATGGTAATTTGCTAGCTTAAATTCACCCATTTCAACATTGGCAATTCATTAAAATGGTACTATTATACACAATAAAGGTAGGACATTTTTCAGTGGTAGAGACTTAAGTTCTACTTTTAAAGAAAATTCATATATTTTTCATACTCCTAATATGAAAAAAGTCTATATAGATTAAATACTCATGTTTTAAATTATTGCAAATATCAAAACCCATCAATTAAGTTTGAGAGTTTGACCAATTTGACAGATAAATATGTACAAAAGTGAAGAAAGTATAATTGTTTGAAATTTTAATTTGTTTTAGATCTTTTGAATTAGTCAAAATCGTTCAATTCTAGGCTAAACACTCGGAATGAGTACATACCGCTAGTCGTAATTTAATTGTCTACCTTCTATAATTTTTTTGAGATGGTAAAAGAGAAGTACATTTTTTATACTTGTATGCTAATTTAAATGGAAAAATTATAAATGTACCGATTTTTACTATCTAAGAAAAATAAAATAAAAATATATGCATACAAATAACTGAATGTTTTGAATTTCTGAATAATCATACACGTTAGTCAAAATTGTGATTTGAATGTTTGACACAAAATAGACTAACTTTGACAGATTAATAAAAAAAAAACTAGGAAAAAATAATTAATTAAAAATTTAGAAATTGTATATCACATGTAGGTCAGTTTAATATATTATACGTCGCTGTAAAAATATTATATTGTACAAAAATTAAAAACTATTTACGTGTTTTCCACATTAAAAATAATAATTCTTATAATATAATAAAATATAATAATTAAATTAAACAAAACTTTAATATACATGTATTAAAATATTAAAATATTGTTTAATAATATGATATTTTAAAACTCAAAGTTGATAGTTGTGTCGTGTGGTAAAATATAAAAAGTTAGCCAAAAAATTCTAAAGCTAATTGAAATTAAAAAGTACTGATTTTAGCTCGTGCCATTATTTAAATTATTTATTTAATATTCGAAATTACTGATTTATAAGTTTTTTTTATCTGACTTGATTAAAAAGAATTATATTATATTAAATATACACGAATCAAAGTGAGAAACCAACATAAATAGTACCAGTGTGAGTTCATACTAGTAGAAAACGTTTTAATTCTCACTCCACTCGATTATGACAAAAAAAAAAACTAGTGACATCCAATTACAAATATTAGATCTAGAAACTCTTATCGTGGAATTATGAACTTCTATTAGATTGTCAAGTTACTATTTAATCATTAATGATAGAAAAATGGTAATTAACGGTAGGAACTAGGAACTCTCTACTAAGATAATTTCACACCATAATACTACTAGTAACTAGGTGCTACCGTTGCAAGTGCTCTTAGGGGGTGTTTCGATGGACGTAATGGAGATTACTTGAAATGTGAGGTTATAAGCAGGGAAAAGTATGTAAAACATGAACTATGTTTAAAAATATGGTTTTTGGTACCAGCATGTTTTAGATGTATAACATGTTTCAAAACGATGGTAATTGGTACTTACTTCAATCATCCATAAAAATTATTGTTAAATACTTTTTAAATTTCTTGAATTAATTTAATTATTTTCTATATTGAAATCAGGACCTAATATTTATACTATAATGTTATAATAATGTCTCGACTCGATTGGGACTCAATTGATCCCCCAATCGGTTGAGTCCGGTTTGATTAATTGTAACATCATTATAAGACACTAAGACTTATTTTGATACTTTCAAAAGTAGTCGGTTAATTTTGTACATTGAAATGTATTTAACGATAATTTTGAACGACTGATTGAAGAAAATACCAATTACCCTCATTTTGAAACATATTGTACATTTTAAAACATGTTATTACCAAAAACTATCTTTTTCTAACATTTGTACGTTTTACATTTGTTTCCCTTATATGTAATATGAGCTAAATAATGTAATGTTAGATTGCAGTGTTTGGTTGTCATGTAACATGAAGTGTAATGTTAGATTACAGTGTTTTATATACTTTTAAAGTGCGTTGTGATATCAGTTTATGATTATTATATTCATATATATAAGTATACAATATCTTAATATTATAAGATTTAAACGAACATTTATTTTGAGAACAATTAGCTTACTTTTTAAACTTTATATTTTATGTTTAATATGTATAGTATATTCATGAACTAAAAATAATATTAAAACTAAATTTGCATAGCTATTTATCTTATTATTATTATAATAATGAGGTATGAAATATATAAATAATAGCACAAACATTGGTGGTATAGTGGTTAAGAACGCTTATCCGCACATGGTTTGGCTCTGAAGTCCCAGGTTGGAATCCCCTCTGGGGCATCACCTCGTGGTGACCTATCTAAAAAAACAGGTCTCGCCTGGTCCACGTACCTCGTATACAAGGAGACGAGTAGAACTGGATTTAAATAATCTTATATTATAATAAGTTGCAATGCACACATCCATTAAAACAAATTCTCAGCTCCCGGTAAGGACAGATTTGTATATGTGAATATGGGGCAAAATGACATCATTTAACACGACCGATGTATAAAAAAAATTAGTAATTACCGATAGTGATCCCATATAATAATTTTAAGGGATCTTATATAATAATAACAAAGGAAATTATTGACATGCAGTGATTAGTAGTTTAAGTAGTTTTGTGCGCGTAAATTAATTGCTTTATTTTTAATTTTTTTTTTTTGGCCAATGAACATTCATTACTAAAACAAGCATCCAGTACAAACGTTTAGGGGGAATAAACTCTCGATCCTTAGAGATTAACATTAAAAGAGAGGGCAGGGGTACAGAAATCCAATCGGAAGGACACGACATCTGTCTAGTCTGAATCGCTAGCCAATTCGCGTATTCATTTGCTTTTTTTCTAACAAAGACCATCTGGCGGAGTGAATGTGGGCAGCTATGGACTGGATATTGCGTACCTTTGTTTCTGTCCTCCATTCCATTTGATGTGTATCTCCATTAAGGCAAATGATTGCAGCCCTTGAGTCAGACTCAAAAATTACGTGGGACCATCCCCTTATGCAAAGTCATAAGAACCCCATCATGCAAGGCTTGTAACTCCAGCTCGAAGCATCCCTGCGCTACATCGTCTCTATTAAAACCCGCAATAACCTCACCCGTGTCGGTCCTAGAAATACCAGCTATTGCCCCTCGTTTCTCACGATCACACCACGAAGCATCACAATTCACTTTCACGGTACCCATAGGAGGAGGCGTCCATGTATCTTCACTTACCTGCAATGGGGCAGCTTGGTGTTGCTCGATCGGGTCGTTCCCAGCTCGCCTTGCCATCCAGTACTCATTCTGTTCAGTAAAGATCGCCTATGTCATGCGTATGGGGTTTGGAGTTGCATTGTTATACATGGCACGACACTGCTCTTTCCATATTTGCCAGCAAACTACACCGATAGGCGACAATCTCTCCATTCGTTCCTGTTTATTTAACGTCGGAGCATTCTTTACTGCAGCTAAGATCTCCGATATGTGACTCCCATGTAGCTCATCTTGACGTAAATGAAGTGCAGCAAACCACACCTGCTTAGCCCATTCACATCCAAATTGTTAAAAATAATAATAATAAATAAACTTGTATTTAGATGAATAATCTAGAGTTGAGTTAGTTGGGAGAGTCTCATTAAATCTAAGTAGTTGAGAAGTGACATTAATGCAAGTAGTTGAGAAGTATGTCTAGAGCTCTCCATTTGTACCTATAAATAGATGATGAGAATGAATGGAAATCACCAAGTTGAGAAGACAACACAACAAGTCTCTCATATCCTCTCCAACTCTCCCACTCTCACAAACACATATTCATACACCAACAAGTGGTATCAGAGCGGGGTTCAAAGATTGCAATGGCAACAACAAGCATGCAAGTGCCGAGATTGACGAAGGATAACTATGATAGGTGGTGTATACAAATGAAGGCCCTATTGGGATCTCTTGACGTGTGGAAGCTCGTGGAGACCGAGTTCGAGGAGCTCGAAGTGACGACGGAGATGACAAAAGAAGAGAAGGAAGAATTGAAGGAACAACGCAAGAAGGAGAAGAAGGCCTTGTTCACAATATATCAAGGTCTTGATGAAGCCACGTTCGAATTAGTTGCTCCGGCCAATACATCTTATGAAGCTTGGGGCATACTTCAAAAAGCGTACGGCGGCGTCGAAAAGGTAAATAAAATTCGCCTACAAGCTCTTCGTGCTCAATTTGAATCCCTCCATCAAGAAAAATCAGAATCTATCTCCGACTACTTCAGGCGGGTCGTTTCAATCGCGCATCAAATGCGAAGAAATGGAGAAAACTTGGAAGATGTTCGTGTCATAGAGAAGATCTTGAGATCCCTCGATCATAAGTTCGACCTTGTGGCCGTGGCAATTGAAGAATCCAAGGACCTAGAAGAAATGTCCGTCGAGCAACTAATGGGTTCTCTACAAGCCCATGAACAACGACTGTCGAAGAGAGGAGAATGTAAATCCTTGGAGCACGCTTTACAAGCAAAGCTGACGTTGAAGAATCAAGGTTCACGCGGCGGCTTCCAAAGAGGAAGATTCACAACACGGAGAGGAAGAGGTGGTCGAACAACAACCACCAACGAACCTGCTGATGGAGAATCAGGTGGACGAGGAGCAGGTCGAGGTCGCGGTCGTGGTCGAGGTCGCGGACGAGGTCGTGGTGGATGGATCAGATCGGAAATCCAATGCCACATTTGTAAAAAAAATATGGCCACTATGCAGCAGAATGTTGGTATAACACCGACAATGGTGGAGAAAAAGTGAATCTTGCGGAGAAGATCAACGGTGATGGAGTACTCTTGATGGCCTACGATGGAGCGGCAGAATCTGTCACATGGTTCATTGATACGGGAGCATCCAATCATATGTGTGGGCGAAAAGAATTGTTTGCGGAGCTTGACGAAAGGCGTAATGGACATGTTACCTTCGGTGATCTCTCTCGAAGGTAAAGGTAAAATTCTCTTCGCACTCAAGAATGGGCGGCAACTCTGCATCTCTGATGTTTATTATGTTCCCGATATGAAGAATAATATTCTAAGCGTCGGACAACTGCTCGAGAAAGGATACGACGTCCACATGAAGGATCACGCTCTTAGCATCCGTGATAAAAACAACAAACTTATCACGAATATAACCATGACTAAGAACATGATGTTTCCTCTACGGCTGAGCACACAAGAGGAGAATTGCTTGAAGGTTACCACCATGGACAGCTCATCTCTCTGGCACATCAGGTATGGGCATCTCAACTTTGAGGCGTTGAATCTACTGGAAAGAAAGAACATGGTACGAGGCTTGCCGGAGGAGGAGTTCCGAAAGAATTCTGGGGAGACGCGGTTGCATGTGCCGTTTACTTACTCAACCGTTTTCCTACGAAGAGGATTGGAGACATAACGCCGGAGGAAGCATGGAGCAAGCGCAAGCCAAGTGTCGAGCATCTTCGTGTCTTCGGATGAATTGCATATGCAAAATTGCAAGAAGAAAAGCGGACGAAGCTCGAGGACAAAAGTATGAAGTGTGCCATGCTCGGCTACGCAGAGAACTCCAACGGCTACAAGTTATACAATCCTGTCACAAAAAGGGTTGTAATGTCGCGGGACGTCAAGTTTGATGAGGAGCGAGCATGGAATTGGGAAAACAACAACCAGCAAAAGGAGATCTTAGATGCGGAGGAGTTGGAGCAATAGAGTGTCCGAAATGAAGAAGTTCGGGAGCCAACTTCACCCACAAATGCTGGAGCCCAATCAGAAGGAGAAAGCTCAAGTGAATCACCCGTGAGGAAGACAAGGAGGATTCGGGATATATATATACCTCTACGGAGGAAATTGATGTAAATGATGAAGAACTATATGGTAACCTTTGTCTCTTCGCAGGATATGATCCATTAACATTTGAAGAAGCCTCTAAGGAGACAAAATGGAAGAAGGCGATGGAAGAAGAGATTATGTCCATTAAGAATAACAAGACTTGGGAGCTTACTTCACTCCCTCGAGGTCATGATGCCATCGGAGTCAAATGGGTGTACAAGACGAAGACAAAGGCGAATGGAGAAGTAGACAAATACAAAGTAAGGCTTGTCGTGAAGGGATACAAATAAAAGTTCGGGATCGACTATGAAGAAGTCTTTGCACCGGTGGCCCGGCTAGAGACGGTAAGATTACTCATTTCACTTGCCGCTCAAAAGAAGTAGAGAATATTCCAAATGGACGTGAAATCAGCATTCCTGAACGGGAATCTCGAAGAGGAAGTCTATGTAGAACAACCGCCTGGGTTTATCGTCAAAGGCCAAGAAGACAAGGTGTATCGACTGAGAAGGGCACTTTACGGCTTAAAACAAGCTCCAAGAGCGTGGAATTCCAGAATCAACGACTACTTCATACAAAGTGGTTTCAGTCGGTGCCCGTACGAACATGCTTTTTACTCAAAGACTAACCCCCGTGGAGATGTTTTGATTGTCTGTTTGTATGAAGAGGATTTAGTGTTCACCGGAAACAATCCCGCCATGATTCAAGAGTTCAAGCAATCCATGGAGAAGGAGTTCGAGATGACTGACATGGGCCTTATGGCCTATTTCCTCGGCATTGAAGTGCAGCAAGGAGAAGATGGGATATTCGTCTCACAAAAGAAGTACGCGCGAAGATTTTGAAGAAGTTCTCAATGGAAGAATGTCAGCCGTTTGACACCCCCGTCCAGTGTGGAGTGTGATTTACGAAAGAAGTAGAAGGAGAGCTGGTGTTTCCGACTCACTACAAGAGCCTCGTGGGATGCTTACGCTACCTGACGTGTACTCGGCCCGACATTCTCTTTGGAGTAGGTTTGGTGAGTAGTTACATGGAGACTCTGAAGACCTCT
This sequence comes from Clarkia xantiana subsp. parviflora, assembly GCA_036873135.1. Taxonomy (NCBI): domain Eukaryota; kingdom Viridiplantae; phylum Streptophyta; class Magnoliopsida; order Myrtales; family Onagraceae; genus Clarkia; species Clarkia xantiana. Next base: position 22,979,963 of record JAPTYO010000008.1, on the reverse strand, counting down.
CACATGAAGGCATCCAAGCGGATCCTCAAGTACGTGAAGGGAACACTCGAGTATGGGTTATTTTACTCATCAAAAGAAGACGTGGAGCTTGCCGGATTTTGCGATAGTGATTGGGATGGATGCTACGACGATTGGAAAAGCACAACCGGGTTCGTCTTCTACCTTGGAGGTACGGAATTTACTTGGTCATCAAAGAAACAACCAATTGTTGCGTTATCTACTTGTGAAGCGGAGTATGTAGCTGCATCATCATGTGTATGCCATGCTATATGGCTAAGAAGATTATGGGAGGAGCTCAAGGTGCAACAAGAAGGCCCAACCAAGATCCATGTCGACAACAAGTCCGCTATTGCCTTAGCCAAGAATCCAGTTCATCACGAGAGGTCCAAGCACATCGACACTCGGTTCCATTCCATTCGAGAACATGTCAAGTCCAAGGAAGTGGAGCTCGTTTATGTGAAGACCAATGATCAAGTTGCTGAAATTTTTACAAAGGCTCTCAAGATCGACATCTTTCAGCACTTACGTGAAATGCTCATTTCACGACATCACCGAAATTGAAGATACAAGTTTAAGGGGGAAGTTAAAAATAATAATAATAAATAAACTTGTATTTAGATGAATAATCTAGAGTTGAGTTAGTTGGGAGAGTCTCATTAAATCTAAGTAGTTGAGAAGTGAAATTAATGCAAGTAGTTGAGAAGTATGTCTAGAGCTCTCCATTTGTACCTATAAATAGATGATGAGAATGAATGGAAATCACCAAGTTGAGAAGACAACAAAACAAGTCTCTCATATCCTCTCCAACTCTCCCACTCTCACAAACACATATTCATACACCAACACAAATATCATGTGGATTTCAGTCTCAATAGCATCACAGAACGGACACTTATCCTCCACATTAATCCCTCGATATCGTAGGTTTGCCCTAACCGCCACCGCCTCAGAGTTAAGCTTCCATACAAAGGCACGTACTTTAGGATTTACTCCGGTCGCCAAAATATCTCTCCACTTAAGACCTGGGATCCCAGTTTGTGAGTTTAATATAAACCTGTCAACCTCACCATCTGGGCATGTAAGATTCATATAAGCAGATTTTACAGTGAGAGCACCATTTCTAGTGTGTGGCCATATGGATTTATCTCGGCACGGCTCGTACGGCAGCGGGATACGGTTGATAGCTGCTAGTTGATCTGTTGGGACGTGCTGCTGCAGCGATGTAAGATTCCAGCTCGTTCGATTAGCATCTATAACTAATGATACAAGTCGAGGTTGATTGACATGCAGTGTCGTTGCTGGTGTATGTAATCTAAAGTGAGGCAACGATGGAACCCATGCATCTTTGTAAATATCAACACTCTCACCGTTCCCTATCTTCCACAAGCCATTGTCCATTAACACGTCCCTCCCTGCGAGTAGGCTTGTCCACGCCCACGATGCTCGGGCACCCTTCTTGGCCTCTTGAAATTGATCCCTTAATAAGTACAACCCCCTCAAAATCTGAACCCAATAATCGCCGGGACATTGGATTATTCTCCATGCCATCTTCATTAGCAAAGCGATATTATATGCTTGTAATTCTTTGAAACCCAAACCTCCACAGCTCTTCGGTTTGGTCATCGTATCCCAACTCTTCCCGTGCATCTTTCTCTCCCCGTCCCGTTGTCCCCATCAAAACCGAGCAATGATTGCATTAATTCGCGCACACCATGTCTTCCGAGAATAAAAACACTCATTGTGTATGTCGGCATTGCCATCACCATTGATTTTATAAGGACATCTCTCCCCGCATTATTCAGAAGCAATGATTTCCAACCTTGAATTTTCGATACGATCCGCTCCTTAAGATACCCAAGCGCCTCCCGTTTAGATCTTCCCCAGATGGTCGGTAAACCGAGATACTTTCCTGGGTGTCGGACTGCCCTAATCCCCAACGTTCGCTCCACATTTCTTGTACCATGTCGAACGTTTGAGCCAAAATAGACATTTGACTTGTCCAAGTTCACCCGCTGGCCCGATGCATCACAATAAGACCTCATAATCTGTCTAAGAACACTCGCATTTTGGGTTGTCGCCTTGATAAAGAAGAGCGAATCATCAGCAAAAAAGAGATGGTGTAACATAGGACAAGCTCGCTTCATACGAATCCCTCCAATGAGCCTCAATTTGCCTTATTCATGATCATCCGAGATAGGACGTCCATGGTTCAAGTTTCACTCTGTTTTTTTTAATGTTTCTTAATTATTATTTCTTATTCACTTCAAGCTCCTCATTTTCTTTTATGTTTCTTCTTTCTCTTCATAAGTCATTAGCAAAAAATTCTTACAATTTTGAAAGTCGGTTTTTTACAATAAAAACATTATTCATTTTTATTTATCTCATTTTTAATTGATTATTTCTTATTTTGATTGACCTGGAAAACAGTTGTAATTTTTTTTATGTTCTCCATATTTGTATTGAATATAATTGATATTTTAAGTCCTTATTAATTATGAGTATATATATATATATATGGGTTAAAGAGTCTTTTAGTGCCATATGTTTGGTCACTGTTGTTTTTTGGTGCCACATGTTTTATTTTGTAGGTTATTGGTGCCATATGTTTGCATTTTGTAGACTTTTGGTGCATCAGTTAGTCAACAGTTAAGTTTGACCGTTAAATAGTTTTATTTTGTTCAATTTAGTCCTTAATTTTTTTTCCGGCCACCGCCCAAAATATTACGGTCACCACATAAGGCCGCCAAAACCCACACAAGGCCGCCGAAACCCACCCAAGCGCACTGGTGACCACCAATCGGGGCCGGACGACTCCGATCTGGAGCTCTATGGCCCCGACCTGAGTTACAGAGCTTCGATCTGAGTTCTGTGGCTCCAGTCTGGGTCGCAGAGCTCCGGCTCTGTGGCTCCAGTATGGGCCACAGAGCTCCGACCTGAGCCATAGAGCTCCAGATCAGAGCTTTGTGGCTCCGACCAGAGCCACAGAGCTTCGATATGGAGCTATGTGGCTACGACCTGAGCCACAGAGCTCCGATCAGAGCCCTTGGTGGCCCAATCAGGGTCGAACGGCTCTAGTCGGAGCCCTCTGGCCCCGATTGGTGGTCCCCGATGGGCTTGGATCAGTTCTAGAGGCCTTGTGTGGTAGTCAGCGGCCTTGTGTGGTGGCTGGAATATTTTGGGCGGTACCCGAAAAAAGATTAGGACTAAATTGAACTAAATAAAACTATTTAACAATCAAACTTAACCATTGACTAATGGATGCATCAAAAGTCTACAAAATGCAAACACATGGCATCAATGTGGCACCAAAATCCAACAGTGGCCAAACATATGGCACCAAAAGACCCTTTAACCCTATAAATAAATAAATAAATATATATATATATAATTGTACTTAACAATTTTATTAGGAAAAAAAGTTATTACTTTAATACGAAATATTCTTTAATTCAATTGATTTATTTAGCTTAAAAAAATTATTTTGCACTCACTAACCCGTGTTGCTGGATTCTGTCACTGTCCCCGCCGTCTATCAGTGACGTTCCTTGTAGCAATGAGAGTGAATGCCTAAAGTAGGCTTGATTGCCAAACTTATTCCCAAACTAGACTTCTTTAGAAACTAATTCTCAAACTAGTTTTTTCTATTTTATTTTGTTATTTATATTTTTTACTTTACATCCCAAAGTTTATATATTGTTACAATTGATCCTATATCGAAATACAATACAAGAAATATATGAAAAAATATGAAAAATTAAGGTGATTATATATAAAAGTTATAAACTAAAAAATAATAAATTATTAAAAGTGAAAAAAATCAACAAAAAAATGCGGTGATTACAAAATGTGAAGAAACTAAATGTTGGTGATTTTTAAGTATGAAAATATAAAAATAAAAGGGTACATATACCCTAAATAAAACATGTTAATTTTGTAAAATCATATAAAATTTGTGACTGGAAAAATAACGGATAAACTAATTTAAATTTGAAAAATCAATACAATAAATTTAAGAATGGATTTTAATGAGTATATTTTTTTCATGCTTTTAATGAATGTTTTTTATATCATTATATGTTTGTTTCAAAACTTATTTATCTTTGTCTTTTATCTTTTAATTTCACATATTCTTTTAAGAATTAAGATCTACAAAAAAAATGTTTATTTGATTAATTTTTAGTGTACATTTTCATCATTTACCTTGATTAATTATTTTGTATTTCCATATTTATTCTTTTCACACATTTAATTTTCTAAATTTTTCAAATGTTTCTTACTTTTTTGTAATATATTTTCTTTTAGGGTTCATTTGTAACATAATATAAACTTTAGGATATAAAGTAAATAATATATATTATTAAAAAAATAAATAAATAAACTATTTTTAAAATTAATTTTTAAAGAAACATAGTTTGAAAAATAATTTATTGGAAACCTAGTTTGGACATTTTATGATTGAATTTGGGAAGCTTAGATCGGCAAATCATGATTCATCATCATATAATAATATATCAATACGTCTAAATTCCAATTAACCAATATCTAATGGAGTTTCAGAATCATGTGGAATATGCTCAGAGGTTGTCTGACATGACATGCATGCCCCACCATCAATCAACGGTCAGACACTGTTTCCTTATCATGATAATGAATTTAGTATTTGAAATAGACTTTTTTTTTTTTTGGTTAAGAATTTAAATAGAATGTGTAATTTATAAGTGGTAGTTTCTTCTAGGGAAATGGACTACTTGAAAAACAGCGTCTAAAAATGCCTAATGCAATCTGCTTATATCTAGTTGCAAACCACATGTAGTAGTGTGGTTTATCGGTTTTTACTTCATCGCATTAATCAAATAATATGAGTTTAATTTTCGCTAATTTCTATTAGAATGGAAAAATATTCATAATCAACATTTTACTTCGGGTTTGCAATAAGTCACAGGTATCTACCAATCCGTAGGTACCTGTGTCCCGATTTCGACCTGTCGATCCGTGACCCGCTACGGGTTTAAGGTCATGGTGCCCTGCCGACCCGCCCAGCGCATTCATTTTACATATATATATATATATATATATTTAATATATGTGTATTATATAAAACTATATGCATAATATTAGGGGTGGCAATTCGTGCTATCGTGCATGTCAGTGATGGAGTCGTGCTAAACTTACTGAACACGAACACGCACGATAAGCTTATCGTGCCACATTTTACAAACACGAACACGGCACGAATGTTTTCGTGCGTGTTCGTGTTGTGCTATCGTGTTGTGAAGGATATACGAGATCTTTGAGCAAAAATAAAAATAATGAACTTCATATATAAAAAAAACCATGAATTAATATGTTACCATTTATAAGTTATTAATATAGAGTTTACAAACACTAAATATTAAACCAATAATTGAATGTAATAGATAAGATTTGCTCAAAAAATACTTAAGATTTAGTCTTATTAGCACAACTTTATCGTGCGTGTCGTGTTATGATACCCAAACACGAACACGGCACGGAAGTTATATCGTGTTAATCGTGTTCGTGCTATCGTGTTATCGTTCTGTTATATGCTAGCACGAACATGGTTTTTTTCGTGCGTGTTCGTGTCGTGCTATCGTGCCGTGTCACAAATTGCCAGCCCTACATAATATAACAAATAGTCAAAATAACAGTGGTTCTAATAAGTTTGATGATTTAGATTTGGAGTTAAATTTGTAATTTATTATTCGAATTTGAGGTTGAATTTGGATACAACATAAAATTTAGAATTTCAAGTTTGAAATGACAAATTATGTCCTATATGGGACGACCCGCCTCGCCTCGAAAATGCATGGGACGGGTCCAGGTCGACCATGTCGATCCGCGGGGCGGGTCCGAAGCTGGTGATACCCGCCTCGTTGACACCCTAATTTTACTTAATTAAGGGTCACCTCCTAAGACCACTTTGCAAAAAAAAAAAAAAAAAAAAATATATATATATATATATATATATATATAGTAAGAGCATCCACAATGGTTTACATAAATTGTATTCTTTAAAGTTGCCACATAGACATTTATGTACACTTTAAGTAATACGTAAAGTTAAGACACACGTAAAAAATATTTTATCTGCAATCGTATTACTTAAACGTATTCCTTAAATATATTTTATTATTAAATTTTCCAACAACCGCCAATAAGATATTAACATTAATTATAAAATAAATTAATTTATAATAAAAAATTGGTTACGTAATACATAGTGCATTACTTAAATTTAAGGAATGTTTTATGTAAAAACATAAATTTACGTGTGGGTCCCATATTTAAGGAATACTATGTAAAACCACTGTAGATAGTTTTTGTTGCTTTACTTAAATAAACATGTAGGACCCACGTTTACGTAATCTTTACGTAATACCACTGTGGATGCTCTAACATACGGATATTATAGTTTTGTTATAGTCTGTTCCCATTATAAGGAAATATATTACAATATATTTGAAAATGAATGAAACTGATAGTTATGTTCAAAATTGGAGTTAAATGCTTTCCAAATTTAAAAAACAAACAAAATACTTTTTTAATTGTCAAAATTAAGCCCAAATAACTTATAAGAATGTTACAACGGAGTCTTGAGTTGATTAGGAATCAATTGGCCCACAATTAGTTGGGATTCATTGGACTAAATTATATCACTTAAGTCATTAGGGCTTAGTTACGATATTTAGAAAAGTATTTTGTTAATTTTATAAATTTAAAATGTACTCAACGAAAATTTTGATATGATTGAGGAAGGTACTCATTACCATAGGTTTTTAAATATATTGTATATTTTAAAATATGCCGATACAAAAAATAATTATGTTTAAAACATATTATTTTTATGCATTCTTGATTTTTACTCTTACAAAATGTTTAATCTAAAAAAAAATGAAAGAGAAAGAGAAATTGAAATTGAAATCTATGAATTGTATATTTAAGGGTTTTTCTACCATGTTCCAAGAGCACCATGCTTTTTGTTTTTTTATTAATAGGGTAGACTTAATTGTAACATATGTAAAATTTTAAAAATATGAAAAAATATGAAATTTTTTAACCACACCTAATATTTGCATCATACTATTAATAATATCAATTTCCCTCTAGGATTCACTTTTAGGGCAATAGAAAAATACAAAAAAAATTACCAAAAACATGGTGCTCTTGGAACATGATAGAAAGACCATATATTTAAAGTACAAATGCAAATCACTCATTTACTTTTAAATATATAATAATATATACTTTTATTTATTTATTATAAATATTACTTAAATATTATTTGTAAAACCAATAATTATTATACAATATAAATATATATATATATATATAGTCAAAGCTTCCGAATAATTACTGTTTTTTATATTTTTTTAACAATTTTGTAAATGAAGAAACACGAAGGAACACTATAATTTGAGATTATCAGATATATAATAATACTAGGTGCATTTTCCCGCGCATCGCACGGGGTTACTTACCAAATATGTATAATTAACGAACTAATATTCGATGAAATTTATACTGACTATTTGTAATATGTTGGAACACTATTTTTAAATAAAATATCAGTCTAAAATTTGAAAAAGTAAACGAAAGACTGAAAATTTTGAACCATAAAATACCATTACGAAAGTTCACAAATAAATTGTAGATGCCCGTATGCATGCTACCTTTGGTCGTCGGATCTGTGTCAAACGTTTGTTCTGTAAGCATATGGGTGACGGACGCCGTAACTGGAAGCTCATTATATGTATATGTGTTGGATTACGGGGACGTAATACTACGGAATGCTAAACGTGTACAAGTAATCTAATTACGTAGCGGAATAATGTACACATACATCAATAGCTTTCCTGCCCAAGAACGTTGTGGAGGGAGTTCTGATCCTCCGGTCGGAACCCATACACGTTCTTCGTGTTAAGAAGTCCTACGCGGTATAAGCTCCACAGCGAATCCTCTGATCGATTCTTCAACGGGGACAGAACCTCGGACTGATGTGCACCGAAAATCTCAAGTAAGGGTGAGAGGGTTTCTCTCAAGTTCTTCAATGGAGGGAATTATTAATTTGATTGATGTGTTAAACCTCTTAGGAGACCCCCTATATATAGCATTGGTGGAGTGGACAAAAGTCCACTCCAACCAATGCGGTACATGGTGCGGCCGAACCATGCTAATTAAGGGGGAGGCCCAATTTTGGGCCTCCTGTGTCAATTAGGGATTGGGTCTGACCCAATTAACCTAATGTGACAATTACCTAATTAACTTAGGTAATTTCCTTAACATTGACGGGCTACCAATTACGACGCCACGTCACCACATGCTAACAGCTCCCACTCGCCGGAATGGGAGGGTGCCTGTTAATTTATTGTCATCCAATATCATCAACATTTCAGTCTTCAGTCATTGTCTCTGTCCCCGAATAGTTCATACGAGGTTTGCCGTGCGACCGGCGGATACGACGGGCATCGTGCTACTCATCTGTTAGGAGTGTTGTAGCGCCCGTAGAACGTTGATTCCCTTTCGTAAATCAATCCTGTCAAAAACAAAATATGTACCACACTGTATCCTTTGTCAACTGATAATTCTCCAATTGCCTAGTTTTCCACATAAGAATACTTCTCCATGGCATCCGTACAAGTGTTCACAACCTTCAACTAATATCCGGTTGGTGGCCACCTAGTGAACACAGGAGTCGGTGAATTATAGGTGAACATGACCATCCACATTGCTTATACCCTTGGTCTAACTCAACTGGTTTCCAAAGACGTGGTCACTTGGTCGTTTTCTTTGGCTCTACGCTCGTACGCCGGGAATCGAACATTGAGCTAGACTTTAGGTATAAGTTTTGAGTCCGAGAGGATACTTTGGGTGCCTCTTCATAAGACACCCGGGATCAATCACACGCTCAAGGTGAAGATGTATGCACCATTTGAATCACAATGATTCTAGTTAGTACAACCGAGCATGACCCTGTGGTCGAACATGGCACGCGTAGTATGAAGCACGCGTCGATAGCACACCTGGACAAGCCATGGGTGGCATATGTCAATCATGCTATCGCAGAGTCTTTCATCTGGCCCTGAATGTGATTTTAATGATGGACAGAGTCCAACACGGAGATTAAGTCATGCTTTAAGCGTGACCAAGTTAATGTTTCATTTAACCAGGTTTATCCCCCTGGTTCTTAGCCAATCTAGTTGTGGTAGAGGATCCCCTCTCCTACAAGATGACAGTGCATGTGTGACGAGGCAAGGTTCACATCCGACATAATTTTGGTGGAAGAGTTTTACTTCTTCCTACGACTTAGTTTATAGACCGAAAAATCCAATGTTATTTATCATTATGACGTCGATAGATCATATACTCAATTTGTAATTCTTTTATTCAATCGAAATATTATTTCATATGTCAAAATGCCATCACTCATACAAGCCACTTATTAAGCCCTACGTAATCCAAGCAGTTTTACGTGCTTTACGAAAAATTTTCTACGTAATGGCTTAGTTAATGGGTCTGCGACCATATTGTCTGTGGGAAAGTATTCTAAAGCGATTATATTGTCTTCCACAACTGATTTGGCATAATTGTATTTCACATCAATGTGTTTGGTCCTACTATGGTACTTTGGATTATTAAATGCTGTAATGGCTGCCTGACTGTCGGAGTATACATTCACAGGTTTGCTCTTCTTATCAGTGCCAATTAATGCAGTAAGAAGCCTTTTCAGCCAGAGTGCTTCTTGTGTGTTTTTTGAAAGGGCAACGAATTTTGATTCCATAGTGGAAAGCGCGACTCAAGATTGCGTCTTGCTTACCCATGATATGGCAGCATTAGCAAGGTGGAAAACTCCCCCTTTGGTGGGCTTACGATCGTCCGGATTGCCACTGTGGTCGGCGTCACTACAACCAGTCAATTCGATTTGCCTGCCCTTATAGCACAGAACGTAGTCGGCAGTACCTTTCAGATATCTTATAATTCTTTTTACGGCATTTAAACGTTGATAGCCAGGATCTGATTGGAATCTTGCTACTAGGCCCACAGCGTAACAGATGTCTGGCCGAGTACATAGCATTGCGTACATTAGACTTCCTACCATGCTTAGGTACTCTGCATTCTTCATCTGTTCACGCTCCTGCTGGTTTTTCGGGCCATCACGCTTTGACAGCGCGCACCCGAACACAACCGGCATATTCACGGGTTTAGCATCGAGCATTCTGAATCTTTTCAACAGTTTGTTGATATATGATTCTTGAGACAGGCACAATCTCCGGGCGGTACAATCTCGGGAAATTTTAATGCCTAAGATGTACGTGGCCTCTCCCATGTCTTTCATCTCAAATGCTGATGATAACCAGGACTTTGATTTATTCATGAAACTCACATCGTTTGCAGCAATGAGTATGTCATCCACGTATAAGGTTATGATGACATGTTTAGACCCGGAGGTCTTGGTGTAAACGCAGGGATCCTCGTGAAGGTTCACAAATCTGTTTCCGACGATTTTCTCGTGGAATCTGCGCTACCATTGCCGAGACGATTTTTTAAGACCCATAAATAGATCTTTGGAGTTTGCAAACTTTACGTTCTTTGCCAGGAGTAATAAAACCCTCTGGCTGCTCCATATAGATCTCTTCCTCCAGGTTTCCATGGAGAGATGCGGTCTTTAACATCCATTTGATGCAGGCTCATGATCGAGGCTTGCAATAAGGGCAAGGATGGCCCTAACTGTGGTGTAACGCACAGTTGGTGAGTATGTTTCATCAAAGTCCTCTCCGTGAATTTGGGTATATCCTTTCGGAATCGTTCGAGTTTTGCACCACTCAAATTTTCCATCAGTAGTGAATTATAAAATTTCACTTTCTAGCTCTGTGGTTAGCAGGTAAATCAACTGAAGACCAAAACCGAATACGTTCTAATTTAGGCATTTTCATCCTCCATTGTTTTCCTCTATTCCGACGTTCGAGGTTCTTCCAATACTTGCTGAACCGTCACTGGTTCGTGAACGAATGTCTCACTTGATGGGATACTTCTGAAAAGAAGTTCGTTGCCTTAGATTAAGTCTAGGCTCGATAATCTCATCTTAAGTATGCTCGTTACTCCCACTCGGAATAATGCTTCTTTTCGGAGCATTACTCCCATTGGGAACAATGGCGGTGCTTGAACTTTTGGTCTACAACTTTCTTAGAATGACCTCTTGGTCTCTGGATTTTACCTCCGATATTTATTCTTTGATTACTAGGATCTGGAATCAAGTTAGTCATTTCCTCCCACTAGGAATAATGGGGAGTTGCGACGACTATTGGATTTTCATCCAATGGTTCAGCATTATGATTATCAGGTCCGACTTGATTCGCATTAACATTTAGTGATGATTATGTGAGGGAGAGTGAGCCCTCCCACTGGATTTATTATGAGGACGTTTCCGTCATCATTTACCATGTCATTCACTAATGCATTCACTAATGCTATATCATTCTCCCACTCGAAGTAAGTGGGACTTGAGAATCTCTGTTATCCATTTTGATCCGATCAGTACTTTAGTTCGTTTCGTTCCGTAAAGCATTGGAAGCATCCTCAAATTTCTATAATGTGTCATTTTCGACCACGTTACTATTAATCCAAGCTAATCTTAAACTTGTATTCTTTAAGAGTAGACCGTACTCTTGATAAATACATGTTTAATGTGCAAATTAATCCTGCTTTATGATAAGGTTTCACCCGTATCATTTCTTAGCTTTTAAGGTAACGCTCCAACCGATTTTATTGGAACATAGTTTTACATTAATATGAAATCAACTTAATTTCATTCCATAGGAACAATTAATGTTGAGTTCTAAAATAATGTAATTTTAAACTATGTTTCTCGAAGTATTTAATAATATGATTGCTTAGCCAAACTTATCGTTAAAGGCTTATAGTGGGAGTATCATTTTACTGACTACTTCCTTTCGTTTACTAACTCATCCAGAGACTTGTCCACCTCATGGACTATGCATTTGAGCTTTTTGTTAATGCTATAGTTGATATTGCTCGATCGTAGTAGCATTAAAGCATACTTCTTCTTGACTATAGTAGTCATCAATGAGTTATTTCCAAGGAATCATAAACGAAAATTAGCATTCATACATTAAAACACTTCATTATTAAATTTGTACTTTAAAACGATGTGTTCCGTCTTTCGAGGTACACGCGCGTATGGCGCATAAAACCAGTTTTATTCCGTGGTTTAAATAGTTTCATTTTCAAATTTAACTTAATCGGTTTGAACATGTTTTAATTATTACGCAAATAATTGTTTTAAATGGAGTACTAATAAATAAGGATGAAATTAACAGTCGGTTCGTTTTACGACTTTATGCAATCGATGGATGTATTAAAATGATAGTTCGTTATTCACGATTAAGAGGCAAGTGTTTTGACTTAATCCAATCTTCTTACCGATGGATTTTCTGTTTTAGTTATTCATTCCGGATCGATCCCGTTTAACCGGGTCGATTAATTTTGATAAGTAGTCCAATTCATGAACTGAATGGTTACTACTTTATTCAATAATTCCGAATCATCATTAACTAAATTTAAACATATAAACGGGTAAATAGGGATTCTTAACAAAAATAATGACAAAGTTTCCGGATCAATAACTGCAGCCACGGCAAAGAAAGTTATATAAGGCAGGTAGTCTTTAACCACGTTTGAGCAACCCACCTGAAAATAAATTCAAAACTGAATTATGTCAGATGTTTATTCATCAGATAAAAAGTTTCACCGTTTTATGTATTGTTGTAAACGAGGCGTACCTTTTACAGTACATAAATCAACAGTGGTTGTCGCACCGGATTTTCGTTTAGACCTTTTATTGTTGGGTCTATCCAATCAATTCCGAAGTCCAGCAAATCTGGCATCGGACAATTCGGGAAGTTTGAAGATCTTTTCATCTTTATGGTCGGCATCATATAAGTCAATTGTTTTTTTAATTGCTGAGATAAGACGTGTAATTCTGTTATCATCAGCAAACCATCAAAGAGGAAACATCTCCATTACTTTCCGAATTCCCGCCCATTCATCGGCGTCGAGAACAGTTTTTATCCCATTATCCTTGCATAGAATTTCATGGTATGTGGCCATCAATTCTCTTGCTTCGGCTGCCTTCCCCTTCCCGTAGCGAAGGTGTAAGGTGCACCAAAGATGCAATGCGCTCTTTTGAATAGTCATTTCCTCTGTTTCAGCTGTCAGATGTGGGCAGATTATTTTTCGAGCTCTTTGATCCCTCCATAACTTGTCTTTATTATTGTATTTGTAAGGTGTCCCTCCCTCATTTGTATGTATACGTTGACATTTGGATCGATACGATCCTCGACTCCCGCAGGTATCAGGTCACATTCAACACTAATTTTCCAATCATCATAATTAATATCATCCAGTTTGCATATTTTCTTAAAACGATCTAATCGAGCCATTAGAACTATTACAATGAAAATCATGCAAAGTTAGGGAGACAATAAAATTTTGACAGAATGTCGGATTATCTATTAAGATGGAATACGACGAATAGTGATTCTTCAGTCACTAAACCAAACCGACCGCCAGTAAACCGAGGGAAGGGGGTGTTTTGAAAGAGTTCACACTATTGTCGTCTTCAATCCAATAGATCAGTCTTTTGAAAACGGTTATTATATTGCAAATTACCGGAACGGGAATTTTCAAATAAGCATACCCGATCTTGGCTTTCCCATAGCCCTTTTTGATTTTGTAAAAATTATCCGATAATTTACGCATGCATAATACTATATCACGCCATAAACATCGAACAAACCAAAATAACATGCTTATGCGTCATGCGTCTAATGTTCCTTAGCATAAATAATTCTACTTAAAGTAAATTACCACATGCTTTCATTCATGAACATTCTAGCATACGTGTCAAAACATTCAACTTCCGCATACATCATGCATAATTGGCGACTGGTATTTTCAGTTTTTTTTTTTTAAATGTTTTGAAAATATTAGGGGCTGACTTGCAATTCATGCTTGCAATCTATCATGCGAAATTTCTAGACATGGATTCTAGGCAATTTCAATCAGCATAGCATGTCTATCCTATTGCGCATACCATATATTTAAATCCCAGAACTCAATACTCGCAATTTATTATCCAGCTAGCTTGACTAAGTCAAGACGAAAGTTCTAATATATATTGCAGAAAGTAAACAATTGCAATTCAGCCCACTAATTTAATCCAGTCCCAAAAACATGCATATCCGAGATCCATCCCCATAATCATAACCGGGTAATAGAGTTTTATCCGAAAACGTGTTAAAACGTAAACCCTAAGAGCAATGTTTAGGTTAACTTTTAAAGTTCGAAAACATTTTGGATTTAAAATTTGACATCCTATTTTATTGAACATTTAAAATTTCCGAAAAATTTGAAAATTTGGTTCGGTCCAATTTAAAATCCGGTCTGATTCGGTCTGATTTTAAAATCCGGTTTGGTCCGAAACGGTTCAATAAAATAAGATTGTGGTTCGGTTCATCACTCAAAACCGGTTTGGTTTGGATTCACTTAGTTACTTTGGTCGGAACCGACCCGACTAGGTCGACCCGATTAAGAAAACCCGGATTGGTTTAACCCGTTCCGGTTTTGCAAATTGGACCGACCCGATAAACTCATAGGGTTCGGCCGAAACATTTCTTTTTTGGGCTAAATAGAGTTTTAAAGTCCACTAAAAACTTAACTTAGCCCACAAGAAACATTAATTATGTAAAATAATTTCCAATATTGCTAATATATATATAAAATTCGGCACTTATATATATATATATATTTTTTATGAAAACACTTATATATTATTAATATATATAAATATTGTCAAGATTCTATCTTTAGATGTAAATCAATTAACAATATAAATATATATATAATATATATATATATATATATATATATATATATATACACATATAATTATTGTCAAATATATATTTAGGGATAAAATATATATACAATGTATTTTCTTAATCTTTTTAAGTAACAAAATCCTATCAATATATCTTTATCCCTATCTTTTAGCTAAATATATTGATAGTTTATATATTTTACTATATTATGTGAATTTTCTTTATCTTTCCAATTTATAGATATATTGTCTCCTTTTAATAAAAATTAAAATATGGTAACAAATATATCTAACCTAGGCCGGCCGAATTTTTTTTCTTGCACCCTAAGAAATTAAATTTTTTACCTAATAATTCACCTAGGGTTTCGGCCATAACACCAAAATTGGAAAAATTGTCAAATTTTAAGATCAAACACTACTATGATCATGAATCCAAAAAGTGTTCTTGATAAAACTCATCGTGTTCTTGAAGATCATGAACATCAAACTTAAATTTAAACAAGAATTTTCCGTTTTGATCTCTAAAAACATGTTCCGAAAATTTTAAGTTTTTAAAGATCAAACATATGAAATTTGTTTAAAAATTTCGGATTACTCATGGTGTTCATCATAAAAATTTCGGTTTTTATAAAAAAATTAAGAACATCAGTTTATCAAAATTTCAAGAACTCCTAACCTTGCTCTGATACCACTGTTGGATTACGGGGACGTAATACTACGAAATGCTAAACGTGTACTAGTAAGTAATCTAATTACGCAACATGTACACATACCTAAATAGCTTTCCTGCCCAAGAACGTTGTGGAGGGAGTTCTGATCCTCCGGTCGGAACCCGTAGAAGTTCTTCGTGAGAAGAAGTCCTACACGGTATAAGCTCCACAGCAAATCCTCTGATCGATTCTTCAACGGGAACAGAACCTCGGACTGATGTGCACCGAAAATCTCGACTAAGGGTGAGAGAGTTTCTTTCAAGTTCCTCAATGGAGGGACTTATTACTTTGATTGATGTGTTAAGCCCCTTAGGAGACCCCCTATATATAACATTGGTGGAGTGGACAAAAGTCCACTCCAACCGATGTGGTACATGGTTCGGCCAAACCATGCTAATTAAGGGGGAGGCCCAATTTTGGGCCTCCCATGTTAATTAGGGATTGGGTCTGGCCCAATTAACCTAATGTGACAATTACCTAATTAACTTAGGTAATTTCCTTAACATTGACGGGCTACCAATTACGGCGCCACGTCACCACATGCTAACAATATGTTAACTAAGTTAACTGGGTACATGTCACATTAGGACATTGGACCAGACCTAAATCCCAATTGACTTGAGAGGCCCAAAATTGGGCCTCCCTATACATGTGGCCGGCAGAAATATTAGTAAGGGGTGAAGTGGACTTTTGTTCACTTTACTCCTCATATATATATATATATATATATATATATATATATATATATATATATATATATATGGGGTGTTAGGGGTTTTAGTAGGTTAATCCTTAATCATTCCTTGGAGTGTTTTAGAAAGAAAAACCTTACCCCCGAAATACCCACTTCGGCCGATCCACATATACACCAAGGGTGTGCCAATTTGCCTTCGAGCAAACACTCCGGAGATCCGTCCTCTGCCAAGAATCGATCTGAGGCTTTGCTGTGGAGAATATAGCCCGTAGGGCTTTCTTCACAAGAACCTCTACGGGTGCCGATCGGAGGATCATGAACTCCCTTCTACAAGGATCTTGGGACTACAGAATACTTGTGAGGTATGTGCGAATCTTCCGCAACGCAATTTCGAATACTAGCATGTACCGTGTTTATAGTATCCGTAGTAATTACTCCCCGTAATCTAACAGTAGTATCAGAGTCTGTGTTAGGAGTTCATGATTTTGATAAATTGATGTTCTTGAAAATTTAAAATTTTGGACCGAAAATTTTAAGTGAAAAAGGTTAAAGTTTTCGAATTATTAAACCTATGGTGGTCGGAAATTTTCATTATGTTCTTAGGAAATTTGATGTTCATGATCTTCAAGAAAAAATGTGATATTTATCAAAATTGAACATTGGATTGTAGATCTTATTAAAATTTGATTATAAAATTTGACCACTTGTTTCCAATTTAGTGTTTATTTCGCCCAAACCCTAAAGTTACAAGGTAAATTTTTCAATTTCTTAGGCTCCAAGAAAGCTAATTTCGGCCGAAATTTAATAATATATTGTTTACCATAATTTAATTTTTTATTTTAGGTAACAATATATCTATAATTGGAAACATTAGGATACATTCACATTTATAACTATCAATATATCCAAATATTTAATAGGGTTAAAGATATTATTAATAGATTTAGTTTCCTAAAGGATTGAGAAAATATATTTCAATATATGTGATTCATTATTTAAGATATTGACAATAAATAAAATATATATTTATATATGCTAGCCGAATTTTACACACACACATATATATATATATATTGTTGATTGATTTAATCTTAAAGATAGAATCCTGGCAATAAATATATGTGTTATAATATTGGCCGAAATATATATATATATATATATATATATATATTTAATATTGGAAATTATTTTATATAATTAATGTTACTTGGTGGCTAAGTTAAATATTTTTAATGGACTTCAAAACCATACTTAGGCCACAAGTAAACATTTTGGCCAAATCCTTTTGTTTTTAATTATTGGGCCGGTCCAATATGTCAAACCGGGTAGAATAAAACTGAACCCGATTTTCTCAATCGGTTTGACCTAATCGGATCGGGTCGGGTCGGACCGGGGTAACTAAGTGGATCTAACCTAACCGGTTTTGTGTGTTGAACCGAACCGAGCCCTATTTTATTGGACCGGTTCGAACCGAACCATATTTTGAAATTAAAACCGGACGGAACCGAACCAAACCGGACCAAAATTGACTGAACCGAGCTGAATTTTCAAAACCGAATTCAAGTCAATTAAAATAGGGATGTCAAGTTTTAAAATCCAAGTGTTTTGAACCTTAAAATGGCCTACACAGTGCTCAAGGGTTGATAACCTTTATGCCTTGTTTCGATTATGGGGATGGATCTCGGAGATACATGTTTTTGGGACTGGATTAATTACTGGGTTGAATTGCAATTGTCTATTATTCAATATATATTTATGCATGATTAGAAATGCTGTCTTCACTGAGTCAAGCTACCTGGATATTGCATGTTGGGGGCGGAGCCCTGATTAAATATATAGAATGCGCACTAGGATAGACATGCTGTGATGGTTGAAATTGCTTAGGAATCATGTCTAGAATGATGCATAATTGAATATAAGAATAAATTGTAAATCAGCCCCTAATGTTTAAAATATTTTAAAATCGAAAACCAGTCGCCAAATATGTATGATTGATGTGGAAGTTTCATGTTTTGACACGTATGCTAGAATGTTGAGGATGTAGCCGCATTTGATAATTTACTTGGAAGTAGAATTATATATGCAAGCATGAGTTCCTCGGAACATTAGACGCATGGCGCGTAAGCATGAGTGTGGTTTGTGTGATGAATGTTACTGGTGTATGATAATTTACATGGATGTTAGAATTATGTATGCATGAGTGAATTCATCGGAATATTTTTCCAAAATAAAAAGGGTCTTGGGAAAGTCAAGATCGGGTATGCTTGTTTTAAAATCCATGCTCCAGTAATTTGCGATTAAAACTATTTTAAAAGACTGTTCTATTGGATAGAAGACGACGATAATGTGAACTCTTTCACAACCATCTTCCATTAGTTTACTGGTGGTCGGTTGGTTTAGATGACTGAGGAATCGTTTTTTGTCGAATTCTATCTTAATAGATATTTGATGTATGCAATTCTTTCTCAAAATTTTATTTTCTCCCTGATTTTGTATAATCATCAACGTGTTTAGTAACAAATAACAGCATAGATGACATCATCTTGTGCTAATTAGCTTTTGATTGAGACGAACTACAACCACTTGAGAAAGCGCGTCAATGCACTGTTGGAGGATCATGGCCTTGTAGGTCATATTCAGAAGTCCGTGAGTTGCCTAGATGCTGGTCTAACCAAAGACCTAGCGTATGCCCATTTCCAATGGGAGCAATATGATAAGAGAGCTAAGGAGGTATTGCTGTCTGAGATGTCTTAGGATTTCAATGACATGTATAAGGATGTTCCGATTGCAAAGGACATATGGGATGCTCTCTTCCTGAAATATAGAATGACATGGCAACAATCATGCACCCACTTATACTAACAATGGAAGAAAGCTTAAACAGCTACAACAAGAGTGTGTTTGAAAAGGTATACGACCTCCTTGGAATGCTGAAACCACTGGAAGAGGAAGGTCAGGTGGGTGAATGAGATAAAATTCAAGCCATCATCGGGGTTCTCCCGAAGTCTTGGAGAGCAGCCAAGGCTTTACTGACTACCAGTGGTTCCGTGCTGGATCTTGCATCAGTCCTGAAATTCATCGAGATGGAACAAGCTCGGCTGAAACCAATACTAGTGCGGCTGGGCAAGGGAAGAGAAAGAGTATGAACAAAGGAAAGAAACAACATGCTGTTGGCGGTAAAATGTTGACAAAGCCTAAACCAGGCAATCTCCGAGTAAAATCAGAGATAGTCCGAGGGAACTCTAGTCCACGCCGAATAGGCGAAGGAGCAGGGTCTAGCAAATTGCATCCTGAAAAGGTATGCGACGTTGGTTATGTAATGGAAGCTCTAGTTTCCTCCACTACCATGTTAACTGACTCAAATCCTTCTTGGATTCTTTACTCAGGTACGACGGACCACATAGCCAACGACAAAGGAATGTTCGCCAAGTTTAGACGATTGCCAAAGGATTCTAAGAGGATATACATTGGCGACAACTCACAATTTGAAGTCATAGAAGTAGGGAACTGCAAGTTGTCTACGAACAATGGCAGGACCATCCTACTTGAAAATGTCCTTTTTGCTCCAAGAATCCGTAGAAATGTTGTTTCTGCTCTTATGAATAATAATTACATTTTATCATTAGAGAAGAACATTGTTCGAATAAATAAAGGCAATGTATTCTTTGGACATGATTATTCCTCCTATGGTCTCTTTATCATGGATTTGAATGGATGTCTAGATTCAAATAGAATGTATGCATTATCCTCCAGGGAAGCAGAAACTGACGCGACCGGATGGCATGCGAGGCTGGGACATATAAGCTATGATAGGGTCCATTCATTACCCTGAAGAGAGCTTTTTCCTGGTACCAGCAATGTGATTAAACACACTTGCCAAGATTGTCTAGCAGGAAAGTCCACCCGCAAACCATTCGGAGAAGCTCAACGAGTCGAGTATCCATTGCAGCTGATCACTCCGACGTCTGTGGACAATGAGTGTAACCACCAGGAATGGAAAACGATACTTCGTAACTTTCATCGGCGACTTCATCCGTTATGGGTTTACTCATTTGATTACTCGTAAATTTGAGGGAATAGATTGCTTTAGAAACTTTCTAAACCTCGTAGAGAATCAGCAGGAGCGAAAGGTGAAAACCTTACTCACTGATAGAGGTGGAGAATATCTCTCTAATGAGTTTGATAAGTTACGCAAAGAAAGAGGAATAGCCCATCAAACGTCAATCCCCAACACACCACAGCAGAATGGTGTGGCTGAACGTCGTAATCGAACACTCCTAGACATGGTCAGAACCATGATGTCGCAGGCACAACTACCAATCTTCTATTGGTGTGATGCGTTATTGACTGCCACTCATGTAGTAAACCTTGTCCCAACTAAGGTGGTAGACACAACGCCATATGAGTTGTGGCATGGTAGAGAGTTCGATCTCACCAGATTGCGACCTTGGGGTTGCGCAGCCTATACACATACAACTGACAGCCGTTTCGACAAGTTAGGACCCAGAGGACTAAAGAGTATCTTTATAAGGTATTCAGAGAACTCTAAGGGTTACGTATTCGTGTCAGCTCAAGAAAATTGTGGCGTGATCGAACATGAGTCCAGAGACGTAACTTTGCTTGAGGACGAATTTCCGACGCTAAGTAAAATTAAAACAGATGAAGTGTTGATTGAACTAGAGCATGACAACATTGATGATCATGTCCCACTTACTTCGAGTGGGACATTTGAACCGGAAACTCAAGTGAATGACATGGTTAATGATAATGGAAATTTTTTCATAGTAAATCCAGTTGGAGGACTTAACCCTACCATACAAATCACTGTTGTCGTGGAAACGAATCAAGTTGAACCTGATAATCATGAAGTCGGACCAATACCACAACCACCTATACTACCCATTGTTTCCAGTGGGAGTGATCCAACCAACTTGGTTCCAGGTCCTAGTGATCAAGGAATTCATCTCGGAGATAGAATCCCGAGACCAAGAGGTCTTCCGAGAAAGGTTGTAGGTGAAGGTTCTAGAATTGCCCTTGTTCCCAGTGGGAGTGATGCTCCAATAAGAAGCATTGTTCCGAGTGGGAGTAATGTTCAGAGTCAAGATGGGATGGCGTAGTCAAAGGCATCGAACTTCTCCTAAGAAGTATCCAATCGAGAGGGGTGAGATCCTCACTCTAACATCTGTTGACGAACCGATAACGGTTCAACAAGCGTTGGAAGGACCTCAATCTAAGGAATTGAGGAATCCAACGGAGGAATAGATTTCCTCAGTGAAAGCCAATACAGTATGGTCTTTGGTTGATTTACCTGCTGATCGCAGGGCCATAGGAGCAAAGTGGGTTCTTAAATTGAAACTCACTGCTGATGGAAAGGTCGAACGGTACAAAGCTCGACTTGTTGCGAAAGGATATACCCAACTTCACGGAGTGGACTTTGACGAAACATACTCACCAATTATGCGTTATACCACAGTATTGGCCATTCTGGTCTTGGTCGCAAGTCTCGATCTCGAGCTGCACCAAATGGATGTTAAGACCGCATTTCTCCACGGAAACCTGGAGGAAGAGATCTACATGGAGCAACCAGAGGGTTTCATTACTCCTGGTAACGAACATAAAGTTTGTAAGCTCCAAAGATCCATCTACAGTCTTAAACAGTCGTCTCGGCAATGGTACCGCAGATTCCACGAGGAAATCGTAGGAAACGGATATGTGAACCTTCACGAGGATCCGTGCGTGTATTATAAGACCTCAGGGTCTAAGTATGTCATCTTAACCTTATATGTGGCACCATACTCATTGCCGCAAACGACGTGAGTTTTATGAACAAGTCAAAGTCATGGTTGGCATCTGTATTTGAGATGAAAGAAATGGGAAAAGCCACGTACATCTTAGGCATTAAAATTTCTATAGATTGGGCTACCCGAAAATTATGTCTGTCTCAAGAAGCCTATATCAACAAACTGTTGAAAAGGTTCAGATTACAGGATGCCAAACCCGTGGATACGCCAGTGGTTTTTGGGTGCGCACTGTCAAAACGTGACGGCCCCAAGAACCTGGCAGAGCGAGAACATATGAAGGGTGCAGAGTATTTAAGCATGGTTGGTAGTTTGATGTACGTCATGCAATGCACCCGTCCGGATATCTGTTACGCCGTGGGCCTAGTAGCACATTTCCAATTAGATCCCGGGTATCAACATTTAAAGGATGTAAAACGAATTATTTGTTATCTGAAAGGTACTGCCGACTACGCACTGTGCTATGAGGGCGGGAAGTTAGAATTAACCGGTTTGAGTGACGTCGACCATGGTGGCGATCCGGATGATCGTAAGTCCACCACAGGAGGAGTCTTTCTCCTTGATAATGCCGCAATTTCATGGACGGGCAAGAAGCAAACCTGTGTTGCACTGTCCACGATGGAATCATAATTCGTAGCCCTCTCCAAGAGTGCACAGGAAGCGGTCTGGCTGAAAAGGCTTCTTACTGCACTGCTTGATGGAGATGTCGGGAGTAAACCTGTGAAGGTTTTCTCTGACAGTCAGGCAGCCATTGCGGCAATGAAGAATCTGAAGTACCATAGTAGGACCAAACACATTGATGTGAAATATTTTTATGCTAAATCTATGGTAGAAGACAATATAATCACTTTGAAATACTTGTCCACTGATAACATGGTTGCGGACCCATTAACTAAACCACTACGCAGGGAGATATTCGAAAAGCATGTAAAACTGCTTGGATTGCGTAGGGTTTAAAAGTGGTGTGTATCTGTGATAACATTTTGACAATTGATAGTTACATTTTCGAAACGAAAGAATTGAAATTGAGTTTATGATCTATCGACGTCATAATGTTTGAATACATCAGATTTATGGTCTATAAACTAAGTAGTAGGATGACGTAATCCTCTGCCAAAACTATGTCGAATGTGGGCCTTACCTCGTCACACAGGTACGGTCGTCTTGCGGTGGAGGGAGGCCTCTACCAAGCAAGATTGGCTAAAAGTTAGGGGAATAAACCTGATTACACAGGACGATTATCTAGTCTCGAAGTAACTCGACATGATCTTCATTTTGCAAATCGCCGTGATGAACTTCGTTCGTCATTAATCCACATTCAGGGTCAGATGAGAATCTGCGATAGCATGATTGACATATCCCATTCCTGTCAACTTAAATGTTCAGGTATGTTATCGACACGTGCTTCATACTGCGCGTTCCATGTTCGACCACGGGGTCACAGCTCGGTTGTGCTAGATAAGAATCCTCGTGATTCTAGCGAGGGCAAAATTCTTCACCTCGAGCGTGTGATTGATCCCGGGAGCCTTATGAAGAGGCACCCAAAGTATCCTCACGGACTCGGAACTCATATCTAAGGTCAGGCTCAATGTTCGCTTCCCGAGGTTCGAGCGTAGTGCTGAACAAAAAGGCCCAATGACCAAGTCTTTGAAAACTGGTTGGGTTTGACTAAGGATATTAGCGATGGGGATGGTCAAGTTCACCTATAATTCATCGACTCTTGTATTCAAACTTGTAGGTGGTCACCAACCGGAAATTATTTGAAGTTTGTGAATACTTGTACGGATGCCTAGGAGAAGTGTTCCTATGAGGAAACTAGGCAAAAGGAGAATTATCAGTTGACCTAGGATACAGCGCGACACTATATAAATGTTGTTTATAACAGGTTGATTGGAGAGAAAGGAATCAACGTCTCGTGGGCGCTTTAACACTCATAACAGATGAGTAGCACGATGCCCGTCGTGTCCGCCGGTCGCACGACAAACCTCGTATGAACTATTCGGAAGCAAGGACGAGATCAAAGGAGTGAAATGTTGATGCAGATTTGGACGACAATACATTAACAGGCACCATCCATTCCGGCGAGTGAGAGCTATAAGCATATGGTGGTGGGCGCCGTAAATGGAAGCCCATTATATGTATATGTTACCTAAGTTAATTGGGTACATGTCATATTAGGACATTGGGCCAGACCCAAACCCCAATTGACATGAGAGGCCCAAAATTGGGCCCCCTATAAATGTGGCCGGTCGAAATATTAGTGAGGGGTGAAGTGGACTTTTATCCACTTTACTCCTCCTATATATATGGGGTGTTAGGGGTTTTATTAAGTTCATCCTTAATCCTTCCTTGGAGTGTTTTAGATTGAAAAAGCCTCCCCCCAAAATACCCACTTCGGCTACCAAGTGTGTGCCAATTTGCCTTCGAGCAAACACTCCGGAGATCCGTCCCCTCCCAAGAGTCTATCTGAGGTTTTGCTGTGGAGAATATACCGCGTAGGGTTACCTTCACAAGAACCTCTACGGGTGCCGACCGAGGATAATGAATTCCCTTCTGCAAGGATCTTGGGACTACGAAATACTTGTGAGGTTTGTGCGAATCTTCCGCTGCGTAATTTCGATTACTAGCATGTACCATGTTTATAGTATCCGTAGTGATTACTCCCCGTAATCTAACATGTTCTTTAACAGATATGGCTTCGTTGCCCACCGGCGATATCTCGCCAGAGATAGAGATGGCTCTGCCACTGAGATTGTCAGCCGCACGTATCACCTGGTATCTTCCTTCGCCAGCTCCGCGTCAAGCGTCTGTTAAAAATCAGCGAAATTTTAATTTCGATTAATTACATACATTGAATCTTGAACGGTTCGAAATTTTAACTGCGATTAATTGCATACATTGAATCTTGAACGGTTCGAAATCAAGGAAACTTCAATTGCGATTAATTGCATACATTGAATATTGAATGGTTCGAAATTTTAATTGCGATTATTTGTATACATTGAATCTTAAACCGTTCGAAATCAACGAAATTTTAATTGCGATTAATTGCAACTTAAAAATCCTCAGCTCCCTAGTGCAATCAATGTTATGCAGTTAATGACTACAAAACTCTTAGCTCAATTGTCATAAATGCATCGATTAACATAAAAAACAAAATCTTCAGCTCCACATTCACTCTGTTATTATCTTTCCTTCAGAATTTATAATATATATGGATTATAAATAATATTTTAGATCAATCCCAGGTGTGGTGATGTATGGTGTAGTATTAATTAGTGGTATTTGGTACGCATAATAATAAGTTGTAGTATTAAAGTTGTAGCTTGTACAAAATCACATGACTAATTACAGCTTACTAATGGAACAACACTAGTTATTTATCCAGTACTAGTTAGCACGTCAATACAAAGATTAGTTACTTATGTTTGAGAGTGTATCCGTTTGGTTCAAACATATGCTTTTTAGTTACTTATGTTTTCAAATTTGACTGTTTGGTTATTTTTTAATAAAATGTCCAAAATGCCCTTTTATATTCTTCTTAATGTTCATCATGTTCTTCATCATCAAGTTCTTCATACAAAGAATTTTAAATTAAAAAAAAACTGGTTCGAATTCGAACCCCGATAGGGTTCGAATTCGAACCCACAACAGCCTGTACTGGGTTCAATCAAGCCCAGCAGCTGTTGCTGGTTTCGATTAAACCCAGTACAACTTCTGTTGGGTTCAATCGAACCCTGCAACAGCTGTGCTAGGTTCGATCGAACCCAGAACAGCTTCTGTTGGGTTCAATCGAACCCATCACAGCTGTTTCTGGGTTCGATTGAACCCAGCAGAAGCTTTTCTGAGTTAAATCGAACTCGGCACAGTTGTTGCAGGGTTCGATTGAACCCAACTGAAGTTGTACTGGGTTCAGTCGAACCCGACAATAGCCGATGGGTTCGATTGAACCCAGAACAACTTCTGCTTGAACCCAGCAACAACTGTGTGGGGTTCGATTAAACCCATAACAGCCTGTGTTGGGTTTGATTGAACCCAGAACAGCTTCTGTTGGGTTCAATTGAACCTAGAAACAGCTGTGTTGGGTTCAATCGAACCCTGCAACAGCTGTGTTGAGTTCGATTGAACCCAGAACAGCTTCTACAAGGTTCAATCGAACCCATAAACAATTGTGCTGGGTTCGATTGAACCCAAAAAAGCTATTCTGGGTTCGATTGAACCCACTACAGCTGTTTCTGGGTTCGATTGAACTCAAAACAACTTATGCTTGAACCCAGCAACAACTGTGCGGGGTTCGATTGGAACACAGCACTGCCGTAGGTTCGAATCTGAACCTTGTTAGTTTTCAGATTCGAACCTGGTGTCAATTTAAAAAGAAAATTGAATTGATGAAGAACACGATGAAGAACACAACGAAGAACGCTTGAATTTATTAATGATAATGGTATAATTGTAACTTTGTAACCATTTAATCACATTAGGTCAAATATAGTGACTTAAATGAAACAAGTTTGAGTAATTTAATCACATTCTTAAACATATATAACCAAACCGTTATATAAATAAAAAAAGTAACAATTTTATCACACATAAGTAATAATCAATGTATTAACCCATTAATAAAGTGCTAGGTGGGACTCATGGATCATATATATAATTTTTTTTCGGGTAAAAATATAGATACATGTGCATTGGATGCTAAATTATTGGTGGTTGTGAGGGCACCGCTTCTGATGGATCTCCACTCATTAAAAAGTTTGTTGCTCACTTACAACGACATTTTCACTATACATGTATATCAGAGACAGAGAGTTGCTCCAACTACTCTCTCACTACTTATAGTTAGAAATAAAACTTTTCCGTTGCTCCATCGAGTAATTAAGACAGCCAAAAACATTAATGTCAAAATTGGGCAGATAGCAATTTCAGGATGAGACGTGTTCTGTTACCAATGGTCATGATCTACGTGTCAATTAATTTAATTTTAAAAAAGATTTGAGGCATACGTGTGGCAATTCGTGCTACCGTGCGTGTCAATGATCGTGTCGTGCTAAACTTATTGAACGCGGATACACATATTAAACTTATCGTGCCATGTTTTGTAAACACGAACACGACACAAATATTTTCGTGGATGTTCGTGTCGTGCTATCGTATTGTATAAAGATATCCAGTTATACATCTCTATACAAGATCTTTAGGCAAATATCAATATATAATGAAATTTATACAGCAAAAGACTATGAATTAATATGTCAATATTAACCACCAGCAGTGGTGGTCTAGTGGTCAAGTGCGCTCACTCCTATGTGGTTTGGCTCGATTGAACCCAGTACATGCTGTTTATCAGGTCCCGCCTGGTCCACACACCGTGTCAGGGATATGAGGAGGCGAGTAGAACTGGGCACGGGTCGCTAATTGGATCCATCTACGCTACTGAATTTGGATTTTTCTACCATGCTTCAAGAGCATCGTGCTTTTGGTTTTTTTATTACTAGGTTGGACTTAATTGTAACATATGTAAAACTTTAAAAGTATGAAAAACTATGAAAATTTTTAACCACACATAATATTTGCATCATACTATTAATAATATCAATTTCCATATAGGATTCACCTTTAGGGCAATAGAAAAAAAAAACTCCAAAGCATGGTACTCTTGGAGCATGATAGAAGATCCACTGAATTTGGATCCGAATTTTTATTTATTTTATACTAAGGTATGCCAATTAAAATATTGGAAAAATGTATATGCGCATACATGGAGTGAATTCCCATAATAGGTTCGTTTGTCAAACTTATTCCCAAACTAAGCTTCTTCAGAAACTAATTCCCAAACTAGGTTTTTCTATTTTTTTTAATTAATTATATTTTTTTCTTTACATCCCCAAGTTTATATTTTGTTACAATTGACCCTAAACCGAAATATAATACAAGAAACATATTTAAAAAGATTGAAAAAAAATAAAATAATTATATGTGAAAGTTATCAACTAAAAAATAATAGATTAATAATTCTGAAAAAAAAAAATTCTAAAAATAAATTATGCTAAAGATATAAATTATAGAATAACTGTCATATAAAATCTAAAAAATTACAAACTAAATACTCATGATTTTTTAAGTATGAAAATATAAAAATGAAAGCGTACATAAACCCTAAATAAAACATATTAACTTTATAAAATTAGTGACTGAAAAAAATCGATCAACTAATTTTAATTTGAAAAATCAATAGAATGAATTTAAATTTGTATATTTTTTTTTCATACTCTTGATGAATAATTTTTATATCATTAAATAGTTGTTGTTTTTTTGCCAAGATAAAATTGTTTCAAAACTTATTTATTTTTAAATTTATTTTTTTTCCTTTAATTTCACATATATTTTAAGAATTAAAATCTACAAAAAAAAAAAATTGTTTGTTTGATTAGTTTTTAATGTGCATTTTCATCATTTAATTAATTTTTTTCCATTTTTATTTTTTCATACATTTAATCTTCTTAATTTTCAATATTTTTTTCTTCTTGTATTATTATATTTCAGTTGATGGTTCATTTGTAACATAATGTAAACTTTAAGCACCAAATTAAATAACACGTATTATTAAAAAAATGAATAGACCTATTTTGAGAATTAGTTTCTGAACAAGTCTAGTTTGTGAATTAGTTTCGAAAAATAGCCTACTTTGGGCATTCATTCCGCATATATAAGCTTATAAATGACGTAACTCAATTTCTATAATAATAATTTAGGCCAATAAACCTACCGGGTGTCCAAGGATTAGTGTGATTAATGGAAAGAGACTCGTTGAACTAATCGTCATGGCGAAGATAGATCATCTTTATTAAGAAATGATAGATATAGTTATCTTCAGCAAGTTAAGCACCGAATATGATGTTTCCAATGCATCGTTTTCTAACAATACTAGTGTCGTGTCACCTAAGACGAATTCAATTAAAATATATATTCATACATAACCTAAACCCTTTATTAATTAAAACAAGTGAACAATGATGGGTAGCTAGGTAGAGTTAATAATAATAAGATGATATAGTGATTTAAATCAAATAATAGGTGCATTCGAAGTGAATTTTCATGCCACTTGTTAAGCTAGTTTTATTTTTTTTACATGGTCCCATTAGAAGAGTATCACTCATAATATATCTATTCGGATTTAAATTAATTTCTCATTTATTCATAAATAATAAGGAGATGGTCATACATATTTTTATCATTAGTTTAGTTAAACAGAGCGCCAACGTACCATCTAGATTGGGTTTAACCGGCCTGATAATAATCTCGGTGGTGTAACTGGAACCGATCCGGTCGCATCTCTCTTTCTTCAAAATTTGGTTAAGAAGTTTCGGTTTGTTCATTGTTGGTTGGCGCATGATCCCATAATTAATTAATTAATTAATAATATAAGAAAATATGATGATGCGAGAGCGCGACTGAAGAAAATATTTGGTTAGGGGGTCTTCTTCACTTTACTACCTTCTAAAGTTTCTAACTGAGCCCCAAGTTCAATCGAGCCCAATTGGTTTGATAGAGTTACTAACCGAGCTTCAATAACCACGGAGACTCACGTCCCCACCTGGACTAAAATCACCTTATTGGCTCCCAACTCCCAATCATTAACATGTGAGTCCATCTTATTATGTCCTCTTCTTAAGTAAACACGTCTATCAATTATCATATTAGCATCCACTGTGCTATTACATATCTTTATTGTTTATTGTTTAAATGTGATATAAGCTATTTATATGTATTTTAAAAAATACATAAATTTATATAATGTTTACATAGTAATAGGTCTATAATGGTTTTACTTAATTATTTTACTTAAACATAATTTTTTATTATTAATCTAAACAAACAATTTAAAGTATATTATAATTAAACTAAACTATTGTGCCATTGCAATTGAGACTTTATATTAAATTATCTTATTTAATAAGACTATCGTTCTACGCTGGTACCTACTAATTAAAATATTTGTATTTGGTTGTTCACACAGACCTACTATCGTTAATGGCTATTAGTATTTACGTTGGGTGTTACATCTATTTAATTTGATTTCATATTGCTCCAAATATTGCAATATCATTTCATTTCAATGCCTTTTTTTTGCCAACATATTTCATTTCAATGGCTAAAATAATCTTTTGCACATCATACATACAAGATCTTTCCGGGAAATTAGGTAAAAATTCAAACACATCGGTTTAAAAATTAGGTAAAAAAGGGAAATTAAATTTATGGGATGATGTAGAACACATAGTGCTTTTCTTATATTTAAGGAATGCTTTATATAAAAAAAAAATCAGGTCCCACTTGTAAGGAGTGTTACGTAAAACTACTGTAACATGTTTTTTACATATTACATAAAAAAAACATATTGAACCCACATTTAAGTAATACTATATAATACCATTATTGGCCACGTTGGGACGAGGGAGGGCCTTTGCCCCCCTGAACTTCTACCAAACTACACTAAGGACTCAATAGAAGTAGGAAAATTGCAATCTTGTTCAATCTTCATTTAGAGAGATAAAAAATTACTAATTCATATTTTTCCTTGAATAGCTGTTAATACTTACCAAAAATATAGATAGAATTCACTAAGTAAAATGAAATTGTCGTGGAATAATAAAGTGTTGAAAAGTCAAATGCAAGAATGCAAGATTTATAGAAACAATATATATTGTTGGACTTGGGCTATTTTTTTATTATTATTAAAACCATTTTTTGAGCTAGTTTTTTGTTGAGCCCAAAAGAGTTAGAGCCCAGTTTGGTGAATAGAAATTGTGGAGAAGTTTGTACCACATCGACTATTTTACCTTCCTCCTCCCTTCTCATCTCCTTTATAAATGAGTTCCCCTCTTCATTTTTTTTAGGAAGAAGAAAATAAGTTCTCTTTCTTTTGGTTGAGTATCCAATATTTTCGGAATCCGTATTTTTTGAAATCCAAGTTATATTTTCTCCTCCTATGTTCTTCGTGTTGATGAATTGCAGAGTTCTTCCTAGGTTGTTATTGACTCATATCGTTCGACATTTCTAGTTATTTTATAGTCGTTGTCGTCGGCTTTCCTGTTCTTTGTTTGAGTTCAGGTATTGTAACTTCGGTTCGGTCGAACGTGTTGCATGCATAACATGATTCGAAGCACTATTGAATCCTGGGAGGTGATCGCCTCTTGTATAAACCCCTTTTCATAACCCGAGGGTGGGGAGTGGCGAAATTGTCTTAAGGAGATCGTGATCCGCACGGGCCTCAATATAAAAAATATGTATTCGTTTTCATGTTGATTTTACGTATAATTTCGGTGTTGTCTATATCTTGCATGATGATTGGAGGAATTACTTGTAAGTAACCGAGATTTGACTAATTGCATTTTGGTCATTGGACTTTATAAATTTACATATTTACCCTAAATATTTCCAACAATCTTAAGGCAAAATTCATTTGTTGGTTTTTACAAGATGGTGCAAAATTGAATTTTGAGATTCAATTTTTGGAGAATATAATTATTTATTCTCTAAGTTCACAAATAGTGTCGAACAACGACGTTGAGAATGTGAACATGCTCGAGAGCACATGCGACCGATAAAATCGCTAAGTCCATTTAGGCCGTCGAGACTGATAAAGTCGTCAAAAGCCGATGAGGCTATTAGGACCGTAGTGGTCGCTAAGTCGTTGAGACTATTATGACCAATCGAGATGGTCAAGGTTGTTGAGCCTGTTAAGGCACCGAAATTGATATATTCTCTAAGGTGACTTTGATCACTAGACCCACTTTAGTCGTTGAGGCTTATGGGGTCGTCGAATCCATTGTTGAAAATTGGATTAGAAAGTCGGTTCAAGCCGATTTAGTGTGTATGACAATTGTTATGGAAATTTTATTTCATTGTCTAAACACTAATTATTACATTTGACATGTATGTAAGTGCGAATCAACGAATCGATTGCACAACCATTAACCTTGACACGTACGTACACCGTGACGTATGTACACGAATATTACCCCGTGTGGGTCTGGTTTTGTCAAAACCAAAATTAACTGTGTCTAGGTTTATTTCTGTCCAATAGGAAAAAAAATAATTGATTTTTGTAACTGAAGTGATTAAACTTAGTTACTGAAATTAGTAATTCAAATAGATTTTTGAATTTTAGTAATCTGATTTTGATGTCCCGGATTACTAGTGTGGGGTCGGGTACGAAATACTCGGACTTCTAAAAAATCCCAAGGGGTTGGTCATAGGTCCAATGTTTGAATGCTACTCAATGAGAATGTAGCTAACACTTGGCGGACAACTCTAAAATTGGAAAAGACTACAATCTTCTCGATGTGGTCTATAAATACGATCATCCTGCGACTTATATTATCGCAGATGTCGGCGCATTGATTATCGGGATTGGCACTCGTTTAAGCCGCCATCTATGATGTCGAGAAAGTCGCCGAGACTTACTTCAGAAGTTGAAGTTAAAAAGATGGAATTCTTTTTGACAAAATCTGAAGAAAAAAAAAATGAAGAGAAAGCGTCCCTGTTGGGAGCACTCGAATTCGTCTAAAGAGTTGTACATTAAATAAGATAGACGACAACTTCAATTGAGATGAAATTAGGGTATTTTGAGTTTTTTTTGCCGTAGTGCCTAAAGTAAACCTGAATAAAAATGTTTTGTATTGGCCGTTGTGCCTAAAGTGAACATGAAATAAGAATGTTCCTTCTTGTGCTCTTTTGTGGCATAATTTTTTAGATCATGTTAATTACGATACCTTGCGGAGGTTATCTAACATGGTTCATATTTATATATTCAAAATAGACCAATAACTGTGAAGTTTGCGTTGAATCGAAACTTATTCGGTCGAAAGGATTACCGAACTTCTTGGTCTAATACATAGCAATGTTTGCGACTTAAAATATGTCCAAATGCGAGGCGGAAATAAATACTTCGTTACATCGTAGATGATAATACATAATATTTCTATGTATACTTGATGAAGGGAAAATGTGAAACAATTAACAAATTCATGGTTTACAAACATAAACTTGAGTTTCATCTAATTAAGACATTAAATGTTTTCGCAATGAGAAATGTGGCAACAATGATTCACTGTTTAGATAATATTGACTTAAACACGTTTTAATCCGTGAAGTCATTGCACTGCATAAAAACCCGAATGAGTTGGGTCGCGGTTTCGAACCCGCCGGGTAACGTTTTACAGATTAGTATTAATAACGTTGTCGACAGTCAATAGTTTGGATTAGTGGGTGAAAGGTTGTCATTAGGTATATATTATATAAAATGATCAAATCCAGCCGCAACCGTTCCTTCCTAAAATTTCTGGTAGTTTTGGTACTTGCCGTGCAACGGGCCGAGATCGTTTATTGGTATGAGGAACATACCGTATTGAGAAACGCGGCGGTCTAATGGTCAAATTTTATATCATATTGGTTTAATGAAAATTTTGATGTTTTATCGGTCTGAGGAACTACATTGATAAAATGATGATCCGAGAATCAATGACGATGTGGTTAAGAGTTAGTAATAACTGATAGATTAAGAGGAGTAATCACTACGGAAACTAAATCATGGTACATACTAGTAATCGAAATTACGCAACGGAAGATTCACACATACCTCTACAGTTGTCCGTAGACCCAAGATCCTTGCAGGAGGGAGTTCACGATCCTCCGGTCAGCACCCGTAGGGGTTCTTGTGAAGAAAGCCCTACGTGGTATATTCTCCACTGCAAAGCCTCTGATCGATTCTTGGCAAGGGACAATATCTCTGGAGTGTTTGCTAGAAAGCAAATTGGCACACCCTTGGTGTTTAGTGTGGTTCGGCCGAATGTGGTGTTTTTTTTTTTGGGGGGGGGGGGGGGGGGGGTTCTCTCAAAACACCACTTAAAGGGAATTGTGATTAACCCTAATAAAAACCCTAACTCCCCATATATAGGAGGAGTAAAGTCCACTTTACCACCTCCTTAAATTTGGCCGGCCATGTTGTATAGGGAGGCCCAATTTTGGGCCTCTCATGTCAATTGGGATTTGAGTCTGGCCCAATGTCCTAATGTGATATATACCCAATTTACTTAGGTAACCTATACATATAATGGGCTACCATTTACGGCGCCCCATCACCATATGCTTACATCTCCCACTCGCCGGAATGGGAGGGTGCATGTTAATGTATTGTCGTCCAAATCTGCATTAAGATATCACTCCTTCGATCTCGTCCTTTGCTTCCGAATAGTTCATACGAGGTTTGTCGTGCGACCGGCGGACACGACGGGCATCGTGCTACTCATCTGTTAGGAGTATTGTAGCGCCCGCAGAACGTTGATTCCCTTTTCTCCAATCAACCTATTATAAACAATATTTGTATAGTGTCGCGTTGTATCCTAGGTCAACTGATAATTCTCCATTTGCTTAGTTTCCACTTAGGAACACTTCTCCAAGGCATCCGTACAAGTATTCACAACCTTCAACTAATATCCGGTTAGTGATCACATTAGTGAATACAAGAGTCGGTGAATTATAGGTGAACTTGACCATCCCCATCGCTCATACCTTTAGTCAAACCCAACCGGTTTCCAAAGACGTGGTCACTGGGCCTTTTTGTTCAGCACTACGCTCATACGTCGGGAAGCGAGCATTGAGCCTGACCTTAGGTATAAGTTCTGAGTCCATGAGGATACTTCGGGTGCCTCTTCATAAGGCTCCCGGGATCAATCACACGCTTTAGGTGAAGAAGTTTCCGCCCGCCAGAATCACGAGGATTCTTTCCTAGCACAACCGAGCTGTGATCTCGTGGTCAAACGTGGCACACGTAGTATGAAGCACGCGTCGATAGCATACCTGAACGTTTAAGTTCAAAGGAATGGGATATGTCAAATCATGCTATTGCAGATTCCCATCTGGCCCAGAATATAGATTAATGACGAACGGAGTTTATCACAGCGATCTGCAAAACGAAGATCATGTCGAGTTACTTCGACACTAGATGATCGTTTTGCGTAATCAGGTTTATCCCCATGATTCTTAGCCAGCCTTGCTTAGTAAGAGACCTCCCTCCACCGGAAGACGACCGTACTTGTGTGACGAGGTAAGGCCCACATTGGACATAGTTTTAGCAAAAGATTGTGTCCTCATACGACTTAGTTTATAGACCGAAAATTTGATGTAATCATAACATTATGACGCCGATAGATCATAAACACAATTGCAATTCTTTCGTTTAAAAAATGTAACTTCCAATTTATCAAAATGTTATCACAGATACATGCCATATCTAAACCCTACGCAATCCAAGCAGTTTTACATGCTTTTCGAATATCTCCCTGCGTAGTGGTTTAGTTAATGGGTCCGCAATCATATTATCAGTGAACAAGTATTCCATAGTGATTATATTATCTTCTACCATAGATTTAGCATAAAAGTATTTCACATCAATGTGTTTTGTCCTACTATGGTACTTCAGATTCTTCACTGCCGCAATGGCTGCTTGACTGTCAGAGAACACCTTCACGGGTTTACTCCCGACGTCACCATCTAGTAGCGCAGTAAGAAGCCTTTTTAGCCAGACCGCTTCATGTGCGTTCTTAGAGAGAGCTACGAATTCTGATTCCATCGTTGACAGCGCGACACAGGTTTGCTTCTTTCTCGTCCATGAAATGGCGGTATTAGCAAGGAGAAACACTCCTCCTGTGGTGGACTTACGATCATCCGGATCGCCACCATGGTCGGCGTCACTGTAACTGGTCAATTCTAACTTCCCGCTCTCATAGCACAGCGCATAGTCGGCAGTACCTTTCAGATAACGAATTATTCGTGTTACAGCCTTTAAATGTTCATAGCCAGGATCTGATTGGAAACGTTTTACTAGGCCCACGGCGTAACAGATATCCGGACCGGTGCATTGCATGACATACATCAAACTACCAACCATGCTTAAATACTCTGCACCTTTCATCTGTTCACGCTCTCCCAGGTTATTGGGGCCGTCACGTTTTGACAGTGCGCACCCAAACACCACCGGCGTATCCACGGGTTTGGCATCCTGTAATCGGAACCTTTTCAACAGCTTGTTGATATAGGTTTCTTGAGACAGACACAATTTCCGGGTAGCCCGACCTCTAGCAATCTTAATGCCTAAGATATACGTGGCCTCTCCCATGTCTTTCATATCAAATACAGATGCTAACCAAGACTTTGACTTATTCACGAAACTCACGTCGTTTGCAGCAATGAGTATGTCGTCCACGTATAAGGTTAAGATGACATAGTTAGACCCGGAGGTCTTATAATACACGCACGGATCCTCGTGAAGATTCACGAATCCGTTTCCTACGATTTTCTCGTGGAATATGCGGTACCATTTCCGTGAAGACTGTTTAAGACCGTAGATGGACCTTTAGTATAGCGTTCAATATGTTTGTTCTACATAATTTTCTGTATCATGTTTTAAAATGATGTGAATTGGTACTTTCTCTAAAAGAATCTTAAATACTTTAATAAATTAATTAAATACTTTTTTAAACAAATAAATTATAATAATATTACAATTATATTCCAATCAGTTGGGGTCCAAACACCAAACCCAACTGATTAGCGCTAGATCAATTGAAGATCTAACGATCTGGATCCCACTTTAACCAACTCGTTACTATCTGCGAGCTATAGTGTATAGACCATTAAACCCCAATTGAACCTCAATTCTAGTCTCAATTAGGGTTAAATCGAACCCTAATTGATTAAGGCTATAACTGAGCCTCCGAATTTGGGGGTCCAATGACATAGATCCCCACCCATATTAGCTATCTCACGAGATGGTCTGAATCTGAATGGATTCAGCCCAGAAATTCCCTTATTGGGTCCCAATCAATAACACGCGGAGTCCATCTTATCATATCCTCTTCTTAACCAAACAACAGCACTATATATATATGTTGTTGCGGATCTTTATGAAAGACTAAACCACGCACTAGAGTCATCATGTCTCTAGACGCTCAGGCCAGCATGCATAATAATATTCTAAAACTAGCAGTAATTCAATAGACTACAATAAAACATAGTCTATAATTACCACAAAATATCTTATAAACATATATATTACTTTGTTGCATGTGCTAAATATTAAAATCTAACATTATATTCAATGATTACGATTACAGAGCCAAATGTCTTATGCCAAACTCCACTCAACAATCTGAAACATAAAGAGAAAAAGGTTTGGGATGTTCCGACTTCTAAGTATGAACGTATCGGAACGATCGTTTTGGAATCTGTATAATTATTCCTAAAACATATTACATTAAAAACGTCCATATAATCTCGCTGTTTCTCTATTCTGAAAGCTCAATATGTAGAATACATACATATCCAGCTGCAACCTGAACCATTATTGTCAACTTAGATTACAAATCAATGTATATAAATTTAGATAATCTAGCTAGGAGGATTATGGGTGTAGTCCTTTGATATATAACTGACGGCCCAAGTAGTTAAAATGAAAAGATTATAAACTTAATAATATAATTTACAGACTGATCGTACGTACTTCAATAAAAAAGTAAACGAATAACCAGTACACAAAAAAGAAGAAGAGAAGACAGGTAATAATAATGAAGAAGCATGATCTCAGTAGAAGTATGAATACTGGAGGGAGCTACAATATATAGTCATCATCCTCTTTCCTTTGAATAAATACATGATGAATCTCTCCGAATATATATATAATTAAAAAATGAATGGGATCCATCCAGATCAGATGTGTTAAATTAGTGGACGAGGTAGGTAATAGCCAAAGCCACCATCAAAAGCACGTACGCTACTCCTTGATCAATTGCAGATCCTGCTGCAATCAAAAACCAAATTAGAATTAATGAAATGAAACCCATACTTAATAATTAAGCTTAATTCATTATCTAGTTAATTAATTAATTAAGTAAAAAGAAAGAGATATGCATGGAAGGTGTACCATCGCTAGAAGGAGCGGGAGCAGGAGAAGGAGACGAACTCTGTCCGCAGCTCTGCTGCAGAATCGTCAAGAACACCAGCCCGAACAGCGGTAAAAGGAACATCAATCTTGTTGAACCCATCCTATATTATATATATGCTGCCACTGCCACCACAATCAATCTGATCCAACTCTGTTTCTGCTCACAATTAATTAATCGAATAAGAAGAAGAATGTGGAGATGTCGGAAGGCAAACTGATGCAGTTATGTTTATATATGATGATGAATGTGGAAGCAAGGAAGGAGCATGGTATGTATGTACTGTAACGTCAGTCAATGCCGTGTGAATTTTCTTATGAAAGGAAACTTCAAGATACGCGCCACGAACACGAGTTTTTTATTTTCTTGCCTTTTAAAAAAAAAAAGAGTTTTAATTATAATTGTATACCTCCGTGGTATAATCCTACTTATTTAAATGTGGGTGGGTCCCGGCATTCTCTTAGATTGGGGCCGCATATTCCCGGGATAACAAAAATAATTTCGTCTTTTTAAATGGGTATTTGACAAGTCAAGCAGGCGGCTAGGCATCTCTTCTTTGACTCTGACGCATGCAATTTGCTGGTGCCATCTGGACCTACACTACATACTACAGACTTTGACCTAGATACATGGCCTGGGCTGGGCTTCTATTTTAGGCCATGTTCTGTTCTTTCTTTTTTTAATTTGTAGGCTAAAGTATTTTATGGTTGGTTGGAGCATAAAATAAATAATAATTAGATACATTTGATGATTATTGATTAATATATCGCAGTTTGTGAAATATATATTATATTCCAAATATTTTGATTTTGTTGAATATATTACTCTCAACTTACCTACTACCAAACAACTCTTATATATGTTGTGTTGCATGACATTTTCTAGAGACCCACTTTATTGTAGTTACCAAGTGACATAATTGAGTTGTTTTGCTAAGTAGGCATATTTTTAATTATAATTACGAAAATAAGTATGTAAAGTTGAAAATTCCAACTTTAAGCAAATCCTCGGATGGGAGTCGAGGATTTGACCAAAAGCTCTGGTCATATCCTCGGATGGGATCCGAGGATTTGACCAGAGCTTTTGGTCAAATCCTCGACTCCCATCCGAGGATTTGACTAAAGCTTTTGGTCAAATCCTCGACTCCTATCCGAGGATTTGACCGTAACTTTGGTCAAATCCTCAATTTTTTTAAATAAAATAACTGAAATTAAAAAAAAAAAAAAAGTTCAATATTTTCAACATTAAAAAGAAATCATTCCAACATTTAAATATCAACTAATAATTATGCAAATCGATCTTGTGCATTTCATCGCAATTATGCAAATTGATCAACAATTAATCACTACATTATCTACATTCATCTTAATCTATCAACTAATAATTATTTAAATGATCGATTTGCATAATTGCGATGAAATGCACATTATTTAGATAATTATTTATTGATAGATTGAGATAAATGTAGATCGGTTTGCATAATTATTAATTGATATTTAAATGTTGGAATGATTTCTTTTTAATGTTGAAAATATTGGAACTTTTTTTTTTTTAATTTCAGTTATTTTATTTAAAAAAAAAATTGAGGATTTGACCAAAGCTACGGTCAAATCCTCGGATAGGATTCGAGGATTTGACCAAAAGCTTTGGTCAAATCCTCGGATGGGAGTCGAGGATTTGACCAAAGCGTTTGGTCAAATCCTCGACTCCCATCCGAGGATTTGACCAAAGCTTTAGGTCAAATCCTCGACTCCCATCCGAGGATTTGCTTAAAGTTGGAAATTCCAACTTTACATGCTTATTTTCGTAATTACAATTAAAAATATGCCTACTTAGCAAAACAACTCGACATAATTGGTATTTTCCCTTTAATGTTGAATGTTTGGAATTGAGATAGCATCATCGCTATAAATACTTGTTTCATTAGCAGGAAAATAACTTGTTTATATTTTTATAGTTAAAAAA
This sequence comes from Clarkia xantiana subsp. parviflora, assembly GCA_036873135.1. Classification (NCBI taxonomy): domain Eukaryota; kingdom Viridiplantae; phylum Streptophyta; class Magnoliopsida; order Myrtales; family Onagraceae; genus Clarkia; species Clarkia xantiana. Next base: position 22,939,875 of record JAPTYO010000008.1, on the reverse strand, counting down.
ACATTTCTCAAAGAAGAAAATTTTCAAATCTCTATTATCTATCTATTATAATAAATATATTAATTATCACTCTTGATATGTATATGTTTTTCTCAATTTTTGTTTCCTAATTTTATTAAAACTCTATCGATTTAGATACAAAATATTAAGTATCTGTAAATTAAAAATGTATTTTTGTGCTAAATTTTGTTTCAGCAATAAAGAAACTCTATAAAGAAATAAAGTAATAATTAATAAAAAATTTCTATTTAAATGATTAATGTATAGAGTTTGATTGTGAAACATTTTAAAGTTGCCATATGTATTTCAATTTTTAATATTAATTTATAAATATAAAAAAACTACTATATATATATAATATAAGATAAAAATTTACTATGAGTTACATCCAGCAATACAAATATAATATATATATTATATAGATAATCACTATATAGAAGGCTACACAAGCATATTTAACATAAAACTTACTACGAGCAACTAAATAAATATAACTTACTACTTTGACAAAAAAAAAAAAAAACTTACTGGGATCAAATACGTTAATAAAATATAATTATATCATGTACATAATCACAATATAAACCTACATAAATATAATATAAATAATCAAAATATATAAACCTACATAAATATAAAGTATTTATAATATGAAATTGGTGTTCTTGGTTTTCCAATAACATGGCCGAACCGAATTTTTATATTTTGTGTTCAAAGTTTTAAAATTTTCGATTTTTGGGTAACACCAATGTTGGCCGAGATTTTCATGATGTTCAAAGTAAAACTTGATCTTCATGATCTTAAAGAAAAGCAAGACTTTTATCAAATTGAAACTTTGGATTCTTGATCTAGAAAGGATTTGATCTTGAAATTTGACCACAAACCCTAATCACAGGATAATTGTGTATATTTACTATCAAAATATCTAGCATATTTTTATGAATGTAGATAATATTGATATATATATATATTTATTACATAAATAAAAATCAGAAAATTTGAATTTGAGCTCACACTAAAATTGTCCTCACATCATTTTCCCGCTCTATGAACAGTCCCGTCTATTCACAATCACTGCACGGCTCTTCTCTGAAGCGATTACTCTTTAAGCATGGAGATTCCTCTTCAAGCATGGGAATCCTCACATCATTCTACACCCACTACAACCTACAACGCTTCACACCAGCCTTCCCACTACCGTTGATACAAACCACTATCGTTACGTTTCTATTCTCGGTCTGAAGTAAATTTGTTCAAATCATCCTCCTCTAATCATTGTAATAATCAACCGGAAGGATTATCATTCTACGATTTTTAACTATTTGCTCCAGTTCAAATAATTTCAGTGTGTGCAATTCAATTCATCTCTCTCCAAAATGAATTCATCGTCTGCGACAGTCATGTTCAACCCGGTTCACTTGATGTCGGCCAACGAAGTACTGCTCGGTTATGTGGCGTGCTACGCTTGTTCGTTCAACTGTGCAATTGTAATCCTTCGAAATATCACCTGCACAACTCAACAACAAAATCTTAGGTACCATATAATCCTTATTTTGTATCCCTCTTGATGTCAAATTTAGACAACAACACTTCTTACATAAGGGTACTAGCATCTATGTTGTTTAATCTCTTCTACACCTAATCTCATACATAATTGTGCTTGTTTTATTTTCATTTGACAATGCACATAACATGTTTGTTTTAATGTCCAAATAGGCTTAATGAAATGGAGGTTGGCATTGGCCCCAAAAAAGGGAGATTGACTTATATAGACGAAATTATTGATATTCTTTCCTAACATCTTCATGATTTAAACAATTGCATAACTGGTGTAAGTTCTAATTTTCTATCCATCCAACACTATTATATAAAACACTATCTAATTTTTCTATCCATGCAACTTTTTTTTTTCTTTTGGTGGATTTCTCTCTTTCATGCTAACACGAAACATTCTTGCCATAACATACACTATTATCCTTGATCATGCTCTGTTGACTCAAATTCAATAGTCAGAGATGATAATTTTTAAGAATACAAGGCTTTATTGAAATATAGGCTTCGGTTGGTTAGTTATTTAAGTTTTTTTGTCTTCAAAATTAGTCTCTTCTATAATTTGCACTTTAGGGTCACCATATGTCGGGTATTCTATCTTTACATTCTAGACATACTATTTCTTATTAAATAAAGGAAATTTATTTGAACTCTAAAGAAAGGATTTAAATATTAAAACTAATTCATTTTCTTTCTTTCAAGCATTATTTGAACTATGAAATAATAATTTTCTTTTGGCCAAAAAAGTAATAATTTTCATCATGTGCTAGAGATAAACTTCTACGGGAAAGTTTAATCATGATAATGTTGCTTCTGATATTGAATGGTGCAAATATAGTTAGCATATGCTTTTTTTTAAAAAAAAAAAAACTACAAATTGTTGGTATATGAGATTTGTATTGATCTGGAAAGATAACAAATAAGCATGTAAAAACATTAATAATATCAGTGTATAATTAGTGTGTGACTGTGTTTACTATTTCTTGATAGTTAATTGAATTGTATATTTATTTTCATTACAGTTTATATCCATTCATGATTGCTTATTTTGGAGTAGAAATTCACTCGAAGAAAACCTTAACTATTTACCTTATAGTTGAGCCGAAGTTCATCTCAAAGTTCATCCTTACTCATTTATTTTCTTCCACTCTTGAGTATCATTAAAATGGCAAGCTTAGCATTGCAAAAACTAAAAACTTACTACACTCTTCATTCTAACTACTGTTAGTGAACCATAAGTGTTGATTAAGAAGGCTTCTATTTTGTCATAAATTAATTAGATTGTACTTGAGGGAATCCTTATTTTTATGTGCAAATATGTTACAAGGGGACATACACTCATGCTGATACATAATATTATCTTATTGGAAAGAATATGTCGAGTTGTTGCTAGAGGATTTTGTATAAAACGAAAAAAGTTAAACTCATTTAAGTAATGCTATGATCTCTGCTATGTAGAGTGGTACATTTGTCATAATTGTATTAGTTTGGTGTAAACACTATCTTCTGCTATGTAGATTGGTACATTTGTCATAATTGTATTAGTTTGGTGTAAACACTAAATCTATACTTGCTCATTTAGTCTTTATTTTACATTGTTGCATAATGTGTTTATAGTTTGTGCTCGACTGTTTTAATACTAATAGGGGTGTTTGGATCGATGTAATGTTGAATGTAATCTCACATTACGTCCAACATTATATCAACATTACGTTGTTTGGTTTGCCAAATGACGTAATTTGCATTGTAATGTAATTTCCATTGTAATCTCAGATTACGTCCAAACTCCATTAAACGTAATGTGAAATTACATCCAAAAACGGATGTAATGTGAGACGTCCAACATTACGGAGTGTTATTATTTTATTAATATTTATTAAATAGAAAAAAATACTTTTTATTATCATTATAGCTTATTACGATAATAATTTTGTTATTATTAGTAGTTTTATTTTTATTTTTTATATACTTCATAATCATTATTATAATAAATAATAATGCACATGATGTTCGTATAAAAGAGTAAAGTATTTTCAATGCATTTTTACGAAAATTATCTTATAAAACTACATATAACGTTTTAACTATTAGAATTTTAATAGTTGTCCATATTGAGTTTACATATTTTGTTTTTAGAATTCATAAATGACTATAGTATTAACCACAAAATATAAACTTTAAGAAGTTAGATGTTGTCATATTTTCTTTGTTTAAATACTATCATATTAAGATATAATATACTTCCTATAAATCAATATAATAATAATAAAGTCACATTACAACACATACCAAACACTTTAATCTAACATTACACTCCACATTACAACACAACCAAACACTGTAATCTAACATTTCAAGTAATCTCACATTACAGTTCACATTACCTGTAATCTCACATTTCAAGTAATCTCAAATTACGTCCATCCAAACACCCCCTTAATTGTCGTAAGAATTAACAAAAAAAAAAATCTCAACATTTATATATGCTCTCTTTTCTTCCACAAGTACCTAAATTTATGAATTATTCGGTACAATAGTTATGTCATAAGTGAAAAGACACTCATATTGCTAGAAAAGATGCAGTAAGGGAAGCGACAACACCGTGATACCTGTATTTTTTTTCGTCCAATGAGTTGGTGACAAGCGAGTTATTCATAAAATAGTTTTTTTTTAAACCACGTGTTACGCGCACGTGCAGCGTACGTGCTTCAATCTAGTATATATATAATATTGACAATAACATATTTCTAGAAGATATATATATATGTGTGCGCAGAAAATTGGACAATATTTATTTATTGATAATTACTTGGAGGCCAAGTTAAGTTTTTAGTGTACTTTAAAACTCTACTTGGCCCACAAGTAATTATTAGGCCCGAACCCTATGGGTTATGGACCGGTCCAATTTTAGCATATCCGGGTCGGGTCAACCAACCCGGAACACCAAATAAACCGAACCAGGCCGGTTTAGGCGGGTAATAACTGGAGCGGGTCAAACGCCGTGTTTTCTCAATTTCCGACCCATTTGGGTCGGGTTGAACCGAGGCAACTAATATGGGTCGAACCGACCCGGTTTGAGTGACGAACCGAACCGTATCCTATTTTAAAACCGAACCGGTCCGGTCGAACCCTAGTACCGGACCAGTCCGAACCGGTCTAAACCGAACCTAAATTTTCAAACTGAACCGATTTGATAAATTTAAAATAGGATGGTCAAAATTTTAAAATCCAAATGTTTTCTAACTTTAAATTACCTACACAGTGCTCACATGTTTAAATTATTCGCGATTTAATTAAACCTGATGCCTAGTTTCGATTATGGGGATGGATCTCGAAAATGCATGATTTTGGGACTGAATCATTTAGTGGGCTGAATTGCAATTGTTATTTAATTGATATTATTGCATGATTAGAACTGTCGTCTTGACTATGTCAAGCTAGCTGGATTATGCATATTGTGGACTGAGCCCTGGTTTTCAATTAATGAGTTGCGCAATAGGATAGACATGTTGTGATGGTTGCACTTGACTAGGATTCATGTCTAGAAGTACACATGATTAGTTTATAACATGAATTGCAAATCAGCCCTAAATTTTTTTAAAACGGAAATCAGTCGCCAAATATGCATGTTTATATGGTTTGATCACGCATGATGCGTATGCTAGAATGTTTAAGGATGTAGTAGCACGTGATAATTTACTTAGGAAGTAGAATTATATATGCTAAGTATGAGTTCCTCGGAACATTAGACGCATGACACGTATGCATGAGGTGTGTTTTGTTTCTTGGATGTGATATGCCATGATAATTTACTGGGATAGTATAATTATATGTGCAAACCGTAGTTCCTAGAAACTTTTTCAAAAGGGCATTGGGAAAGCCAATATCGGGTGTTTTAAAATCTCCCGTTCCGGTTGAAGCGATTAAACCATTTTTAAAAGACTGATCTATTAGAAAGAAGATATCAGGTAATGTCAACTCTTTCACGACCCCCCTTCCTTCGGGCTTTACTGTTGGTCGGTTGGGTTAGATGTCTGAGGATTATTTGATATCTTCTATCTCATAGATGTCCAATGAATGCAATTTATTTTTTCAAAAAGATTTTGTCTTCCCTCTTATGCAAAGTTATCAATATGTTAGTATCGAATAAAGCACAGATGGATTCATCTTGTGCAAATGAACTTTTGAATGAGACGAACTACGACTCGTGGTGCAAACGCATCAATGATCTGCTAGAAGACGAAAGTCTATTAGACCACATTCAGAAAACGATGAGCTGTCCAGATGTAGTCCTAACCAAAGGCCTAGTATATGCCCACTTTAAGTGGGACCAGGATGACACAAGGGCTAAGGATGTTTTCCTATCGCAGATGTCTTCGAACATCAAAACCGAGTATAAGAATATTCCTTTCGCAAAGGATATCTGGGATGCCCTCTTCCTGAAATACGGAAGTGGCATGAAAGTAACCCTGCACCCACTTATACAGGAATTACACGAAAGTCTAAAATACAACAGCACCAATGTGCTTGAAAAAGCACATAAACACCTTAGCATGATCAAACCGATCGAGGAGGAATGTCAGATGGTTGAATGAGACAAAATTCAAGCCATAATTGGGATACTCCTAAAGTCCTGAAGAGCAACCATGACTCTATTGACCCTCGGAAGCTCGGTGTTAGATCTCCCTAATGTCATGAAAATAATCGAGATGGAACAATCTCGAATGGTACTTGTTGCGTCCGGGATGAATTGGGTCGTGGGGACGCTTGTGTTTGTATGGTTGTGCGGGTTTTCGGGCGGTAACCCTTCGTCTGGAAGAGGTTGTGCCACTGACGAGTGTTCGGTTGATCCCGGAAAGGTCTGTGTCTCGAAGTGCGGTTGTGTCTCAAGGGGACGTCTGAGTCTCAGAAGGCGGTGGTCTGTGCACAAGTCCGGATGTCTGGGCGACGATTCCTGCGCAAAGGACCAATGCTAGCACGGAGAGGGGGGGGGGGGGTGGTGCTAGCGGAGCCCTCTCCGAAGCTTAAGTCACTATAGGGCTAAAAGAGTAATTTCTAGAGAGAGAATATTTCTAGAGAGAAGTCAGAGCTCACAATACCAAAGTTGGGCAAATGAGAGAATCTGTGAAAATGGGTGGCCAAGGCCTCCTATTTATAGGCTTCCTTGGGACCGGACCCGGTTTTAAAGCGGTTTGATGACGGTTCAAAAGCAAGCGGTAACCGTCATCCATATTGGTAATGCGCGAACTTGACTTCTCTACACGTCGGTAATCGCGGAAACGGTAATCGCACGATACTCACAATGCAATCCGGACCTCGTCGAATTTGGGCAATTCGGCGAGGTCCGGATTGCAAGCAACCCGGACGTCCGGGTTGCAATGCAATCCGGAGGTCCGGTCCGGACGCGCGTAAATGCGTTTCCGGACCGTTTTGACCCTTTGGGAGACGTTTTTCAAATCGAGATGTAATTTTGACATGTTTACGAGGCCCGAAATATAAATACGAACTCGAATTGGGCACATATCCATCACTTGCCCCCGAGTCAAGTAACGGTTAAAAACCTTTCTTGACTCTATTTTAAGTTAGGATACGTGTCCAATTTGAGCTTGACGCTAACCTTCCGGTTTTGATTATTGGTTGGACGTTGGAGTCTTGATTTCGCTCGTCCTTTGATTTTTCAACCGAGTGACTTTATTTCCTGTCATTACGGTTAGTGCAATAGGGAATGCGCATATATAACATACAATCATGTTTATCGTTAGGGACACGTCATGCAGACATGCTTCTATCAACGTACATGCATAAATAACGGTCATGGCAAGAACGTAATTATGTGACGTAAGAAATATTATTCGTATACTTCTCAAATGACTTAGCGATTATTAAATCATGAATCATGCGATATGTAAACATGTATGTAAAATGACGGATTTGATACGTGTAACACCAAAACAATCATGTATGTAGAGATAAATACTTAGAAGAGGGTGGAGTATACCGTAAGTACTTGTAGGTGCATTACTCCTTTGATCCTTATCATCAAGGAGTCTCTTGGAAGTAGTCGTTTGTTGCTTTGATGCCTTAGAGAAATATTTCCTTAAGTGTTGTCGTATTTGCTCTTCGCGGTTCGTCATATTAGTCGCATTGCTTGCATGATAGCTTCTTGAGATGTTGGTCATTTTTATTTGCACGTACCAACTTTGCTATGCACGTTGACTTTGGCTATGTGCGTTGACTTTTGCTATGCGCGTTGAATTTGGCTATGCGCGTTGACTTTTGCTATGCGCGTTGACTTTTGCTATGCGCGTTGACTTTGATGGTTGAGCATCAGGTATAGACTGTTGGTCATTGCCTGCAAGTATGTTAAAACACTTAGGAAATATTTAAGTGATATCTAATACTTGTTACCATAGATGTCGTTGTATGAGCTTTGTCGATGAGCGTCGTAGGTGTGATTAGGAGGCATAGCTACTTGCTGTATGCAATCCATCTTTGTCGACATGTATGTACGTACATGGAAATACTTAGAAAATATTTTCTCCTTGTCGACAAGCATCCTTGTCGACATGTATGTACGTACATGGAAATACTCAGAAAATATTTTTCTCCTTGTCGCCATGCATCCTTGTCGACATGTATGTACGTACATGGAAACACTTAGAAAATATTTTTCTCCTTGTCGACATGCATCCTTGTCGACATGTATGTACGTACATGGAAACACTTAGAAAATATTTTTCTCCTTGCCGACATGCATCCTTGTCGACATGTATGTACGTACATTGTGTGTGCGTATTTGCCCCCGCACTTAGAATCTTTTCACCATCTCTGACTATGTATGCTGTATCCGTATGCTTGATGCGAACACATGTTATATGCCAACTCCTGATAATATGCTGACATGCGGTTGTATGTCGACAGCTTGCAATATGCTGACTGTCATCTGAGCCAAGTACTTAGGAAATATTCCACCATTGTAATCTTGTATGCTGCGAGTATGAGCTCGGTGTTGTCATGCAAGGTTAATGTGTTGAAGAGGTTGCCCCCTTGCGTGATGCTTGTTACTTGTTGTACGAAGACTGACGAGTCTTGTACGTATATGGTTGTCTCACATGGAGCGTCTGTTGCATAGATGCTTGCATAAGTGTTGGTGTGTTCACGCACTAACTGGATTGTTGGTTGCATTTTCCAGGATATCCGATCTTGTTGTCTTCTTGTCAGAATTAGTCTTCCCACAGCTGTTACCGTGAGTAAGTCTATTATCTCCATCTTGATGGGAGAAAGCTTGTCTTTGCGGATAGCTGATGTGTATAGAAATCCATTTGTTGAGAGGAATGTCCATACAAGTGCCCCCGCTACTCTGGAGTCTTTGGACACGGTGGCGGTAAAGGGCTTGTGAGTAAGACGTCTCATTGTATTTTCTTTGAACTTGTTAATTTTTCAAGTTATCGCTGGCTGCAGTTTCTGTTTTTAGCATAATTCTCGAAAGATCCGACGCAGGGGCGCATTCCTCGAGCGATTCTTAGTTCTTTATGCTGAGCGTGACCGTGCTAATTCCTTCTTGTGATTAAGGAAATAGAGTTGAGGGTTGTGTAGTGGTGTCTTCTGCCCCCCGGTCGAGGGACCGGCCCAAGGAGGAGCGTTACTCCTACCGAGGTAAGTATTTGTTGATTGCTGATTGCCGCCCTTATGTTGAAGAGCTATGTTGTGCTGAATGTTGAAACAATCATTCTTGTCGTGTCTTCTGTGTGGATGACGACATTGCATTTGATGTTGACATTATGAACTCTTTGCCATAAGTCCTTAGAGATGATGTTGACTATTGGTTGCTGTTGGGCTGTTTGTTTCCAGCATGTTGAACCCTTTGTGAATGGGTTGATGTTGATAATTCTTTGTTCATGCCTTTGCTTGCATGATATTTCGTCACCTGGACTTGTTTTCAATAATAATTATGTGATAACTTGTTAGTAATATTTCATACCTTGAGTTATCTATGTTGTCCATATGCTTTGGACTTGAAAGATAGGATATATATCCTTAGATGATGAACATGATGTCCGTAGTTGCGACTGTACGTTGCACATTGTTAAGTGTTATGATCGCCCCTCTTGGCTAGACTCCAAGGCATGGCGAGATGGGTAGAGCATAGGATGTTGCGACTTGCGCACTGTAGGTTTTGTTTGGAGAAGACGGTGGCAACACTAATGTGCAACTTCTGCCTGTTCCACCGAGTCCTGTCAGAGATGATGGCATTCTTTAATCTGTGCCATCTTTTGGATATGTTGAACTCGTTTCTGAGTCTGTTTGCCCCCCGGCTTCTATGTTTGGAAACTTGTTGTAGTTGTTCCTTAGCTGCTGCTTACGACTTGTTCGCTTTGAACTACGTCGTTTGAACCTGCTTTATACATAGTAGTTTGCATGATAACTTGTTAGTAATATTTCATAACGTTATCACTTACTGTATTTATTGAATGTGGATGACTAGTAACGTAGACATAGTCCCCGCAGTCGTGACCGACAGCCACTTCTTGATTGATAGGTTGAGATGCTCTCCTGATTGCTTGCATGATGCATTATGCATATTGCCCTTCTTTCCTGAATAGCTTGCCGCTATATGTGTTGCAACCTGCCAAGTGTTTTTGCGTATAGCAATATTTCTCAACAAGTAGTGTATTTGAAAGGTGTTATCTTGGCTAAGCAAGATACTAGTTTATACCGTCTCTTAGTTCCACTCTAAGGCGACGTTGTACAAGACTCGACTTGTAAATTTTATGAGTTTTAAACAGGGTGCGCACCTGCCAGCGTGTATCAACCCGCGTTGGGGAAGCATACGTAAAAACATTTTAGTTTTTGAAAGGTGTTATCTTGGCTAAGCAAGATACTAGTTTATACCGTCTCTTAATTCCACTCTAAGGCGACGTTGTACAAGACTCGACTTGTAAATTTTATGAGTTTTAAACAGGGTGCGCACCTGCCAGCGTGTATCAACCCGCGTTGGGGAAGCATACATAAAAACATTTTAGTTTTTGAAGAAGTATTTTGTGAACCCTAAAAAGCTTGTTGATAAAATATTTGAAAAAATATTTTGGCATTGAATGTGATACATCCAAAAAACCGTGTTGATAAAATTTTTGGAAAGGTGTTTGATACATAAAATATTTGATAAAATATTTGACAAAATATTTGGTGAAATATTTGAAAAAATACTTGTGATACATGATTCCTGCGTCCAGGGACCATGTAACACTTTTTGGAAATATGAATTGTGATGCATGCTTTCTGCGTCCAGGAACCATGCAACACGGTTTGGAAATCTGTAGTACGGAATTGTCATCTAACCAGAGGACTTTTGCCGTATAAAGCGAACCCTGACCAGGAATTCGTAATATGGGATTGTCGTCTATCAAGAGGACATTCGCCATAAACAGTGAGCCCTTTAAACAGGAATTCACACTTATTATAGTGTGGGGTCGTTGTCTAACCAGAGAACTTCCGCCACTTAAGGGGTGATCAGTCCCGTATGCCCATCATGTTCTGAATCCAGGGAATGGCTATGAACATGAGGATTTGCCTCTAACCAGAGATGTCACAGCATATCAATTTTTAGAAGTAAACATGGGGCATGTCTTTTAAAAAAAGAGGATACCACAACATGCTATTTTGATAGTAGGCCTTGGTGTTAGTCCAAGATATTTTGATAGTAGGTCTTGGTGTTAATCCAAGATATTTCTTGTAGCTGACGCCTCTGAATAGTCGTCGTTTTGATAGTAGGTCTTGGTGTTAATCCAAGATATTGCTTGTAGTTGACGCCTCTGAATAGTCGTCGTTTTGATAGTAGGTCTTGGTGTTAATCCAAGATATTGATTGTAGTTGACGCCTCTGAATAGTCGTCGTTTTGATAGTAGGTCTTGGTGTTAATCCAAGATATTGCTTGTAGTTGACGCCTCTGAATAGTCGTCGTTTTGATAAATAGTCCGCAGGTTGTCATTGCGGCATATAAGTTGATTGTGCACATAGCTTGATGGCTTTGTGTTGCCGGCACCTTCTTGAGATAGACGCCTATATTATGAATGGAGAAATAAATTCCCTGTTGGTGTAGATAATAGATATGTTGGTGTTGTATACCATAAATCCCTCCTTGAACACAATGCTTAACTTGTATTGTTGAAGTAGATTTTCATGCAGATGTTACTACTTGGCATAATTCCTGAGTAGTAATCGTAGTGTAGCATGTACAAGGATTCCTTGTTTGTGTAGGAAACTTCCCTGAGTGCGGATACGATAGGTGTAGATCATGATAGGCATGTATATATGTTAGGTAGAATTGCCGAGCACTTGTCAGCTTGGTGCCCCCCAAGTCGCTTGGCAGTTGTATCGCTGTTTCCTGATTGTTTATATTGTTTCATCTTCTAATAGTGCATGATCTGTCCTTGTGTAATGCCCCCGCCTTGTTTATTATTGCGACACGATTTTTAGTCTTGCGCGTATAAAATGCTTGGAACTTTGTGTTGTTGACGCGAGTAATATGTGCGTAGTTGTTACTTGGCGTTATTCCAAGTTAATATGCGTCATAATAATGTACCTACGAAAGTAGATTTAACCTTTATTAGATATTTAGAGTTCGCACAACGGATTACAAGAAAGCGTCTAGTGATCACTTCTTTTGAAAATTACTGAGGCTAATAAGCATGAGTTGTACTTAATCGTTAAAAGATTTAAAATAGATATGCGAAAAAGGAGATAAGGAAGATAAAGGGATTGCTGATGTGTTTGACGTCCTCATAGGTGATTTGTTGGCTAGTTGATTCTGCCACGTGCCACATAGTTTCTCAATGCATCTAGCGTGTTGAGCTCTTCAATCACCCCTTTTGGGGATGGACAAAAGTTGATGTCATGCCCCCAAGTTTTACTTTGCTTGTGTTGTTCTTCATCATCTTTGCCAAGGAAGGCAATCGTTGACTCAAGTGGGCGGTGAGGTTTGTTTTCTGGGAGTTTGGGATTTGCTTCTTCTGCATTCATACTCCAAAGATTGTACAAGTCGTCACAATTGGTTCCATAAGTGACGTTGTTTTTCTGGCGTTTGGTGATAGGTGGATTATCATCCGTCTTTTCTTTTTCCTTGCCTTTTCCTGAAGACTTCACACGAGGCTTCATTTGATGCTTATTGCCATGGTCGATATACTTTATCATTTTTCCTTCTAAGATCAAGCTGTTTACATGAAATTTTAAGCTGACACAGCTGTCTGTCTCATGGCCATATACTTCGTGATTCTCGCACCATTTGCTTTCATCTTTTCCCAATGGGCCATTGCGGAATTTAAAGGTTTTCTTCCACAGCTTGGTCTCCTTCATTTCTTTCAGGATGACAAACAACGGTGTGTTCAAAGGAACACATATGGCGAGATTGGTATCTTTGAGCCTTTGGGCATCTGACTGGAACGGCCTCTTTTATCGTGGTTGTCTCTTTTCCAAGGAAATGTGTATCTCCTTTTCAATTATTGCCTTCAAGGTTCTTGTTGTCAATCCCGTGATTGGGACGTCATCGTCACTAGTAGGTTTTTTCCGTCCCTCCTTGTGACAGATGTCAGCATCGTCTTGGCTTGTCCTTGTGGAAGGACCTTCTTTGTGTATTTTGGATGACTCTGCATGAGTCTTCTTTGGAGGGATGTCGCCTTGATCGGTGAATTGCTTTAATTTGCCTTTGAGGACGAAGCTGTTAATGCGGAAATGTAGGCTGGCACAACTGTTCGTCTTGTGGCCGAAGACCTCGTGGTATTCACACCCCTTATTTTTGTCTTTCCCCAATGGTCCGTTTCTGAAATTGCTCGGTGCTTTCCACATTTTTGCGTCCTTCATCTCTTTCAATATGTCGGACGGCGGGGCTTTCAAAGGAATGCAGTCAGTGAGGTTTACTCCTTTTGGCTTCTGGAAGTTTCCTTGAAGAGGTCTTCTTGGCTGAGGCTGCCAATTTCTTCCTTGCTGACCGCTTGAGGGCGGTTTTGCTTGATTCTGCTTTGGGGATTGTTTCCATGCCTCTTTTTGGTGTTGTGCTATCACGTACCGGTTGCATGAGCGTGAAGCTTCGTGCCTTGGCTGTTGGTACTGGAAGGTACCTTCCGTGCATTGCCCCTCTATTCTTTGGTGCAGTGTGTCTTGATGACTTGTGATTCGAGACTTTGTCCCTATCGTATCAACTTGTTCGTTAATTGGAGGCAAAGGAGGTGACGGGTTGACACCTTTGTACTGGAAGGCTCCTTGGTTGCATTGTGCGGAGAATGCATTTCTTGTTGGGGTGAAGAAAGCATTGGATGTGGCAACAGGGATGTGGAAGGATCCAAGTTGTCTTTTTATCAGCTTCTGCGAGGTTATGGGCAAGGCGTTGTGGTATGCGATGTGCTCCTTGTCTTTTGATGAGAAATCAATGATATCGTCAAAGGCGGCATCATTTATGTCAACATACTCCAAGTTGGTGTCATCGGTCTCGTGCATTGTCTTTGCGGTATGGTAGCTTTTTGTTCGAATCACGTAGACGGCGCCAATGTTGCGTCCGGGATGAATTGGGTCGTGGGGACGCTTCTGTTTGTATGGTTGTGCGGGTTTTCGGGCGGTAACCCTTCGTATGGAAGAGGTTGTGCCACTGACGAGTGTTCGGTTGATCCCGGAAAGGTCTGTGTCTCGAAGTGCGGTTGTGTCTCAAGGGGACGTCTGAGTCTCAGAAGGCGGTGGTCTGTGCACAAGTCCAGATGTCTGGGCGACGATTCCTGCGCAAAGGACCAATGCTAGCACGGAGAGGGGGGGTGGTGCTAGCGGAGCCCTCTCCGAAGCTTAAGTCACTATAGGGCTAAAAGAGTAATTTCTAGAGAGAAGTCAGAGCTCACAATACCAAAGTTGGGAAAATGAGAGGATCTGTGAAAATGGGTGGCCAAGGCCTCCTATTTATAGGCTTCCTTGGGACCGGACCCGGTTTTAAAGCGGTTTGATGACGGTTCAAAAGCAAGCGGTAACCGTCATCCATATTGGTAATGCGCGAACTTGACTTCTCTACACGTAACGGTAATCGCGTAAACGGTAATCGCGTAAACGGTAATCGCACGATACCCGCAATGCAATCCGAACGTCCGGGTTGCTGCAACCCGGAGGTCCGGTCCGGACGCGCGTAAATGCGTTTCCGGACCGTTTTGACCCTTTGGGGGACGTTTTTCAAACCGAGATGTAATTTTGACGTGTTTACGAGGCCCGAAATATAAATACGAACTCGAATTGGGCACATATCCATCAGTACTGGTTACGAAAGAAATCGCTGTACCAAAACAACCTGCTGGACATAATAAGAGAAAAAGGGGCAAGGGAAAGAAACAACAGGCTGTCAACAGTAAAACGTTGACTAAACCTGAACATAACTCCAGTTAAAATCGGAGGTTGTTTGCAAGGACTCTGTTCCTCGCCGAATAGGCGATGGAACTAGGCCTAGCAAATCGTATACTGGCAAGGTATGCGACAATGGATATGTTAGGGAAACTTTAGTTTCCTCAACAGTCATGTTAACTGATTCAAATTCCTCTTGGATTCTTGATTCAGGTGCAACGGATCACATAACCAATGACAAGAACTTGTTTGCTATGTTCAGACGAATGTCGAAGGATTCAAAGATGATATATGTCGGCGACAACTCTCAAGTTGACGTCGAAGGGATAGGGAACTGCAAATTGCTTATGAGCAATGGCAGAACCTTATTCCTCGAAAATGTTCTATTTGCTCCTAGAATTCGAAGGAATGTTGTTTCTGTTACTTCTCTTATGGATAATGGTTTTACTTTATCATTTGAGAATTTCCTTGTTCGTATCAATAAATGTAAAACCTTTTATGGTAATGCATTTTCCTCTAATGGACTCATCATTATGGATCTGAATGAATTTGAACATCCAAATCGAATGTATTCATTATCGTCTAAAGAAGCGGAAACTGATGCGGCCGGATGTCATGCGAGGTTGGGACATATAGGCTATGACAGAGTTCAAACCCTTGCTCGGAGAGATCTACTCCCGGGCACACCACAGGTGGTGAAAGCCACTTGTGAAGATTGTCTAGTCAAAAAATCAACCCGCAAGCCACTCGGTGAATCACTACGAGCCGAACATCCATTGCATTTAATTCATTCTGACGTTTGTGGACCCATGAACGTTACCGCAAGGAGTGGTAAACGTTACTTTGTCAGGTTCATCGACGATTTCACCCGATACGGGTTTACTCATCTGATTTCTCATAAATCTGAGGCTATTGATTGCTTCAAAAGCTTTCTTAACCTCATAGAGAATCAGCAGGAGCGAAAGGTTAAAACCCTTCGCACTGATAGAGGTGGAGAATATCTCTATAATGAGTTTAAGAAATTGTGCAACAAAATGGGTATTGTAGATCAAGTAACAATCCCTTACACACCACAACAGAATGGTGTGGCTGAACAACGCAATCGTACACTCCTGGACATGGTTAGAACCATGATGTCGCAGACGAAGTTGCCAATCTTCTATTGGGGTGACGCACTTATGACCGTGACACATGTTATTAACCTTGTTCCTTCAAAATCGGTAACCTCGACACCATATGAGCTGTGGTTTGGTAGAGATGCCGATCTTACCAGACTGCGGCCGTGGGGTTGTGCAGCATACACGCATCAAACTGACAGCCGATATGGCAAGTTAGGACCTAGAGGATTGAAGAGTATCTTCATAAGATACTCTGAAAACTCCAAAGGATACGTGTTTGTCGCAGCTCAAGAAAATGGTGGCATGGTCGAACATGAGTCCAAGGATGTTACATTCCTTGAGGACGAATTTCCTACGCTTGGAAATATCAAAACAAGTGAAGTTTTGATTGAACTAGGACGAAGATCATCAGATCCCACTCACTTAGAGTGGGAGAATTGAGACAGCGACACAAGTGAATGATATGGTAAATGAAGATGGAGACATTTTCATAGTAAATCCAGTGGGAGGAGTTAATCCGACCACAACGATCACTGTTGCTACAGGTGCGAATCAAGTCGGACCTGATGATCATATTACTGAACCCATGGATGAAAATCCAATTTTACCACAACCACCTACTATACCAAGTAGGACTGGTACGACCAACTCGGTTTTCGGTCGTAATAATCGTGGAATTATTCTCGGAGGTGAAAATTTGAGACTGAGAGGTCGTCCAAGAAAAGTTGTTTCTGAAAGTTCAAGTATCGCCATTGTTCCCAGTGTGAGTATTGCACCGACAACGAGCATTATTCCCAGTGGGAGTGAAGTTCAATCTCAAGATGGGATAAACGAGCCTAGACGAAGTCTAAGGCAACGAACTTCTCCCAAGAAGTATCTCATCGAAATAGGCGAGTTATTCACTCTTACTTCAGTTGATGAACCAGTAACGGTTAAACAAGCTATGTAAGGACCTCAAGCGAAAGAATGGAGAAAAGAAATGGAAAATGAAATCACCTCTATGAAAGCTAATTTTGTTTGGTCTTTAGTTGATTTGCCTGCTAACCGCAGAGCGATAGGTGCCAAGTGGGTTTTGAAATTGAAACTCACTGTTGATGGAGCTGTCAAGCGATACAAAGATCGACTTGTCGCGAAAGGATATACCCAACTCCACGGAGTGGACTTTGACGAGACTTACTCACCTACTGTGCGTTACACCACAGTACGGGCCATATTGGCTTTGGTTGCAAGTCTCGATCTGGAGCTGCACCAAATGGATGTTAAAACTGCATTCCTCAATGGCAACTTGGAGGAAGAGATCTATATGGAACAGCCGGAGGGTTTCATTACCCCTGGCAACGAACGTAAAGTTTGTAAACTCCAAAGATCTATTTACGGTCTTAAACAGTCATCCCGGCAATGGTACCGCATGTTTCATGAGGAAATCATTGGAAACGGATTCGTGAATCTTCACGAGGATCCGTGCGTGTACGCGAAGACTTCCATGTCTAATTACGTCATCTTGACATTATATGTCGATGACATACTAATTGCCTCAAATGACTAAGTTACATGAATGAATCAAAGTCCTGGCTAGCATCTGTATTTGAGATGAAAGACATGGGAGAGGCCACGTACATCCTAGGCATTAAGATTGCTAGGAATAGTGCTGCTCGTAAACTATGTCTATCTTAGGAAGTCTATATCAACAAATTGTCGAAAAGGTTTCGACTACAAGATGCCAAGCCCGTGGATACGCCGGTTGCGCTCGGGTGCGCGCTGTCGAAGCATGACGGCCCGAAGAACCTGGTGGAGCGTAAACAGTTGGAGAGTGCAGAATACTTAAGCATGGTTGACAACTTAATGTATGCCATGCAATGCACTCGACCGGACATCTGTTATGTTGTTGGCCTAGTAGCACGATTTCAATCAGATCCTGACACTCAACACCTAAAGGCTGTGAAACAGATAATTCGATACCTGAAAGGTACTGCCGACTACGCTCTGTGCTATAAGGGTGGAAATCTCGAATTGTTAGGATATATTGATGCCGACCATGGTGACGATCTTGATGATCGTAAGTCCACTTCAAGAGGAGTATTCCTCCTTGATGATGCCGCCATTTCATGGATGAGCAAGAAGCAAACATGTGTCGCACTGTCTACTATGGAATCCGAATTCGTGGCCCTTTCTAAGAACGCACAAGAAGTGGTCTGGCTTAAAAGGCTCCTAACTGCATTGCTTGGCGTCGAGGACGGGAGTAAACCTGTGAAGGTATACTCTGACAGTCAAGCAGCAATTGCAGCAGTTAAGAACCCCAAGTACCATAACAGGACAAAACACATTGACATAAAATATAATTTTTCTAAGAATATGGTTGACGACAATGTTATCACCTTAGAATACTTGTCTACTGAAAGTATGGTGGCGGACCCATTGACTAAACCACTACGTAGGGACTTCTTCGAAAATCATGTTAAAATGTTGGGACTGCGTTGGGTTTAAGTAGACAGTATCGTGATGACAACTTTTTGAAATGAGATAGAAATAAATTGCAGTTTGAGTTTATGATTATTACGACGTCATAATGTTTAAATATTCATCGGAATTTTACGGTCTATAAACTAGTCATAGGAGGGCAAACCTCCACAGTAAAATAATGTCGAATGTGAACCAAGCCTCGTCACACAGGCTCAATTGTCTTGACGGATAAGGGATTCACTATTAAGTAGAGACTGGCTAAGAACGATCATTTGGTTTTGGAGTAACACGACAATGATCAAAGTTCTGCAGATCGCTGTTACGAACCACGTTCGTAATGAAATCACATTCTGGGCCAGATGACGAATCTGCGATAGCATATGACATTTCCCAACTTCCTGACTAAACTCAGGTTATGCTATCGACGCGTGCTTCATACTATGCGTGACATGTTCGACCACGGGGTTATGCTCGGTTGTGCTAGATAGAATCCACGAGATTCGTACGGGCACAAACTTCTTCACCTAGAGCGTGTGACTGATCCTAGATGCTATATGAATGAGCATCCAAAGTATCCTCACGGACTCAGAACTCATACCTAAGGTCAGGCTCAATGTTCGCTTCCCGGCGTGTGAGCGTAGTGCCGAACAAAAAGGCCTAGTGACCACGTCTTGGAAACCAGTTAGGTTTGACTAAGACTATGAGCAATGGGTATGGTCAACTATACCTAATATTTTTCGACTCTTGTATTCACTAGGTGGCCACCAACCTGACATTAGTTGAAATGTTGTGAATACTTGTACGGATGCCCTGGAGAAGTGTCCCAAAGTGGGAACTGGGCAATTGGAAAATTTGCAGTTGACCTAGGATACAACGCGACACTTTATTTTTAACAGGTTGATTAGACATGGGGAATCAACGTTCCGCGGGCACTACAATACTCTTAACAGATGAGTAGTACGATGCCCATCGTGTCCGCCGATCACACGACCAACCTTGTATTAACTATTTGGAGCAGGGATTGGATCGAAGACCAAATGTGGATGTGTTGGTCGACAACATATTAATAGGCACCCTCCCATTCCGGCGAGTGGGAGCTGTTAGCATTTAGGGTTATGGGCCGCCGTAATTGGTATCCCATTAATTAAGGCCATTTACCTAAGAAACTAGGTATGGGTCACATTAGGGTATTTGGGCTTGGCCTAAATCCCATGTGACATGGGAAGCCCAAAATGGGCCTCGCTCCCTAGTAAAGTCGGTGCCGAACTCACTTAAAGAGGTGAGATTATTAATCTCACCTCCACTCTATAAATAGGGACCTAAGGTTGTGTTTTCTAGTGCTAATCAATCTCTCCCAACTTGTGAGATTTAGAGAAATCCCTCCTCCCTAAATAAAGGTAGGTTCGTCCGAAGTGACTACAAGCTAGGAGGTGCCAAGTTGCGACGAGCAATTTACTCCAAGTAGATCCATCCCGCGAGAATCGAAGGAGGCTTTGCTGTGAAGATAAAACCGCATAGGGCTTCTCTAACAGGAAACTCTACGGGGTACCGGTGTGGACCGAGAATTCCCCTCGAAGATCTTGGGCTGCAAGAAAGGTTTAACGTATGTGCACTTTCTTCCGCTGCGTAACTAGTTACCTAGCACGTACCTAGGGTTTCTTCTTGCATGATTAATCACCATAATCCAACAATCACTACAAGAAAATCTGCAATTTGTGACATATTTTTTTTTAGGGAATCAATCCCTCAAAATTTAGTGTGTTTTTTAAGGGATTTATGAAGGTTTGGTGAGTGAAACTGTTATAAGGGATAATCCCTTACAATTTTAATTTTCCTAAATAAAATACTAAGGGATTTGTAAGAGTAAAATTTCAAAGGGAAAATTAAGGGTTTTTATTAGGGTTTTCGTAAATATTTTTTTAACAAGCAATCCCTTACTATTAACCCTAGCTAATATGAAGTTTAGTGAGAGATTTAAAGTTCGTTACAAAAGTTATTTCATTTGTGAGGGATTTTTCCTAAAAATATAAGATTTAATAATAAAAAATAATATAGTAAGTGGAAGGGATAAAATATAATCGATGGCTTCTTGCATATAATAAATAGTAAGTGACGGTAATTTTGTAATCGAATCTCACGAACGGCACTAATTGAAGTGCAACTAGTTTTTTAAGTTAGCGATTTTGCCTGTAACGGCATTTTGGTGGAATTAGTGCCTTTGTTTAAAAGAATATAACGGCAGTTATAATAAGTGCCGTTGGAAAAAATAAGAGTTTTAAATTTAATACATAAATAAATGTAGCAGCATTTTGGAAAATGCCTCTATGTCCAAAAAAAATATAATAACTTTTTTTTTAGCGATGAAAAATAGATTATATTAACTTAATAATACTCGTCGTCTCTTTTGTCCTAGAATAAAACTACTCTTCACAGCGAATTCGCCATAGAGAGTTAGAGAATGAAAGTTTTAAAGCAGAACTTTAAAAGTCGAGAGAGGGGCTAATAGGCACCACATAGCCCGTCGTCACCTGCCCGCCCACTCCATCTCCGCCCGTCAGCCGCCTGCTCTGACCATCAACGGCAGCCACTCCACCTCCGCTCGTCGTTGATCCATATAGCACATAAATAGACGAGAAGAAATCCGCAGGGGTAGAGAGCTCTGGCTTAATCAACATCATCTTCGAGAAGCTCGTTCAACAGTCGTCTGTGCTAGATCGGTAAATCCAGAAGCTGATGATTACTTCTCGGAAGCTTCCGATTGCGGTAAGGCTTGTGCTACCTATCATAGCGTTGTTGATTCAGTTTTAGGGGCTAGGTTTTGCGTGAATATTGGTTCCGTAACTTGCAAAACATATTGTACATCGAATGTTATTGAGTGCTTCTACATGACCTAGATATGATGTAATTGCATATTTCTTCTGAAAAATTGCTTTTCGATTCTCGCCGTTTCTAGTCCATGTTCATTAGACGTTCGACTCTGCAATGTAATTGGTTGTGATTTTAAAATGATGATGATATCGGTTCTGACTTTCATTTTCATCAAAGAAAACCAAAGTTTCTTGTGATTTAAGATTCAGACTTCTCTATACTGTATTGATGATTGCGCTATCTATCTTGTTGTTGTTCTAACACTTGTGCAACAGGTGCATTGTTCGTTGTTCTCAGTCATGCTCCCAATTTGAAGACGCTCGGGCTTTTACAGGTAATATTGTGAAACCGACTTGCCATTCTAGTACGAAGGTTCTACTATGAAGATTTCAATGGCATTGAATTAATCTGTATTTCTAGTTTGAATCGAGTTTTTTTTAAGTATTTTCAGACCTTATAGAAACTAATCATTTGATTTCACTTTTTAAGGGATTTGTCGCGGGTCTGATGCTATTATTGTCAATTTCATCACAGAACCAACAATTTCCCTCGGTTCAGATGTAAATGATAAAAAGGTAGAACGTTTCATTGATCTTTTCTATGTCTCTAGGTGTATTTGCTATGCTCAGCAGTTGTTGGTTTCTATGTCCTGATTCCTGATGCAGATATTCACATGTTCTGAATACTGGCACGCTCTAAATACTCAATTCAACCATAATTTTCATATTGTATATATTCGATCTGTGGTGATTTCTAGGTTTTAATGTGTTCTGAAGTCAAACGCTAGTATAACCCCTAATGTGCTATGACATTGGTTTTTGAGCTCTAGTAATGGTTCGTTATTGTCTGTCCCAAGGCACTCCAGACACTCATTTTCCTCGCCATCTGGATTCATCTTTCAAGATTAAACAAGTAGCTCTCGGATGGAATCATGCTGTAATTTTGACAGGTTCTTTGCTGCTACTTGTCACGAAAATAAAAACAAGTGTACTATGTTATTGGTTTGTTTTCATATTGTGCTATGATGGATCGGAGGGTGGAGATGTTATTCTACATAGCTTCATATATCAGTTGCTCAACTAAAAGATCACATGTTGCAGAATGAAGCAGTAATTGACTATGCTCTCAAGAAGAGAGATGTCAAGCTTGCGCCATGTGGACTTGATTTTGTACGTCCCGGGTACGTTCGATCTGCAATCCAAGTTAATCTGATTGTAATCTTTATCTGTATATATAGTGATTCTGAAATATCACTTCACCTCAGGTTTACTCGATTTAGGAAACACCGATTTCATCCATCCCTAGAGAAGACAAGGCGCTTCTACCATCATGTGCATAATATGGATGGATTTTTTGTTGCCAAGGTTCTTTAATTTTTGTGATACTCCCTCTACTATTCATAAATATTCCCCATTTTGTTAATTTTTGTTGGTCTTGAATTGCAGTTAAAGAAAATGAGCAACGTGAAGCAAAAACCCACAGCTTCTGCTACATCAGAAGCAGTGGATGAGGAACTTTCTAGAGAGGACAATGATGAAGAAGAATAGGAGAAGGTTGAAGAGAAACCACATCAAAATGGGACAGAAAAAGTGAAGTTAGACAATGATGCCCTTAAGAATGGCGGTGGTGTTAAGCGCAAGGAAATAGAGCCTGTCTGGTGGTAAGAAGGAGAAAAGAAGTGGGTAAAGAGGAAGTTCCCTCCAAGAGAGGAAATAGCAAAAATCAGGTAAACAAACTAAGCTTTGATAAATATGGATCAGATGAGTTATCATACTGCTTCATTTCATTCATTGTCAATGAATTGATAAATATTTAGAGAGTATGGATGTGTGAAGACTTGGGTTGGGGAGAGCATGATCAGCTCGGGCTCGGGGATACTAGTGATCAAGTTTTACCACACATGGTAAGTAGTGTAGAATGGAACCACAATGGACCAATATGTAAAGTATATTGTGAAAGTGACTTGATTAAGGTTATGTAAGCAGTGTTTTCTTAATCCACATACTCAATAAGCTGGTTTTTTTATTTGATGATGATCTAGTGCAGAATACTTTTCCAGGAGGTCTTTAAGCAGCTAGCTCATTGCTCATTCAAAATGAATAGGTACATCTGTGATCTCTCTTTGCACTTTCTGCATTTTCTCATTGTCTTTGGTTGGTTAGATGTGATTCATTTGCTATAACCATTGTTATTGTTGAGTTGTTGTACTAGGAAAGAACTCTATGTGGCTTGAAGGGTGGTAAATATTATTAGTCGTAGTTTAGATTTTTCAGAACACATATAATCTCTAAAATCCATTCTCAGGTTTTAGAATATGCTTTGCTAGTTTCACATAGCTTTGAGTATATATTGATTTGTGGCTGTATTCATGGAGTAACTAAAATTTAAATTGATCTATATAGTTGTGTGTTAACTGCACTATTGAGAGTGTAAACATGAAGTTCTTAATGAATTGATTTTGCACTGATTTTCTTTGTGCAGTATGATTCTAGAATGATTGGAATGGTGGTATGAGGAATGGGATTTTGAGCAAGTTGGAGAATTCTAGAAATGTGGTATGATTTTGAGCAAGAATTATGTTATTTTAATAGTGTTATTTGCAAATACTTGAACAATGTTAGTTAGAGATTTTGGTATTTAATATTTTGGTTGTATGTTATCGTTTCACTTGACTATGTAATCTTTCAAGATTGATATTATATTAATTAGTTGCTTTAGATATTTGTGTTATTAATATTAATTTAAAATATATATATATGTATTATATTAATATATATTATAATAATTTCTCACAAATTCCTTAGAATATAATTCCTCACAAAAACAACAAACCCTTAAAATTCTCTCAAAAACCCTTAAACACCATCCCTAAAAAATCCCTTAGTAATATATATTATAATAATTCCTCAAAAATTCCCTCACAAATTCCTTAGAATATGATTACTCACAAAACCCTTAGTAAAAAACCCTGAAAATTCTCTCAAAAAACCCTTAAATATCTTTCCTTAGAAAATCCCTTGGCAATTTTGTTACTGAAAACACTAAAAAATTCTCTAAATATTTTTTAAGGGATTTGATTTTTAGAATGTTTGATATGGATTTTTCAAGGGAAATCCCTCACAAACGTTTGTAAGGGATTTCCCTATAAAACAGCATTTTTTCTGGCGGGGCTATTTGCTAGAAGGTGTCTCTTACAAAATCCCTCACAAGACGATTTTTTTGAGGGATTTTTGAAAATCCCTCAAAAAAATTGACCCTCACAAATTGAAGAATTTCTTGTAGTGAATATATATATCAATGTTTTTAGGTTTCCGGAACCGGCCCAGAAACGGTCCAAATTTTCTTATAATAATATTACTACATATCTAATCTGATCCGAACCGGATCGTTTAAACCAGGTCGGACCGGTCCAGTGCCCATCCCTACTCCCCAGCTATTCTATCTCTATTAGCTAGGGAGCCAAGTGGACGTTAGCAAATAAGGGAGATTCTTCGCAACTTTCTACTTGCTTTAGCTAACTTTACTTTTTGCCTCTTATTGATTCTTCTCAAATAATTAAGCCCCACACCACACAATTTGATTTGTTCTTTGGACCACAACTTGTGACCACGTGAAAAGAAGGGACATCCACTAATAATATAATAATCAAACAAAAAAGAGTTCTCTATTCCATTATTCATAATAATAATAATAAAATATTTAAGACATATTTTAATTAATTTGTCCAAACTTTAAGACCTGAATTTGAAACAAATCAAAATGTCATAGTCTACTATGTAGCTCTTCACGTTACAAATCATAAGTTAACTATCGAATGACAGTAAAAAGTTCTTGTTCATAGACGTGTGCGCCAATGGAACGAATTTAATAGGTGAGGGTTATTTTATTTTTTACATTTTTTTTGCTCAAGAAAATGAATTGGCTAGTCCTGAAAATTATATATCAATTTTGCTACGTAATGTTCGGTCTCTCTTGTTCATATTTTGAGTCATAACCCTCATTATAAACTCGTTACCTTGTGTAGCACGTCTTAAAAATTACAATTTGTTATCGGGATAGTTAACTATGCTTAATTAGTAACGTGATTCAATCAAATGACATTCTTGTTTTAGGTGAAACTCATGATATGTGAAAGATGTGTGTGGAAACTCGACCGCCATTAAAACGGACGTAGCTAGCAAGTTGGATGTATTAATCATGATTAGTACATCCAACTAGCTAGCTAGCTACATCAGTCAGCACCTACCATATGTTTTTGTTTTTAGTATTGGAGCCAATCGATGGCTACTTCCAGAACTATTATGACTATACAAAAGGAACCAAACCATAGTTCAATCACTAATCTAAGTTCATAGTTTCAATCCTGTATAAATTTCCATTTCCCAGTTCGTGCAGAATCAGATACCCTTACCTATATGTATATGGGATGATGCCTATTGGCATACGACCAGTTTTCTAGTTGAATGTGGTATCATCTACGGGTGAATGTAAAATCCCGAAACATCGGTGGAAACCGATCCATTCCAAACCGAAAAGACTGAACCAACAATGTTTCATCCGGTTTTTAAAGTAATTTTCTACTTTAGTTCGGTTTTTGGACCAGTTTAATTTTTAAGTTTTGAGGTCTCTGAGACCAAACCGACCATTATGTTAATTATATATACAATATATATTATATTAGTTCATATTAATTAATATAACTAATTAAAATGTAAATTGTAAAATAGTCACAGCTGTTCTTTCTACTTTTATTTAGTATGTTATTTAATTGTATTAATGGATGTTATTCATCTTTTCTGTTTAATATTATAGTCTATAGAAATTATGAGCATTTAAATGTTAATTGGTATTTTTGAATTTTCGGTTCAGACTAGAAGATCAGATTGAAAACCGTACTACAAATGGACAGTTTATTTTCCTAACACGGTCTTTTGGTCGGTTGTAATGAAAAAATTTGGACCGAAAATATAGTTAACTGAAAGAAACAAGTAAAATACCGATCCGACCGGCAGGTTTCACCCTAGTATCATTAGCTAAGGGGAGGTACATGTTTTCACTATAAGAAAATTGACAATTTGTGACGACATTTTTTCAATGGAAGCAACCTCTCAAAAAAATTTAAGGGATTTATTATATTTTGAGGGAAATTCCTTACAAAACTCAAAATTTGTAAGGGATTTTTCACAAAAGTTTCTAGTCAAGCATTTTGTAAGGAGTCATTCCTTTAGAATTTTTTTGAATATTGATTTATAAGAGATTTTCATCAAATAAAGTTATATGTTTCTCATAAATAAATTCGTCACAAATGACTAGATTTTTTGTAGTGTTTGGGACGTTTGCTAGTTTAAGAATTGATGTTGCTTCCCTAATAATAACGAATGAAGCTGTTTCTATGGAGTAAGACCTCCTCCTAATGACTGTTTGTTCTGGATGGAGAGGCACCATCCATTTGTCTGTATATACAGAGTGAGTATGGGCTATTGAGATCATTGAAAATAAGAGACAATTAATCCAATCTCGGAGAAGATGGATTATGCGGCTCATGCAATCCCACAGAATGCTTCAAAAATCCAAGCATGTGACAGTTGCAGCATAGATGAAATTGGAGTCTAATGTGTTATTCATAAACAAGAGAATGACTAACAATGGTTACGAGTAGATAATGTAAAAGTTGGGTTTGGAGACAGCGAGTGATAATATTACTGAAGAGCGTTTGCAATAAGGATTGGACAGGGGATAGGCATACAAATTGATCAGTTCGGGTGAAAGGCATGTTCTAGAAATAAATGGTATTATTATATAAAAACAATTCCAACCGCGGTTTACCATAACTTTCCATTACCATTTATAAATATGTTTTATCTATCTAAAAATAATAATAAAATATAATTAATAGTTTGAAGTGTGGACACTGTGGAAGTGGAGCTAACTTTTGAGTCGGTTGAAGTTTGAAGGTAGGTGACAACAACATAAAAATTATTCGGTTTAAGTCTACCTATGGAGTTTTTCACAGATATAAACCTAGGCGAACAATCATATACAAATATAAGCTACATGGACAATTAATTACAAATCTAAGCCAAGCCGAGAGGAGTCAGAGGATCCATAGTACCTGCAGCTTTCTAATCTTCCTCAAAGCCAGCTTCAGATGAAATAGAAGGGACAGAAAAAGATTGCAGTCAGTTTGATAATGATCGAGTGACATTGCTTCTTCGGCCCAAACCATAAATCTCGGTCAACAATATAAAAAATAAAACCGAGATCTTACATCTCAGTCAGGGGAAAATAATATTTTCCTTTCCCCAAGATGTCATCTCGGCCAAGGAAAAAGATTATTATCCCTTCTCCGAGATGTCATCTCAGCTAGGGGTGTCAACGGGTCACGGGTACCCGTTGACCCGCGGGGCCCCGCCCCGTTTTGACCCGCTGACCCGCCGATCCGCGGCCCGTGGGACGGGTCCGGGTCTAGATACCCACGGGGCGGGGCGGGTCCGGGTCTAGGGTCGCGGGGCCCCGAAGACCCGCCCCGCCCCGCAGCACATATGTTCTGTTAGTTCTTTTTAAATATAATATGGTTCATATAAAATAAATGTAGAACCAGAAGGACTAAACTACAAATAAAAAAAGTTACCTAATACTTAAACGTCCTCAGCTTTCACTCGATGCCTAGGTCAAACTAGAAACAGGAATCACGCCGCCATATCTCAATCATTCACCCACGCTTCAGAACCACCACGCGTCCACGCCTAGCTTAGCCGACCACCACGCGTCCACGCCTAGCCGACCAGCACGTCCAGCCGACCACCGCTTCCATCGTTAGCCGCGACCAGCCGACCACCGATTCCATCCCCGACCACCAGTCCGAATACCCGCTTCAGTCGCCATCTTTCTCATTGCAGCGACCAGGTGACCTACGCTTCCATCGGAAACCACCGCCCACCTCGTCCCGTCGTCAGTCGCCTAGTTATTCAACAGAAGACTCTACAGACATAGCTAAGCAAGGTAATTTGCTTGTTTGAACTCTGAACTTCTTGACCAAAAGAAAAAAAAAAAACTCTAAACTTGATATGAACTATGAAGTCGCGGGGCGGGGCGGGTACTCGCGGGTCGCCCCGCGGGATATTTTTACCCTTAAGACCCGCCCCGCTATATGTACGGGGCGGGCATGGGTCGAGCATTTTGACCCGCGGGTCGGGTCCGGGTATGGCGATACCCGCCCCGACCTGCCCCGACCCGCCCCGTTGACATCCCTAATCTCAGCCAAGGGAAAAATTATTTTTCCTTCCCTGAGATGTCAAATCTTGGTCAAGGGAAAATATTATTTTCCCTTGATGTAACGTAAGTTATATGTTTTTTGTTTCTTTATAAATATAAAGCATTATGGGGTACAAAGCCCTAAATTTCAATCTGCTTTAAAAAAAAATAAAGAATGTTAATTATAGTATAAAATGATTAAATTTCGAGTTTCGTTATATTTGGAGTTGTAGATAATTGGCAATTTTTCATCAAAATTCAAACAGTAATCAACTTTAAAAACGTATTTGGACAAATTCGTATAAATTCTACCAGACTCTAAATTCTACGCCGTTTATGCCATTGGGTTTCTTTACAAACTCAGAATTCATGGTACAATTTTCTTATTTTTTTAAAGATGTACCAAAAAAATGAAATTTGGCCAAAGTAGAGCGTCTTAGGTCAAATTTTATTTTTAAGTACATCTTTAAAAAAAATAAGAACATTTTACTATGAATTATGAGTTTGTAAAGAAACTGAATTCTTAGTTTTACTTCGAAAACCTCAAAATTTGAACTACTCCAAAAAAAAAAAAAATTACAGAATGTTAATTACAATATAAAATGATTAAGTTTCAAGTTTCGTTGCATTTGGAATCATAGATAATCAGTAACCTTCCGTCAAAGTTCAAACAGTAATCAATGTTAAAAACGTAACATTGGAAAAATTCGTATAAATTCTACCGGACTCCAAATTCGGTTTCTTTACAAACTCACAATTCATAGTAAAATGTTCTTATTTTTTTAAAGATGTACTTAAAAATGAAATTTAATCTAAGATTCTCTAATTTGACCAAATTTCATTTTTTGGTACTTCTTTAAAAAAAATAAGAAAATTTTACTATGAATTCTGAGTTTTCAAAGAAACCTAATGGTATAAACGACGTCGAATTTAGAGTTCGGTAGAATTTATACGAATTTGTCCAAAGTTACGTTTTTAACGTCGATTACTGTTTGAACTTTGACGGAAGATTGTCGATTATCTACAACTCCAAATACAACGAAACTCGAAATTTAATCATTTTATACTAGAATTAACATTCTGTAAAAAAATTTAAAGCTGTTTAAATTTTAGGTCTTTGTACCCCATAATGCTTGATATATTTATAAAGAAAACAAAATTTAAAATATATATATATATAACCTACATTACATCTTAGCCAAGGGAAAATTATTTTCCCATGACCAAGATTTGACATCTCAGGGAAGGGAAAATAATTTTTCCCTTGGCTGAGATTACATCTCGGGGAAGGGAAAAGAATATTTTCCCTTGGCTGAGATGACATCTTGGGGAAGGGAAAATACAGAGATGTAAGAGCACTGGCAAATATGTTATGACATTTTGCCTATGTGGAAGAGAGAGTGAATGACGTTTTATGTCTTACCACTAATTGTCCTTATATAAATATTTTCTCTTTCCTCTAAGTTGTCCTAAGGACATTTGTGTTTCCAAGATAAAAAATTAATTAATTTATTTTTAATAACAATAAAAAATAACTTACAAATTTAACAATAAAAATGATGGTAACATTTGTAATATTAAATTGTTATATATTATATACCTAGTGGCCTCTTTACATTGGAGCATGCATTACAAGGCTTGCCATGCAAATGCACTGTGGGTTATGCATGGCAGGAACATGCAATGATGTGGAGGTGAGGTGAGGAGCATGCAATGATGCGGGGCGGGTCGATGCGGGTTTCCGAATCCCCGGACCCGCCTCGCGGGTCGGCCTGGCTGACCCGGACCCGGGAAATTGTTCCTCCTGGGGCGGGGCGGGGCAAAAATCTCGCGAGGCCCCGACTCGCCCCGCCGTGTGAATAATTTTTTTTTTTTTTCATTTATCAATATTAAATACAATTTTTTTTTGCCAAAATATTACATTGTATATAAATTCAAACCATAAATCTAACACCAATCAAATACAAACAACAAACACATCAAATTAATCACAAAATACAAATTCAAATCTAAACACCAAGTCCAAATTAACTAATCCCGCACCATTCTTTGAAACAAAGAAACTTGAGAATAATGAGAGCATGCATCATATTGCATAACATGATTGTTGAGGATGAGAGAACAAGTTACATTGGGAACTTTGCAGAGCTACCCGCATATGATAATGTTGAATGTGGTATATCACTTCCCGAGTTAAGTGGGGAGTTTTTGTCTGCCTATGAGAGGTATATCAAAAATAATATCAAACTTCGTGATAGACAGACATATCGACAACTACAAGAAGACTTGATCGAACATATTTGCCAATTTCATAATACTCGTGCAAATTCCGTTGAAGTCTACTTTGAGTAATTAATTATGTAACTTTATTATTTAGTATAAAATTTAATGCAATAAAATTTTCTATTTTATAATATTATTAATGATTTAAATAATGTATTTTTTTTTAATATTTCATAGATAATTACTTGAATAAAACATTGATTTGTATGTATGATAGTATAATTAGTTAATTAAAAAAATTATAAGTAAAAATATTTTAATTATTTATATCATATAAAAATCATATAAATCTAAAATGTCTTATCTAATGTGTCCAAAATGACTTTTGCCCATTGTAAGTACTTTGGCCAAATTCCATTATTCTCTTTCTTCAATGACATGGCGATGACGTGGCGGTAAATGTCCTTCAAAATGTCTTTTGCCATTGGAAGTGCTCTAAAATCTCGGTTACATTTTCCATATGGTTAAAAACACAATAGGGACTTGAATGTTTGCCTATGTTGTCAAAAGGGGTCTGAATTGAAAAATGGTATTACTAAGGGCCTGAATTTTCATGTTTGTGTTTTTTCGGGTTTCCATCCAAATTTTCTGTTAAATGTAACGGAACCACGTGAATGACAGAATTAGCCTTTTGCAATTATTATACTATTTATCAATTTAATTATTGAAATGTGAAATGTCTAAAATACCCCTGCACACTAATTATGCCCTTAAGGCCACCACGACTCCGGCCATCGCCCCGGCGACCACCGCCCCGACTCCGGCAACCACCACCCGGCTCCGGTGACCACCACCCAGCTCCGGCGACCACCACCCGGCTCCGGCGACCACCACCCCGACTCCGGCGACCGCCAAAGTCGGGGTGGTGGTTGCCGGAGCTGGGTGGTGGTCGCCGGAGCCGGGTGGTGGTTGCCGGAGTCGGTGTGGTGGTGGTGGTGGTGGTGGTGGTGGTCGCCGGAGCCGTGGTGGCTTAAAGAGTATTTTCGTCTTTTTAGGACAAGCATGTGAGGGGTACACTTTGGTCGGAGGGCATTTTCGGATTTTCAGTTTATTTTCGGTCACATGCCAAACATGTGACCACTTTCCATCACTTTTAACAGAAAAAATAGACGGAGACCTCTCATATAAACATAACTCAAAATTCAGGACCTTAATAATATCATTTTTCAATTCAGACCCCTTTTGGCAACATGGGCAAACATTCAGGCCCCTATTGTGTTCTTAACCCTTTTTCATATTGTTGAACGAGATTTAATATCTCGGTTTGGCTTAGATTTGTAATTAACTGTTCATGTAGCTTATATTTGTATATGATTGTTTGTATAGGTTTATATCGGTCAAAAACTCTTACCTATGGTGGTAAATCATATATATATATATATGGTACTATCTGGAACTAGTTTATGCCTAACCCTATTATTTAGGATTGAAGTTGTGTTAAAGCATAGTAGAATGTGAATTTGATTCACTAGAGAGAAAATGACAACTACTCGTCGCTAATGACTTGGCCTCAGGGGCGTAGCTACGTATAGTTGAGGGGTTGCAACTGCAACCCCTCAATTTTATAAAAATTAGTGTATATACTAGTGGATATGTAAATGTTGCTACCCCTCAATTTATGAGAAAATTTGAATGTTGCACCCCGCTTTTAAATAGGAAAGTGGTGCATCATTAAATATGAATGTTATGTATATATATATTATTTAACTAATTATATTTAATATATATATAGTTTGTATGTATAAGTTCATATCTAAAATTATATCTGACTATCTAAGTGACAATATATATATATATTTATTCAAATAAATATATACAAAAGTATTATAAAAAAAAAATATCTGCAAAAGTCTATTTGTCCATAAAGTAGTTCAATGAGCAGTATTTTGACGAACAGTTTTTTGGCGAATTTCATTGAAAAATATCTATTTGAATATGTTGATAATGAGTATGTTATGTTTTATTTTCAAAGTATGAAAAATCGTAATAGTCATTTTAATTATTATTTTTGAAATTTTAAATTATTAGACTATATTTTATAGTTTTTTTCATGTAAATTTTTTTTTTCTTTTTTTCACAAGTATTTGTCACTTTTTTAAAATAATTATGTGTATACAATGTTTTGAACTATTTACCCATATAACAACGTAAGAAAGTCCAAATATTAAAATATGCCCCAAATTTAGCCAAATACCAAAATACCCACACTGTTGTTGTCTAAACATCGGATTCGCCCCAAATTTTTTGGGTGCCGCTGTTCTAAACAACGACGCCCTTTTCCCTCATTTTGGATTTTCGTTTGTTGAATTTTCATATTTTAATGTAAATGACTAATATAATTTTATGATTTTTTTTTTAAACTCTACGAGTTAGGTGTAAAGTTAGGCCGGGTTAACTTTAAAAGGTAATACTTTTAAACATTTTTATCATCTAGGTTAATCAAGTCAAACTGTAACAAAATTCAATTAAATTTTAGAATTTAAGGTTTATATAATTTTAAGATTATTTAAGAATTTATTTAATTCTTTTGATTTTTTTTTTCTTCTAAAACCGTAATTTAATTTTCGACATATTTTAATATTTGAATTTTTTAAGGATGGTATAGAGTAAAAAACCTGATCACTCTTGCAACCCTATCCCCGGTTGCTGGCTACGTGGGCGGAGGGAGACACGTATCTTAAATCAATCTCCTGCAAAAGTTGAGTCCAATTTTAATTAAATACATCATCATCATCATCAATCAAAACACGAAAAAAACAGCTATATTAAGACGGATGGTTTCATCCACAGTCGAATGATTGATTACTAAAAGTAGAAGAAGACGAATCTAGGTAGGTTTGTCCTTGAAGACCAAAAGTGAACTTTGCTTAAGCTTGGCTACCTCTCCCTTTCTTGCCTTTGCTTTCCCATTTAAAATCCCGATGATTCCTATTCCTTTCTTTTCCACGATAATAATTAAGAAGAGAGTCTAGAGAGAGAGAAAGGGTTATAGAAGAACAACAGAGAGAGAGAGAGAAGGATGTGCCACCCAGAGCCGCCGTGGATCACCGTCGTCCCTGAGAGCTTTGGGCTGCGGCGCCGGAGATGGGTTGTGGAAGAGGCGAGGGTCGATGATCATGAGGATACAGAGAGAGGTGCGGCGGCGCCGGAGGATGGTGCTGGGAGCAGAAGCCCGACAAGGTGGTGTTTGTGTTCACCGACAAGGCATGCAGGGTCTTTCCGTTGTCGTCACCACCAGGGAGAGTTTGTGTGGAGATCAGGGAGAATGAAATGATCATCAGCAAATAACATCACCTCTCCTCTCTAGTATTTCCTATATTTCTCTATATAGATAGATACTAAGTATAATATTTATCCCCGCCCTTAATTTATTTCTTCTGTATAATAATTAATTTACAAAAACATTTATTAAGAATTGGTGTACTAATTCCTACTGTCCTGCTTCTCGATATATATATATATACTACTTATTAACGCGTGCGTTGCACGCGCATCGATTATTTAAATTTTAAGATATATAATCTATATTAAGCTTACTAATATTTATAATTAATCAAAGTAAAATATGGGCAAGTTGATTCGTTGTGAGAAACGAATCTATGTGATAGAGAAGAGCGACATAACGTAATTCAAAACATGAGAAAGAGAAAATGATAATTAAGTAAAAAATTAACTAATGTCTTCAGTTACGGTATCAAGTTAGTCTTATAGTTAGATATATAAATGAGTTGGGTCGAGCATTACGTTGGTCATTAACGGCTCAATTGTATCTAATTCATCAACTTGAGGTGTCAAGAATGTAAACTTGTTCTTAACTACTTAGAGTCATCAATGGACAAATTTGACCTATACAAACGTAATTATATACAATATGACAATACCAACAAAATTTGATTTAACAATAAAGATAAAATTAAATCACAAAAATATAAAGTTTAGACTTGTATTTACAAAAATATTTAGTTAACATTAATTAGGTTGTACACAATGTGATTGGATTAACAAATAGATGAACTAATAGTTTGAGTCCATAAATATTGGACGATGAGTAAAATGAAATTTGTACGAGGTCAAACTTCAAGAACCACATTTCACCCCTATTTTGACTTGTTAAATATATAATTTGGTAAGTGGCTGATCAATGTGATAGAAAAATCTCAACAGCCGGAACATATATCACTCGATCTACATATTTCGTTGAATAATTTTTTTTACATGTATCCGAAATTTGAACGGAATGAGTATGATAGGGCTGACTTAAATTAATATGAATATTGGATTGTAAATTAATTATAATTACTAAGACATCCGACTAAGCGACCTTAAAAAAAATAACAAACTTTAAATAATGATTTAGTAATAATATTAAAGATAAATAAATGTTTCTCAAATATAGTAATGAATAAATTATTAATTTTAAAAAATATAGTAATTAAATATAATATATTTTTTGTTAATAAAATGAAAATGTGCCAAAGATGTCTATTGGGGGTGAGGACCCAACACAAATAATATATTGGTATATATATATATATATATATATATATATATATGTTATGAAAGAATTTGGATCAGCCTAGTATAAATATATTTTTGTATGTGTTGGGTTGTGATTCGAAGTAACCTTGGAAGTATCGAGATTATTAAAAGTCAAGATCTCAGAGAGATATGTCGACAACCAATCATGATCAAGAGAAGAGGACAATGATAAATAATCGACACTGATGCTAAGAGGTGTCGACAACCAATACGACATTCGAACAAATGTGATAAGTCAACTCAAAAACTCTCCCTCTTAAGGTAAGATTCGAGTCGGAAACTAGACGTTATTGAGGAAACCCTTCCTCTTAAGGGGACAGCTGGTAACCTGCTCGCCGCCCAAAGAGAAACCCTTCCTCTTAAGGAAGAGGCACCAACTGGCAACCTGCTCGCCGCCTTCTTTACCAAGGAAACCTTCCTCTCAAGGTAAAGCTAATGTGGCAACCTACTTGTCACATGATTAAGGTAGCCTTCCACATTAAGAAATGATGAGGTGGCAACCTTCGTGTCACCTACTGACATTTCACCGCCCTTCTCAACCAATCAGATGTAGGCGGCCGCCGCCACCAAGCCACCAATTAGGACACCACAGTCGCCATATAAAGTCGGTATAATCCTCTCCTATAAATAAGAGAGTGCGCATTCATTACTAAAATAGATATGATATACTTTTTACAGTATTCTCTCTAAAACTTCATTACTAACTTAAGCTTCGGAGTGGAATCAGGGGCAAATCCCCAATCCCTTTTCAGGTTCTCGCCTGTCAGACGCTCAAATGGAAACTAAGCACCCCTCGAGGTCGAGATAGACACCTAGAAGAGCTAGTCAAATACGAGACCTCGAAGTCCATTACCAGAAGGTTTAGGCCACGTCATTTTGATCCCAACATTTGGCGCCGTCTGTGGGAACGGTGATCAAAAGTCATGGCACCACTAAGGAGTAACTCGAGAAGAAACCAGACATGGAGACCAGAGGATATTTTCCAAGAATCGACAGAAACCTTGGAAAGATACTTCAGGTGTTTCCAAGGAGCCTATGGTGGAGGCGAGCTTATGGAGGGAGAAGCCATATGCGCATTCATCAGAGGGTTGGGACCGCAATCTCAATCTTTAGCCATCACTCAATACACGGAACCCGTGGAGAGATGGGAAGATCTAATCTATAGAGCGACCCTCCATATTAGGGCAGAACAAGCTCAGGCGAATCGCTCAACCCAACAAGAGACCCCCCCCCCCCCCGAGGTTAAGGCGAGAGTTCGTCCATCCGAGGAGCTTCCTCAAGAGAATTTCGGGAAACTCAACAAAGATTGGAAAGACTTAAAATGGCTGAGAGAACTCGTCGTCCCCTCTTCTACTGTGAAAGTCACCAAGCAGAGGGCCACAACACAGAAGATTGCCTCATCGCCAGGAGAGAACAAGAATTTATGCAAAGAGAGATCCAACATTATCACCGTCATCGTTCCCATGAATGTCGAAGATGGAGAACCCCTCCAGAAAATAACATCAATGTCTTTTAGGGAAGATTTGCAGCCGGAGGCGAATCGAGTGCTGCTCGGGACGTTTATACAGCCCAAGGCGCTTTCTCACCAGGTACTTACAAGAGACCAAGGGATTTAGAGCCAATGCCAATCACCTTCTCCACAGATGACTTGACCAATGCGACACAACCCCATGAGGAGGCTCTGGTGATCACAGCTCGGATGAATGATTTCGAGGTAAAAAGAATACTTGTCGATGGAGGAAGTTCTGCCGACGTAATTGCCTTCGAGGTCATCGCCGCAATTGGATACAAAAAGAAGGACCTTCAAGAGATGACTTCCCCACTGGTGGGATTTGCAGGGAGGACGACTTACCCTTTAGGAGAAATTCAACTCCCTGCAATCCTGGGCCAAGGATGGAAGGCCTTACAATTAAAGGCGTGTTTCGTGGTCGTTGACCAAATCAATGCGTACAACGCCATACTAGTGAGAACGACTCTCAACTCCAACTACATCGTTCCCTCTACCGCCCATCAGGTCATGAGATTCCCTACTCATCACGGAATGGGAGAGGTATGGGGTGACAAAAAATTGTCTCGACAATGCTACGTCAATCTCCTCAGAAGGCGTAATCAAAGGGAAGCTCTATCCATCGTTGCAGATGAGGACCCTCGGGAGGAAGGCGGACGACCAGCCCCGATGGAGGAACTAAGGGAAGTCGCCATCGACGGTGACGACATAAAGGTCAAAATCGGGACTGCTTTACCTCCAGAGATGGCACAACGGATAATTTCCCTCGTTAAGAAGTATAAGGGATTATTCGCTTGGGAGCCTAGCGATATGGCAGTGATAAGTCCCGATATCATCTCCCATGAGTTAAGGAGAGACCCGGCCGTGAAGCCTATAGCCCAAAGAAGGAGATCCATGGGAGCAGAGAAAAAGGCAGCGATACGCCAAGAGGTGGGAAAGTTAGTCGACACTAGTTTCGTGAAGGAAATACGATTTCAAACCTGGGTCGCTAATCCCGTCTTGGTGAAAAAGTCTAACGGAAGGTGGAGAATGTGTGTAGACTTTCGCGATCTTAACAAGGCATGCCCCAAAGATTCCTATCCACTACCCAGGATCGACCAACTCGTCGACGCCACCTCAGGACATGAACTTCTAAGCTTCATGGATGCCTATTATGGGTATAACTAAATACAAATGCATCCCGACGACGAGGCCCACACCGTCTTTTACGCCGATAATGATATCTATCACTATAAGGTCATGCCTTTTGGTTTAATAAACGCCGGGGCCACCTATCAAAGAATGGTCAACAAGCTGTTCAAGTCCATGCTGGGAAGGAACATGGAAGTTTATGTGGATGACATGCTTGTAAAAACTAAAAGAGGCCAAGAACACATCCAGGACCTAGAAGAAGCGTACACTTGCATGCGACGCCACCAAGTACGTTTAAATCCGACGAAATTCGCTTTTGGCGTCCAATCAGGAAAATTCCTAGGGTTCATGGTTAGCCAGAGGGGAATCGAAGCCAATCCAAAAAAGATCACCGCCATAGAAGTGTTAGCATATGGTGACTGGGCGCCGTAATTGGTAGCCCATTAGTATGTATAGGTAACCTAAGAAATTGGGTTAATGTCACATTAGGGAAATTGGGCTTGGCCCAAATCCCAATTGACATGAAACACCCAAAATTGGGCCTCCCTAACATATGTGGCCGGCCGAATATGTGTGTGGGTCAAAGTGGACTTTTGTCAACTTTGCTCCTCATATAAATAAGGGGTGTTAGGATTTTATTTGGGGTAATTCACAATTCTTCCTAAGTGGTGATTTGAGAGAAAAACCCTTCCTCCCTTATAGCATACTTCGGCCGAACCCAAGACCACCAACAAGGGTGTGCCAATTTTCTTAGAGCAAAACACTCCGGAGATCCGTCCATGCCAAGAATCGATCAGAAGCTTTGCTGTGGAGCTAATACCACGTAGGGCTTCTTTATCAAGAACCTCTACGGGTATCAGAGCCTGTGTTAGAATTTCTTGATTTTGATAAATTGGTGTTCTTGATTTATAATAGTGATGGCCGAAGTTTTTAATTTTTAATTGAAAATTTTAAAATTTCTGATTTTTATAATTGTGAGGGCTGAAATTTTCATGATGTTCTAAGTAAAATTTGATGTTCATGATCTTCAAGAAAAATGTGACTTTTATCAAAATAAAACATTGGATTGTAGATCTTATTAATATTTGATCTTGAAATTTGACCACTTGTTTCCAATTTGATTTTGATTTCGGCCAAACCCTAAGATTACAGTGTAAAAGTTTTAATTTCATAGTCCACAAGAAAAGTAATTTGCGGCCGAAATACATATTAAATATTGTTTACCATATTTTTATTTTTATTAAAGGTAACAATCTATATATATTATAAATTCTGAATGAAAGATAATAACAGAGTGAATGTGGAGCTGATGATTTTGTTTTTTTACAATAATCGATGCATTTATAACAATTGAGCTAAGGGTTTTGTAGTCATTAACATCATAGCATTGATTGCAGTAGGGAGCTGAGGGTTTTTAAGTTTCAATTAATCGCAATTAAAATTTCGCTAATTTCGAACCGTTCAAGATTCAATGTATACAATTAATCACAATTAAAATTTCGGACCGTTCAAGATTCAATGTATGCAATTAATCGCAATTAAAATTTTTCTGATTTTGAACCGTTCAAAATTAAATGTATCCAATTAATCACAATTGAAATTTCAGACCGTTCAAGATTCAATGTATGTAATTAATCGAAATTAAAATTTCGTTGATTTTTAACAGACGCTTGACGCGGAGCAGGCGAACGAAGATACCAGGCGGTACGGGCGGCTGACATTCTCAGTGACAGAGCCATCTCTATCTCCGACGAGATATCAGCGGTGGTCATCGAAGCCATATTTGTTGAAGAACAGACGCTCCGACGACCAAAGGTAGTATGTGGTACGGGCATGTAAAATTTATTTGTGAATTTGCGCAATGGTATTTTATGGTTCAAAATTTTCAGTCTTTCGTTTACTTTTTCAAATTTTAGACTGATATTTTATTTAAAAATAGTGTTTCAAAATATTACAAATAGCCAGTATAAATTTCATTGAATTTTAGTTTTTTAATGATTATACATATTTGGTAAGTCATCCCGCGCGACGCGCGGGAAATGCACCTAGTATATCTATAATTGTAAATATATGGATATGTTCACATTAAATATATGGAAATATATTACTATCAATATATCTCGCTAAAAGATATTGATTAAGATATTATTGATAGATTTAGTTACCTAAAAGATTAAGAAAATATGTTGTCAGTATATTCGTTTCCCTATTAAAGACATTGACAATATATATATATATATATAGGTGTGCCGAAATTTACATATATATATATATATTGTTGATTGATTTACATCTTATAGATATAATCTTGACAATAAATATATATATGTAGATTGTGTCGATTTTTTTTATATATATATAATATATGCAATATTGTAAATTATTTTATATAGTTAATAATTCTTGGAGGCTAAGTTAAGTTTTTAGTGGACTTTAAAACTCTCTTTAGCCCACAAGATTATTTCGGCCCAACACTATTCCCTATATATATATATATGTGTGTGTGTGTGCCAAAATTTACACACACACACACACACACACACACACACACACACAAACACACACACATATATATACTGTTGATTGATTTACATCTTATAGATAGAATATTGACATAAATATATATATGTAGATTGTGTCGATTTATATATATATATATATATATATATATATATGCAATATTGGAAATTATTTTATATAGTTAATAATTATTGGAGGCTAAGTTAAGTTTTTAGTGGACTTTAAAACTCTATTTAGCCCACAAGATTATTTCGGCCCAATACTATGTGATTATTGGGCCGATCCAATTTGCTAAACCGGATAGGATAAAACCAAACAGTATTTTCTTAATTGGTTCGACCTAGCCGTGTTGGGTCGAACCGAGGTAACTAAGTAGACCTAACCGAACCGGTTTTGGTGTTGAATCGAACCAAACTCCTATTTTATTGAACCGATTTGGACCGAACCAGATTTTATACAAAAACCGGACCGAACCGATTTTTTTATGAACCAGACCGAACCGGATTAATTCAAAATTGACTGAACCGAACCGGATTTTCAAATTCGAATTCAATTCAATTAATAAAATAGGAATGTCAAGTTTTAAAAGCCAATGTATTTTTAACTTTAATTAGTTTGCACAGTGCTCGAAGGTTTAAACCTTAATGCCTTGTTTCGATTATGGGGATGGATCTCGGAAATGCATGATTTCGGGACTGGATTAATTAGTGGGTTGAATTGAAATTGTTTACTTTTATCGCATATATTTATTAGAACTGTTGTCTTGACTATGTCAAGCTAGCTGGATGTTGGGGGCGGAGCCCTGGTTAAATATATGGTTTGCGCAATAGGACACACATGTTGTGATGGTTATGATTGCCTAGGATTCATGTCTAGAAACAAGCATGAATATTTGTAAGCATGAACTGCAAGTCAGCCCCTAATATTTTTAAATGTTTTAAAATTGAAAACCAGTCGCCAAATATGCATGTATGATGTGGAAGTTTCATGTATGACACGTATGCTTGAATGTTGAGGATGTAGCAGCATTATATAATTTACTAAGAAAGTAGAATTATATAAATGCTAGCATGAGTTTCTCGGAACATTAGACGTATGACGCGTATGCATGGTGTGTGGTTTGAATGAAAAATTTGGCTTGCTATGATGATTTACTTGTGTAGTAGAATTATATATGCATGCGTAAGTGTTAGATTATGGAGAGTAATCATTACGGATACTATAAACATGGTACATGCTAGTAATCGATATTACGCAGCGGAAGATTCGCACATACCTCAGACGTAATCCGTAGTCCCAAGATCTGCAGCAAGGAGTTCACGGTCCTCCGGAAGACATCCGTAGAGGTTCTTGTTAAGAAAGCCCTACGCGGTATATTCTACACAGCAAAGTCTCAGATCGATTCTTGACAAGGGACGGATCTCTGGAGTGTTTGCTCAAAGGCAAATTAGCACACCCTTGGTGGTGGTGGTAGTCCGGCCGAAGTATGGTGGTTATGGGGGAAGAATTTTCTCTCAAATCACCACAAGTGAGAAATTATGATTAACCCTAATAAAACCCCTAACACTCTATATATATAGGAGGAGTAAAGTGGACAAAAGTCCACTTTACCCACCTAGTGTATTTCGGCCGGCCACTATGCATAGAGAGGCTCAATTTTGGGCCTCTCACGCCAATTGAGATTTGGGTCTGGCCCAATGTCCTTATATGACATTTACCCAATTATATTAGGTAACCTATACGTTTAATAGGCTTCCATTTACGACGCCCATCACCATATGCTTACAGCTCCCACTCGTCAGGATGGGAGGGTGCCTGTTAATGTATTGTCGTCCAAATCTGCATCAACATTTCACTCCTTCGATCTCGTCCTTGCTTCCGAATAGTTCATACAAGGTTTGCCGTGCGACCGGCGAACACGACAGGCATCGTGCTACTCATCTGTTAGGAGTGTTGTAGCGCCGGGGAACGTTGATTCCCTTTCTCCAATCAACCTGTCATAAATAATATAGTATCGTGCTGTATCCTAGGTCAACTGATAATTCTCCATTTGCCTAGATTCCACAAGGAACACTTCTCCAACGCATCCGTACAAGTATTCACAACCTTCAACTAATATTCGGTTGGTGGCCACTGTTGCGTCCGGGATGAACTGGGTCGTGGGGACGCGTCTGTTCGTATGGTTGAGCGGGTTTTCGGGCTGTAACCCTTCGTCTGAAAGAGGTTTGTGCCACTGACGAGTGTTCGGATAAGTCCCGGAATGGTCTGTGTCTCAAAGTGCGGTTGTGTCTCAGGAGGCGGTTATCTATGCACAAGTCCGGATGTTTGGGCGTCGATTCCTGCACAAAGGACCGGTGCTAGCACGGAGAGGGGGGGTGTGCTAGCGGAGCCCTCTCCGAAGCTTAAGTCACTATAGGGCTAAAAGGGTAATTCTAGAGAGAGAAAATATTTCTAGAGAGAAGTCAGAGCTCAAAATACCAAAGTTGGGCAAATGAGAGGATGTGTGAAAATGGGTGGCCAAGGTCTCCTATTTATAGGCTTCCTTGAGACCGGACCCGGTTTTAAAGCGGTTTGATGACGGTCCAAAAGCAAGCGGTAACCGTCATCATCATTGGTAATATGCGAACTTGACTTCTCTTCATGTAACGGTAATCGCGTAAACGGTAATCGCGCAATACTCGTAGTGCAATCCGGATCTCGTCGAATTTGGGCAATTCGGCGAGGTCCGGATTGCCGCGCAATCCGGATGTCCGGGTTGTTTGCAACCCGGAGGTCCGGTCCGGATGCGCGTAAATGCACTTCCGGACCGTTTTTACCCCTTGGGAGACGTTTTTCAAGTTGTGATGTGATTTTCGGCGTGTTTGCGAGGCCCGAAACGTAAATAAGAACCCGAATTGGACACATATCCATCACTTGCCCCCGAGTCAAGTAACGGTTTAAAACCTTTCTTGACTCTATTTTTAAGTTAGGATACGCATCCAATTTGAGCTTGAAGCTAACCTTCCAGTTTTGGTCATTGGTTGGACGTAGAAGTCATGATTTCATCCATCCTTTGATTTTCCGACCGAATGACTTGATTTCCTATCATCACGGTTAGTGCAATAGAGAATGCGTGTATGTAGCATGCAAGTATGGTTACCGTTAGGGATATAGGCAATTAGTAATACGTCATGCGGACATGCTTTCATCAACATATATGTACAAGTAACGGTTATGGTAAGATCGTAATTACGCGATGCAAGAAATATAATCCGTATATTTCTAAAACGACTTAGCGACTATTAAATCATGCATCATGCGATATGAAAACATACGCGTAAAATGACGGGTTTGATACGTGCAATATCAAAATAATCACGTACGTAG
Organism: Clarkia xantiana subsp. parviflora; assembly: GCA_036873135.1. NCBI lineage: Eukaryota > Viridiplantae > Streptophyta > Magnoliopsida > Myrtales > Onagraceae > Clarkia > Clarkia xantiana. The sequence goes on along the minus strand of JAPTYO010000008.1, from coordinate 22,895,913 downwards.
GAGTAGATATTTAGAAGAGAGGGTGGAGTATACCGTAAGTGCTTAGGCGTGAGTGTAGATGAGTTACTCCTTTAATCCTTATCACCAAGGCATCTTTTGGGATATGTAATTACACAAATCCCCAATCATTCCTCCAGTACATTGGGAATTCATTATTCCTTCTTCTTTGCAGGTAATCCCTTCATCATTTCCAGAAATTGTTTGTGTGTTCATAGTTTCTTTACCGTCGTAAAGCTTAGACGTATCCCGAAAGTTTCGTGCTTGATCATTGACTTGTTTTCAGAAATTGACACCATCAATCGACTCAGATTGTCACGAGGATTCCAGCGCCGCCTTCGGAACCACCAGACGACGCCGGACGCGCCCTCACGCGCCGCCGCGTGAGCTCCGCCTTGCCGGCGCGTGTAACCCACGCGCCGCCTTCCTGTGCTCCGTTCGTCGCGATCCTTACCTTTCTGAAATCGTCTCGACGAGGGGAGTCCATTGTGATACTTTTCGTCACGTTTTGAGGTAATCTGGAAATTCGATTTTACAGGACAGCTTCGACTTGATTTCGAATGTCGCCGTATTGCTGTTCGTTTGAGCTATTTGTCGTTGTTGTCGTATGGGACTGCTTATTGGTGTTTGTGTATCGAATAATTGCTGATTGGTTGTCGTTACTATTGCCGCTAGTTCATGCCTTAGGCGATTTTTCACTTCCGTGGATAGTTGAAGTAGAATTCCCCGATTGGACATATTGCCCCCGTGTCTTTGTGTAGAGGATTTTTGGCCGGTATGCATAATTTTTTCCCTTGATGTGTTCGTTGGTTCATGGGAATTGCCAAACGTCCTTAGGAGTAGCCTTTTGTTGCCTTTGAAGCCTTAGGAAAATATTTTCCTTAAGTGTCGCCGCGTTTGGTCTTCGCGGTTCGTCGCGTTAGTCCCACCGTTTGCATGATATCCTCTTAAGACGTTAGTCCCTTTTATCGTACGTACCAACTTTGCTATGCGCGTTGACTTTGGCTACGTGCGTTGACTTTCGCTACGCGCGTTGACTTTTGCTACGCGCGTTGACTTGGCAATGCGTATTGACCTCTGCTTGGTCCTTGCAGATTGTGAAGTCGTAGTAACCTCTTGCGGAATTCTCTTCCTTTTGATCGAGTTATCGCTATGGGTAAGTCCTTCATTCTTCCTTTGACAATTTTTGAGCATCTTGACACTCATAATGGATAGTCTCTTAAACGGCTATATGTCTTTCGTGCATTCATATTGTAGGTTGGTTTGCTGGAAAGAGTTCGTCTCTCCATGCGGCGGCTTCGCGTATTGCTTCTCGCGCCGATCAGGCTTTTGTGGCCCCTGCTCCCATCACTCCTGCCAATTCGGGGCGTGATCCTGGCAAAGGGTCTTCTACTCATGTGACCGGGGATACTCCCCCAGTGTCTGGTTCTCGCGTTTCTTCCAAGCGGACTGACACAGTGGTGCGTGGACCGACTGATCCCAAGAGCTTGAAGCCAAATGCGGCTACTTCCACTCGTAAAGGCAAGGAAGTCGCGAGTCGCAATGTAGCGCCATCTGCCCCCCAGTCGGGAAACCGACCTGTGGAAGTCCGCGGACTCTGTAAGTATACTTTTGATGAATGTATTCCGTGGTTTTGTTATTTGTTGTTAACCACTTTCTTTCTTTGTTGTAGCGGTTCCTCCTCTTAGGCGCGACCATCTGGTCTGCCCAGTTGGATTGGATATTACTGGGGACACTTGAGCACCTTTTGGCAATGGTGGAGTTTATTTCCCCAAGGAGTCTTCACTTCGCACTCTAGAGGTTGGAGTTCGCGTGTTGTGTAGATGTGTTCCACCAGGTGATAGGCATTCTTGTCCATCGACTGATGAGGAGGCTGAGGCTTATGCGCAGAGTGCCTTATCCCGGTTTGCTCCCGTAAGTAACTTGATTCTTTTGCCAAGTTTGTTGTTTTTGCGATTTATATTTGGCTTATCGCATTGATGTGTGCAGGTTGTTGCCAACATGGTAAACATGTCGTCTTTTGTTATGGAGCTGGTAAGCGCGAAGCAGGCAGCTATGGATAAGTGTGACGCTCTATGTCAAGAGTTGTCGCGAACCAAGGAGGAGGCTCGCGTGATGAGTTCGAAGGTCATTGCTTCTGAGGGCCGTTATGAGGCGCGCCATACTCGCTTATCAAAGCTTGAGTCTGAGATGATCGCTCTTGAGAAGAAGGTTACAGACGATCTTCATTCTCAAGGAGCGGAATTACTTGCTCTCGGTAAGGAGAGTCGGGAGAAAGGCGTACAAGTGGGTTATACCAAGTACTTGGGAACTTCTGATTTTGAAGCTGCTGTTGAGGAGAAAGTGAACGACCTGATGAGCGAGCGTTCTGAAGATTACTTCACTCGCGTGAAGGATCTTGACCCTGGGTTTCCTTTCGGAGAATTAGGGCCATATGCGAGTTATGCCCTTTCTCACATTGAGGCGTTGAATCTTTTGGAGTGTGGTCTTCCCAACTACGAGATGCTGGTTGATGATAGCGGAGATGTAAACGTTATTGTTACGTCTCCTGAGTTTATGGAGGTTGCCCCCGGGCCTTCTGGAGGTGGTGCCGCTATTTGAACTGCTCGTTTTATTTTGAACATGTTGGGCACGTTTCTACTTTGCTTCTGTTTGTGTTTGGAACTTTGTTGGAGTTGTTCCCTGGTTGTTGTTTGTGACTTGTTCTCTTTGAACTACGTCGTTTGAACCTGCTTTATACATAGCAGAATGCATGATAACTTGTTAGTAATATTTCATACCGTTATCGCTTACTGTGTTTACTGAGTGTTGATGACTAGTAACGTAGACATAGTCCCGGTAGTCGTGACCGATAGCCACTTTTGATTCAAGATTGCTTGCATGATGCGTTATGCATGTTGCTCGTCTTTCCTGCATAGCTTGTTGCTATATCTGTTGAATCCTGTCAAGTGATTCGCGTATAGCGACTTAACAAGTAGTATGTTTGAAATGTGTTATCTTGGCTTGGGCAAGATACTAGTTTATACCGTCTCTTAATTCCACTCTAAGGCGACGTTGTACAAGACTCGACTTGTAAATTTTATGAGTTTTAAACAGGGTGCGCACCTGCCAGCGTGTATCAACCCGCGTTGGGGAAGCATACGTAAAAACATTTTGGTTTTTAAAGAAGTATTTTGTGAACCCTAAAAAGCTTGTTGATAAAATATTTGGAAAGGTGTTTGATGCATAAAATATTTGACAACATATTGATAAAATATTTGGTAAAATATTTGTGATACATGATTCCTGCGTCCAGGGACCATGTAACACTTTTGTAAATTTGAATTGTGATGCATGTTTTCTGCGTCCAGGAACCATGCAACACGATTTGAAAATCTGTAGTACGGAATTGTCATCTATCAAGAGGACTTATGCCGTATAGAGTGAACCCTAAACAGGAATTCGTAATATGGGATTGTCATCTAACAAGAGGACATTCGCCATGAAGGGTGAACACTAACCAGGAATTCATAATATGGGATTGTCGTCTAACAAGAGGACATTCGCCATGAAGAGTGAACCCTAAACAGGAATTCGTAATATGGGATTGTCGTCTAACAAGAGGACATTCGCATATAAGTTGATTGTGCACATAGCGCAATGGCTTGGTGTTGTCGGCACCTTCTTGAGATAGATGCTAATTTATGAATGGAGAAATAAACTCCTTGTTGGTGCAGATAATAGTTGTTCTAGTTACTTTGTTTTGCTTCCAAGTAACGTACATAGAGTAATGATGTTCCTACAAAGATAGAACAATTTCATTAGGTTCATGAGATTATTACAAAGATGCCACTTTATATGAGATAGTGGACTTTTCAACAAGTAGATGCGATATGGAAATAAGAGCAAAAGGGCTTGATACAACAGCTCCTTTTGTGATAGAAGATTATCCTTTCATCCGTGGAATTTCTTCAAGTGTCCTCCACTAAATGTGTTTGTAGAGGCATTGCCATTTGCATCTTCAAGGCGATATGCGTTGATATACGGGATGGATATGACCTTGTAAGGGCCTTCCCATTTTGGAGACATCTTGTTGATTTGATCGAGATGTGAGAACTCATTCCTTCTCCACACCATTTCTCCGACATGGAATTGTCTTTCTTTGACCTTCCTGTTGTAATATCTTGCAGTTATCAAACGCATACGTGCCTGATTATGTTCGGAGTTACGCCTTTTTTCTTCAGCCAAGTCTAAGTCTAGACGCATGACTACTTCGTTGGCTTGGGCGTTGAAATGGGTTGTGCGGTAGGATGAGACAGCAATTTCGATGGGAGCAACTGCTTCCGTTCCATACACCAGACTGAATGGTGTTTCTCCACTTGACTCCTTTGGAGTTGTTCGAAGTGCCCACAGTACACCGCTAAGCTCTTCTGCCCATCCTCCTTTTAATGCGTGCACTCTTTTCTTGAGACCGTCTAGGACGGTTTTGTTGGCGGCTTCGACTTGTCCGTTGGTTTGAGCATGGCGGACTGATGCGAAACGGTGGTTAATGTTGAGTCTTTCGCAAAATGTTTGAAGCCTTGAGCTCTTGAATTGTGGTCCGTTGTCGCTGATTAGCACCTTCGGAACTCCGTACCGTGCGATGATGTGATTTCGGATGAAATCCATTATTTGTGCATCAGTTGTTTGTGCCAATGCCTTTGCCTCGATCCACTTTGAAAAGTAGTCGATTGCGACGACAATGTACTTGGTTTGGCCTTTTGATTTTGGAAGTGGACCCACCAAATCGATCCCCCATTGTGCGAATGGCCAGGAGCTTGCAATTGGGCTTAGCTCGGCGGCTGGTGCCGTGATACTTCTTGAATAAAATTGGCAGGATTCGCATTATGTGACCAAGTGCGTAGCTTGGTTCTTCACGGTTGGCCAATAGTATCCCAAGCTCAATGTCTTGCGTATTAGAGATCTCGCACCTTCATGGCAGGCTGCTTGGCATTTATGCAAATCTTCTAACACTTTCTGGCCTTCCCGAAAGGTGATGCGCCTTAGGTATGGGGTTGAAAATCCTTTCTTGTAAAGCTCGTCATCTATCAACGCGTAATTGACGGCTTGTCTTTGAATTTTTTGGGCTTGAACTTTGTCTTCGTGGAGCTTGTGGTCTTTGACATATGCCAATATTGGGGTCCTCCAATCTGGATCTGGATTGATGCACAAGACTTCGAATTTGTCAATTACTGACAAGATTCTGTTTTCCACGAAATGCGTTTCTTTGCCTTGTTCATTGCCTAGTGCGAATTTGCTCAAGGCATCAGCTTCTTCATTTTCTTCTCTAGGCACCGCGATGATGTCGAAGGTATCGAAGCTTGTGATGAGGTCTTTTGCTTGCCCCAGGTACTTTTGCATATTTTCTGACTTTGCTGCGTATTCGCCTTTGACTTGATTGACAACTAACTGCGAATCGCACTTCACTCGTAGATGTTTAACTCCAACACCTTTTGCAATTCTTAAACCAGTTATCAATGCCTCGTACTCCGCCTCGTTGTTTGTTGCTCTAAATGTTAAGTTTAGAGCATACTTCAACGGATTAGATCCATCGGGAGGTATTAGGAGGAATCCGACACCTGATCCTCCTACGTTTGAAGATCCGTCGGTGTACATTTGCCATACTTCGGTATGTTCTTCCATTTGTTGAGGTCCGACTTGGGCATCTGTGTCGGGTGTTATCCCGGTGAATTCTGCAATGAAGTCTGCCAATGCTTGCCCCTTGATCGCCGTTCGAGGAGCAAAGTGAATGCGGAATTCACTTAACTCCACCGACCACTTTGTTAGCTTTCCCGACATGTTTGGCTTTGACAGGATGTGCTTCAGGGGTTGGTCTGTTAAGACTGTTACTTCGTGTGCGTGGAAGTATGGCCTCAGCTTCCTTGCTGCTATTATAAGCGCGTACAGGTATTTCTCGATTGGCATGTAGTTTATCTCGTACTTTGCGAGTATCTTGCTTACGTAGTATACTGGGAGTTGGGTAGTCCCTTTTGTTTGACAAGAACTGAGCTGACTGCCGTGTTGCTCACTGATATGTACAGGAAGAGGGGCTCGCCTTGTATTGGTTTTGCCAATGCGGGCAATGTGCGCAAGTGTTGTTTTAATCGCCGTGTAGTTGTATATTTCGCTATCTGCATAGAATGCAGTATGCGGTGCATCATCTTTGAACATTGGGATCTGGTTGTATCCTGAGTATGCATCCATTACGGACATTAATTCATGGCCAGTGGTGGCATCGACTAGTTGGTCGATTCTTGGAAGAGGATATGAATCCTTGGGGCATGCGTAGTTGAGATCTCTGTAATCGATGCACATTCTTAACTTGCCACTTGATTTAGGTACCAACACCGGGTTTGCCACCCATGTTTGGTATCTTGATTCTTCAATGAATCCTGCGTCAAGCAGTTTTCCCACTTCTTCTCTGATTGCCAGCTTCTTGTTGCCCCCGAGGGGTCGAAGTTTCTGGGCTATTGCTCGAGTTCCTGGCTTGATGTTGAGCTTATGGGAAATGACGTCTGCGCTTATTCCGGGCATATCGCTTGGTGACCATGCGAATAGCTCTTTGTACTCTATGAGGAGTGCTGTGATTTCTGTCACTTCATCTTCTGACAGGGATGCCCCGATTTGGACCATTCTATCTGGCTCGTCGATCTTTATTTGTTTTAACTCTTCTACTGGGGCTGGTCGGGCACGGCCTTCTGTTGGATCATCATCAATGATGGGCATGTCACCCTTGTCTGGCTTGACGTTATTTTGGATTGCCACATTGTAACAATCCTTTGATAACAGTTGGTCTCCTTTGACTTCACCGATTCCGGCTGCAGTTGGGAATTTGATCTTCTGGTGTGCCGTGGATGGCACCATTCCCCACGCATTCATGGTTGCGTATCCTAAGATACCATTGTACGCGTCAAGTTTTTGTACTACCACAAATGGTACTGCAATTTGGAGACGTGAGTTGCCCTCTCCCAGTATAACTGGCAGTGTTATGGACCCCAATGGGTAACTTGCATCTTCCATGAATCCCACTAAGGGAGAATTCATTCTGTTGACTTCCTTCTTTCTCCCCAGAGCTAGGATGACGTCTTTTGTGATGATGTTGGACGAACTTCCTCCATCGACCAAGATACGCTTGATGTCCATGCCGTCGATTGTCATGATTATGACTAAGGCGTCATTATGCGGAAATGTTATGTGCGTCTTGTCTTCTGAAGAAAAGCCAATAGCGTCCTCTAGGACAACATCTCCTTGCTGACTGCCTCTGGGGTCATGGATCATCAGGGAAGCGTATATTTCTCTTTCGTATGATGTTTCGCCTCCTGCTCCAAAGCCTCCATGTATCACGTGGATGCCTGGAAATTTTGGGCCGTGCTGTGCGGATGGCACACTGCTTGCTGGCACGGGAGACATTATGGACCTTTTATGACGTCTAAAGCGCTTCCTGGTTTTTGACGGATTGGCCTTAGTGAGAGCGTTGTGATCACTCGTCATGACTTTGCGTTACGGTAGCTTCTTGTTCGAATCACGTAGACGGCGCCAATGTTGCGTCCGGGATGAACTGGGTCGTGGGGACGCTTCTGTTCGTATGGTTGAGAGGGTTTTCGGGCTGTAACCCTTCGTCTGAAAGAGGTTTGTGCCACTGACGAGTGTTCGGATGAGTCCCGGAAAGGTCTGTGTCTCAAAGTGCGGCTGTGTCTCAGGAGGCGGTTATCTGTGCACAAGTCCGGATGTCTGGGCGTCGATTCCTGCACAAAGGACCGGTGCTAGCACGGAGACGGGGGGTGTGCTAGCGGAGCCCTCTCCGAAGCTTAAGTCACTATAGGGCTAAAAGGGTAATTCTAGAGAGAGAAAATATTTCTAGAGAGAAGTCAGAGCTCAAAATACCAAAGTTGGGCAAATGAGAGGATGTGTGAAAATGGGTGGCCAAGGTCTCCTATTTATAGGCTTCCTTGAGACCGGACCCGGTTTTAAAGCGGTTTGATGAAGGTCCAAAAGCAAGCGGTAACCGTCATCATCATTGGTAATATGCGAACTTGACTTCTCTTCATGTAACGGTAATCGCGTAAACGGTAATCGCGCAATACCCGTAGTGCAATCCGGATCTCGTCGAATTTGGGAAATTCGGCGAGGTCCGGATTGCAAGCAACCCGGAGGTCCGGTCCGGATGCGCGTAAATGCACTTCCGGACCGTTTTTACCCCTTGGGAGACGTTTTTCAAGTTGTGATGTGATTTTCGGCGTGTTTGCGAGGCCCGAAACGTAAATACGAACCCGAATTGGACACATATCCATCAGCCACCTAGTGAATACAAGAGTCGGTGAATTACAGGTGAACTTGACCATCCCCATCGCTCATATCCTTAGTCAAACCCAACCGGTTTCCAAAGACGTGTTCACTGGGCCTTTTTGTTCAGCACTACGCTCGTACGCCGGGAAGCGAACATTGAGCCTGACCTAAGATATGAGTTCTGAGTCCGTGAGAATATTTCGGGTGCCTCTTCATAAGGCTCCTGGGATCAATCACACGCTCGAGGTGAAGAAGTTTGCACCCGTTAGAATCATGAGGATTCTTATCTAGCACAACCGAGCTGTGACCCCGTGGTCGAACATGGCACGCGCAGTATGAAGCACGCGTCAATAAAATATCTGAACTTTTAAGTTGACAGGAATAAGATATGTCAATCATGCTATAGCAGATTCTCATTTGGCCTAGAATGTGGTTTAATGACGATCGGAGTTCATCACGACGATTTGCAAAACGAAGATCGCGTCGAGTTACTTCGAAACTAGATAGTCGTCTTGCGTAATTAGGTTTATCCCCCTGATTCTTAGCCAGCCTTGCTTGGTAGAGGCCTCCCTCCACCGCAAGACGACCGTACCTCTATGACTAGGTAAGGCCCACATTCGACATAGTTTGGCAGATGATTGCGTCCTCCTATGACTTAGTTTATAAACCGTAAATCTGATGTATTCAAACATTATGACGTCGATTGCAATTCTCTCGTTTATTATCAACGTAACTTTAAATTATCAAAATGTTATCACGGATACATGCCACTTTTAAACCCTACACAATCCAAGCAGTTTTACATGCTTTACAAATATCTCCCCGCATAGTGGTTTAGTTAATGGGTCTGCAACCATTTTATCAGTGGACAAGTATTCCAAAGTGATTGTATTGTCTTCTACCATAGATTTAGCATTAAAATATTTCACACCTATGTGTTTAATCCTACTATGGTACTTTGGATTCTTAACTGCCGCAATAGCTACCTGACTGTTAGAGTATACCACAACGGGTTTACTCACGTCTTTGTCACCAGGCAGTGCAGTAAGAAGTCTTTTCAGCCAGACCGCTTCCTGTGCGTTTTTGGAGAGAGCAACGAATTCTGATTCCCATCGTAGACAACGCGACACATGTTTGCTTCTTGCTCGTCCATGAAATGGTGGCATTAGCAAGGAGAAAGACTCCTCCTATGGTGGACTTACGATCATCCGGATCGCCACCATGGTCGGTGTTTGTAACTGGTCAGTTCTAACGTCTTGCACTCATAGCACAGTGCGTAGTTTGCAGTACCTTCAGATAACGAATAATTCGTTTTACAGCCTTTAAATGTTGATAGCCAGGATCTGATTGGAATCGTGCTACTAGGCCTGTGGCGTAACAGATGTCCGGACGGGTGCATTTCATGGCGTACATGATATTACCGACCATGCTTAAATACTCTGCACCCTTCATCTGTTCTCGCTCTGCCAGGTTCTTGGGGTCGTCACGTTTCGACAGTACGCACCCAAACACCACCGGCGTATCCACGGGTTTGACATCTTGTAATCTGAACATTTTCAACAATTTGTTGATATAAGCTTCTTGAGATAGATATAATTTCAGGGTAGCCCGATCTCTAGCAATTTAATGCCTAAGATGTACGTGGCTTCTCCCATATCTTTCATCTTAAACACATATGCCAACCAGGACTTTGACTTGTTCATAATACTCACATCATTTGCGGCAATGAGTATGTCGTCTACGTATAAGGTTAAGATGACATACTTAGACCCGGAGGTCTTATAATACACGCAAGGATCCTCGTGATGATTCAAGAATCTGTTTCCTACGATTTCCTCGTGGAATCTGCGGTACCATTGCTGAGACGAGTGTTTAAGACCGTAAATGGGCCTTTGGAGTTTACGTTTGTTAATGAAACCCTCTGGTTGCTCCATGTAGATCTCTTCCTCCAGGTTTCCGTGGAGGAACGCGGTCTTAACATCCATTTGGTGCAGCTCGAGATCGAGACCTGCGACCAGGACCATAACTGGCCTAACCGTGGTTTTACGCACAGTCGATGAGTTTATTTCGTCAAAGTCCACTCCGTGAAGTTGGGTATATCCTTTTGCAATCAGTCGAGCTCTGTATAGCCCGACCTATTCCATCAGTGGTGAGCCTTCTTTCAGGACTCACCGTATCCTTGTGCCCCTGTGGTTAGGAGGTAATCAACTATATATTATAATGGCTTTGATTTAACCGATCTTTCTCTTTTATTATTTTCCTCCATTTCCCCACTCGAGGCCTTTCCAATGCTCGTCAACATCCGTTAGAGTGAGATTTTCACCCTTCTCGATGAGACACTTCTTGGGAGAAGTTTGATGCCTTTGATTTTCGTCTAGGCTAGTTAATCCCATCTTGAGTCTGAACGTTTCTCCCACTCGGAATAATGCCTCTTATCGAAGCATCACTCCCATTGGGAATAATAGCAGTGTTTGAACCTTGACCTACAACTTTCCTAAGACGACCTCTCGGTCTCGGGGTTTTACTTCAGAGATTAATTCTTTAATCACTAGGACATGGAACCAAGTTGGTCGGATCCACTCCCACTGGAAACAATGGGTAGTATAGGTAGTTGTGACATTATTGGTTCAGCAATATGACTATCAGGTTCTACTTGATTCGTCTCAGCGGCAACAGTGATTTTGACATGGTAGAGTTTATTCCTCCCACTTGATTTACTATGAAAATGTTTCCATTATCATCTACTATGTTATTCACTGGTGTTACCGGTTAAAATCTCCCACTTGAAGTAAGTGGGACCTGATTGTCAGTGTAAACCTGCTCCGGGTCGATCAAGACTATATTAGTTTGAAAAGTGACCATGCATTGGAAATTCGTCCTCAAGTGATGTAATGTCTCATGTTCGACCACGACACCATTTTTCCAAGCATCAAACATGTATTTCTAAGAGCAGTTATTGTACTCTTGGTTTAAATAAATGTTTAATGCGTACATCAATGTCGCATGATGATGTGATTTAACTCATTATCATTCTTTAGCTTTTATGGCGACGTGTCTTACCGATTTCATTGGAACACAGTTTTACATAAATGTGAATCATCTCCTTTCATCCCATCGGGAACGTACTAATAGATTGACTCTAACATTATGTTTACGAACTGTGCTTCTTGAAGGAGAATCGTTCAAGGCGTATGGAAGGAGAATCGTTTAACCGACTTTATCCTTCTTCGTTTGCAAACTTACCTCAGGGATTTCATCCCATCTTCGTACTGAGTGATGGATATGTGCCCAATTCGAGTTCGTATTTATATTTCGGGCCTCGTAAACACGTCAAAATTACATCTCGTCTCGGAAAACGTCTCCCAAAGGGTCAAAACGGTCCGGAAGTACGTTACGCGCGTCCGGATTGCATTTGCAACCCGGACCTCGCCGAATTGCCCAAATTTGACGAGGTGCGGATTGCATTGCGGGTATCGTGCGATTACCGTTTCCGCGATTACCGTTACGTGTAGAGAAGTCAAGTTCGCGCATTGCCAATATGGATGACGGTTACCGCTTGTTTGTGAAACGTCATCAAACCGCTTTAAAAACCGGGTTCGGTCCCAAGGAAGCCTATAAATAGGAGGCCTTGGCCACCCATTTTCACACATCCTCTCATTTGCCCAACTTTGGTATTTTGAGCTCTGACTTCTCTCTAGAAATATTTTCTCTCTCTAGAATTACTCTTTTAGCCCTATAGTGAGTTAAGCATCGGAGAGGGCTCCGCTAGCACCACCCCCCCTCCGTGCTAGCATCGGTCCTTTGTGCAGGAATCGACGCCTCAGACATCCGAACTTCTGCACAGTCCACCGCTTTTTGAGACTCAGACGGCTCCTGAGGCACAACCGCCTTTTTGAGACACAGACTTTCCGAGACTCAACCGAACACTCGTCAGTGGCACAAACCTCTTTCAGACGAAGGGTTACAGCCCGAAAACCCGCTCAACCATACGAACAGACGCGTCCCACGACCCAGTTCATCCAGGACGCAACATTGGTGCCGTCTACGTGATTCGAACAAAAAGCTACCATACCGCAAAGACAATGCACGAGACCGATGACACCAACTTGGAGTATGTTGACATAAAGGATGCCGCCTTTGACGATGTCATTGATTTCTCATCAAAAGACAAGGAGCACATCGCATATCACAACGCCTTGCCCATAACCTCGCAGAAGCCGATAAAAAGACAACTTGGATCCTTCCACATCCCTGTTGCCACATCCAATGCTTTCTTCACTCCAACAAGAAATGCATTCTCCGCACAATGCAACCAAGGAGCCTTCCAGTACAAAGGTGTCAACCTGTCACCTCCTTTGCCTCCAATTAACGAACAAGTTGAGACGATAGGGACAAAGTCTCGGGTCACAAGTCATCAAGACACACTGCACCAAAGAATAGAGGGGCAATGCACGGAAGGTACCTTCCAGTACCAACAGCCAAGGCACGAAGCTGCACGCTCATGCAACCTGTACGTGATAGTACAACACCAAAAAGAGGCATGGAAACAATCCCCAAAGCAGAATCAAGCAAAACCGCCCTCAAGCGGTCAGCAAGGAAGAAATTGGCAGCCTCAGCCAAGAAGACCTCTTCAAGGAAATTTCCAGAAGCCAAAAGGAGTAAACTTCACTGACTGCATTCCTTTGAAAGCCCCGCCGTCCGAAATATTGAAAGAGATGAAGGATGCAAAAATGTGGAAAGCACCGAGCAATTTCTGAAACGGCCCGTTGGGGAAAGACAAAAACAAGTGGTGTGAATACCACGAGGTCTTCGGCCACAAGACGAACAGTTGTGCCAGCCTACGTTTCTGCATTAACAGCTTCGTCCTCAAAGGCAAGTTAAAGCAATTCACCGATCAAGGCGACAGCCCTCCAAAGAAGACTCAAGCAGAGTCATCCAAAATACACAAAGAAGGTCCTTCCACAAGGACAAGCCAAGACGATGCTGACATCTATCACAAGGAGGGACGGAAAAAACCTGCTAGTGACGATGACGTCCCAATCACGGGATTGACAACAAGAACCTTGAAGGCAATAATTGAAAAAGAGATACACGTTTCCTGGGAAAAGAGACAACCGCGACAAAAGAGGCCGTTCCAGTCAGATGCCCAAAGGCTCAAAGATACCAATCTCGCCATATGTGTTCCTTTGAACACACCGTTGTCTGTCATCCTGAAAGAAATGAAGGAGACCAAGCTGTGGAAAAAACCCTTTAAATTCCGCAATGGCCCATTGGGAAAAGATGAAAGCAAATGGTGCGAGAATCACGAAGAATGTGGCCATGAGACAGACAGCTGTGTCAGCTTAAGATTTCATGTAAACAGCTTGATCTTAGAAGGAAAAATGATGAAGTATATTGACCATGGCAATAAGCATCAAAGGAAGCCTCGTGTGAAGTCTTCAGGAAAAGGCAAGGGAAAAGAAAAGGCGAATGATAATCCACCTATCGCCAAACGCCAGAAAAACAACGTCACTTATGGAACCAATTGTAACGACTTGTACAATCTTTGGAGTATGAATGCAGAAGAAGCAAATCTCAAACTCCCAGAAAACAAACCTCACCGCCCTCTTGAGTCAACGACTGCCTTCCTTGGCAAAGATGTTGAAGAACAACACAAGCAAAATAAAACTTGGGGGCATGACATCAACTTTCGTCCATCCCCAAAAGGGGAGATTGAAGAGCTCAACACGCTAGATGCATTGAGAAACTATGTGGCACGTGGCAGAATCAACTAGCCAACAATTCACCTATGAGGACGTCAAACACATCAGCAATCCCTTTATCTTCCTTATCTCCTTTTTCGCATATCTATTTTAAATCTTTTAAAGATTAAGTACAACTCATGCTTATTAGCCTCAGTAATTTTCAAAAGAAGCGAACTCTAAATATCTAATAAAGGTTAAATCTACTTTCGTAGGTACATTATTATGACGCATATTACCTTGGAATAACGCCAAGTAACAACTACGCACATATTACTCGTGTCAACAACACAAAGTTCCAAGCATTTTATACGCGCAAGACTAAAAATCGTGTCGCAATAATAAACAAGGCGGGAGTATTACACAAGGACAGATCATGCACTATTAGAAGATGAAACAATATAAACAATCAGGAAACAGCGATACAACTGCCAAGCGACTTGGGGGGCACCAAGCTGACAAGTGCTCGGCAATTCTACCTAACATATATACATGCCTATCATGATCTACACCTATCGTATCCGCACTCAGGAAAGTTTCCTACACAAACAAGGAATCCTTGTATCAGATTCCTTTACTCTAATTATTATATGCATAACTAAAAAGAAAATTTCATGACTTCATACTTTTGCAAACTTATAAAAATTGCGATTATCTGACAAAAGTAACTCTGCTCGTAGGTACATGCTACACTACGATTACTACTCAGGAACTACGCCAAGTAGTAACCTATGCACAAAAATCTACTTCAACAATACAAGCTAATCATTGTGTTCAAGGAGGGATTTATGGTATACAACACCAACATATCTATCATCTACACCAACAGAGAGTTTATTTCTCCATTCATAACATAGACGTCTATCTCAAGAAGATGCCGGCAACACAAAGCCATCAAGCTATGTGCACAATCAACTTATATGCCGCAATGACAACCTGCGGATTATTTATCAAAACGACGACTATTCAGAGGCGTCAACTACAAGCAATATCTTTGATTAACACCAAGACCTACTATCAAAACGACGACTATTCAAAAGGCGTCAACTACAAGCAATATCTTGGATTAACACCAAGGCCTACTATCAAAATAGCATGTTGAGGTATCCTCTTTTTTAAAGACAAGCCCCATGTTTACTTCTAAAAAATGACATGTTGTGACATCTCTGGTTAGAGGCAAATCCTCATGTTCATAGCCATTCCCTGGATTCAGAACAGGATGGGCATACGGGACTGATCACCCCATAAGTGGCGGAAGTTCTCTGGTTAGACAACGACCCCAGATTATAACAAGTGTGAATTCCTGTTTAAAGGGTTCACTCTTTATGGCGAATGTCCTCTTGATAGACGACAATCCCATATTGCGAATTCCTGTTCAGGGTTCGCTTTATACGGCAAAATTCCTCTGGTTAGATGACAATTCCGTACTACAGATTTTCAAACCGTGTTGCATGGTACCTGGACGCAGAAAGCATGCATCACAATTCATATTTTCAAAAAAGTGTTACATGGTCCCTGGACGCAGGAATCATGTATCACAAATATTTTTTCAAATATTTTACTAAATATTTTGTCAAATATTTTATCAAATATTTTATGTATCAAACACCTTTTCAAAAAATTTATCAACACGGTTTTTTGGGTGTATCACATTCAATGCCAAAATATTTTTTCAAATATTTTATCAACAAGCTTTTTAGGGTTCACAAAATACTTATTCAAAAACTAAAATGTTTTTACGTATGCTTCCCCAACGCGGGTTGATACACGCTGGCAGGTGCGCACCCTGTTTAAAACTCATAAAATTTACAAGTCGAGTCTTGTACAACGTCGCCTTATAGTGGAACTAAGAGACGGTATAAACTAATATCTTGCTTAGCCAAGATAACACCTTTCAAATACACTACTTGTTGAGAAATATTGCTATACGCAAAAATACTTGGCAGGTTGCAACACATATAGCGGCAAGCCATTCAGGAAAGAAGGGCAATATGCATAATGTATCATGCAAGCAATCAGGAGAGCATCTCAACTTATCAATCAAGAAGTGGCTATCGGTCACGACTGCGGGGACTATGTCTACGTTACTAGTCATCCACATTCAATAAACACAGTAAGTGATAACGGTATGAAATATTACTAACAAGTTATCATGCAAACTACTATGTATAAAGCAGGTTCAAACGACGTAGTTCAAAGCGAACAAGTCGTAAGCAGCAGCTAAGGAACAACTACAACAAGTTTCCAAACACAGAAACCGGGGGGCAAACAGACTCAGAAACGAGTGCAACATATCCAAAAGATGGCACATATTAAAGAATGTCATCATCTCTGACAGGACTCGGCGGAACAGGCAGAAGTTGCACATTAGTGTTGCCACCGTCTTCTCCAAACAAAACCTACAGTGCGCAAGTCGCAACATCCTATGCTCTACCCATCTCGCCATGCCTTGGATTCTAGCCAAGAGGGGCGATCATAACACTTAACAATGTGCAACGTACAGTCGCAACTACGGACATCATGTTCATCATCTAAGGATATATATCCTATCTTCCAAGTCCAAAGCATATGGACAGCATAGATAACTCAAGGTATGAAATATTACTAACAAGTTATCACATGATTATTATTGAAAACAGGTCCAGGTGACGAAATATCATGCAAGCAAAGGCATGAACAAAGAATTATCAACATCAACCCATTCACAAAGGGTTCAACATGCTGGAAGCAGACAGCCCAACAGCAACCAAGAGTCAACATCATCTCTAAGGACTTATGGCAAAGAATTCATAATGTCAACATCAAATGCAATGTCGTCATCCACACAGAAGACACGACAAGAATGATTGTTTCAACATTCAGCACAATATAGCTCTTCAACATAAGGGCGATAATCAACAATCAACAAATACTTACCTCAGTAGGAGTAACGCTCCTCCTTGGGCCGGTCCCTCGACCGGGGGGCAGAAGACACCACTGCACAACCCTCAACTCTATTTCTTTTATCACAAGAAGGAATTAGCACGGTCATGCTCAGCATAAAGAACTAAGAATCGCTCGAGGGACGCGCCCCTGCGTCGGATCTTTCGAAGATTATGCTAAAAACAGAAACTGCAGCCAGCGATAACTTGAAAAATTAACAAGTTCAAAGAAAATACAATGAGACGTCTTACTCACAAGCCCTTTACCGCCACCGTGTCCAAAGACTCCAGAGTAGCGGGGGCACTTGTATGGACATTCCTCTCAACAAATGGATTTCTATACACATCAGCTATCCGCAAAGACAAGCTTTTTCCCATCAAGATGGAGATAGTGGACTTACTCATGGTAACAACCGTGGGAAGACTAATTCTGACAAGAGGACAGCAAGATCTGATATCCTGGAAAATGCTATCAACAATGCAGTCAATGCGCAAACACGCACCAACACTTATTCAAGCACTTATACAACAGACGCTCCATGTGAGACAACCACGTACGTACAAGACTTATTAGTCTTCGTGCAACAAGTAACAAGCATCACGCAAGGGGGGCAACCTCTTCAACACATTAACCTTGTATGACAACACCGAGCTCATACTCGCAGCATACAAGATTACAATAGTGTAATATTTTCTAAGTACTTGGCTCAGGATGACAGTCAGCATATTGTAAGCTGTCGGCATACAACCACGTGTCAGCATATTATCAGGAGTTGGCATATAACCTGTGTTTGCATCAAACATACGGATACAACATACATAGCCAGAGATGGTGAAAAGATTCTAAGTGCGGGGGCAAATACGCACACACAATGTATGTACATACATGTCGACAAGGATGCATGTCGACAAGGAGAAAAATATCTTCTAACTGTTTCCATGTACGTACATACATGTCGACAAGGATGCGTGTCGACAAGGAGAAAAATATCTTCTAAGTGTTTCTATGTACGTACATACATGTCGACAAGGATGCATGTCGACAAGGATGCATGTCGACAAGGAGAAAAATATCTTCTAAGTGTTTCCATGTACGTACATACATGTCGACAAGGATGCGTGTCGACAAGGAGAAAAATATCTTCTAAGTGTTTCTATGTACGTACATACATGTCGACAAGGATGCATGTCAACAAGGAGAAAAATATTTTCTAAGTGTTTCCATGTACGTACATACATGTCGACAAGGATGCATGCCGACAAGGAGAAAAATATCTTCTAAGTGTTTCCATGTACGTACATACATGTCGACAAGGATGCATGTCGACAAGGAGAAAAATATTTTCTAAGTGTTTCCATGTATGTACATACATGTCGACAAGGAGAAAATATTTTCTAAGTGTTTCCATGTACGTACATACATGTCGACAAGGATGCATATCGACAAAATATTTTCTAAGTGTTTCCATGTACGTACATACATGTCGACAAAGATGGATTGCATACAGCGAGTAGCTATGCCTCCTAATCACACCTACGACGCTCATCGACAAAGCTCATACGACGACATCTATGGTAACAAGTATTAGATATCGCTTAAATATTTCCTAAGTGTTTTAGCATACTTGCAGGCAATGCCCAACAGTCTATACCTGACGCTCAACCATTAGCGCCAACGCGCATAGCAAAAGTCAACGCGTGTAGCCAAAATCAACGCGCATAGCAAAGTCAACGCGCATAGCAAAAGTCAACGCGCATAGCAAAAGTCAACGCGCGTAGCAAAAGTCAACGCGCATAGCCAAAGTCAACGCGCGTAGCAAAAGTCAACGCGCATAGCCAAAGTCAACGCACATATCAAAGTTGGTACGTGCAGAAAAAAGGACCAACATCTCAAGAAGCTATCATGCAAGCGATGCGGCTAATATGACGAACCGCGAAGAGCAAATACGACAACGCTTAAGGAAATATATTTCTCTAAGGCATCAAAGCAACAAACGACTACTTCCAAGAGACTCCTTGATGATAAGGATCAAAGGAGTAATGCACCTACAAGTACTTACGGTATACTCCGCCCTCTTCTAAGTATTTATCTCTACATACATGATTGTTTTGGTGTTATACGTATCGAATCCGTCATTTTACATGCATGTTTACATATCGCATGATTCATGATTTAATAATCGCTAAGTCGTTTGAGAAGTATACAGATCATATTTCTTACGTCACGTAATTACGTTCTTGCCATGACCGTTACTTATGCATGTACGTTGATAGAAGCATGTCTGCATGACGTGTCCCTAACGATAATCATGTTTGTACGTTGTATATGCGCATTCCCTATTGTACTAACCGTAATGACAGGAAATAAAGTCACTCAGTCGAAAAATCAAAGGACAGACGAAATTAAGTCTCCAACGTCCAACCAATAATCAAAACCGGCAGGTTAGCGTCAAGCTCAAATTGGACACGTATCCTAACTTAAAATAGAGTCAAGAAAGGTTTTTAACCGTTACTTGACTCGGGGGCAAGTGATGGATATGTGCCCAATTCGAATTCGTATTTATATTTCGGGCCTCGTAAACACGTCAAAATTACATCTCGGCTCGGAAAACGTCTCCCAAAGGGTCAAAATGGTCCGGAAGTGCGTTACGCACGTCCGGACCGGACCTCCGGATTGCATTTGCAACCCGGACCTCCGGATTGCATTGCGGGTATCGTGCGATTACCGTTTCCGCGATTACCGTTACGTGTAGAGAAGTCAAGTTCGCGCATTGCCAATATGGATGACGGTTACCGCTTGTTTGTGAACCGTCATCAAACCGCTTTAAAAACCGGGTCCGGTCCCAAGGAAGCCTATAAATAGGAGGCCTTGGCCACCCATTTTCACACATCCTCTCATTTGCCCAACTTTGGTATTTTGAGCTCTGACTTCTCTCTAGAAATATTTTCTCTCAGTAGAATTACTCTTTTAGCCCTATAGTGACTTAAGCATCGGAGAGGGCTCCGCTAGCACCACCCCCCCCCCCCCCCCTCCGTGCTAGCATCGGTCCTTTGTGCAGGAATCAACGCCTCAGACATCCGAACTTCTGCACAGTCCACCGCTTTTTGAGACTCAGACGCCTCCTGAGACACAACCGCCTTTTTGTGACACAGACTTTCCGAGACTCAACCGAACACTCGTCAGTGGCAAAAACCTCTTTCAGACAAAGGGTTACAGCCCGAAAACCCGCTCAACCATACGAACAGACGCGTCCCCACGACCCAGTTCATCCAGGACGCAACACTGAGCATCTTGGGTTTTCACCCTATGCGTCAGCTGATACTTTTACAAGGTCGTGGTAGCTTGTGAAACATACTTCTGACCGATATAAATAAGTTGTTTCCTAAGGGACGCAAACGAAAATCCAGCACTTAATCATCCAAAACAATTCATCATTAAACTCGTATTTTGAAACGATGTGTTCCATCTTTCGAGGTCCACTCGCGCGCGGCGCTATTTACCAAAGTTTGAACTTATGGTTGAATCGTTTCATTTCTTAATCTAAATCAATTTAAATCCAATCGGTTTCGCACATGATCATCATTACTGATTATTTCATTTTGATAGAGTACTAATAATTAAGAAAGAATTATAAGCAATGCATCAAATAACAATAAAGGATCGAATAGCCTGAGAAGGATGGGTAGTCAATACTTTGTCCAAGAATTTGTCACATGCCCAAAATGAAATGGTTCCTATGTTCAAGGAACATTATTATCATTAAGTATTTGAAACTGAAAAATTAAGAAGAGGTTCTTTTAGCAAATAAAGATAAAGTCTTTCATGTAATCTTTATGTTTATGGGGCAAACTCTTCAGGTCCGTGCTTGTTCTCCTTCTCGATTCTGCAATCCAAAAAGGGTAAATTGAATTACTTTCGAGTGAGAAGAGTCTTTGATGAACTTATGAAGTTATTATTATCCTTCAGCACGTACCTTGGGAGGATTGGTTCAGCAAACAGCAAGGTGTCCTTTTACGCCACACCTAAAACATGTTCGAGTTTCCTCATTACGTGTCTGTTTTGCTTGGCTTTTCTTTCCACCGAATTTCTTGCGTTTGAACTTCTTATGAGGTTTTGGAGCCAAAGACTTGTCAGCCTTAACCTGAAGGCCCTTTCCCTTTCCCTTGCGTTTACCCTTTTGCTCAACTAGATGCGAGGATGCAAGATGCATTTCCGCTCACGGCTTTTCAGCTTCGAGACGATCCTCTTCCAGCTCGAGATGAACTCGCACTTTCTCGAGGTTATCGAGTTTAGTGGCATGTGTAAGGTGAATTTTCATGCTTTTCCAAGAGTCAGGTACGGATCGGATCACGCACTGGACCTTCTGTTCCTCGGTCAGGAGTTCTCCTACCTCCTTGAGTTCAGCAAGCATGTTAGACATGTGTCTAATATGCTCCTTCATTGTGTGCTTGAGATTCATCTTATATGATTCTAAACCGATATTTAAAGATCGTTTATGGGCTGTGGTGTAGACACTAAACCCTGTTTTAAGACCATCCCATAGGTCCATGGCAGACTCAGAGTGATCATACCCATAGAGTATGTCGTCCTCAAGCAGTGTAAACAAGGCAGAACAGACTTCCTGATCCTTCGCATCCCATTGATCATGGAATTCCTTCTGATCGGCCGTGAGGTCTCCCTCTGGCCTGGCATGTTTCGAAGTCAGATGCTCCAAACCTCTCATTTCAGTAATTACCATCTTTGCGCGCTTATTCCAGATCTTATAGTTATTGTTGTTCAATATCACTCCCTTGTTCATTTGGGAGATAATATTGCTGATTACAGCCATTGATACTAACACATCGATAATCACGCAAAATTAGGGAGACAATAACATTTTGAGAAAGAATTGCATACATCAGATATCTATTAAGATGGAATGCGACAAGTAATGATTCCTCAGTCATCTGAACCAACCGACCACCAGTAAACCAATGAAAGATGGTTGTGAAAGAGTTCACATTACTGTCGTGTTCAATCTAATAGATCAGTCTTTTAAAACGGTTTTAATCGCAAATTACCGGAACATGAGTTTTAAAACAAGCATACCCGATCTTGGCTTTCCCAAGACCCTTTTTATTTTGGAAAAAAATTATTCCGATGAATTTACTCATGCATATACAATTATACTATCCATGTAAATCATCATACGCAAGTAACAATCATCACACAAACCACACTCACGCTTACACGTCATGCGTCTAATGTTCCGGGGCACTCATGCTTGCATACATAATCTTACTTCCAAGTAAATTATTAAATGCGGCTACATCCTCAACATTCTAGCATACGTATCAAACATGCAACTTCCACATCAATCATACATATTTGGCGACTGGTTTTCGATTATAAAAAAAGTGTTTTGAACATTAGGGGCTGATTTGAAATTCATGCTTATATTCAATTACGCATCATTCTGGACATGAATCCTACGCAATTTCAACCACCACAGCATGTCTATCCTAGTGCGCATACCATATATTTAACCAGGGCTCCGCCCCCTACATGCATTATATCCAGCTAGCTTGACTCAGTCAAGACGACAGTTGTAATCATGTATTAAATATATATTGAATAATAAATAATTGCAGTTCAGCCCACTAATTAATCCAGTCCCAAAAACATGTATCTCCGAGATCCATCCCCATAATCGAAACAAGGCATTAAGGTTTAATCGTCATGTAAATAATAAACCTTTTGAGCACTCTTAGCCCGTTAGAGGTTCAAAACATTTGGATTTTAAAACTTGACCACCCTATTTTAATTGACTTGAATTTGGTTTTGAAAATTCGGTTCGGTTCAGTCAATTTCGGTTCGGTTCAGTTCGGTTTGGTCCAGAAAAATCTGGTTCGGGTCCGGTTTAGTAAAATCCGGTTCAGTCCGATTTTATTTTCAAAATCTGGTTCGGTCCGACTCGGTCCAAAAATAGGGTTCGGTTCAACACACAAAACCGGTTCGGTTAGATCCACTTAGTTACCCCGGTCCGACCCGACTCGACTAGATCGAACCGATTGAGAAAACCCGGTTCGGTTAAATTCGTCCCGGTTTAATATATTGGACCGGCCCATTAATTTAAAGGGTTAACAGGTCTTTTGGTCCATGATGTTTGACAACTTTTGGGTTTTGGTCAATGATGTTTTTTTTTGCCTAGTTTTGGTACCATATGTTTGCAGATTTTTTCTACTTTTGGTCTAACCGTTACATTCCGTCCATATTTTGACATGTTCAAGTCACGTGATCCACTCTAAACTTTAAATTTAGTCCCTCTAATACTTTCTTAACCTTTTTTTTGTTCAATTTAGTCCCGAAATTTCAAAATTGACCGCAAGGTCCAATTGAATTTTTGAAAATTCGAGACTAAATTGAACCAAAAAAAGGTTAGGAAAGTATTAGAGGGACTAAATTGAACAAAATTGAAAGTTTATAGTGGATCACGTGACTTGTACATGTAAAAAATGGACGGAATGTAACGGTTAGACCAAAACTAGAAAAAATCTGCAAACATATGGTACCAAAACTAGGTAAAAAAAAACATCATTGACCAAAACCCAAAAATTGTCAAACATTATGGACCAAAAGACCTGTTAACCCTAATTTAAAAGTAGGGTTTTGAAATCCATTAAAAATCTTTAACTTAGCCACCAAGTAACATTAACTATATAAAATAAATTTTCAATATTATATATATATAAATAATTCGGCCAAATACTAAACACACATATATATATATTGCCAAGATTCTATTTTTAAGACTAAATCAATCAACAATATATATATATGTCGAAATTCGGCACATATATATAAATATATATTATATTTATTGTCAATATCTTAAATGGGGAAACACATATACTGACAATATATTTTCTCAATCTTTTAGGTAACTAAATCTATCAACAATATCTTTAATCCTATTAAATATTTGGATATATTGATAGTTATATATATTTCTATATATATAAGTGTGAATATATTATTATGTTTCCAATTATAGATATATTGTTACCTATAATAAAAATTAAAATATGGTAAACAATATTTCATCAAATTTCGGCCGAAATTAGCTTTCTTGGAGCCTAAGAAATTAAAAAATTTACCTTGTAATTTTAGGGTTTGGCCGAAATAAACACTAAATTGGAAACAAGTGGTCAAATTTCAAGATAAAATTTTAATAAGATCTACCATCCAATGTTCGATTTTTGATAAAAATTATGTTTTTATTGAAGATCATGAACATCAATTTTTCTAAGAACATCATAAAAATTTCGGACAACTTAACATCATAAAAATCGAAAATTTTAATTTTCTTAACTTAAAATTTTCGGTCCAAATTTTAAGACTTTCAAGAATACCAATTTATCAAAATCATGAACTCTTAACACAGGCTCTGATACCACTGTTAGATTACGGGGAGTAATCACTACGGATACTATAAACATGGTACATGCTAGTAATCGATATTACTCTGCGGAAGATTCGCACATACCTCAGACGTAATCCGTAGTCCCAAGATCTGCAGCAGGGAGTTCCAGTCCTCCGGTCGGCACCCGTAGAGGTTCTTGTTAAAGAATCCCTACGCGGTATATTCTCCACAGCAAAGCCTCAAATCGATTCTTGACAAGGGTTGGATCTCCGGAGGTGTTTGCTCGAAGGCAAATTGGCACACCCTTGGTGGTGGTGGTAATCCAGCCGAAATATGGTGGTTATGGGCGAAGGGTTTTCTCTCAAATCACCACAAGTGAGGAATTATGATTAACCCTAATAAAACCCCTAACATCCCATATATATAGGAGGAATAAAGTGGACAAAATTCCACTTTACCCACCTAGTGTATTTCAGCTGGCCACTATGCATAGGGAGGCCCTTTTTTGGGCCTCTCATGCCCATTGGGATTTGGGTCTGACCCAATGTCCTAATATGACATTTATCGAATTGTCTTAGGTAACCCATACATTTAATGGGCTTCCATTTACGGCGCCCATCACCATATACTTACAGTAAGTTCATAGGAACATTTTTAAATACAAAAGGGCCTTGGGAAAGCCAAGATCGAGTATTCTTATTTCAAAGTTCCCATTCAGGTAAATTTGCGAATAAAACGTTTTTAAAGAGACTGATCTATTTGGATTGAAGACGACGGTTGTGTGAACTCTTTCACGAACCCCCTTCCCTCGGTTTACTGGCGGTCGGTTGGTTTAGATGGCTGAGGAATCATTAGTCGTCGTATTCTATCTTAATAGATATCTGATGTATGCAATTCTTTCTCAAAATGTTATTGTCTCCCTGATTATGCAAGATTATCAATGTGTTAGTTTTCATGGTTGGGTCTGTTCGCTTCTATGAACCTCGCAATCTGGATGGTATGAATTATAATGAATGGAGAGATAGAGTTGAGGATATCCTTGTTGCTGCGGATGTTGAGGATCAACTTAATCCGAAAGCAACTAGGATTGAGACGGACGAATATGGAATTCCATATCCCTACAACAGCAAGTAAAGGTTGAGGAACGATCGGACAGCACGAGAATTGATTTACTCGAAACTGTCGGTTGAAATAGAGGAGGAGTTTATGGAGAGCAGCGCATTGCATCTTTGGTGTGCCATTCATCTTCGCTACGGTGGAGGCAAGGCCGCCGAAACTAAAGACCTCATGGCAGAATACTATTGTATTTTATGCAGTGATGACGGTCTAATAGCCGCTCATGATCCCGCTAACGAAGTAGACGTATGGACAAGGGCTCGGAAGGTAATGAAGATGTTTCCTCTTACATGGTTTGCTAACCATGATGGGCTCACACGTCTGATCACATCGATTAAGACGATTGTGGATCTATACGAGGCCAACCATGAATAAGGAAATACCTTCAAAGAACCCGAGTCACCCGATACCAGATTCGGTGGTCTTCGGAAATGCTTGGCTAACCCCAGCAATAAAAGGTCTAAACGAAGGTCCGGTGCAAACCACCATTGATTAGTGTACCCTAACAGGTACGCCTCGTTTACCACACATAGAACTGAAAGATGTTTTATTTGATGCAAGACATCTGATCAAATTCACTTGTGAATTCTTTTCAGGTGGAAAGCTGAACGTGGTCAGGACTGCTTGTCTATTTTACCTTCATTGAAGCATCAATCTATGATCAGATACCTTATTATTGTTATTGATGGATTTCCTATTTGTTCGTTTAAATGTTTGAATTTTGGTTGATTAAGATTCGAATTTATTGAATATGGTAGTTTCCATTCGATTCGAAATGTGATCTACTTGTCAAGATTAAACGACCCAATAAAACGGGATCGATCCGAAACGAAATTAAAAACCGAAATATCCACCATGTGTAGCTGGTCGGATCAAAAAATTACCCTCACTCTCATTCATCTAACATCGCAAAACATCGAAATACCATTGATATCCATCGATTGCATAGATCTAAGAACGAACCGATTTAATCTTTCTCATTTGTTAGTACTCCGTTATATGATAAATTCTGTAATGATGAACATGTTTGAAACCGATTGGATTAAGTTAAATTGAATTTTGGAAACGGAACAATTTATTTCATGGAATGGAACCTGGAATGAGCGCCGGAGTGCGTGTACCTCAAAAGACGGAACACATCATTTTCAAACTACGAATTTAATGATGAAGTGTTTTAATGAATGAATGCTGAATTTTCATTTACCTCCCTTTGAGAATAATTCATTCAATACTTGCACGATGATGAGAGGTATGCTTCACAAGTTACCACAAACT
Organism: Clarkia xantiana subsp. parviflora; assembly: GCA_036873135.1. NCBI lineage: Eukaryota > Viridiplantae > Streptophyta > Magnoliopsida > Myrtales > Onagraceae > Clarkia > Clarkia xantiana. The sequence goes on along the minus strand of JAPTYO010000008.1, from coordinate 22,869,156 downwards.
TGTAAAGTATAAACTGACGCATAAGGCGAAAGCTCAATGCACAGTTCAAAGATGGATAAGTCTTTGAGATGAATTAACCAATGAAAAGGATGATGTCGGTAAAACGACTCTCCCACTAAATGCCTTGAATGAGAAGTTTGGCAACACATTCATATTAATAAAGCACTTCATCAACTATATCAGTTAAAACACGACGCCATAAAAGCTAAAAGGAATGATAACGAGTTAAATCTTATCTTCATGCGACATTAACTTGCGCATTAAACAAGTATTTGAAACGAGAGTATGATGACTACTCTTAGAGGATACATGTTTAATTTGTCTTATGATAATGGTGCCGTGGTCGAACATGAGACGTTACATGACTTGAGGACGAATTTTCAATGCTTGGTGAAATCAAAACAGACGAAGTCTTGATCGAATTGGAGCAGGATAATGATGATAGTCAGGTCCCACTTACTTCGAGTGGGAGATTTGAGGCAGCAACACAAGTGAATGAAATGGAGAATGAAGATGGGGACATTGTCATAGTAAATCCAGTGGGAGGAGTTAATCCTACCACACAGATCACTGTTGCTGCATGTGCGAATCAAGTTGAACCTGATAATCACATTGCCGAACCTCTGGATGAAAATCTAATAATACCACAACTACCCATTGTTCCCAGTAGGAGTGGGTTAACCAACTTGGTTCCAAGGCCGAGAGGTCGTCCAAGGAAAGTTGTAGGTCAATGTTCCAGCACTGCCCTTGTTCCCAGTGGGAGTGATGCTCCGATAGAAAGCATTATTCCGAGTGGGAGCAACATTCAGACTCAAGATGGGATTAACAGGCCTAGACGCAGTCAAAGGCATTGAATTTCTCCCAAGAAGTTTCCTATCGAGAGGGGTGAGATATTCACCCTAACTTCTGTTGATGAACCAGTAACGGTTCAATAAGCGTTGAATGAACCTCAAGCGAAGGAATTGAGGAAAGCAATGGAGGAAGAGATTGCCTCAATGAAAGCCAATTCGGTATGGTCTTTAGTTGATTTACCTGCTAACCGGAGGGCCATAGGGGCTAAGTGGGTTATGAAACGAAAGTCACTGCTGATGGAAATGTCGAGCGATACAAAGCTCGATTAGTTGCGAAAGGATACACCCAGCTTCACGGAGTGGACTTTGATGAAACATACTCACCGACTGTGTGGTACACCACAGTCAGGGCAATCCTAGCCCTGGTAGCATGCCTCGATCTAGAGCTGCACCAAATGGATGTTAAGACTGCATTCCTCCACTGAAACCTGGAGGAAGAGATCTATATGGAGCAAGCTGAGGGTTTCATTACTCCTGATAACGAACGTAAAGTTTGTAAACTCCAAATGTCTATTTATGGTCTTAAAAAATTGTCTTGGCAATGGTACCGCAGGTTCCACGAGGAAATCGTTGGAAACGGATTCGTGAATCTCCACGATGATCAATGCGTGTATACAAATACCTTCAGATCTAAGTACGTCATCTTAACTTTATACGTGGATGACTATCTCAGGAAGCCTATATCAACAAACTGTTGAGAAGGTTTAAATTACAAGATGCCAAACCCGTGGAGACGCCGGTAGTATTCGGGTGCGCGTTGTCAAAGCGTGACGACCCGAAGAACCAACAAGAGCGTGAACAGATGAGGAATACCGGGTATTTAAGCATGGTCGGAAGTCTCATGTACGCCATGCTTTGCACTCGTCTATACATCTGTTACGCTGTGGGCCTAGGAGCAAGATTCCAATCAGACCCTGGCTATCAACATTTAAAAGTTGTAAATCGGATCATACAATATCTGAAAGGTACTGCCGACTACGTACTATGCTATGAGGGCAGGAGGTTAGAATTGACCGGATTAAGTGACGCCGACCATGGTGGCGATCCGGATGATCGTAAGTCCACCACAGGAGGAGTGTTTCTCCAGGCCGATGCCGCCATTTCATGGACGAGCAAGAAGCAATTATGTGTTGCGCTGTCTACGATGGAAAGAGAGCATTTTTGGAGAGCATAGGTGGGGAATTCGTTTTGTAATAAAATCGGACGGCAAAGCGAAATGGAATCTCCGGCCGTGCATAGGGCGTCATGTACCGATGGGTGTTTTTAATTTCGTTCCGACCACTTGCTTATAGCGATAAAAGGCGAAAAACTCGGTCAGTAAAAGGCCAGAGGCACTTTTTCAATCGAATCGGACGTAATCTGGTCGGAAAACGGCAGTACATTTTCGACCGGCGACTTGGTCAGCAATTCCGCGGTAGGTAAAACCGATTTTTCTTGTAGTAAGGTGAGGTGGGTTTTGTCCCACCTCCTCTTATAAATAGGGATTGTCGGAGATTAATTTAGAGTTAATCACCTAGTCATATATATTCTCCTAAGTGTTGAGACAAATAAATCCCTCCTCCCTAGTGAAACTTTCGGCTGAACCATATCCTAGCCAAGGAGGTGCCAAATTGCTTCGAGCAATTACTCCGGAGATCCGTCCCAGCTAAAGAATCGACAAGAGACTTTGTTGTGGAGACCAATCCGCGTAGGTATTCCTTAACCAGAATTCTTACGGGAACTGTCCGGCGGATCGAGAACTCCCCTAGAGGATCTTGGGTTTAAGGAAAGCATTGTAGGTATGTGCCCCTAATTCCGCTGCGTAATTCGTTTACGTAGCATGTACCTTGTTTTGTTTCCGTAGTGTTTATCCCCTATAATCCTACAGTGGTATCAGAGCCTGTGTTAGGGAGTTCATAATTTTGATAAATTGGTGTTCTTGAGATTTTAGTAAAACTGATGGTTTTAGTAAAACTAATATTCGTGAAATTGAGTGTTTTTGTTAAAACTGATGTTCATGATTTTTCAAAAAAAACGTGAACCAAGATGTTGGAATTAGTCACTTTCGTCTCTAGAAACTGGCTTGTCTTTTAACTATTTTCAGACGAATCGGTTCCGATTAGTTTAGTTCCAAACCAAAATCTATTAGTTCGTCTGAATCGGGTTTAAGTTATAGGCTTATAGCCCTTCCCAAAACGGTATTTTCAGCGAAATTCATACATGTTCTTAATGTAACCGCTTTATTAATTGGTCCAACAAATCGTATGTATCAAGTAGAATTTGGTTAAAAAAATAAAATGAAAATGCTCATACTAAACTACACATGTGTCTGTAGAATAATTTTCCTCCTCGAAAAGCAAATTAAAGGCCATCGACTTCTTCCAACAAAGATTCCATCTCGGGTTCGACACTCCGTGTACAGCGAACGTTGTTTTCATATTCATCTAGTCAAGTGGGTGATGAATAGGATAGTGTCCAAACAAACAAACAACCAAATCCAAATTAATTAGATAAGACAATATTATTATTGTTAATAAATCACCGGCGTGGGTTCTGGGGACTGCAGAAGCTGAAGCTTCTTGTCCCATTAAAGCGTCGTTGGTTCCCATACAAACCCTAGCTAGCTAACTAGCTAGCTCGCTCTTCAACTTTCTCTATTAATTATTTTCTATATCGCGAAAAAACAACGACTACATTGGATTCAGTATTCTATGCGACTAATTGGACTTTAGTATTTGCAAAGTAAAAGACATTCATATGTAGGGATGGCAACGGGTCTCGGGGCCCCGCTGACCCGCGGGGCCCCGACCCGGTTTTGACCCGCCGACCCGCGGGTCACGGGTCGGGTCCGGGTCGGAGCGGGCTCGGGGCGGGGCGGGGCCGGGTCTAGAGACCCGGGGCCCCGTAGAACCGCCCCGAAATGCATATATATATATATATATATATATATATATATATATATTTTTTATGTTAATATGATCTAAAATTTACTAAACAATATGGTTAATACAATACGTATATAAATAACATGAACCAAATTACAAATAGATGATTGACCAAAAAAAAAAAATTACAAATAGATGTATATTTAGATTATTAGGATTTGTTAATTTGGTGTTTGGATTTGAATTTGTATTTGTAATGAATTTGATGTGTTTATTGTTTATATTTGATTGGTGTTAGATTTATGTTTTGAATTTATATATAATGTAATATTTTGACAAAAAAAATTGTATTTAATATTGAAAAGTGAAAAAAAAAAAAAAAAAAAAAATTGTTCACATGGCGGGGCGGGTCGGGGCCCCGCGGGTCGACCCGACCCGACCCGAAAGGGCCAGTTGGCCGGGGCCGGGTCGGCCAGGCCGACCCGCGGGGCGGGTCCGGGGCTGCGAAAACCCGCCCCGACCCGCCCCGTTGCCATCTCATTACAAAATGTTTGTAACTCATGTGATCGGTTACTATGTATCATTAGATTTAATTTTATAGATTTTATCGAAAAGGTGATCACAATGTGTAACTGAATAAGTATAACGGACCGTCTTAATTATATTAGATTGTTGGTGGGTTACATTGATAAAATTAGTGTATGCATAGTTGTTCATTAAGTCTGGCCGGAAAAAACATCAGATCGTGAGTAAGAGATGTCGAACATTACATAGCGGAATGAGCCAAGGGTAACCACTACTATATATTACATTCATTTTTCTTGGTAGAACAAAAAAAAATCATTGCTTGAATTTTAATTTTTTAGAATTAACAATCTGAACATTTAATTTATAAACAAATTGTTAAATCCTTTATAATTTCAATCAAACTGAACATAAAATGAGCAGTACGACTGGTACATAGAGTCGTTTGATGAGTCTACAAGATGGATCCAGCAATAAATTGAAGTTTTTAATACTTCAAATTGCACCTTTAACTAGACATCCACTCTATTAAACCAAGGTCTATCAATTGAGCGTCAAATTTAAGGCATTTCATTTATATCTTTTTAATTTATTGATAAACCCGTCTTGGGTATACATAAAAAAAAAACTTCACGTGTCTGTACTATGCTCATTTTATGTCCAATTTATTGACGGAAAAATTATAATAAATGTAGTAATTTGCTCGTAAATTGAAAGTTCATATATCTAATTTTAAAAAAAAATTAAAGTTTAAATAACAATGTATAATATATATTTATGTAAAAGTTTAGGTAGCCATGTAGTTACTTCCCTTTAGAGTATTGTGATACCCATTTTTTAAAGTATGCGAAAGATATATAATAAATTATGATTTTTATGATTTTTTTACACTTTCACAAGTAGAGTTTTGGTCAGATGCGTGGTCATAACTTTGATGATCTAAATATGACTTACGCGATAGAAAATTAAAACAGGCATGCTTGATCTTCTTTTTATATAGGTTAGTACTTCCTTCTGGTTATTTGAACATATAAGACTATGCATGTAATTAAGACTCGGTATTTAACAAGATATTCCCACTACCCCTCATGACATATATGTATAATATAATTCTCCCTAAATTTAGAAATGCACCATATGGACAGAACAAGTAGCAACTTTCCAAAGAAAAGAAGCACAAGCAAATGAACACAAATGCACAAGGCAGCATGCCCCTGGCCAAAGCCTGTAAAAGCAAAAGCTTACTCTTGAATTCTTAATATCTCTATTTGTCCAAACCCATATCCAAGAAAAGGTGCATAAATTATGGACATGATGCATTTCTAGTACAATCACCAAGTTTTATGCAATCTTATCCTATATTATAAAGCTAGCTGGTAATGGAATCAGTATAAGTTGATAATTAGTTGTGCCTCACCTCTTGGGTTTTGACGACTGTTTCCCTCGGAATTTCTGTACGTATTCTGTTGTGCAATATATATTTTCAAATATACCAATTACTCAGTCAGTCAATGCAGGGATAACAATTTAGTTGATTCTTTACTCTGTTCCAATTTAGTTGGTAAGTAGGTTTTAAGTTGGAAATGAAAATGTTAAATTTTTTATAGAGAAAATTTAATTAGTCAGTAATGTTTTAACCTGTGAAATATCCTGTGAATTTTACCCCGAAAGTGACTTTTAACATGAGAGAGAAACCGATGCATTTAGTGTTGTGCAAGTAGCAATGTGCCAGCTAGACACTGAAATAACTTTCGATGAAAGTTTCACAATAACTTTACTTAGTCTTTCTGACCGATGGTCAATTATATGAAATTCTAGAGTTGCTTTTTGTAGATCCAGCAGTAACAACATTATCAATGGTTTTGATCACAAATATCAATAATTGCATGTCGACTTTGCTGTTTAAATTAGAAGTAAGAATGTGGTATGTCGTCTTTTATATTTGATTTTTTTTTTTAGTATAAATGCTCAACATATATTTTGATTCGATTTGATATGGATTCATATATATAGTATTAATATATGACCGTTCTTCTGTAAACTTGTTTTAAATATTTATTCGTTTAATTTATACATGTAATTTATGCACGTGTAATCTGTACCCTGCAAGTTCCATTGTTGCTGCTACCAATCTCATATGATCATCGTTCGTGCATCTTCAAAGCCAACAGTAAAGACATTTTAATGTTATGCTATACCACACTTAGAAATTATTTTTCCTCTCAACTCTTCATCGTGTTTATTTTTTAATATGTTTCTCTTATGAAATTTATGTTGGAAAATATTGAGGGTAAATATGCAAATTTACAAAGTTCGAGGACCAAAATGCAATATTCTAAAATTGAATGACTAAGATGCAATTAGTTAAATTTCGGTTACTTACAAATAATTATACCAATTAACATACAAGATATAGGCAACACCGAAATTATATGTAAAATCGACACGAAAATGAATACGTATTTTTATACTGAGGCCCGTGCTGATCACGGTCTCCTTAAGTTTCGCCCCTCCCCACCCTCGGGTTATGCAAATGGGTTTATAAAAGGGGCGATCACCTCCCAGGATTCAACAGTGTCATCGAATCGTGTTATGCATGCAACACGTTCGACCGAACCGAACTCACAATACCTGAACTCAAATAAAGAACAGGAAAGCCGACGACAACGACTATAAATAAAATAACTAGAAAATTCGAACACGACAAATCAACCCAGGAAGAACTCTGTAATTCGTCAACACGAAAAACAAAGGAGGAGAAAAATATAACTTGGAAAGGTTCAGGAACAATGCAAGGGCAAAGCTGAACGCTGAGAGCAACAAAGTTAATGCCAACAAGGCCTCACGGGCAAAACAACCCCAAGGAAACCAGCAACAAAAGCAGTGGCAACTGGCAACCACAGCCTAAGCGTCCCGTCCAGGTCGGTTTCCAAAAACCAAGGGAGGTCAACACCGTGAACCTCATTCCACTAAACGCCCCTATGTCGGCAATCCTAAAAGAGATGAAGGAAACTAATCTCTGGAGGGAACCAAACAATTGGAGAAAGGGCCTCCTAGGAAAGGAAGATAACAAGTGGTGTGAAAACCACGAGGTTTAGGGACACGACACTGACCACTGCTTCAGCCTAAGGATGCGCATAAACAACATCATTCTGCGGGGCGAGCTAAAGCACTATATCGATCAGGGGAAAACACCCTTACAAAGACCCAATGAGAGACCTCCAAGAAAAACAAAGGAAAAGAGAAGGCGTATGACAATCCATTTCCTCCCAAGAGGGGTGTAATAAAGGTCATACACGGAGGACCAGCTGCCGGGGGCCAAGGCAATGTCTACGCCTCACTGGCAGAGACGCATCCCAAATACGGCAAACGACCAAGAGGGGAAGAAGAGTATCTGGTTATCATGTTTTCTAAAGAAGACATGAGACACATCGTATACCCCCATGACGACGCACTCGTCATCACCATGCCTATAGCGAACTACGACGTAAAACGAATCTTCGTTGATGGATAAAGTTCTGCTGACATCTTAACCAACAAGGTGATAGAAAAAATTGGTCGTACAAAGGCAGACTTGAGTCCCGGAACATTCCCTCTCATAAGCTTCACAAGAGCTGCAACATACCCACTTGGTAAGATCACACTCCCGGTAACACTGGGAGAAGGATGGACAAAGCTTGATATTAATGTCAACTTTATTGTGGTCGAAACCTTGGGGGGCGTATAATGGGATTCTCGGAAGAACAACCATAAACCCCTTTGAGATAGTGCCATCCACGGCACATCAGAAGCTGAAATTCCCAACCAAGAATGGAGTTGGAGAGATCCTAGGAGATCAAACGGCAACACGACAGTTCTATGTAAACGCTCTAAGGCGTAAACAACAACTCTTCATCGCCATGATCAGGCAGGGTTTTCCCGAACAGGAATAGGATAGCAAGTGGAAGAGATACGTCTTGAACAACTATTTGCGCCTATACGTCCAACCAACTACCAACAAGCCCCAACACTGCAAAGTGTTTGGGACATCATGCAAGAAGAAAGAGAACTAAATCTGGAATACTTCAAGCGCTTCGCGCCGAATGTAGCTTTGCTAAAGGTAACAAAGGAGGCAGTGATCAACGCGTTCTTCATGAACTCGAATGCGCGATCCTTCCTTCTACTTGGAAGAGAGTATGGTTGGAGGACCACTCATTCAATGAGTGACCTCAAAGACAAACTCGAAAGAGCAGTCGCTAGTGGGTGAACTCGGGTGGAGCAAACCACCTACAGGTGAGGGAGGAGTACTCTTTCAACAACACGCAAGCATGAGCACACTTGATGGCCCATAATACGCATTCACTCCTCTGAACACAGAGGTAGAAGAGATATTTGTGAGCATCCTGCGGAACAAGCTACCCTCCAAGAGGGAAACAACAAATGCGTTCTTGGGAGCCAACATCACGCATTGGTGTAAATTCCACAACACCTGGGGTCACAGCACTAACGACTGCCTCATTCTACGAGTAGAAATCGAAGAGATGATAGTCATCGGGGCCTTGCAACATCGCGTGGCGTGTAGCCATCACACCATGTGAACAGAACTCTTTCATCACAACATGTCGGGAGGCGACAATCACATCCCTTTCACATCACTGCGATACGCACAGCTTTATGCATCCATCTACTTTCAAGCTTTACTTTTTTAAGTGCTTATGCTTTGAGTAGATTATTTACAAATGGGTGATCAGTTGACCCCATCTATCCAACACTGTAAATACGGCAAAGTCTAATGAAGTTAATGTATTTCGTAGGTATATTACTCTAATACAATCCCTGCTCTGGAATAACACCAAGTAGTGGACTTTACGCATTAACTTTGCAACAACACTACAAGCTTAAACGCTTAATACAACAAGAGACTTATATTATACGCCACCAACATGTCAATACTCGACATCAACAATGAGCTCGCGATATGCTCTCTTTCATGATATCTGTTATATCCACTCTATACAATTACATCCTGAAAATTATTCTAAGGATTATCTACAAGTAACATGGCGCGACATCCCCACCCGGGGGCAACCCCATGATTACAACAATCATTCCTTAGATTTTTCAACCAAGAGGCAATCATCTATTAAGTGGCGCGACATCCTCTATACGAGGGCAACCCCACACAACTACATGGCGTGACATCCTCTATACGAGGGAAACCCCATGATATCTTACTGAGGAACGAGACACCCAGTATATATTACTAAACACTTGCATGACGCGACATCCTCTTCACGAGGGCAACCCCATGACATCTTACTGAGGAACGAGACACCCAGTATAGATTACTAAACATATTCATGGCGCGACATCCTCTATACGAGGGCAACCCCATGGGAACCTACTACTACCCACAAGTAGCGTTCATTATTATGTACCAACTCTCTACGTCGGAAGGAGCGTAGACAACAATCGCCGCAATACACAACGCAGCGAAAAACTCACCAAACATACAAGTCGAGTCTTGTAAAACGTTATCTTGTCCGTGAAAAAATAACGGAAATAAAACACTCCAACCAAGCAAGTAGTGTCTTGCCACAACGTCGCCTTAGAATGGCCCAAGAGACGGAAAAAATTACAAGTTGTGCAAAACGAACTTGTACAGCCCCTTGGAATAACCAGGTAGATGTGTAGTAGCATCGCAAGGTCAGTACAAGGACTAGCCAAGGAACACCTCGCTTTAATGTTATAACGGGGGTACCCAAATAGCGGATCAAAACACATTCAAAAATTGGCAAGTCGTGTCTTGCTACAACGTCTCTTCGGAATGGTCCAAAAGACGGAATAAACTACAAGGCGTATTACACGACATTTGTCATGTCCCTTTGATTAACAAAGTGGAGGCGTACTAGCATCGCAAGGCAAGTAATTGGGTTAGCCAATAGAATGCCTTGCAACAACGTTACGCGGGATGTTCCTAACTAACGAATGGAAAAATGCACCAAATTAACAAGTAGCGTCTTGTAACAACGTCGCCTTAGAGTGGACTAAGAGACGGTAAAAAAACTAAGGTTTCGCCTCGTCGAGACAACATACGGGCGTGTATACAGGGGTCTTGTGCATTACTACTCACAAATGCCAAGTACCGGGAAAACGACCTTGTGCATTACTACCCATAAATGCCAAGGGTCACTCTAAGGACTTGCGCATTACTACCCACAAATGCCAAGTGCTGGACATTGGCCTTACGCATTACTACCCACAAATGCTAAGCGTCACTCTTAATTCTTGCACATTACTACTCATGGAATATAGCAAGCATACAACATATGTGTTCAATACACATTCATCTCGCCATGCCTTGGTATACCCAAGAGGGGTGCGCGATACAAAGACGTATGTCTAATAACAACAACTACGGATGCTACATCCAAAAAGAGGACGAGTCTCAACTCGACTCTATAGTCCACACCACATGGACAATCACAAACACAAATGTATGAAATATTACTACCATATTACCATGCATTACTAAACCATTCATAATAGGTCTCATATGACAACGTCAAAGCATCGAAACATAAACATAAAGGGTTCAATGGGATAACACCCCAACAAGCAACCTCAACCCAAACATGGGGAGCCAAAACTATATACAAAGAGTTTGTAAAAACCAACACTCAACCTGACGCCACGTCAGGAGCATCACCAACAACGGCATCTCCGCATGCCCCGGGAACAACCTCTCCAAGAGTAGTACCCTCCACAATGATCGGCTCTCAAGCATCATTGAACACCAACTCATATTCACGAGTATCAGCCTCGATATCCTCGGAGGCATCCACATCAACAATGGCGGGGGCATCCTCCTCAACAACAGGGGGCATCCGCCACAATAGGCGGGGCAGCAATCCCGTCTCTAAGTCTCAAGGCGGCCACATGCCCAATGGCAAACTTAGAGTACGGACCCAAATGATCAAAGCGCGAGTTCGGAACAAGAGCATATACTTGCTCGATAAGACCCTCAATGGAGTCATAAAGTACATCGTCCGCACCCGCCAGAACTTCAGCATGATAAGACTCGGAGACCTTGTACTCCGCAACTCCTTTAACCTTGCCATCCGCAAGGGACTTCTCCTCCATGGCTCGCAAGGCGAGATCATGCTCCGCGCTATCTACAACGGCCTTCGCCCGTAGGGCAGCAATATCAGACTCGAGTGCCACAATCCGAGCATGACGGGAGGAACTCTCCGCCTGTAGGTCAAAACCCTTCAAACCCAAGATGCGTACTTTCTCCTTCGCACCCTCATCTTCAAGACAGGCAATGTCACACTTATCGATAAATGCCTTCTTCTCCTCTGCGAGTTCAATCACAAAGGAGGAGAGGTTGGCCATTTGAATGGAAACCCTCGGGATCACTCGGGCGAATCCTCCGATCCCCGGGAGGGATAACCTGCTGGAAGACACGAACTCCCACCTCGGGAGTGGTCAAGCTAAACTCTTTCGAAAAACGAGGTCCTCCAGTAAAGAAGGGTACCCACTCATCACCAACAACAGAGTCCTTGGAAGGACAAACCAACTCGGCCCGAGTAAGGGCAGTAATAGGCGGAATAGCTATAAACACACACAAAGATGAACAAGTAGATCCAAATACATCAAGTATAAAAACAATGCAAGATCAACCAATGTACCTGAACGAGGAGGCTCCTCCTCCGAAGTCCGGTCCCTCAACCAGAGGCAGACATCACAGGTGCAGTAGGCGTGCGAGACTCAACTCCTTTCCCCTTGCTAAGAGAAGGAGTTCCCGACGTCTCATCGCTGCCAGATCGGGGGCGCTTAGGACCGATCGAGGGCCGCACCTCGGAGTCGAGACGTTTCGCCTTGGCCCGAGGCGAAGTGTCGGAAGTCGCGACAACTCGTTCCGTCACAAGTGGGGATCGACCTACAAACAAGAACAAAGCAAGATAAGAACAAAGGCATTAAACACAGACAAGCAAAGCAACCTTACAAATATACATCTTACCTGCACTCCCTTTGCCACATCCGGGCTTCATGCCCTGGAGAACAACAGATACATCTGTGCGACCGCTTCACGCAGGAGGAACAAAACCACTCTGGGAGCCCGCCAGCAAGCGGGAAGTTTTTCCATGACACCAGCCTACACCACAACACAGTGAAGTTATAAAGGTTCATAACATACCGAGGTACCTCCCGAAGGAGGAGTGCAAATCCCAGCCCTACGTAAATCTCGCTCCTTCACACAAGACAAGGTCGTGTATGTACGCGCCTTATGCGCCCGATACACCATCTTCATCGCCGCCTTGTTAGACTCATAGAATTCACGGAAAGTCGGCACGGGATCGGGCCTCGTAATCCGAACGATAGGCCAAGTCATCCCGGGATCGTCAGTGAAGAAATAGTGTCCCTGCCAATGACTCTTCGACCGGTCGACAACAATGACAAAGCGAAGGGTGCTATCCCACTTCACTTCGCACAACCCGAGATCAGCAAACTATTTCCCCTTCATCAAAAGCCAGCGGATAGAAATAGAGCATAACCCCGACGAATCCGGACGCTGGAGCCGGAAGAAGCATCGAAAGAGTAAGGTCGAATAGAACCAGGACTGCCGATGACATAGTACTCGAAAGCAAACCCAGTACCGTATCGCGGCAGGTGCAAGATCAAGAGGGGAAATCCTGTAGTAACGGCACAACTTCCGCAAGTCTGAGCAATAAGGAAAGCGCAACCCCTCTTGAATCTGGGAGGCGTAAATAGCCGACAAATCGTCCGGAGGCACAATAGGCATTCTCAGACTAGCATCAGTGATGATATCAAACGAGAAGAATGCCTCTCCCGAAGGACAAAGCCCAGAACGAACAACGAGACGTTGATATTCATCACGATCCAACATGTTACCCACAAAGGTTTGCACTAAGTCCCCTGACCCCACTCGAGGCTCCAACTCGGGGGAAGAAGGTGTATCATCCACAGTCTCCGGCTCGAACGAATCTGAAAACTCCGACTCGGAATCAGAATCCGAATCGGAACGAAATCTAACAAGTGGAATGGGAATATGGGACTTACTCATGTTTACAAATCCAGCGAGTCAGGAAGGCAATCCTAAGGATAAATGCGCCAGTTCCCCACGCTACAACTCCTGCAAGGATACAACTACAACCCATTCAATACATGCGCGTACACCTAACGTTTTGACAACTACTATGCAACGAACACCCCCCGCTCAGGAGCAACATCATGCTTACCAATCTATAAGTGTTTAACTACTACATAGCGAACATCATCTACGCAGGGGCAACTCTATGTTAATAAGGGCCTCGTCCCAACACTTATACGATCTACATTGCGTATGCACAACTACGTACGTCTATGTGCGCCTACGTATCCGCGAGTACCTCACACACCCGCGCCCTACAATATGTATTTGCATACACTAGTATGTGCTCATGCATAATTACATGTGCCTGTGTGCAACTATATGGGCATACTCGCACTTACATGTGCCTATGAGTGCCAACACATACATGCACCTACACATGCACATGTGTGTCTACATATGCTTACATGCATCTACCATTGCCTACACGGCCTAAGACGAATACCCAAGGTAATAAGTGCAAATACATTTATAGCACTAACACATATATGCATATGCTTGTTTAACATGTGTAGGATATGGATACATACATACATACACTTTCTTGGGAATACAAAGCTTAACCATGGCTACAAGCATCTCTATGCCACCAAAAATATACATACATGTCATGCCAACATCTCAAGCATTCAAGAATTACAATCAACATGGGAAGTGACACTTGGTGTGCATGGATGATCAAGTTCAAAGTCAAGGCAAAGATTAGCCAAATTGATGCAAGTAAAGACATCACCATACCTGGAAATGGTTTAATCAACTCCAAAAAACCGAATCACCTCAAAAAATGAGGTTACATACCCGAGATCGTCGCCGAAATTCCGCCCGTGGCTCCGCCCGACCGTCCGCTGTGACTGCAGCCGTCCTCGTCGCCGTACTGCTTGCTACCGCCCGTCCCGCCGCCGAGCTGGCCCCTCCGGTGAGTGGTGGTTGGCCGGTGGTGGAAGGGGTATGGGTGGTTGAGTGGTTTGGGTGCTAAATCACTTATTCTCTAAGAAATGGAGAAGACAACTCTAAAAGGGGGAGACAAAGTGTGGAGATATCTGAATACACTCCTGTAGATGTATATGTGTGCAAGCATGTATTACCTCGTGCTTGCATGCTTGCAGTATATGCAAGCATGTATTACATCATGTTTGCAACATGCCTTGCAGCATGCAGCATCAATGCATCATGGTGCCTCTGTTGTATTTGCTGCTATACTAGTTAGTTAAGTTAGTTAACTAGTCTCTATATATATAGCATGTATGCATACTGTAAAGATTGATTTTGATCAAATGAAGAATACACTTTACATTCAATATTGTTCTCGCATATGGTATCAGAGCCACTATCCGTTCCTGATTCCGTGCAATTCTTCGCCGATCAAATCCATTCTTGATTCCTGATTAGTTCTTGATTCAGTTCCACTGTCGATTGTAATCAATTTGATTGTCTTTCTGTGCCTTGATTCTCAAATTCTCGTTGAATTTTGAGATTTTAGCTCCGATTCTTTACGATTCGTTTTTGGTGATTGATTCTTGATGACGAACCCCGAGGCTATTATGGATGATCCGTTCTATCTTCATCCGGCGGACACTACAGGTCATATGCTTATTCCTTTTCAACTACAAGGATCTTCGAATTATCACGTTTGGAGTACAGCGATTCGTGAAGGACTATTGGTCAAGAACAAGATATCTTTCATTGATGGTTCTTGTCGCCGGGAGTCGGTGCCAGCAGCTCAGCGCATAAAGTGGGATAGAGCTAACGCCATCGTTAAGGCTTGGCTCAGGAATTCTGTTGCTAAAGACTTAGTCAATGGATTAGTCTACAATCCAACGGCTGAATCAATATGGCAGGATCTCCGCGAAATGTTCGATAAGGTCGATGGTACGCAGCTTTTTCAATTAACTCGAGAAATCTATCATACTTCTCAAGGAACTTCGTCGATTACCGAGTATTTTGGCAAAATGAAGCAACTCTGGGATTCTATTGCTGCTATTGATGATATAGTGATTGAATGTGCTGCTGATATTGCTGCTGTTAATGCTAGTAAAGAGAAACAGAAACTGATGTCTTTTCTGCTTGGTTTGAATGAGACTTATTCTCATGTTCGTAGTACTTTACTAATGAGGCAGCCATTACCTACTTTGAGCGTTGCTTTCTCCATTTTGTTACAAGAAGAAAGTCAACGATCGATTTCTGGTTCAGTTGCTGATGCTTTTGAGAGCACTGCTTTGTATTCCACTCGTTCTCATGGTGGAAATTTCAAGCCTAAGCCTAATAATGAATATGGTGGAAAGAGTACTGGTGGTTTCATCAATTCAAATGCTTCAGTTGTGAAAGGAAAGACTGGTTGGATTGATAAGTCAAATTGGTTATGTACATTTTGTGGAAAGCTTGGTCACAAGATTGATACTTGTTGGTCGAAATGGGGAGTTCCAGAGAGTATGAAGAGGAAATGGGCTGCAGCTAATGGAGTTTTTGAGGAAGAAAATGCTTCAGATGATCATGCAATTCATGTTTCTGCTCCAGACAATAGGGTGGTTCATTCTGCTGATGCTGATAATAGAGTTGTTCATGCTGCTACAAACAAAAGAGTGGTCCATGTTGCTGCTGAGGCTTCTAATGTCTCTGATCCTTTGAGTTTTCAGGATGAGACTTCTGGTTTCCAGGTTAATATGGCAGGTATTTTCTCTCCTACGACTATGACATGGATCATAGATTCTGGTGCAACGAATCATATCACTTTTCAGAGGAATTGGCTTCATGATCTTAGGAACAATGATTCAGGTTTTGAGTTTGTGCATCTGCCTGATGGTCATAAATGCAGGGTTACACACATTGGATCTTGCTCTTTTTCTTCGGGAATTGTTTTGACTGACATTCTATTGGTTCCAGATTTCAAATTTAATTTGATATCTGTGTCAAAACTTCCTGTGCAATTGAGTTGCAAAGTGATTTTCACTTCTGAGCATGTTTCTATCCAGGCCCTTCAAGGTGGGAAGACTATGAAGATTGGTGATAAAAGGAAGGGATTATATGTGCTTAAGGATTCTCTATCTAATAAGAGAGCTGTTGTTGCTGTTTCTGCTACAAATAAGGAAGATTCGTGGATATGGCATCAGCGTTTGGGTCATATATCTTCCAGTCATCTAAATCATCTAAAGAGTTTGCATTTGAGTCAATCTTCTAGTTGTATTAAGCTCTGCAATATTTGCTCTATGGCTAAACAGACAAGAATTCCTTTTGATATAAGTCAATCTCATGCATCCAATACTTTTGACTTGATTCATCTTGATCTTTGGGGTCCTTACAGAGTGCAAACAATTAAAGGATATCAATATTTTCTCACGATTGTTGATGACTTCTCTAGAACTACTTGGGTATTCTTAATGAAATCAAAGAGTGATGCTTTTCTACATATCAGAAATTTTCTGCGAATGGTGCAAACTCAGTTTGGTAAAGTAGTGAAGATTGTCAGAAGTGATAATGGTACTGAATTTGTCAATAGCCTATGTAAGTCTTTGTTTGAGCAGCTGGGAATTATGCATCAAACTAGCTGCACTCACTCTCCTCAGCAAAATGGCAGGGTGGAGCGCAAACACAGACATTTGCTAGATGTTGCTCGTGCTATTCGTTTTCAAGCATCAATTCCAATCAAATATTGGGGCTATTGCATTTTGTCTGCATGCTACTTAATCAATTTGTCTCCATCTTCTCTTCTGAATTTCAGATCTCCTTCAGAAGTGTTATATGGGAGAGCTCCATCACTTCTTCACTTGAGAACCATTGGTTGTCTTTGTTTTGCTACTAAGTTGAATAATTCGGATAAGTTTAGTTCCAGGTCTGATCCAGCTATCTTCATGGGTTATTCAACAAGTCAAAAGGGGTATTTGGTTATGAATCTCACTAACAAGTTATTTCATGTTAGTCGAGATGTCATTTTTCATGAAGATAAATTTCCCTTTGCAATGTCTAAGGAAGAACTTCAGCAGCTTCTTCCTTTTCATAAGCAAAATAATCAAGAATCTGGTGTTATTGATCCCATCTTATTTGAGACTTCTCATCATCATGTGTCTTCTCTTCCTTCTGGGACTGTATCTTCTTCATTACCACTCAGGAGAAGCACTAGACAGGTTCAATCTTCCACAAGATTGAGGGATTACATTGTTCCATCTTTACCAGGTTCAAGAGCTACTTCTAATGCAGCTTTTGGGATGGAGAAATATATCTCTTATGCTCATTTATCATCATCCTTTCAAGCTTTTTTGGCTGCAACAGATAAGGTAAAGGAGCCTACTACTTATGCCCAAGCCATCAAAGATCCTAAATGGATTTTGGCTATGCAAGATGAGATCTCAGCTCTTCAGGACAATAGCACTTGGATCTTGGTTGATCTTCCTGAAGGTAAGACTGCAGTGGGTTGTAAATGGGTGTACAGGGTTAAATACAACTCCGATGGGACGATTGAGAGATATAAAGCACGCCTTGTTGCTAAAGGCTTTACACAAGTGGAAGGGACTGACTACAACGAGACTTTTTCACCTGTGATCAAAATGGTTACTGTGAGGATAATTCTTGCTCTTGCTGCTGCTAATAACTGGGATCTCTTCCACATGGATGTTAATAACGCCTTTCTTCAAGGGGATCTAACTGAGGATGTGTACATGGAAATTCCAAAGGGTTTTGACAAAGCTAACACTCAGGTTGGAACACCAAGACGTGTATGCAAGCTGCTTAAGTCCCTTTATGGATTAAAGCAAGCTTCGCGCCAATGGAATATCAAGCTAACTAGCACACTCCTCAAATGTGGTTATACTCAAAGTTCAAATGATTTTTCCTTGTTCAGCAAGGTTCAGGGAGAACATCGAGTTTTCATTCTCATATACGTTGATGATCTTCTTATTACAGGTTCAAGTCCTGTTCTGATTAACCAATCAAAAGACATTCTGCTCCAACATTTCAAATTAAAGGACTTGGGAAGGTTGAGATACTTTCTAGGTCTTGAAATAGCTAGATCATCATCTGGCTTGGTGATTACTCAGAGAAAGTATACTCTGGAATTAATTGATGAAGTTGGATTGGGTGCTGCAAAACCCATTGATACGCCTATGGATAGCAACATGAAGTTAACAACCAAAGAGTTTGATGATGCCACTCACACGAATCAAACTGATCATTTGCTTGAAGATGCTAGTTCTTACAGAAGAATGGTTGGAAAGCTTCTGTACCTGACTATGACTCGCCCAGATATTGCCTATCCTGTACAAAGACTAAGTCAGTTCATGGATAAGCCTAAGAAATCACATCTTGCTGCTGCTATGAGGGTCATAAGATATGTTAAAAGCAGTCCAGCCCAAGGTCTTTTCTATCCCTCTGCTAATTCTCTGAAGTTAGCCATTTACTGTGATGCAGATTGGGCTTCCTGTCCTTTCAGTAGACGTTCTGTCAGTGCCTATTGTGTAAAGCTTGGTTCAGCTGTTGTTGGATGGAAAGCAAAAAGACAGGATACAATTTCTTTGTCTAGTGCTGAAGCTGAATATCGAAGTTTAAGGGTGGCTGTTGCTGAAGCTCTTTGGATCACTAGAGTTCTAACAGAGTTGGGTGTCAAATTGGACTCTCCAGTTCCCATTTATACAGACAGTGAATCTGCAATAAAGATGGCAAAGAATCCTATTTTTCATGAACGCACAAAGCATGTTGAGTTGGATTGCCATTTTACTCGTTTTCATATTGACTCTGGTGCAGTTTGTCCTATCTACATTCCTTCTGCAGATCAGCTAGCTGATCTCTTGACCAAAGCATTGGCTAAGCAGCAACATATTGCTCTGCTAAAGCACTATGGTATTAAGGATGTTTTTCGGGAAGAAGAAGAAGAAAAGAAGAAGGATGGGAGACTATAGATGTATATGTGTGCAAGCATGTATTACCTCGTGCTTGCATGCTTGCAGTATATGCAAGCATGTATTACATCATGTTTGCAACATGCCTTGCAGCATGCAGCATCAATGCATCATGGTGCCTCTGTTGTATTTGCTGCTATACTAGTTAGTTAAGTTAGTTAACTAGTCTCTATATATATAGCATGTATGCATACTGTAAAGATTGATTTTGATCAAATGAAGAATACACTTTACATTCAATATTGTTCTCGCATAACTCCCTTATATACACCTATGAGTAACATATTTCCCCCTCCATATTTTTTTCTAACTCTTTTAGGAGAGTTCCCTAACACTTATGCATGTTTACATATCTGTGCGTACACGCACGCATCTACATACACATGTTTGCATATCCATGTCACGTGTTTACAATTGCAATCCTGATATGCATATTCTCTTATCCATGTTATTGCATATATACATCCCCATACTTATATGATTTAATTTCATAACATTACTCATCATACGCCGACTCACGTACACGCACACATCGTGATCATATATATGTTAGCATTCATATCTATGATCGCATGCACATACTAGATTTATCATATACGTATATTTCATATATACATGCTTGCTACACTAATCATGTCGACAGATACGATTACTCCCGTCCAAGCCCAAGAAGGGATGTATCATAACAAGGTCCACGTGCCGACAGACAGTAAGTCCACCTCGAGGTAACACCCAAACTTAAATCGAACGTATACTCTATTGAAAATAGAGTCAAGACGGTGTCGCGCCACCACTTGACTCGGGGGCAAATGATGGGTATACGTCTGATTAGGGTTCGTTTTATATTATTCGGACTTCGTTTACACGTCAAACCCACCAAACGGTCTCGAATTATATACCCGTGAGTATTAAAAAGTCCGGGGCACGCGCGTACGCGCCCCGGACCGGGTCCGGATTGTCCCGACACTCCGGACCTCCCGGGATCCTCGCGATACTCCGGGACGGTCCAGATTACTCATCTTGATGACGCGTAAACCCCTACGCAAATACTACACGTGCAGACCCTCCCGATGTCAGCTTTACTCCCGTCTACGCCCGGTTCATACTTTACATTAAACCGGCGTTGGACCGTTCAAAACCGGGTTCAAGTTGGAAAACTCCTATTTAAGGGACTCCACTCTCCCATTTTACAACTAAGTTGATAGCGGAAGCTCTGACCTCTCTCTTACTTTCTCTCTCTAAATACTTGACTTAAGCTTCGGAGAGGGTTCATCGCACTCCACCCCCTACGTGGTGTGCGATATTGCCCCTCGTGCAGGTATACGGAGACGCATGAGCCCTGACACGTGTGAAGACCCGACGAGCGAGCAACCCGAGGCATCTTCCCGAATCAATACTAGAATCCGACACTTCGTCTAGTCTGGGTTGTAACAATTTGGATGCAATTTTTTTTCCTCTTAGTAAGCTCTTGGTTAGTCAACGATAACTTCAAATTGAGGATACAGGAATACATGTGAATGTCATTGAATAAGAGATTATCTTCGGATAGCAAAGACAATGAATTTAATATTTTGTGCTCATTTATGCTTTAGACACTGAAATCTACCCAAAAAAAAAAAATCATTCTAACCTAAGTTGATTGATTTCAATTAAATTTATTTTGTCAATTATTATTTGAATATTTTGCATTAGTTGGATATACGTTTTATCTCACATGAATCGCTACATCTAACCTAGTTTTTTTTTTTTTTTAATAAAATCTTATAGAATGTGTAAAAAGTTTGCTAGGGTGAATCCTAGATGACTATTATTGGATTAAATTTTATTTCTCTAAGGTTCATCCGGTTTAACTATGCGTTCAATTTTACCTATTTAGAGTTCACTTGGCTTAAATTTTCACCCATTCTAATAGAGTTCTATAAAAAAATATATATAAAACTACATAAACCCATTAAACCATATTTTAGCTTACTAGATTCACCCAGCCTAATTATTCGTCCAATTTTAGCTCTTTAAGACTTATCAGGCCTAACTATTCATCTAATTTTAGTTCGATTAACCCTATAAAACTATTCACCCATTTTAATAAGATTTTAGAAAAAAAAATCTATTTCTATACGAACCCTAAAAACTACTTAAACCTAAAACCAACAAATAAAAACCGGACCCTAAATAGTCCTGCATATAAGACCGAAAAATCCCAACTGAAGCAGGAATAAGCCCGTCGAACATCACAGAGAATGTCATTCCCTGTTTGAAAGAAAAAATATTATTTTTGTTGTTAGAAATGCATTATCTACGCAGCCAATTTAAAAAATCGCATTTTGGAATGTGTTAGATTTAGAATTAGTTTACTACTAGATCTTATTTTCGTATATGGTTATTTAAATAATGCTACATTGGTGAAAAAGTCCTAGTTATATTATATGTATGTTTTTTTTTAGAATGGTAATACGAATATACGAGGAATATAGGAGAGCAACACCTCTCTATTTAGCAAAATTTGCTCTACACAAAAAATTCGTATTTGATTGCAAAAGAAAAGAGAAGTTTTCTTTTCTGAAACTTGACTTGTAGGTCCCACGACATGATCTAACGGCTCGTGTCAGTCTCGACTTTTCCCAATCTCCATGCATCTGTCTTTTCTTTACTAGACGTTTGATTCCGGCTTTCAAAACAATACTCTGCAGGCACAGTTGGCTACCCTCCAAAAGGCTTTTGAACATCAGAGAAACACAAGACAATAACCAATAACCATAGATTGATTATTTCAGGCTGTCATTATATAGCAACATTTTTAAGTATAGATCGAGCTAATGATGTATCTAATTTCAGTATCATTTGTAATTAATCTAAGATAGCTAATACACATTCCGATTTTAAAATAAAAAAATATTCCGACTGAGAGATAGGGGTATAAAATGTAATTTCATAACTTTCAGAACAATTTTCAAACCATGCACATTTAGAGTTTTTCTGAATGGCATTCTCGAAATGTAAATCATTTTCCTTAATCTAAAGCTTTAAATCATTAATTTCGTCCTCTAGTATTTCCAAAAGAGCGGAACCCGCAAACAGATTTTCCACATTCTTACTTCCTTTTACAAGAAAAATAAAACTAAAATTCTGAAACTAATTAAGCTAATCATCACTAAAACAAAAATGATCACCAAGAAGGAGAAGTAGACGGAGTTCCTGAGGAAGACGATAGCAGCCCGAGGTTCGTATTCGAATCACTACACGAAGTGCACAGAGATCTCACATCTCTCAACGCCACCGAGCACGCCATCGCCGGAAGCTTCTTCATCGGAGTCAGTGGAGGCGTAACCATGGTGGCAATTTCTACTTCAACCCGTTCCATCCTCTTATCCGCTTCCTCAGAATTGTTCGGAGGAGACGAAGCTGCTGCTTCCTCTAGACGCGACGGCGAAGAATCTGGCGTCTCGAACGGCGTCGTTGCGAAGTGGTGGTCGGACTTTCCGGCGTCGTAAACGGGGTTTGATATGTACATGAGATGCTTTTCCGTGTCGGAGTCGTCTTGTTCTTGAAAAGTGGCCGGGACAGTTACGGAGACGAACTCGGTCGACGACGGAGAATGTCGGAGGTGGTGGTCGGATTCTGGGTAGGACAGAGCGGGGAAGAGGAGGCTCCTCGGCGCACGGAGAACGCCGTGGGAGTAGAAGCTGCTGAGGGGTGACGTGGCGGGTCTGTCGTGGTTATAACCGGCGTTAGAAACGGGGCTGGCGGTAGTGACCGGAGTGGCGGAGACGGTGGCAGCGGGGGTGGAGTCTTCGGGGTTGCAGGTAGTGCGGCGGCGGCGGATTAAGAGGGAGCAGTAGAGCTCAGCTAGAAGAACGACGACTAGGCTGAGGACAATGGCGAGAGTAGCTGCCATTATTAGTGTTGCTCCCATTATCACCTCCGAAGTTCCCTTCATCTTTCCCTCTCTGGACACTACTGTGTTCTTTAATTGTCACTCTAGCTAGGATTTATGTTCAGAGATGGTGGCTCTGTTTATATGGGAAGGAGTTTTCGCGGGAAAGACAAGAATGGAGATTGATATATTTATTTAGATAGAAAAGGAAATAAAAGAGGACTCAAGAGAATCTTTTCTAATAGGGTGTTGGAGCTTCGAATGGTATTGGAAAACTCTGACAGTGGGGGTTTTTTCGTCCAGCTTTTACATGCTGCCTCGGTGGTAGAACTTTCAATTTTTGGGCGGCGAGTTGCGTTACGGATTTGGGTTAATCATTTACGTGTCGTGTTAAATAGAGTTATATAAAAAAAAATATTATATTGTATTTGTATTTGATATCGGTGATATAACTCAACACGATAACACAACATGATAGTTATATATAATATATATATCATTCCAATTAAAATAAACATATATCTAAAATAGCAGACCGTCTTTTTCCAGTGGTACTTTATGAAGTATGGATTGAACTCTTTATATTGAGTGATTTTTTAATTTTAGTTTATAAAACTGTTACATGTGAATTTGTTACTCAATTTACTTTAGGTTTTTCGTGCCTATTATCTATGTCATGCTGTGTTGTAATTTTATAGTTTCGTGCTGAACTAAATTGGCACACAATCGTATCAAGCCATGTTAGAGAAGATCCCCCAAAACGCGATACTAGTCTGGCACGACACGAACCTACACGGTCCGCACGAATTGCAAGCTCTACTCAGTCGTATGCTCTATCTTATCACATTATGGTTGTTGGGTTACGATTAATAAGGATAGGCTAGAGGAAAATCGAGGATGTCTGAGTCGAGACCCAAGAGAAAAATATCGACGACCAATCATGATCGGAAGAAGAAGACAAAGATGAATGGTCGACACTAATATTAAGAGGTGTCGACAACTAATGTGATACTCGAAGAATGGCGACAAGTTCACTCAAAACTCTCCTTATTTAAGGTAAGAGTCGAGTCGGCAGCCAAGCACTATTGAAGAAATCTTCCTCCTAAGGAAAGGACAACTGGCAACCTGCTTGCCGCCTCAGGGAAAACTTTTCCTCCTAAGGTAGAGGTACCAGCTGGCGACCTACTTGTCACCTGCTTATGCTGACCCAAGACAGAAACCCTCTCAATAGGATAGCCACCATTTAAAATCGGTAATCTCTCCCTATAAATAAGGGAGCACTTTCATTACTTAATATAATCTCTGATATACTTTTTACAGTATTCTCTCTAAAATTTCACTACTAACTTAAGTTTCGGAGTGGAATCAGGGGCAAATCCCAACCCCTTTTCAGGTTCTCGCCTGCTAGACACTCAAAAGGAAACTAAGCACCCCTCGAGGTCGAGATAGATACCTGGAAGAGCCAAACGAAGACGAAACCTCGAAGTCCATTGGCAAAAGCTTTAGGCCACGTCATTTTGATCCCAACATTTGGCGCCGTCTGTTGGAACGGTGATAAAAAAGTCATGGCTCCCAGCAAGAACCTAAAGAAGGCGACAGCTGTGGTAGAAGAGATGGCAAAATCTCAAGCAAACCCTTCCAGCTCAAAACAAATCAGCGAAGAAGAAATGAGAGATCCTCACACCAAGACAATGGTGAGCATGAGGAAGAACAACCTCTCCACCCAGATCCACATCTAAATACGATGGATCCAGATGAGGGAGCAGGGACGACTCCCATCATCGTCCCCCAAGAAGTAATGGCGGCGTTCATAGCTTTTTGGAATCAATCCCAGGAAGGAACCATCCCAAAAGCTAAGGAGCTAGCACTCGAGACTTCCAAAAAAGATGAAATGGCCTCCAGGGTAAAGACTGTTGAAACCAATCTTCCAAAGGCGAGTGAGACTCAAAAGGCCCCCTGAGATTGACACTCATACTAAAGAACCCGTCTTATTCACCATAGGACAGGTGGAAGAATTTCTGGAAAAGAAGAGAAGAGGGGCGAACGATATGCTGACAGTACGCGACCATACCTCACATCCCTTTTCCAAGAGGCTCTTCGACACTCGAGTTCCTCCGCAAGTCTTCGCGAGGAATGTCGATGACTATACCGGTGAGGGAGATCTTGTATGACACATCAATGCACATAACTCTTCCCTGCTAGGGAGAGGGGCGACGCCGGACCATTATGCGGCTCTCTTCCCCACTACTCTTAAAGAAGAAGTCTCTACCTGGTTCTATAGCCTCCCCGACAATTCAATAGACTCGTGGGAAGAGCTTAAAGCCAAGTTCATAGAAGGGCACATAGGCCAAAGACAGCGCCTCAAGTGTATGGACTTTCTGGATAAAATTGAACAAGGTCTCGATGAAACCCTCATCGAATTATCCACTCGACGGCTCATCAAGTCATGAAGTTTTCGACGCCTCAGGGGAGATAGAGGGAGTCGGGGGAGATCAAACCATGTCACGACGCTGCTACTAAACGTCGACACGACGCCAAGAGAAGTCGTAAAAGCTCATAATTAGATGTTTTTACATTTCTCATAAAACTAATGTCACAAAGCTTTCTTTTATCTAAATTTTCAGGAAACGATGAATAAATATGACCCATCGAGGCTTTTTTTCATGTAATCATCTGAGCTTAGCATAAATATAGGCATCGACATTCAGCGTCTACAAAGCGATTGTCGACACTATGTGCCCAATATGGCAACAAAGCCTAGGTGCGTCGACAACTCAATAAGCGGCTCAGCGTCTACAAATCGATTGTCGACACTATATGCTCAAAATGGCAACAAAGTCTAGGTGCGTCGACAACTCGATAAGTGGTTCAGCGTCTACAAATCGATTGTCGACACTATGTGCCCAAGATGACAACAAAGCCTAGGTGCGTCGACAACTAGATAAGCGGTTCAGCATCTACAAATCGATTGTCGACACTATATGCTCAAAATGGCAACAAAGTCTAGGTGCGTCGACAACTCGATAAGCGGTTCAGCGTCTATAAATCGATTGTCGACACCATGTGCCCAAGATGGCAACAAAGCCTAGGTGCGTCGACAACTCGATAAGCGGTTCAACGTCTAAAAATCGATTGTCGACACTATATGCTCAAAATGGCAACAAAGTCTAAGTGCGTCGACAACTCGATAAGTGGTTCAGCGTCTACAAATTGATTGTCGACACTATGTGCCCAAAATGGCACAAAGCCTAGGTGCGTCGACAACTCGATGAGCGGTTCAGCGTCTACAAATCGATTGTCGACACTATGTGCCCAAAATGGCAACAAAGCCTAGGTGCGTTGACAACTCGATAAGTGTTTCAGCGTCTACAAATCGATTGTCGACACTATGTGCCCAAAATGGCAACAAAGCCTAGGTGCGTCGATAGCTCGATAAGCGGTTCAACGTCTCCAAATCGATTTTCGACACTATGTGCCCAAAATGGCAACAAATCTTAGGTGCGTCGACAACTCGATAAGCGGTTCAGCATCTACAAATCTATTGTTGACACTATGTGCCCAAGATGGCAACAAAGCCTAGGTGCGTCGACAACTCGATAAGCGGTTCAGCATCTACAAATCGATTTTCAACACTATGTGCCCAAGATGGCAACAAAGCCTAGGTGCGTCGACAACTCGACAAGCGGTTCAGCGTCTACAAAATAATTGTCGACACTATATGCCCAAGATGGCAACAAAGCCTAGGTACGTCGACAACTCGATAGAAGATCGACGTCTACAAATCGATTGTCGACATTATGTGCCCAAGTTGACAACAAAGCCTAGGTACGTCGACAACTCGATATAAGATCGACGTCTAAAAATCGATTTTCGACATTATGTTCCCAAGATAGCAACAAAGCCTAAGTACGTCGGCAACTCGATAAGCGGATCTATGTCTACAAATCGATATTCGACACTATGTGCCCAAGATGGCCACAAAGCCTAGGTACGTCGGCAATTCGATAAGCGGATCTATGTCTACAAATCGATCTTCGACACTATGTGCCCAAGATGGCCACAAAGCCTAGGTACTCGGTAATCACTCTCTCTCTAAGCTCACCCTCTCTCTTGAAGCTCTCACTTACTTAAGCTTCAGAGTGGGCTTACCGGGAACCCCGGTGCCCTTTGCAGGTAAGCGAGGAAAGGAGAAGGGAATCCGAGAAGAAAATAGCCCAAGAAGACGAAGCCCACGGAGAAGAAGATCGAGAAGGAGAAGCCCACAGAGAAGACTCGTGTGCAAACACTGGAACCATCTACTGGACTCGAACAAGAAGCACGTTGCTACTACTTGCGATCGATGGCAACTACAAGGAGGTAAGTTGGGGGGCCTAGAAGGCAGCCACCCACGGGAGAAAACAACCAAGCACCCGCAGGGGTGGAATAGGCAAGTTCGGATGTAAGCCAGCAGGCAACCATCGATAGAGAACGAGAGAGAGAAAGAAACGAGGAAAATCCACCTCCTGAGGAACAAAACTCCTCAACCAATGCCCGCCCGGAAGCAACGGTGAACCAGCCGCAACCCCAGCCACCCCAACAAGAAAGAACATACAACATCACTCCTGAATTAATGGCGGCATTAGAGGAAATGCTAGAAAGAAGGGAGCGTCTAAGGACACACTTAAGGCAAGAGCAACCAGGGTACCAAGCATCACCTCCAAGGTCGATGGGAGGACAACGGTAGGCATACTCTAACTCTTTGAACCAGCAACCCCAAGGAAGCGGGTATTACCAACAAAGAAACCCCAATTACCAGGCAGACGACGGCCAAGGATATGTCGGATCCCAAAATGGCCAAGGGTATGCTGGACCATAAAAAGGCCAAGGGTATGCTGGACCCCAAAATGACCAAGGGTATGCTGGACCTCAAAACGGCCAAGGACATGCTGAGCCTCAAAACAACCAACAAAATATTGGCCCTCAAAATGCCAGGCAGCAGAACATAGCAGCAATAGCTCTCACGAAGGAGGAAATCGAGGAGCTAATAGCTAAGAAGATCAAGGATTCGAAGGGAAGAGCAATGCACAAACTAAGAGACAGGGCCTCGCACCCTTTCACTCAAAAGTTGATCAGTATAATAGTCCCACCGAACGTCATAGTGCGTCAGATTCTGGACTATGTCGGAAAAGGAGACCCAATACAACATATTCAGAAGCACGAATCATCTCTCTTGGGAAGAACGGCGGTGGAGGACCACTATGCAATGCTATTCCCCTCAACTCTGGCAGGAAATGCTTCGTACTAGTTCTTCAGTCTGCCACATGCATCGATCACCTCATGGGCAGACTTGAAGGACAAGTTTATCCAGCAGTACTTAGGGGAAAGGAAGCTCCTGAAGGGAGACTCCGCGCTGGATGACGTAAAGCAAGGGTACGGCGAAAGCCTGGCAAGCTACTACACGAGGTTCAACCATAATATCTCCGACATAGCAACAGTGTTATCTGAAGGGGAGATAGTTCGGGCCTTCGTAAGAAATCTGGGACATCGGGGGCACCTCTGGCAGACAATGTGGAGGTAATGCCAATCAACTCACTGGAGAAGATGGCGGAAAGAGTAAAAGCATACATCGATTTGGAGCGCGCACGCTCAAATCGAAAGAAAGGATATGAAGCACAAGCAAATGAGAACAAACCAGCAAAAGGAAAACCTCAACAGCCACAGCATCAACAGCAGGCCCCGAGGAGACAGGCGTGGATTCCTCAGGGAGGAGCAAGGGCTAATGAGCAACAAAGACCTCAAGGCATTCACAACATCGTCTTTACCCCTCTGATAAGGGAAGCCTCAGTAATCCTACAAGAGATGAAGATGTTCAATCTATGGACTCCGCCAATAGAGAAAAGAAGGGGAAAGATAGGAAACAACTTAGAGAATTGGTGTGAATACCATAATGCTGATGGACACTACACAGATAACTGCTTCCACCTCCAACGTGACATTGAAAACCTCATCCAAGAGGGCATGCTGAAAAACTTTGTGAAGGATGAGAGAAAAAGAGATAGGAGTCTTCAACCAAAGTACACCGACAAAGGAAAAGAAAATATGGAGGACTTTCCTCCCCCACAAAACAGAAAATTGACCATCAACGTCATCCATGGTGGTCTAGCAGCGGGGGGAGAAGCCTCCAACTCAAGAGGGGTATATGTGGCCCAGGTCAATGAAATGCCACCGTTCGAAAAACGCCAAAGGCCAGTTGAGAACATGAAGATAACATTCTCGGATGAAGACTTAGAATATGTGGTATATCCACATGATGATGCTTTGGTAATCACGATGGATATTGCCGGCTGCAACGTAAGAAGAATGTTAGTGGACGGGGGCAGCTCCACAGACATCCTTCACATCGACGTGGTAAGAGCATTAGGAAGGACATAGCGGGATCTCAGGCCCGTTAACTTCCCATTGGTGAGCTTCGCAGGAGCAACAACATTCCCTCTTGGGATCATAACCCTTCCAGTAACCTTGGGCAAAGGTTAGACACAAGTCCACTTGAAAATAACCTTTGTGGTGGTTGAAGAGTTAGGGGCATACAATGGAATATTGGGTCGCACGACCATCAACCCAAATCGCATAGTCCCATCAAGAGTCCACCAAAAGATGAAGTTCCCGACACCAAATGGCATTGGAGAGGTACTGGGGGACCAAGCAGCGTCAAGGAAATGCTACCTGAATGCCATGAGGAGAAAGGCACAACATTGACTACCAATTGCCTATGTAGAAGCCCCAAGAGGAAATCTGAAGGGAAGGGTCAAGAAAGGATGGAAGAACATGATGGATGTGATTAAAGGAGCAGTAACTCACCTCCTAAATGTGACAAGGGGGTTTTCAAGAAGAGGAAAAGGCGGGAGTCCCACGAGCAGAACGTGGAAGAGGTCGAAGAGAACGCAGGAGAAGAAAGAAATAAAAGAAGAAGAGAAAGAAGGAAGAACCGTGCATGCTTGGATGATATCCAACAAAAGGAGATGAGCTGATAAAAAGCTATTTCGTGAGGCTAGCGACGGTGGCGGCAGAGCTCAAAACAACCAGGAATGAATTCGTTAGGGCCTTCTTCAGGAACCTAAGGAGGGACGCCGATGAATACTTCGGAGAAAGCAGGGGGCATCGCCGCTATATCTTCAGTCGAAGAATTAAACCATAAAATGTGGCAAGCTGTACAGATAGAGGAAGAGGAAGAAAGGAGCTACTACAGACTTAGTGACGGGCGGATAGTGCACTTCACACCTCTAAGGAGATAGATAGAAGAGCTATACAACACAGTCCTCTGTAACCGGATCCCACCACCCTTGGAATCATCAAGGGCCTTCATCGGAACAGAAATGGAGAGGTGGTGTGAATACCACAAGACATGGGGACATAGCACTAACAAATGCTTAGCCCTCAGGCTGGAGGTCGAAGAGGAAATCCACGTTGGACGCCTGGAGGAGGAGGTTGGATCAGAAGAGCTGGAGTTTGCTTCCACTTAGAGTGGAGAATATCTAAACCTTTTTTTTTATGTTTATGTATTAGAGTACTTGAAGGAGATCCACGGACTCCATTTATACTTTCCTTATGTATGAAGCGACAATGGAACTTAATGAATGAGATGTTTTTCCAGGACATTACCATAACCGAAAAGGGACATAAGACACGAAGGGCCACCCTTACAAACCGAAAATGGGAAGATCCAAAAGACAACCCTGACATATAATAAAGTGATCAACAACCTTTACATATGGACAGGGAATATTTATAAGGACAACCATGCCAACCGAAAAGGGACATAAAACCCGAAGGGCCACACTTACAAACCGAAAATGGGAAGATCCAAAAAGAAAACCCTGACATATGATAGAGAGATCAACAACCTTTACATATGGACAGGGGAAGATCTATAAGGACAACCATTCCAACCGAAAAGGGACATAAGACCCGAAGGGCCACCCTTACAAACCAAAAATGGGAAGATCCAAAAAGACAACCCTGACATATAATAAAGCGATCAACAACCTTTACATATGGACATGGGAAGATCTATAAGGACAACCATTCCAATCGAAAAAGGGACATAAGACCCGAAGAGCCACCCTTACAAACCGAAAATGGGAAGATCCAAAAAGACAGCCCTAACATATGATAAAGCGATCAACAACCTTTACATATGGATAGGGGAAGATCTATAAGGACAACCATTCCAACCAAAAAGGGACATAAGACCCACAGAGCCACCCTTACAAACCGAAAATGGGAAGATCCAAAAAGACAACCCTAACATATGATAAAGTGATCAACAACCTTTACATATGAATAGGGGAAGATCTATAAGGACAACCATTCCAACCGAAAAGGGACATAAGACCCACAGGGCCACCCTTACAACCGAAAATGGGAAGATCCAAAAAGACAACCCTAACATATGATAAAGCGATCAACAACCTTTACATATGGATAGGGGAAGATCTATAAGGACAACTATTCCAACTGAAAAGGGACATACGACCCACAGGGCCACCCTTACAACCGAAAATGGGAATATCCAAAATACAACCCTAACATATGATAAAGTGATCAACAACCTTTACATATGGATATGGGAAGATTTATAAGGACAACCATTCCAACCGAAAAGGGACAAAAGACCCACAGGGCCACCCTTACTACCGAAAATGGAAAGATCCAAAAGGACAACCCTGAAATATGATAAATTGATCTACAACCTTTACATATGGAAAGGGGAAGATCTATAAGGACAACCATTACAATAAAAAATAAAAGGAATGTAAGTCCTGAAAATATAGGCCGTCCGTATAGAGCATCATAACAAAAGGCATGCTAAAAGCACATCAAGTCATCCAAACATAACATGGAAAGAAGTACTAAGACAATGGAAAGCAAATCAGAGTATCTATTCATGAAACGAAATCATCTCAAAAACAAGCAGGAGGAAAACATAAATGCAACAGTCATAAAAACACCGACCGGGTGTATAAGCTCAACCCCTCCACAAGGGGGGGGGGATCATCTTCTCCAACAGGAACTCGTGAAGGGACGGTAACCTTAGCAGCTCGAGAAGAAACCACGGTCTTAGTGTTGGAAGAACAATCGGCAACAACTCGCCCAGCTGCAATCTTCGCTCGCTCCGACCGCCTTGCAATTTGAGCAATGACTCCCATAGCAAACATAGTATATTCCCCAAGCTGGTCAAAAGGGAAGGAGGGACAAAGAGAATGAATCTTCTCAACCATGTTCACACCGAAGGTGTTCATAATGCACTGGCTGTGCTTCTCGGCATGAGTAGAAAACTCTTCGGAGGCTAGAAACTCCTGGACTCCAACAACTTTGTCTTTCTCAACTCCAAGAGCCTCACCTTCCTTCAGGCCAGACAACCTACCCTCCTCCCGGGCATCCCGAAGAGCACTCTTTATCTTCAACTCCGCAATCAAAGCCTCATTCGCTCGGTCGGCACGGACATCATCAAGTTCCTGCTGAAGAACAGTCAAATGGCTAGCCAGGGTAACCTCCTACACCCTGAGCTCATCATTCTCCTCGCGCAGCCGCTCTTCGGTGATTTTTTTAGTAGACTCAAGGAGCATCTATGTAGACTCGAGCGTCACAAGCATCTCCCGAAGCATATCCCGTTCACGACCAACATTAACCAAATGAGAGCCAAGGTTAACAACAGAAGATATGCCTTACAAAAGAAAGCAAGAGTCAAGATAAAAAAGAAGATCGAACAAAACAAGGTAAAACATAGTGTATGCACTCACGGGAGCAAACTAAGACAACGCGCCCTTCACGCAATGATGAATCTCCTCAAGGTCGGTGGGAGGAAGAGATCGATCGGCTGGAGGAATAATGGAGTTCATCATTGGAATAGCAACTTCCGGAATGGAAATGGAGGCGGATAGGTCATAAAGTTGTCGATCAGCATTCTAGAAGGGCAACCAAGAATTACCCCTGACATCACCATTGATGGGATGGATAAGATCCTCAGGAAAGATCAAAGGCAACTTTATCCTACCTGAAAAACAAATATAAGGTGCGACAAGGGCAAGATAAACAAACATATACAATAAGACAAAGTCGCCATATACCTGGCACGGGAGGTCTATCATCGGAGGACGCACCCCTCGGGGGGGGGGGGGGGGGGGAGATGGGTCGAGGAGAAGAAGACTCGTCAGCATCATCTGAAGCCTCCTTATTCTCCGGGGAAATAGGAGAACCATCAGCGACGTCCTCAACAGTGACCTCACTCTCTTTATGACAAGAGGAGGACCTGGAGGGAGAAATGAACGAGTTTATCTTCCGATCCTTAGAAACAGGGGCCTCTTCCTCTAAGCTACACCTCTTCGACCTGATCTTAGCCAAGATCTGCACGGCAGAGATAGAGGGGGGCCTTCCTGAAAATCAACAAAGCATGGATGAATACAACATAAGCAAAATAAGGAGAAAAATAAAAGAAAACATAACAAACACGATACCGGAGGAAGGTTTCAAAGCCCTAGACGACAGTGAAATGGTAGTAGGAGTCTCAGCCACAGGCAAATGAATAGGAGAAATGATCGAAGTCTCCCTCTCGGAAGGGGCGTCCTCACCAGCATCATCATTCTCCTAAAATAGGGAAGGCCAATATTGAAACCAACCTACAAGACATAGCAAGAAAGTTACAAGTATCAAAGACTCAAAGTCCTGCATACCAAGGGTAAAACGCAGGGCGCCGTTCGAATCCCCGCGGCAGACCGCTCCTCTTCTTAAATGCGATGTACGGACCCGAAGGAAGCCATCGTGTTCTCAATATATATCAGCTTCAGGGTCTGCCTATCAGAAGTTGAAAGTTTGGAAAAGTCGGGACGCGCATTCGTCAACATGGGGGTATCCAGGGACCAAGAAATGTCCTGACCTTCAAGGAAAAAGTAGTATTTCTCCCAATGGCCACTACCGCCCTCAAAAGCAAGAACGAACCGACGCTTGTTATTCCACTTAGCAGTTCCCAACGTCAAAAACCCCTTTTGGGACAATAGGGGGAATCGGGTCACTAGGGAATAGAACCCCGACTCACCACCGTGCTGGATGCGGTAGAAGCATCAAAAGAGAAGAAGGGAGTAAGCCCAATGTTGGCGATGGCACAACACCCTAAATCCAACCCAGGCACGGATGGTAGAAGGGGCAAGCTCGAGAGGAGAAATCCGATAATACTGGCAGAGCTCCCGAAGGTCGGCACAGTAAGGGAAGCGGAGCCCTGCCTTGATCTGATGAATGTATACCACCGACATTCCATCTGGTGGAGGAGTAACAGAACTACCATCATAGCGGTATGGCATGGCGAAGGGGAAAAATGATTTTCCCATGCCAAACAACCCAACCAGATTAGCATGGAAAAGATACATTTTCAAGTTCAACGAGTTCTTACTATAGCTCTCAAATGAGAACACAGGGTCACGAAGAAAAGCCAGCTCATCCTCAAGGATAGGCCAACTCAACCTCTGTGTCTGACTCGGGATCAGACGTCTCAGGGACATAGTCCGGACTTAGATCGGGATGCGGAAACCGCCTTCCCATAAAAAACCTCTTATGCAGGAAGCGGACTATGGGAACATTAAAGGCAATGTCAGTACGGGAAGCATTAGTAGAAGAAGGCTTACTCATTTTGAAACAACGCTCATTAGCCCGATAGAAGCCCCACAAGCACACCTGGCAAGGACAAAGAAAAAACAGCGGTCCGTCAAAAAATATGGTGGTCCGTCATGACACCATGCAAATTCATCAAGGCCAACCTACCCAAGGGTACGTCCCAAAGTGCATAAAGATCAAATGCTTACTATGGGGGCAAAAGACACGTGCATGGGCGATACTACTTGTCAAAGGTAGGGACTATGATGGACAAAACATGCTCAACATTGCCTAAGGTAATGAAAGGAATGAGCCAAATACCCTCCATGAGAGCATATATCATCTATACAAGCAATGGACGACCTAAGCATGGAACTAAGGCACCCAAACAACAAACACCTACCAAGTTCCTAAGGGGGAAATATCTATGCCAAATACTCACCTCAAAAATCTCCCAAGCTCAACAACAAAGACAATCTTCCACTTCCAATCAACAATGCACGATGAAGCAACTCAACTATATATGGCAAGAGCTTAGCATTTATAACAATTAAGGGAGAGTACACAAACAAGGGGGCAAAAGGGGCATACCTTGAAAAAATCAAGCCAAAACCCACCAAACCGGGTTGCAACTCGGACCGTATCGATTTAACTCGGTCTAAACTCCGGCGAATGAGGTCCCGCCCGAGGAGGAGGCCAGCACCGCCGGAGCTCGGTCACAGCCACCCCCCACCGCTGCTGGTTCCGCCGTTAGGAGCCCATCCACCCAGCCACGTCGAACCGACCACCGACGCCAAGACCGCCCGCCACGCCGGTCGGCTTCCCCGTGACGCCTCTCCCCGGTTCAAATCGAACCACCCTATCAAAATCCAACCCCAAAATCAAACCTAGGAGAGCTTCATGAGAAATGTGGTGACTTGATTGGGTTGATTGGGTTGATTGGGTGGAAAACTTGGAAAAGGAGGGGGAGGAAGAAACCTAGGTTAAAGAAGGGGGGAGGTGCTCTAGAAAAGGAGGAGGAGAGAAAATGCTCTAGAAAAAGATGAGAGAAGGAAAAATAATGAAGTGGAATCCAAATATATGCTTTATAAAGTATATGCTATGGATTTTTCTCCACAAAGCTCCATAAAAGAAGACACGAACAAAAGGACACAGTCCGAAGGATAAGTAAAACGAGACCAAGGCTCGTATTCTTACTCTTATAAAATATTATCACATAACATGAACTTGCTTAAATCTAACAAAAGCATTTTTTCGTCTATATATTAAGCTCCTCTAAAACAGATGGCATGGAAATCAAAACACGTCTCGAGCACTCGATAAAGGCCGGGATTTTCATAAAGCCTCCCTAAAAAGAAGGGGGATGGAAATCACGACGCGTCTCGAGCATTCGATAGAGGCCGGGATCGTCACAAAGGTACGACTCTCTTCCCGCTTGGGCGATATTCCGCAGAAAACAGAGTCAAGAAAAGGTTAAACCATTCCTTGACTCGGGGGGCAAGTGTTGGATATACACCCAAGCTATCACTAATTGGACCCGATAAATAGGTCATAACCGAATACAATTCGAAACTTAAAACACAGACACCCGAGGCCCATCGCATAGGCCCGGAAAGCACCCCGAGTGGCGAAATCCACTCGGGAAGACCCCGAGTGGAAAGCCCGCCCGGGGGGGGGGGGGGGGGAACCGAAGCAAGGGAACCTTGCTCGGGTAAACCGAGCAGGACCTTGGGGATACCCCTCCGGGTACCCCCATTCGTCCGGACGAGTCCCCCTCGTCCGGACCCTCACCCCCGGACGATATTTCGCCAGGGACTTGCCTTTAGAGGCCACATACCGATACTCATCTATGATAAACTTACATACGGTCGAACCGGGATCAAAGGCACCTTATTTACGGTCAAGGCAAACTCATATTACGAAACTGCCACAACCAGACCAGAGAACTACTAGAACTGGGGTGGTCTAATAGAAACTCTATAAATAGAGAGCTCATCCCCTCATATGAAGGTAATCACTCTCTTTCTAAGCTCACCCTCTCTCTAGAAGCTCTCACTGACTTAAGCTTCGGAGTGGGCTTACCGGGACCCCCCCCCCCCCCCCCGGTGCCCTTTGCAAGTAAGCGAAGAAAGGAGAAGGGAATCCGAGAAGAAAATAGACCAAGAAGTAGAAGCCCGGGAAGAAGAAGCCCACGTAGAAGATCGAGAAGGAGAAGCCCACAGAGAAGACTCGTTTGCAAACAATTTCTACAGTATTCTCTCTAAAATTTCATTACTGACTTAAGCTTTGGAGTGGAATCAGGGGCAAATCCCCAACCCCTTTTCAGGTTCTCGCCTGTCAGACGCTCAAAAGGAAACTAAACATCCATCGAGGTCAAGATAGATACCTATAAGAGTCATTCGAAGGTGAAACCTCAAAGTCCATTACCAGAAGTTTTAGGCCACGTCATTTTGATATGAACAATGGTAGGACCCCGTATAGTGGATATAGACCCAAAATGACTATGTGCAGTATCTAATTTATATCGGATTAATACCGCCTTGTTTTGAATTTGGTCTTATAACCGAACTAGGTTGAAATTTGTTTCATTTGCTCGATAATTGTGTTAATTCCTTTTAAGTGCGATTCAAGTTGGAGGTTGTTAGAATTAGCTAGTGGATTGCCCATAATGATGGGCTCTATTTTGACTAATTAAATAAATGTTACGTTGGACTCGGGTACATCGGTTTATAGATGAGTAAAGCCAATCTAACATATGGCCCGATATATTTTCTACTTAAACCCAAAAGCTTAAAATCCATCTTTATGAGCTCTAAAGTATTAAAGTGTCAGATAATTCTCACATGTGTATCTCTATTCCTCCCGCGGCTCAAGAAAGAGTAAGGGCAAGTGAAATAACAGAAATTTGGCTCTTTAGATCATCAGCTAGCATCTCTTCAATTACGTGGGTTTGGATAAGATGTTTTCCATGTTTCAATGGATCCTTGTTCTTCCAAGATCAAGTATGTACTGATTGATTTATGTTTATGCATTCATGCAATCAGAAAATCGTTCTGACAATAATGCTCTTCGCTGCAGTTCATTTAGAAGGGAAAAAAAGTTTTGTTTTAAATTCAGAGATGAAAATCAAGCTCTCAATTGGTGATCAAATTGAATAAAACTTAAGTCATTTATGATACTGTGATCAAATTAATGTTGATGATTGACATTCTATGATTTTCTGCTGGACATAGTTCTGCCTTTTCCAAATCTTTCAATTACAAAGACTGCAAAAGTGATCTTTAACATGCATATACTACCAATTGTTACTGATGAACACATAGAAGTAGAATTTGAGTTGATGTTAATGGATATTGTGCTTCTAGGATCTGGTCTTCGTTGATCTTCTCTCCTTAGCGATCCTGCAAGAAGGGGTAAACTAAGATTTTTTCCAGTAAACTCACTTTGATGCTTAAGTCGGTCTTAATTCTAGAGAGATAAAGATATATATGATAAGTATAGAGACAGAGTGATTCAACTGAATGAATAGTAGAGTGGAGTATTTATAGAGTTTGAGAGCCTGTATTCTTGGATTAAATCATGTCCAGAAAAGGGTTATTCTAGGATAATTACCTCATTAACAGGGGATAGGTTAAGTCTAACCTTGTTTGTTCATCAAAGGGTTCACAATGTTCATGCAAGGGTCTAAGTTGCTCTCACCTTGTAGGTTTTGAGGTGAGGATAAATGAGTTTCTTATATTGCGGTATACCCATTACCTTTACTCATGTCTCGTACATTTTCGGGGATTGGAGGATAGTTGTTAGCATATGGTGATAGGGCGCCGTAAATGGAAGCCCGTTAATAAGTATATGTTACCTGAGACAATTGGGTAAATGTCACGTTAGGGAAATTGGGCTTGACCCAAATCCCAATTGACATGAGAGGCCCAAAATTGGGCCTCCCTTATACACAAGCCCGACTGAATTATGGGAGAGGGTAAACTGTCCACTTTGCTCCTACTATAATTAGGGAGTGTTAGGGATTTAATTAGAATAATTGATATTCCTTCTTTGTGGAAATTTGAGAGAAATCCCTCCTCCCTAAATATCGCCCACTTCAGCCGAACCTCAACTTCACCAAGGGTGTGCCAATTTGCTTTGAGCAAAACACTCCGGAGATCTGTCCATACCAAGAATCGTTCAGAGGCTTTGTTGTGGAGATTATACCGCGTAGGGCTTTCTTAACAAGAACCTCTACAGGTTCCGTCAAGTGGATCGAGAACTCCCTCAGCAAGATCTTGGGACTACGGAAAGCGATTAAGGTATGTGCGCATCTTTCGTTACGTAATTGTGATTACTAGCATGTACCATGTTTATGTTTCCGTAGTATTTGACCCGTAGTCCAACAGTGGTATCAGAGCCTGTGTTAGGAGTTCATGATTTTGATAAATTGATGTTCTTGATTTCAAACATGTTGGCCGAAATTTTAAGTAGTGAAAATTTAAAATTTCCAATTTTATAATTGTTAGTGCCGAAATTTTCATGATCTTCAAGAAAAACGTGACTTTTATCAAAATCAAAGATTGGATTGTAGATCTTAGTAAAATTTGATCTTGAAATTTGACCACTTATTTCCAATTTGTGTTTCGGCCGAACCCTAGGGAAATTGCTAGGTAAATTTTTTAATTTCTTAGGCCCCAAGTTTGAATAATTCGACCAAAATATATACATAGAATACTTTTTACCATATTTTAATTTTTATTAAAGGTAACAATATATCTATAATTGGAAATATATGGATAGATTCACATTTATATATAGAAATATATATATAACTATCAATATATCTAGCTAATTTATATGAATAAAGATATTATTGATAGATTTAGTTACCTAAAAGATTAAGAAAATATATTGTCAGTATATTTGTTTCCCTTTTGAAGATATTGACAATAAATAAATATATAAATATTGTTGATTGATTTATGTCTTATAGATAGAATCTTGACAATGAATATATATATAGATTTAGCCAAATTTAATGTGTATATATATATATATATATATATATATATGCAATATTGGAAATAATTTTACATAGTTAATAATTCTTGGTGGCTAAGTTAAGTTTTTAGTGGACTTTAAAACCCTACTTAGCCCAATATTTATTTCGGCCGAACCCTATGGGTTTAATGGGCCGGTCCAATTTGCAAAATCGGAGCGGATTAAACAAAACCGGGTTTTCTTAATCGGTTTGACCTAGTCGGGTCAGGTCGAACAAGGGTAACTAAGTGGATCTAACCGAACCTGTTTGTGAGTGTTGAACCGAACCGAAATCCTATTTTATTGAACCGGTTCGGACCGAACCATATTTTAAATAAAACCGGCCCGAACCAGATTTATGGAACCGAACCGGATTGAACCGAAATTGACGAAACCGAACCGGATTTTTCAAAATCGAATTCAATTCAATTAATAAAATAGGATGGTCATGTTTTAAAATCCAAATTTTTTCGAACTTTAAATATTCTACACAGTGCTCGAAGGTTTAAAATTTTCACGTTTTAATTAAATATTAATGCCTAGTTTCGATATGGGGATGGATCTCGGAAATGCATGATTTTGGGACTGGAATAATTAGAGGGCTGAATTGCAATTTTTTACTTTTCGTCACATATATTTATTAGAATGTCGTCTTGACTATGTCAAGCTAGCTGGAAATTGGGGACAGAGCCCTGGTTAAATATATGGTTTGCGCACTAGGACAGACATGTTGTGATGATTGCAATTGCCTAGGACTCATGTCTAGAAACTCACATGATTAATTGTAAGCATAAATTGCAAGTCCTAATATTTTAAAATGTTTTAAAAACAAAAGCCAGTCGCCAAATATGCATGATTGATGTGGAAGTTTCATGTATGAGATGTATGCTTGAATGTTGAGGATGTAGCCGCATGTAATATTTTGCTTAGAAAGTAGAATTATTTATGTGCTAGCATGAGCTCCTCGAAACATTAGACGCATGACGCGTATGCATGATATGTGTTTTGGATGATGAATTTGGCTTGCTATGATAATTTTCTTGTGAAGTAGAATTGTATATACATGCGTAAGTTCATTGGAATATTTTTTTTTTTTTTAAAAAAAAGGCCTTGGGAAAGCCAATATCGGGTATGCTTATTTTAAAATTCTCGTTCCGTTAATTTGCAATCAAAACCGTTTTAAAAGACTGGTCTATTGTATTGAACACGACGGTAGTGTGAACCCTTTCACGAACCCCCTTCTCTCGGTTTACTGGCGGTCGGTTGGTTTAGATGGTCGAGGAATCATTATTTGTCGTATTCCATCTTAATAGATATCTGATGTATGCAACTCTTTCTCAAAATGTTATTGTCTCCTTGATTATGCATGATTATCAATGTGTTAGTAACGAATTACAGCATAGATGACTTCATCATATGCTAATGAGCTTTTGATTGAGACGAACTACGACTCGTGGAGCAAACGCGTTAGTACACTGCTATAAGGTCAAGGTCTTATAGACCACATTCAAAAGACAATGAGTTGCACAGATGTTGGTCTCATTAAGGGACTAGCATTCGCTCATTTCCAATGGGAGCAAGATGACAAGAAAGCAAAGGAGATACTGTTGTCTGAGATGTCTCAGAACTTCCATGAAGAGTATAAGGATGTCCCGGTAACAAAGGACATTTGGGATGCTCTCTTCCTCAAATACGGAAATGGCATAGCAGTTATACTGCACCCACTTATACCAGCTATGGAAGATTGTCTAAACAACAACATCAAAAGTGTACTTGAAAAGGTATACGAGCTCCTCAGTATGTTCAAACCACTAGAAGAAGAAAGTCAGATGGTTGATTGGGATAAAATTCAAGCCATCATCGGGATTCTCCCGAAG
This sequence comes from Clarkia xantiana subsp. parviflora, assembly GCA_036873135.1. Lineage (NCBI taxonomy): Eukaryota > Viridiplantae > Streptophyta > Magnoliopsida > Myrtales > Onagraceae > Clarkia > Clarkia xantiana. The sequence goes on along the minus strand of JAPTYO010000008.1, from coordinate 22,827,482 downwards.
TCTTGGAGAGCAACCATATAGAGTATATAAGTTGATATGCTCACATTGCATCTTGTTACTTACACTTGCATTTACTTCCATCATGTCATTAGATGATTGTATAAGGCTATTATATGGTGCATATATCATGAAGTAAATGTTACATGGTATATGCACCTTGGTGCACCAAGTTAGGCACATAGGATAGTTAGTCCTAGTTGGTGATCATTATCACCTAGTATATATAGTTTACCTCTTGCATTGTAATCCCTAAACATCAATCAACAAATGATTCAACCTACTAAAGCTTATATGGTATCAGAGCCACCTCAAATGGCGCCGCAACCACAAAGCTAAAGAAAACCAAGTTTCTTCAAACTTTTGCCTTAACATTCACCTTGTTCAAGTGTGGATTGGCAAATTCAGCTTCGTGGATCATCTTTTCTAATTCCAGAATCCATTTCTTACTTAAGAATGGACATCTAGTAAGTGGAATTTCAAGAACTCAACACGTATAGATAGATCTGCACCTAGACTAAGCAAAGCAAAGATGACTTAGTACTAGTTTGCTTGTTCTTGAAGAATTCAGCCTTGTTGAGCTGATTGCGTGTTTGATACTATCATTTTCTGGAGTTTGTATTGCTTCTCTAGATTTGGATATGGATTTTGAACTTATTTCAGCTGCGCCTCATGCTTGAAATCTGGATATTCATTGCTTGGATTCACTTGCATACACATTGCTCGGCTGAGGAGTATTTGTGACTGCTTTGAGCTTTGTGTTCATATCTTCACGAATTCTGAGCTTTCATCAATGGAGAATGGTTTCTAATCCATTTCTGTTGATCTTCAAGCTTTGAACATCACGAATTTTGTTGCGGAATTGTACGGACAATACCAAAGAGTGAGCTGGATTTTGTCTTACTATCAACAACCTTGGTGTACTACTTTTGTTTGTAGTGCAACCTTGTCTATGCCATTTTGCTTGGATTTCTGTCAGCTGATTTCGTGGATTTAGTTTCCCCTGACTCCATTTTGATACCTACTTGTGTTGCTTGGGTTACAATATGGCTCAAGACACCAATGTTGATGACCCCCTTTACATACACCCCTCAGACACCACTGGCCATATGCTCATCCCTTTCCAACTTCAAGGGACCTCCAACTATCATGTTTGGAGCACCTCAATGAGGGAAGGCTTGTTGGTAAAGAACAAGCTTGGTTTTATAGATGGCACATTCACAAGATTGGATGTTGATGTCAATGATAAAGTGAAATGGGATAGAGCAAATGCAATTGTCAATGCATGGTTGAGGAATACTGTGGCCAAGGATTTGGTGAATGGTTTGGTCTACAACACAACTGCTTCTTCCATTTGGAATGACTTGAAGGATATGTTTGATAAAGTGGATGGCACACAAATCTTCCAATTAACAAGGGAGATTTACCAAACATCTCAAGGTGTGCTCTCCATCACTGAATACTTTGCCAAAATGAAGCAACTCTGGGATGCTCTTTCTTCTATTGATGATTTGGATCTTCAATGTGCTGGGGACATTGCCATTGTTAATGAAAACAAGGAGAAGCAGAAGTTGATGGCATTTCTTTTGGGACTGAATGACTCCTATGGACACATTAGGAGCACCTTGCTTATGAGACAACCACTTCCTTCTCTTAGCATTGCCTTCTCTGTGTTGGTACAAGAAGAAAGCCAAAGGACAATCTCTGGTTCCATTGGTGATGTGGGTGAGGCAACTGCCTTATTCACTGGAAAGCACCCATCCTATGGTGGTGGTAGAGGCAATGGAAGAGGATATACAAGGGGTAGAGGCTTTGCAAGAGGCAATGGCATTGGAAGAGGAAATGGCTTTGGTAGAGGCAACTTTAATCCTTCAAGTGGGAGACCACTCAATACTTGCAACTATTGTGGCAAGAGAGGTCACATTGAAGACAATTGCTACATCAAGCATGGCTACCCATATGATCACCCAATCCATCAAACCAATCCAAATGCTCCTAAGAGGAATTGGAATTCAGCCAACATTGTTGAAGAAGGTGGCAACTCAAGCACAATTGAGCATGTGGCAGCCAAGGACAAAAGGATATTTCATGGCACAGCTGACAAAAGGATCCAAGATGTTGCTGCCCATAATGATCATTTTGATCATACACCTCTAAGCTTTGAAGATGTGGATCAAGCTCATGTCAACATGGCAGGTATATCTAGTGATTCTATGGTTTGGATAGTTGACTCAGGTGCTACTAATCATATCACTCATCAAATTGAGTGGCTACATGATTTGAAGAAGAGTGATTCTGAACACCAATATGTGCACTTGCCAAATGGTCACAAGTGCAAAGTGACTCATGTTGGTTCTTGCTCTTTCTCAAGTGGATTCACATTGACCAACATACTCTTGGTCCCTGACTTCAAGTTCAATCTGATCTCTGTATCTAGGTTACCTAGCCAGTTAAATTGCAAAGTGATCTTTACTTGTGATCATGTGTTACTTCAGGGCCAGAGTGGCAAGTCCATGGTGATTGGGGAATGGAATAAAGGACTATACACTTTGAAGGATGTGGTGCCTTCAAGCCCAAGGAAGTTAGCAGCTGCTTGCTTGGAGAATAAGGATGAAGTATTAAGATGGCATAGGCGTCTGGGCCATGTCTCAGAACAATATTTGAATCATTTGGATGTTTTAGGCTTGAATAAGACATATGGTTGTATCAAACAATGCACTATTTGTCCTCTTGCAAAACAATCTAGACTTTCATTTCCAATCAGTGATTCTATTGCTTCAAAGCCTTTTGATTTGGTTCACATGGATTTATGGGGTCCTTACAAAGTGCCAACCTTCAAGAACAATCAATATTTTTTGACCATTGTTGATGACCACTCAAGGGAAACTTGGGTTTACTTGATGAGGCACAAAAGTGACACTTTCTTGCACATCAAGAATTTCTTAATCATGGTGAAGAATCAGTTTGGTACAATGATCAAGACTTTGAGGAGTGATAATGGTACTGAGTTCATCAATTCAGTTTGCAAAAGTTTGCTTCTTCAATTTGGAATCCTCCATCAAACTAGTTGTGTTCATACACCACAACAAAATGGAAGGGTGGAACGCAAACATAGGGACATCCTCAACATTGCTAGAGCTATAAGGTTCCAAGCATCCATGCCATTGAGGCATTGGGGGTATTGCATACTCAATGCTTGTTACTTACTCAACAGGCTACCCACTTCTATCTTGAAGTTCAAGTCACCTATAGAAGTGTTATATGGCAAAGCCCCTTCCCTTCATCACTTGAGAACTATAGGTTGTCTATGCTTTTCAACCAAATTGAACAACCATGACAAGTTTAGTCCAAGAGCTGAACCATGCATTCTAATGGGATATTCAACCTCCCAAAAAGGGTGCCTTGTGATGAACATTTCAAACTCAGTCTTTCATGTTTCAAGAGATGTTCATTTCCATGAAGATATCTTCCCCTTTAGCATGTCAAAGGATGCTCTAAAGGCTCTTATTCCATCTTGCTTGGGAGTCAAGCAACCCTTTGAGGATTTCCCACCTGAGAGTCCATCTTATTTTGACATGGATATATCAAGTAACACTCCTCCCATTGAGGTTACTACACCTCAAATGGATGATCAAGCACCTCAGAATGAGGTTCAAGCACCTCAACAACCAATTGAAGAAGCTCCACCCCAACCTTCCAATCTAAGAAGGAGCCTGAGAATTGCACAACTACACCCACCACCTCCTAGGAGAAGTGCAAGGCTTGCTGAACTCAAACAAAGATCAAGTTCAAATGTCATTTTTGGAATGGAGAAGTATGTATCCTATGACAACTTGGGTCCACAATACAAATGCTTCTTGGCTGCCTTTGACAAGATCAAAGAACCAACCACCTATAAACAAGCAATCAAAGACCCAAAATGGATCTTAGCTATGAAGGAAGAAATGAAAGCCCTTCAGAACAACAACACTTGGGAGCTAATGGAACTTCCACAAGGCAAATCTTCAATTGGTTGCAAATGGGTATTTAAAGTCAAATACAATTCGGATGGTTCCATTGAAAGATACAAAGCAAGATTGGTTGCCAAGGGATTCACTCAGATTGAAGGGACTGATTTCAATGAGACATTCTCCCCTGTTGTCAAAATGGACACAGTGAGGATCATATTAGCTTTAGCAGCTGCCAACTCATGGGGATTGTACCACATGGATGTAAACAATGCATTTCTTCAAGGTGATCTAAATGAAGAAGTATATATGGACATTCCCCAAGGTTTCAATCATTCCAAATCTCTTGAGGGATACCCCAAACATGTATGCAAGCTCAAGAAGTCCTTGTATGGTCTTAAACAAGCTTCAAGACAATGGAACATCAAGCTCACCCAAACCTTATTGAAGAATGGGTACAAGCAATGTGCCTCAGATCATTCCTTGTTCACCAAGATACAAGGTGATGACAAAGTTTTTCTTCTAACCTATGTTGATGATCTTCTAATCACTGGTTCCAACACCAAGATGATCAATCAATTGAAAAACACACTCCAAAAACACTTCAAACTGAAGGATTTAGGAGACTTGAGATACTTTTTGGGACTAGAAGTTGCAAGATCAGATAGAGGTCTTGTAATCAACCAAAGGAAGTATGCAATTGAGCTTATTGAAGATGCTGGCCTAGGGGCTGCAAGGCCTGCTGAAACCCCTATGGAATTCAATGTCAAGCTCACCACACATGAGTATGACAAGGCAACTAACTCAAACACTGATGATACACTCTTGGATGATGCCACTTCTTATAGGAGGATCATTGGCAAGTTGCTATATCTTACAATGACAAGGCCAGACATTAGCTTTTCAGTACAAAGACTTAGTCAATTTGTTGACAAACCAAAGAAGTCTCATCATGATGCAGTCATAAGAGTCATCAGATACATTAATGGCACTCCAGGACAATGATTGATCTATCCTTCCAACAACAAACTCAATTTGAGCTTGTTTTGCGACTCTGATTGGGCTGCTTGCCCCTTTAGTAGGAAATTAGTCAGTGCTTATTGTGTCAAGCTAGGTGAAGCCATGATAGCTTGGAAAGTAAAGAAGCAAGACACCATTTCCTTATCAAGTGCTGAAGTAGAGTATAGATGTCTAAGAGTTGCAATTCAGGAGGCACTTTGGGTGGGGAGAATACTCAAGGAACTTGGCATACAAGTAAATCTTCCTATCCCAATACACACAGATAGCCAGACAGCTGTGAAGATTGCAAAGAATCCCATGTTCCATGAGCGCACCAAGCACATTGAGCTAGTCTGCCACTTCACAAGACACCATATTCAACAAGGGATCATCGGTGTCCATTACATTCCTTCAAAGGAACAACTTGCTGACTTGCTTACCAAGGCATTGGTAAAGAATCAGCACTTAGCTTTGCTAAAGCTATATGGAATCAAGGATGTCTTCCAAGAAAGAAAAGAAGAAGAAGAAAAGGATCGGAGAATATAGAGTATATAAGTTGATATGCTCACATTGCATCTTGTTACTTACACTTGCATTTACTTCCATCATGTCATTAGATGATTGTATAAGGCTATTATATGGTGCATATATCATGAAGTACATGTTACATGGTATATGCACCTTGGTGCACCAAGTTAGGCACATAGGATAGTTAGTCCTAGTTGGGGATCCTTATCACCTAGTATATATAGTTTACCTCTTGCATTGTAATCCCTAATCATCAATCAACAAATGATTCAACCTACTAAAGCTTATAAGCCAAGACTTTATTGACTGTTAGCGGTTTCGTGCTAGATCTTGCATCTGTCCTGAAATTGATCGAAATGGAAGAAGCTCAATTGGCATCGATGTCGAAAGATACAAAAATGTCAGCACAAGCTGGGCAGAGAAAGAGGAAGAAAAAGGGAAAGAAACAACAGGCTGTCGACGATAAAACGTTGACTAAACCTAAACAGTGCAGTCTCAGATTAAAATCCGAGATAGTCTGAGGGAACTCCAGCCCATGCCGTATAGGCGATGGCGCAGGGTCCAGCAAATCGCACCCTAAAAAGGTAAGCGATGTTGGTTATGTTATGGAAGCTTTAGTTTCCTCAACGATCATGTTAACTAACTCAAATCCTTCTTGGATTCTTGATTCAGACGCAACGGACCACCTAGCCAACGACAAAGAACTATTTACCAAGTTTAGACGATTGCCGAAGGATTCTAAGAGGATATACATTGGCGACAACTCACAAGTTGAAGTCATAGGAGTAGGGACTCCAAGTTGTCTATGAACAATGGCAGAACCATACTTCTTGAAAATGTCCTTTTAACTCCAAGAATCCGTAGAAATGTTGATTCTGTTTCCGCTCTTATGAATAATAACTTTGTTTTATCATTTGAGAAGACCCTTGTTCGAATAAATAAAGGCAACGTCTTATATGGACATGCATTTTCCTCTAATGGTCTCATTATCATGGACTTGAATGGTAGTATAAATTCGAATAGAATGTATGCATTATCTTCCAGGGAAGCAGAAACTGATGCGGTTGGATGGCATGCGAGGCTCGGACATATATTCTATGACAGGGTTTAGTCGTTAGCTCGAAGAGGAATTCTACCCGGAACTAACAACGTGGTTAAACACACTTGCCATGACTGTCTAGCTGGAAAGTCCACCCGCAAACCATTTGGTGAAGCACAACGAGCCGAGTACCCATTGCATCTGATTCATTCTGATGTATGTGTACCAATGAACGTAACCGCTAGGAGTGGTAAACGATACTTCGTAACTTTCATTGACGACTTTACCTGTTATGGGTTTACTCATCTGATTGCTCGCAAATCCGAAGCTATAGATTGCTTTATAAGTTTTCTAAAGCTCGTAGAGAATCAGCAGGAGCGAAATGTAAAAACCCTACGCACTAATAGAGGTGGAGAATATCTCTCTAATGAGTTTAATAAGTTGTGGAAACAAAGGGGAATTGCTCTTCAAACGAAAATCCCAAACACACCGCAACAAAATGGTGTGGCTGAACGTCGTAATCGAACACTCCTAGACATGGTCAGAACTATAATATCGCAGGCACAACTACCAATCTCTTTTTGGGGAGACGCGTTGTTGACTGCCACTCATATAGTAAACCTTGTTCCGAAAAAAGCGGTAGACACGACACCATATGAGCTATGGACTGGTAGAGAGTTAGACCTTACCAGGCTGCGGCCGTGGAGTTGCGCGGCCTATACACATACAACTGATAGCTGTTTTGGCAAGTTGGGACCCAGAGGACTAAAGAGTATCTTTATAAGGTATTCAGAGAACTCTAAGGGTTATGTATTTGTGTCAGCTCAATAAAATGGTGGCGTGGTCGAACATGAGTCCAGAGACGTTACATTCCTTGAGGAAGAATTTCCAATGCTTGGTGAAATTAAAACAGACGAAGTCTTAATCGAATTGGAGCAGGATAACGATGATAGTCAGGTCCCACTTATTTCGAGTGAGAGATTTGAGGCAGCAGCACAAGTGAATGACATGGTAAATGAGGATGGAGACATTTTCATAGTAAATCCAGTGGGAGGTGACAATCCTACCACACAAATCACTGTTGCTGCAAGTGTGAATCAAGTTGAATGAACCTGATAATCACGTAGCCGGACCACTGGATGAAAATCAAATAATGCCATAACTACCCATTTTTCCCAATGGGAGTGGATCAACCAACTTGGTTCCAGGTCCTAGTGATCAAGGAATTAATCTCGGAGGTAAAATCCCGAGACCGACAGGTCGTCCAAGAAAAGTTGTAGGTCAAGGTTCTAGCACTACCCTTGTTCCCAGTGGGAGTGATGCTCCGATAGAAAGTATTATTCCAAGTGGGAGCAACGTTCGGACTCAAGATGATATTAACGAGTCTAGAAGAAGTCAAAGGCATCAAACTTCTCCCAATAAGTATCTCATTGAGAAGGGTTAGATATTCACCCTAACTTCTGTTGACGAACCGGTAACCGTTCAACAAGCGTTGAAAGGACCTCAAGCGAAGGAAGAGATCGCCTCAATGAAAGCCAATTCGGTATGGTCTTTAGTTGATTTACCTGCTAACCGCAGGGCCATAGGGGCAAAGTGGGTTCTGAAACTGAAACTCACTGCTGATGGAAATGTCGAGCGATACAAAGCCCGACTAGTTGCGAAAGGATACACCCAGCTTCACGGACTGGACTTTGATGAAACATACTCACCGACTGTGCGATACACCACAGTAAGGGCAATCCTAGCCCTGGTCGCAAGCCTTGATCTAGAGCTGCACCAAATGGATGTTAAGACCGCACTCCTCCAAGGAAATCTGGATGAAGAGATCTATATGGGGCAACCAGAGGGTTTCATTACTCCTGGTAACGAACGTAAAGTTTGTAAACTCCAAAGATCCATTTACGGTCTTAAACAATCGTCTCGACAATGGTACCGCAGATTCCACGAGAAAATCGTTGGAAACAGATTCGTGAACCTCCACGAGGATCCATGCGTGTATACAAAGACCTCTGAGTCTAAGTACGTCATTTTAACCTTAAACGCGGATGACATACTCTTTGCTGCGAACGATGTGAGTTTTATGCATGAATCAAAGTCATGGTTGGCATCTGTTTTTGAGATGAAAGACATGGGAGAGGCAACGTACATCTTGGGCATTAAAATTGCTAGAGATTGTGCCATCCGGAGGTTATGTCTTTCTCAGGAAGCCTATATCAACAAACTATTGAAAAGGTTCAGATTACAAGATGCCAAACCTGTGGAGACGTCGGTAGTATTCAGGTGCGCGTTGTCAAAAAACGGCCCGAAGAACCAGCAAGAGCGTGAACAGATGAGGAGTGCATAGTATTTAAGCATGGTCGGAAGTCTCATGTACGCCATGCTTTGCACTCGTCCGGACATCTGTTACGCTGTGGGCCTAGTAGCAAGATTCCAATCAGACCCTGGCTATCAACATTTAAAAGCTGTAAAGCATATCATACGATATCTGAAAGGTACTGCTGACTACGTACTGTGCTATGAGGGCTGGAAATTAGAATTGACCAGATTCAGTGACGCCGACCATGGTGGCGATCCAGACGATCGTAAGTCCACCACAGGATGAGTGTTTCTCCTTGCTAATGCCGTCATTTCATAGACGAGCAAGAAGCAATCATGTGTCGCACTGTCTACGATGGAATCAGAATTTGTTGCTCTCTCAAAAAATGCACAGGAAGTAGTCAGGCTGAAAAGGATTCTTACTGCGCTGCTTGATGGCGATGTCGGGAGTAAGCTTGTGAAGGTGTACTCAGACAATCAGATAGCTATTGCGGCAGTAAGGAATCCAAAGTACCATAGTATAAATAAACACATTTATGTGAAATATAATTATGCAAAATCTATGGTCGAAGACAATATAATCACTTTAGAATACTCGCCCACTGATGACATGGTAGCGGACCCATTAACTAAACCATTACGCAAAGAGACGTTTGAAAAGCATGTTAAACTGCTTGGATTGCGTAGGGTTTAAAAGTGGGCGTGTGTCTGTATTAACATTTTGATAGTTGAAAGTTACATTTTTTATAAAGGGATAAGGGTTCCTTTGGTACCACTTCTTTGGGCGGAATCCACTTTTGGTACCACTTCTTTTTTTTTTTTTACACTTTTGGTACCAACGTTTTCCATTTTGTACCTTTTGGTACCTCCGTTAGAATTCCGTCCAAAATGGCCGTTAAACCCCCATGTGAGCTGCACGTGACCAAAAAATAAATTTGGCTAGACGGATGTACCCTTAGGGATAAGGGTTCATTTGGTACCACTTCTTTGGGCAAAATCCACTTTTGGTACCACTTTTTTTTTTTTTTTTATATTTGCTTTGTTTTGCTGTCGAGTTTATATGGATTCGATATAGAATTGTCCCATATATACATTTCCAACTTTGTTCAGAGCCCTACTTAGTAATGTTGCAACTTATATTTTCGATCTAACAAAAGGAAACGTCGCATCTTTAAAAGTTTATATTATTGTTGCAGAGTGTCGAAATGTTTATTCTAGAGTGGTAAGGAATGACGTATCTATTTGTGTTTATAGAAAACGTTATTAAATTCATAGTGATACTTTTCACAATACAAAAAGTTAATTTCAACGCCACGAACAAATAATTTTCTTATATATTGCACGAAAGTCTAATACTTACAAACATATCTATCATACTATGCACTGCATTATTATCATATATCAACTGATACATGAAACATACATACATACATACATTACAATATTAGTTTTTACAACGACATATAAATTTCTTCGAATGTGTCAGACAAAAAGTACACAAAAGAAGAGTCTAAGGAAGAGCTGTATGATGATAATGGAAGTTCTGTAATTAATATAAGGTTCACCGACTGCAAAACAAAGTATATATACAAAAAAAAAAAAGTAGTACCAAAAGTGGATTTTGCCCAAAGAAGTGGTACTAAATGAACATTTATCCCTAAGGGTAAATCCGTCCAGCCAAATTTATTTTTTGGTCACGTGCAGCTCACATGGGGGTTTAACGGCCATTTTGGACGGAATTCTAACGGAGGTACCAAAAGGGTACAAAATGGAAAACGTTGGTACCAAAAGTGTACAAAAAAAAAGAAGTGGTACCAAAAGTGAATTCTGCCCAAAGAAGTGGTACCAAAAAAACCCTTATCCCTTTTATAAATGAGAGAATTGCAATTCGAGTTTATGATTCATCGACGTGTCATAATGTTTGATTACATCGGATTTTACAGTCTATAAACTAAGTCGTAGGAGGACGCAATCCTCTGCCTAAATTATGTCGAATGTGGGCCTTGCCACGTCACACAGGCACAGTCGTCTTGTAGGAGAGGGGGACCTCTGCCGCAACTAGACTGGCTAAGAACCAGGGAGATAAACTTGGTTACGCAAAACGATCATTTGGTTTCGGAGTAACACGACATGATCTTCGTTTTGCACAACGCCGTGATGAACTCTTTTCGTCATTAACCACATTCTGGGCCAGATGAAAATCTGCGATAGAATTATTGACATATCCCACTCCTGACTACGTTCTGGTATGCTATCGACGCGTGCTTCATACTACGCGTGCCATGTTCGACCACGGGGTCAAGCTCGGTTGTGCTAGGTAACCACATGATCCGAGTGGACCCGATCGACTCGGACTGGCCTTTATCCGAGTGGATTTGCACCACTAGGATCATTTTCACCCATCCAAGAAGTTCGGTCCACTCGGATGGGTCGGATCGATCGGGCATCCTATTTAGACTCGTTTTAGCGCGCGTGTTTTTCCAGTTCAAATTTGTACCTTTCCATGACTGGATCCGGAAGTGATATCGAGTTGTTATTGTCACTAGATTGACCAGTTGACTCCTTAGTTGGGCGTATATCCATCAGATGCAGATAATGAGCCTTCCACATTACATATATTAGAGATTAGCTGTATTGGATCGTTGGTTTGTTATCTAGTGGCTTCTAACATGAAATTTGAAGTGCTTTTGATTGAGATTGACATTGCAATTATATGGTGTTTCATTTACTAGTAGAATCTTGGGCTTCTCTTAAATTTTTTGAAATAATTGGTAAATTCTGTACATTTCTCTGAATAATATTACATGAATATATAGTGATAAGTGATACAATCAGCTAAATTAGGAATAAGCTAAACTAGTAAAACACTAATTACTGAATATTTAACATAATTGCATAATATATTTAACACTCCTTCTCAAGTTGGAGCATATATGTCGAACATGCCCAACTTGTCACATATAGAATGAATTGAAGCTTTGCGGAGAGGCTTGGTTAGAAGGTCTGCAAGCTGGTGATCTGTCGTAACGTGAATGAGTTGGATACTCGGGGGACAAGTGTATGTTCCCATGACAAGGTCTCGAATCAGGTGACAATCTACCTAAATATGTTTGGTCCTCTCGTGGAAGACTTGATTCTTAGCAATATGCATGGCAGATTGGTTGTCACAATGTAGTCTCATCAGATCATTATGGAAAATACCCAACTCGCTGATTAAATGTTCGTCCAGACTAGTTCGCAAGCTGTGATTGCCATTGCACTGTACTCTGATTCTGTATTGGATCGAGATACAACTGTTTGTTTCTTACTCTTCCAAGATATAAGGTTACCACCGAAGAAGACACAATATCCAGTAGTTGACCGTCGACTAGTAGGACAACCCGCCCAATCAGCATCAGTGAATGCTGCGATCCTATTATGCCCCTGGTCAGAATATACGAGTCATTTTCCCGGAGATCCCTTGAGATATCTAAGAATTCGAAGAGCTGCATCCCAGTGTGTTGTATGCGGGGCTGACATGAATTAGCTCACTACACTTACTGGAAAAGAAATGTATGGTCGAGTAGTTGAAATAGACATCCACCGTGAGTCTGGAGTACCACACCGGTTGGTATCTGTAAAATTGAGTAGTATATAAGAAAGTGGGCCACCTCCTCCTATCACCAATTGGTTTTAGGATAGAACCCCGCTTGCATATATGATTGCTCTCTGCTGGCCCGTTGGGCTTGGCTCGGCCCAATGTGGAATCTAACATGGTATCAGAGCCCGGTGCGGGCCTGGGCCTGGGAGAGGGTCTGTTAAAATCAGAGAGATGAGGGAGAACCGGTTGGTATCTGTAAAATTGAGTAATATATAAGCAAGTGTGCCACCTCCTCCTATCACCAATTGGTTTTAGGATAGACCCCACTTGCATATATGATTACTATACTGGCCCGTTGGACTTGGCTCGGCCCAATGTGGAATCTAACAAATCTATTTGTTAAGAAGAGAACTTTGTAATGATACCATTTATAATATTGTTTGTCAGTAATGTTAGCATTATTTAATGGATTGGCCTTAATGATACTTGGGCTTGTTGATTAATGATGGGCTAACCAATGTATATGAAATAGCCCAAGCTATTTCCCACCTAGGCCCACTTAGAACCCATCTTGTAAGCCATTAAAACACAACAGTAGGATTTTGGGTTTTTCAACGTCTTCTTCTTCCCCTCTGTTCTTGCGGCTCCAGAATGGTGTGGGCGAGGGAAATAGTAGTGATTAGGGTTCTTCACTTCAGATCATCAAGTGGCTTCTCTTTAATTGCGTGGATGTGCATCTAATGAATTCCATCTTACAGCCGGGTATGTGTAATTCTATGCTCATCTAGTAATCAATATAAATTTGACTCAATTAAATTGATCTTTTAATTCATTGTCAAATTTTGTTTTTAATTTTACAATGGTATCAGAGGGTTTAACTGATTACTTGATGAGACTTGAATTATTACTTGGTATGTATTATATTTCAAAATCTCTTAAATTTCCATCTAATTGAGATTAGGGTTTGTGTTGCCCCTTGATCATCGGCTTTATAATTGCTGGATTACTAGTCGTAGACTTGTAGCAGACTTAATTAAGGTAACATAGACCCTCTTGCTTAGAGATTACTTTGGAAGTTAGTTTGGATGGACATAAACCCGTAGAATGCAAGTAGCTAGATCAGTATTATTAATTATGTTTTTTTTTTAATTTCCCTTGATCTCTTTGATACTGAGTTAATTAGTTCATACATATTCTATATACATATATATATTTAACAGAATCAAACTAACTAAAGGGAAGAATAGTATGTTGTGTGAAATTTGGAATCGTGCGTGGCTACAAATTCTTAGTCATTCAGAAATTTGCATTACTTATGTGGTTGTTGAAAATTGTGGATTTAATTATAATACAAGGTTAGAGTTGCGTACCCACCCATCGTGTGTCCGACTCTAAACTTGTTTTTTCTTTAAAAAAAAAAAAAAAATTCACAACATACACTCATTTAAATGATTCAACTACATTAGAAACTACTACTATTTTATAGTAGTATAATATTCACATTTATATAGCTTAGATGGTTTAATGTGCATGAAGTCGGTTTCTTTGAAAGTAGGCACTATTGTGTTTTGATAGTTGACTCACCTTGGGAGGTCAATCTAGTGCTGATTATGTTGCTGACTTAATTGAACTATCTACGAGTTATTTTGTGTTGATGTCATTTGGACCCTATCGGTCCAGCATCATGATCACATTGAGTTTTATTATGTTATTTTGTCTTATTAATCAAGACATTTGTTTAGTATGGTCGTATATGCGGTGTACAAGTATCTGTTTATCGTGGTCTGTGACCCTTAGGCGGGATCATGATATTTTGGTATTGTCACATATTGCATTTAGCTGGACTGGACTATGAGGAAACTTTAGTTTAACTTGTGAGTTGTTCATAATGTGTTTACTCATTCTGTTTTTATGCCAGCTATACAGCCAATGCAATTATCGGCCGTGACAACTTTGAATGGGTCTAACTATGAAGATTGGAGAGAATCTTTAGACTTGTATCTAGCTATCTCCAAGTTAGACTTAGCCCTGCAAGTTGATGCACCTGCGGCTTTGACAGATACTTCATTAGCTGTTAAAGAGCAAACTTTGAGAAATGGTATGAGTCCAATCGTGTTTGCTTGATGGTAATAAAGTACACCATTGACAAGACCATTAGACAGGGCATTTTGGAGAAGGATACCGCAAAAGAGTTTCTAGATGCGGTTGCAGAAAAATACAAGAAGTTTGATAAGGTTAAAAAGAGTCACTATTTGTCAGTATTAGAGCACACCCAGTATGATGGTACAAGCGGGGTTCGTGAGCATATCTTGAAGCTTGTTCATTACTTCAACAAACTCAAGTCACTCAAACTTGATTTGGGAGAAAGTTTTCTTGTATGGCGTGTTCTCGAATCTCTTCCATCTCAATATCAAGTGCTCAGGTCTGCTTATAATTCACAACAAGCAGAGTGGAGAGTGGAGCATTGATCAGTTAATTACTATAGTCACTCAAGAGGAGCAGTCCTTGAAGAACTTAAACTCTACTAGTGTTGTGAATTTTGTTGCACCTGAACCAAGTAAAACATTCAAGGGGAAGAAAGATTTTCACCATGTTAATAAGAAGAGTGAAGATGGGAAGAGAGAAGACCATGCAAATAAACTCGCTCCACAGAGAAAGGTGAAGAATGTGAGGTTCAAAGGTACCTCCTTTGCCCTAACTTGTTTTGAATCCAATCTCGTTAATGTTCCACCCAGTTCTTGGTGGATGGATTCTGGGGTGAATGTGCATGTAACACACATATTGCAGGGGGCTCAAAAACAGGAGGAAACCAAGTAGTGAAGAGAATGAAGTTTGTGGTATAAATGGAAATGCTGCGAAGGTGGAGTTGATCAGAACTGTTATCTTGAAGTTATCTTCTGGGCATCTTTTGGAACTTAAAACACTGTATATATTCCTACTGCTCTTAGAAACTTAATATCTAGTGGTGTTTTAGACAGATGTGGATATTCCTTCTTCCAAGGAAATGGAAGGATTGTAATATATTATAAATCTGATGTTGTTGGGTATTGTATTTTTGTTGGTGGCTTGTATATGGTCGACTTAGATCCTAATCATACCCTCGTTGATGAGCCCGTAGTAAACGTTGCTTCTAGAGTTAAGCGCAGTAGAAGAGATGATAAGTCTTCTATGTTGTGGCATAAGCATTTAGGCCACATTTCTCTTGAGAGATTGGAGAGACTGATCAAATGTGGCATTCTACAAGAATTAGATTTTTCAGACTTGGAGACTTGCATCGACTGTATTAAAGGGAAGTTAACAGCTAAGTGTCGGAAGAATCGTGTTGAAAGAAGTCGAGATGTCTTGAATTTAATCCACACTGATATTTGTGGTCCTATCAATCCTACAGCTATGGATGGTTTTAAGTATTTTATCACTTTTATTGATGATCACTCCAGGTACGGTTGGGTTGATCTTTTACGCAAGAAGGGAGAATCATTGGATGCATTTAAGGCATTTAAGGTTGCAGTGGAGTTGAAGACAGGTCAGAAGATCAAGTGTGTTAGATCTGATAGAGGCGGTGAATATTACGGTAGATACACAAAGTTTGGAAGAAATCCTGGACCATTTGCTTCTTTTCTTCGAGAATGCGGGATTGAAGCACAATACACAATGCCTGGGACTCCACAACAAAACGGGGTTGCAGAAAGGCGAAACCGAACTCTAATGGATATGGTAAGGTGTATGATTTGTCATTCCACTTTGCCTGAGTTTCTTTGGGGTGAAGCATTGCGAACAGCAGTATACATCCTAAACCAGATACCCATTAAAGCCATACCGAAGACGTCGTACGAGTTGATGGTTGGGAAAAAGCCAAGCTGAGACAGTTTCGTGTTTGGGGATGTAAAGTAGAAGTTAAACCATACAACCCGCAGTCAAGGAAGCTTGATATGAAGACTCTAAGTGGGTTCTTCATTGGTTATTCTATTGGTTCCAGAGGTAGTAGATTTTACTGTCCCACTCACATCACTAAAGTAATAGAATCTGACCGAGCTGTATTCTTTGAAGATGAATTCGAAAATAGGAGTCAAATACCTAGAGTCGTTGACATCCGCGAAAAATAGGGTTGTTCTCCCGTGTTGCCTTCTCTGAAGGGTAATGGATGGGTTGAAGCTCCTAATAATGATTTAACGACACACGAAGAAGCGGTAAATCCAACACTTTCCCGTGAAGTATATGAATTACCAGATGAGTTTGAGCATGTTGAGGAGACTCCCTTAAGAAGATCCGTGCGGGTTCGAAAACCAGCAATTTCAAAAGATTTTGAGGTGTATTTACAAGAACACGAGTACGAAAATGTTGAAGAATCTGATCTCATAAGTATTCATGAGGCAATTTCAAACCCCAATGCTTCCGTGTGGATGATAGAAATGCAAGAAGAGTTGGCATCAATGTACCATAATGGAGTCTGGGATCTTGTGGAATTGCCGAATGGTCGTAAAACAGTTGGGTGCAAATGGGTTTTCAAAACTAAAAGGAATGCTAGTGGAGCAGTTGAGAGATATAAGGCGAGATTGGTAGCTAAAGGTTACAATAAAAGAATGAGTGTGGATTATCAAGAAACATTCTCACCTGCATCAACGAAAGACTTCCTTTCGTGTTATTATGGCATTGGTGGCTCATTTTAATTTAGAATTACACCAGATGGATGTTAAAACAACATTTCTGAATGGTTATTTGGAAGAAGAGGTGTACATGTCCCAGCCGGATGGTTTTGTCGAGGCAGGGAAAGAACATTTGGTGTGCAAGATGAAGAAGTCTATTTATGGTTTGAAACAAGCCTCCAGACAGTGGTATCTTAGGTTTCATGAGGTAATAACATCATTGGGTTTTAAGGAGAATGATGTTGATCAATGCATTTATCTGAGGTCCAGTGGGAGTAGTTTCATAATTCTCGTGTTGTATGTTGATGACATTCTACTTGCAAGTAACAATACTCGTATGTTGATGGAGACAAAGCAGATGTTACACAGTCACTTTGATATGAAGGATATGAATGATGCTTCTTTTGTTTTGGGAATTCAGATCAAGCGAGATTGACAAAATTGTTAGGCTTATGTCAGAGAACATACATTGAACGAGTTCTCCGCAGGTTTGGCATGGAATCTTGCTCTTCTAGTCCAGGGCCTATTTATAAAGGTGATAAACTTTCTAAGTCTTAGTGTCCTAAGGATAGTAGAGAGATGTCGTATATGAAGAAAGTTCTGTATTCATCCGTTGTGGGCATCTTGATGTATGCTCAAGTATGTACTCGTCCAGATATAGCATTTGCAGTCAATGTGCTTAGGAGATATATGAGTAATCCCGGAGAGAGCCATTGGAGGGCAGCAAAGAAGGTTATGAGGTACTTTCAGGGTACTAAGGATCACATGTTAACTTATCGAAGAACATATTATTTAAAGGTCATTGGTTTCTCTGACTCTGATTATGCTGGTTTCCCAGACGACTCTAAGTCCACCTCTAGGTATATCTTTATGATGGCTGGAGGAGCTGTTTCTTGGAAGAGTATCAAACAAACAGTAACAGCTACTTCGACTATGGAGGCATAATATATAGCATGTTATGAAGCCACTCGTCAGGCTATACGGTTAAGGAATCTGATTTCTGGCTTGCAGGTTGTTGATAGCATCTCAAGGTCATTGACCATCTATTGTGATAATATGTCCGCTATTAGCTTCTCTCGTAATAACAAGGGTTCTAAACATGCTAAGCACTTTGATGTGAAGTTTCACTTTGTAAGAGAGAAGATACTTGAAGAAGAGACCTGTGTTGAGCATGTGACTACTGATCATGTGACTACTGATCATATGTTAGTTGATCCACTGACCAAGGGTTTAGACATCAAAGTATTTCTCAATCATGTAAATTAGATGGGTCTCGTCAGCTATGATACTGTATTTTAGTGGGAGCATGTACCCATTTTGTATGTATATATACTTGGATGTATGTATGTATGTATGTATGTATGTATGTATGTATGTATGTATGTATGTATGTATGTATATGAATAACATCATTAGGTTGTTATGAGATACTAGCATATGCGGCATATAATCCCTATCAGATTAATGCAGCTTTGTTTTTTGAAAAATGTCTCATACTTGAACTATATTTGATAATATTCGAATCTCATTAAGCGCAATCCAAGTGGGAGATTGTTAGCATTATTTAATGGATTGGCCTTAATGATACTTGGGCTTGTTGGTTAATGATGGGCTAACCAATGTATATGAAATAGTCCAAGCTATTTCCCACCTAACCACTTAGAACCCATCTTGTGAGCCATTAAATCACAACAGTAGGATTTTGGTTTTTTCAACGTCTTCTTCTTCCCCTCTGTTCTTGCGGCTCCTGAATGGTCTAGGCGAAGGAAAAAGCAGTGATTAGGGTTCTTTACTTCAGATCATCAAGTGGCTTCTCTTTAATTGCGTGGATGTGCATCTAATGAATTCCATCTTACAACCGAGTATGTGTAATTCTATGTTTATCTAGTAATCAATATAAATTTGACTCAAGTAAAATTGATCTTTTATATACATTGCCAAATTTTGTTTTTAATCAGGCTGAATGAGTATCACACAAGTTGTGGAATCAGGATTATTTTGCATCTAAGTCGACCAACCGGACTTCCGTTTGGTTAGGGACAGGTAGACAAGGTGATAAACTTTCCTAAATCTGCATCTTATTTAGAAGGTAACAGTTGGTTGGTGCTTGATTATTATGCCCCTAACTCCAAATTCAATCAACTGGTGGTGAACCCGCACCGAAAAAGGCGCGCCTTGACAATCGAAGAAGAACCTGATCAATATCACTTCAATTTGCAGTCCTATTTTCTGACTGCAACTTCCGCATTTCAAAGAAATCGTTTTTTGTTACAAACCCATGGTTAAAGAGCAAGTTTTGTTTTCGTGAGCTAGTAATTTGAGGTGGAATTCTTGTTTTAAATATTTTAACTTTTTTATATTATCTGATTATTGGGAATTTAGATTTCGATACTCTTCACTTTAAAATTTGAAGCGATAGTTGATCTTTAGGTGTTGTATTTTGTAAGGTTTTGGATTGTTTATGAATTATCAACTTCTTTGTGTATTTTTATTATTTTTTTTTTGTAAGAAAAAAAGGTTCGAACCGGTTCTACTATTGTTCGGTTCTACAACTCCAAAAATAGAACAATTCTTGCATCTTATATGTGATGGATATACGCCCAATTTGAACCCGTTTTAGTTCAGATTTAGTTGCCACGATAACCCCACACACGATTGCAAATCGAAACATTAACCCGAACACACCACCCGCGACAGAAAACGGCCCGGACGGGAAAAAACGCCCGCCCGGACCGTAACTTGTCGGATCTCAGTTTGCTGAGACGGGACCGGCTAGTCCTATCTCAGTATGCTGAGATATGACTAGTCCGACCCCGGCACCTCCTCCAGTCGGACTAACACGTCCGACTAAAGGGTGTACGTGACATCCGAGTGACTGCCGTCCAGATCGCGCCTCGGGAAGACCCTTCAACGTCTCACACACGCGATCCCTACACAACACTACGAACGCTCCCATGCTTACAAGGGTTTAAACCATTCATTATCTATTAATAAAACATGTTTAGGATTAATGATGTCATTAGCCGCCTTGATCCCCCTTGAAACCTATATATAGCGCTCAAGATTTCTCATTCCACACATAATGAACATTTGCACATTTGAGGTCTGTCTTCTCTCTAGTTTCTCTCTTAAGAGACACTGTACTTACTTAGGCATCGGAGAGAGTTCGCCGGATCCACCACCGGCTTACCCCTCGTGCAGGTCTGCGAAGGAACAGATTACGAGAAGAGCTAAGGAAAATTGATCGAACGAAGGAAATCACACCCGTGGGATCGACATTCGGGTTGACATCCAGACGCCCCGATATCAACGTCCCAACAATATGGAAACGGCCTGAACCACAATACTGGTCCGATTCGAATAAGAACCGAACCATGCCCAGCCCTACTTGCAAGTAGGAATGGCGATGGGAAATGTATGATGAGGTTAACACTAATAAGTAATACTATTACCATAACCACTATGGGTACAAAACTCATCGTCATAATTACTCTAATATAATGATATGGTTAATCATAATGGAAAATAGTGCGCAAAAACTATAGTTATTTAATAGGGAAAAGAATTAGTGTCTCAAGTTTACCTCATGTTTCAGTTTGGTGTCTCAGGATTAAAGTGTTGATATGGACTGTCTCAAGTTTGAATAGCGTTGCAATTTGGTTTTCTGTTAAATTTAGGTGTTAAACAGACTTAGATGAAAAGACCATACTGCCCCTAAACCCGATTTCGGCCACCCACCTCCAATTACGGCCACCCACCTCCGATTCTGGCCACCCACCTACGATTCCGACCCACCCACCTCCAATTCCAGCCACCCACCTCCAAACGAGGTGATTCCGGCCCGATTCCAGCCGATTATGGCCGACTACGACTCGATTTCAGTCGATTCCGGCCGATTTAGGGTTCCGGCGGTGAAGAATAGCTGACCTGATTTAGGGTTACGGCCTATTCGGGCCCAATTTAGGATTCCTGCCGACTTAGGGTTCCGGCGATGGAGCAGCTGACCTGATTTAGGGTTTAGGGGTAATTTGGGGATTTTCAATTTTATTTGGTCATGTGCTGGTCACATGAACCAATTCTGTTAATTTAACATCAAAATTTGACGGAGACACCAAATAGCAACTCTATTCAAACTTGGGACAGTATAAGTACGCGTCAGACACCAAACTGAAACATGATGTAAACCTGAAACAGTAAATAGGTTATTTAGAGCACTTTCAATGGGCAAATGTGCTAGGACATTTTGCCTATGTGGAAGAGAGAGTGAATGACATTTTATGTCTTACCACTAATTGTCTTTACATAAACTTTTTCTCTTTCCTCTAAGTTGTCCTAAGGACATTTGTGTTTCCAAGATAAAAAATTAATTTGTTTATTTTTAATAACAATAAAAAATAACTTGCAAATTTAATAATAAAAATGATGGTAACATTTGTAATATTAAATTGTTATATATTATATACCTAGTGGCCTCTTTATCTTAGATAGACAGACACATCGACAACTACAATAAGACTTGATCGAACATATTTGCCAATTTCATAATACTCGTGCAAATTCCGTTTAAGTCTACTTTGAGTAATTAATTATGTAACTTTATTATTTAGTATAAAACTTAATGCAATAAAATTTTCTATTTTATAATATTATTAATGATTTAAATCATGTATTTTTTTTTAATATTTCATAGATAATTACTTGAATAAAACATTGATTTGTATGTAATATGTATGATAGTATAATTAGTTAATTAAAAAAATTATAAGTAAATATATTTTATTTATTTATATCATATAAAAATCATATAAATCCAAAATGGCTTATCTAATGTGTCCAAAATGACTTTTGCCCATTGTGAGTATTTTGGCCAAATTCCATTATTCTCTTTCTTCAATGACATGGCGATGACGTGGCAGTAAATGTCCCTCAAAATGTATTTTGCTATTGGAAGTGCTCATACCCTATCTATTGCAAGGACAGCGAAACCACACTAGAAAACCAACCTAAGAAAGTTTAGCCGATTTCCCTTACAATGGCAATGGCATGATGTAATTATTATCGTTTCCTCATGATCGGAGGATGTCAGAACACTAATATTGGAATTCTAATCATTTATGAAGAAAGTCCGTCCGTCTACACTTAGTTTTTCTTCTTCTACTCAGATCAGATGTGCCGGGAGTTGGCCACCGAGTCTAACCAGATTACAAGACAAGTACTGAGTGATTACCATAACATCTGCCACAAAATAATATATAACTTGAAGGATCAAAATGATGCTCTTCTAAATTACTTGTATTTAGCACGAAAACCCCGCGGTGTGTTCATCAGTGGTACATCCAACAGATAAAATAAAGAAAACACCCTCAATACAATAATAAAGTTACCAAATTCACTCGTGAATACACCAACCAATCCTCTCCGCTCTGTTACCTACCTCCCTTTCAGAGCAGCAAACCGTGCCGCCAAATCATCGTAATCGGGCAGCTTAGGGTGCACATGCCGCGCCTCATCAGGCTGTAACGAAGCAGCCCGAGCAAAAACTTTGACTGGCTCAGGTGTTGCCGAGGGCTGCTCTTTGGGAAGAGATATTGACCGAGGCGGTGTTGGAACAACCTTGAATTCCTCCTCCTCCTCCTTGTGCCGCCGGCTTCCTCTACTTTCATTAGCCCGTCGACGCGGAGGAGGTGGAAGACCCTCGAATTCCTCCTCCTTGAGCCGCCGAGTCCTCGACTTTCTTCTACTCCTTGCTTCTTCTTCATCAAAGGCCGGCTTCTTGCTGTAGTGAATCAAAAGCTTATCTATAATCCTTTCTTCTTCATCTTTGTGGCGCCGATCATCATCAAACAAGATTTGCAGACCCTTTCTCGGATCTTCCCTTCTTCTCGTTGTTCTCTTCTTTTCATCCTCTTCATGGTCATCATCATCGTGATCGTGATTGGATCTTGGCCTCGAATGCCTCCTTCTGTGAGATCTGGGTCTTGGCATCTTCTCAACGTTTTCTGATACTTTATCCAAAGTGGGACCCGCAACATCTTGAATGGCCTCCTTTCTGACATTCGGCTTTACGTATGGAGGAGGAATCGCGTAGTTGCAGGGTTTTCTACCGTTGTCTTCTTCGATTTTGAACTTTGCATAGCTCGAGTCAAATGGAGTAGTGGCTTGGACTTCCATCTTTGGTAGCTTCATTGCCAAGAAACGAGCGTCCCTCGAAACAGAAGCAGGTGGAGTGTTCTCCACCACACGCTTTTCCTTCAATTTGTCAAAGGGCGTAGCTTGGACTTCACTCTTCGGTGGCTTCATTGGCAAGAAACGAGTTTCGTTCCTCGAAACAGAAGCAGATGAAGCGTTCTCCACAACAACATGCTTCTCCTTCAATTTATCAGGTTTGACTCCACCACCACCATATTCATCTAAGTTTCTATGAGATGAACCGCTCGATCCTACTGGTTTCAAGGAAGGACTATCTCTTACTCTTCGATCAGAAGTAAAGTCCATCTCTTTCCTCGTGATCAACACTTCTTTTTCACTCTGCACCCTTCGCACATTACTAAGAAATTCCCGTTGTTCATTGTGAATCTCAAGTTCGTTTCTTTTCCGGCTATTAGCTTCGATGTTCTTGTGGAACATGTGCCCATTAGAAGCAGCATCTTGCAATAATGTATCAGTCTTTTCTCCACTAGATGAAGTTTCTTTGCCATTAGACACCTTACACTTATCATTGAACATATAGAGAAACCCGCCGTTCTTTGGTTGGGCCTACAAAATAAAATATTTTGAAGAATCAGTTTCTATTGCAAGAAGGAAGTCACCTTCCAAATGAAAACACACAGCTATTATAGCAGAATACATATACAGTTAAAAAGGCACTAGACATTTTTACTGAAAAATAAAGCAAACTACCTAGTATCAGTAATTAAGCTTGAATCTAGTAATTCCATATTTTGTTTTAAATACCTGCTCGGTAGCAGGATCTTTGGACATTCGTTGTTCAAAATTTCTCGCATTCCACTTTATTGAGAACTCTACCGCGATATCTTGCATTAACTCGACTTTCTTTTCCATTGTACAAGGCTTTGCAGATGACTTCTCCGCAAACTGAACAAACCGAATAGAAATGAGATGATGCGTTATTAACATTTGTAAAATGAGGGAATGTCCGAAACAAAGGAGCATGATTCACCTCCTTATTCAAACAATACTCGAGCGAATCCCCATATCTCTCTTGAAACGTTTGTCTAAGATCACGTAATTCGGGCAAATCCGAAAACCTCGCAGCAGCAAACATTAGGGAAGACACAGCTTCTCTACAATCCTCAGGGCAATCACTGACAATGAATAAGTGTTAGGAACAATGTTCAGTTTTTAATAAATGTTTAAAATAAATCTCAATGTTTAAAATAAATGAACAGACACTATATCTAACCTGGGGTTCATCACAAAGATTAACATTCACTTCCAACACAAAAATTTACATATATATGAATAATAAGCACAGAATGACAGAGCAAGTCTTATGGCATCAAATTTATGGGAATCTCGATCATACCTCTGCTTTTGCATAGCGGAGAGTTGCTTTAGTAAGAACTCACAGCATTGATCCACAAAATCGTAGCACGAAGAGAGCCTTAGCTCAATGAGTAGTCCTTCAGCCTATTAAATGGAACCCGAAAAATGGAAAATTTTCAACCATCACTCAAAATAAAGCCAAAATGTAGCAACATCTTAGAAGCAATATTTATTTCAATTATGAGCCTTCTGGAACAAAAACACCATGATATCTACGTCCTCCCAATTTGGGTCATCACCTAACTAGATGTAACCGGACCACACCGTTTCTTGAGTGTCTGAATCTCCTATCAGCTTCCTCAGTTTGAACTCAAAAACAGAAAAAAGGAGCTGTTTTTCGTGTTCTATGAATTCCATGAAAATAAAAAATAAAAAAATCTCCCCAATAAGTTCTCTCTTTTATTTTTTTGCTAAGACAGACCGAACTACAGGGAATGGGACCTTGAGATTCGAGGAGAGGCCGCTTATCACGGAGCCAAACACCTTCTTGACCCAAACCCAAGAGTAATTATTCAAGAATAAAACTTTCCCAATATGAGACAGTGCCCAGAAATCAGAAACAACCCAAGAACGACTGAACGCAGAAATCAGCTCATGCAAGAATCAGACCAAAAGAAAATTTCGAATTTACCCTTCCGTAAGCGTTGACATCGAGGCCATTGGAGAGCAGATCGGCGATATCTTTCTTCAGAAACTTCTGGGTCGCGGTCCTCTTCCTCCGAATCACGTCGATTCGCGACCTGGTCAGCTTAATAAGCGATTTACTGTAAATCAAGAACATCAAGCGTCACACTTCCGAATGAGAGCAGAAAAAGAAACAGACAGAGATCTAACAACTGTCGGACAGACCATTTGGCTGAAAAGCCCCGACCAAGAATCCCGTCAAGCATCTTCGATCCGGAGCGTCTTCAACGACTCAGCGCATTGACTCAGCAACCCTGAAAAGCGCAAATCGACGACGAAGGATATAGAGAAGAGCTTCAGCAGTGGTGGGTGTGGCGGAGCAAAGCAGACATTTTTATGTTCTTTCTAAAACCGACTGAACTGACGCAGCGACAAATGGAGGACGGGACTTGAGTGACGACAATGTCCCCATGTTTATAGTTAAGTTGGATGGTAATTTGGGAAATATGAGCGGGTTGGTTTGGTGAGTAGAGATGAAGATATCCCAGCCGTTAGATGTGGGGACTTTTGTGGATCAGTTGGTAATAATGGGACCGGTAAATACGAAAATATTGAAATCAATGATACACTCAATTGGATATTACCTGATTTTTTACCAAAAAGAAAAAAATCAATTGGATATTACCTTAATTTGGACGTGTTTCATCCATTAAACTAATTTCGACAGTGAAAGCTTAAATAAATAATATATTTATCTATATATATATATATATAATAATGTTATTATTATATTTATTACTATTACCACGTGTCACTATTAATTAATAATAGGAATTTAATTCTGTTTGGTACATAGGCTAACAGTCCAAAACGAAAAGGTAGATCCACTAAATTTTGTTGCTTTTTGGTACCCGAGTTAACATGGATGTAGCACTAGGGATGGCAACGGGTCTCGGGACCCCGCTGACCCGTGGGGCCCCGACCCGGTTTTGACCCGAGGACCCGCCGACCCGCGGGTCACGGGGCGGGGCGGGCCCGGGTCGGGTCGGGTCCGGGTCTAGGGACACGGGGCCCCGTTGACCCGCCCCGAAATGCCTATATATATATTTTTTAATTTTTTTTTTAATGTTAGTATAATGTAACATTTACTAAACAATATGGTTAATATAGTACCTATATAAATAATATGAACAAAATTGTAAATAGATGTATATTTAGATTATTAGAATTTGTTAATTTGGATTTGGTGTTCGGATTTGAATTTGTATTTGGTGATGAATTTGATGTGTTTGTATTTGATTGATGTTAGATTTATGGTTTGAAGTTATGTATAATGTAATATTTTGGCAAAAAAAAAATTGTAT
Organism: Clarkia xantiana subsp. parviflora; assembly: GCA_036873135.1. Classification (NCBI taxonomy): domain Eukaryota; kingdom Viridiplantae; phylum Streptophyta; class Magnoliopsida; order Myrtales; family Onagraceae; genus Clarkia; species Clarkia xantiana. Next base: position 22,800,879 of record JAPTYO010000008.1, on the reverse strand, counting down.
TTAATATTGAGAAGTGAAAAAAAAAAAAAAAAAAAAAAAAAAAAAAAAAAATTGTTCACGGCGGGTCGGGTCGGGGCCCCGCGGGTCAACCCGTGGGATTTTTGACCCGACCCGGGAGGTACACTTACCCGGGTCCGGGTCAGCCAGGCTGACCCGCGGGGCGGGTCCGGGGCTGCGAAAACCCGCCCCGACCCGCCCCGTTGCCATCCCTATGTAGCACCATTAGAAATGCCGGTTAAAATTGATATAATCAGTCACGTGCGGGGCACATGACCATTGTTGGCGCAAAAAAAAGGACATGAAAAGACTAAAATGCCCTTATTGCAAATACTAATACAAGAAGCCATATTCTCCTTCTTCATTACAATTAGAGCTTGGAGTTAGGGACTGCTCCGAAATTGAAGACGGGATTGCTGCGAAATTGAAGACCCCAACTCAAATTAATGTCTTCCATGACTTCTAGTTCTTCAATGGCTTCTAGTTCTTCAATGGCCACACCCACTCCAAAAAAAAGTTAGCGTAGACTGATTTCCCTGATAAAAACATCGGGCACGGGGAAAAATTTCGCATGGAGGTTCTACACGTGCCCTATATGAAATGTAAGTGTTTGTTCGTTCAATTGTAGACAATTTGTTGTTGCTTTTACCCCCAATTGCTGATTTCGTGTTTCAGGTTAGCCGATTACAAAAGAAGCAGGTTGTCCGTATTTCAAATGGTACGATGTCAATGTGTGTCCTCATTCTAAGAGAGTTTCTGCCAATGTAAAGAAGATGATGGCTGCTGCAGATGAAAAACTTGAAAGTATCAACAAAATGTAAAGTTTTTTTCAAGAAAATGAGAAGATTCCTCATGAAATGGTAAAGTTTTTTCATGAAAAATAGATGGTTTATAATCACAAGTTGCAGATGTATGAAGAGAAATTAAAGAGTTATAAACGTGTTGTTGTCATACTGGTTCTGTTGGTTTTTATTTCTGCTTATGGTTTCTAGGTATGTTGGGATAGAATTCTGTCGTTGTTGTAATAGTGTCATTTTGGTGTATGACAAAACTCAGTTGTTCTGTTTAAATATAAGTGTTGTTCTAAGTGTTGCAATTTGGTACCTGATTTAATATAAATGTTCATAATAAGTATAATGGTTGGTCTAAGTGTTGCAAATTGGTACATGAGTTAAATGTAAAATTGTTGTACACTGGTAAACCAAACTCACACATTACACCGAAAACAGTTTCATAGCATATCCTTACATACATAACTATTCAACAGTTTGCTTTCACATGTAAGATAGACCCAAGACTGCATAACAAAACAAGGGTTCAACTGTCAACATGTAACCGTAAATCAACTATGCCTTACCAAAAACCTACTGCCTAGCCTACACTCTCACAGTATCTTCCTGGCAGCATCACTTGAACAAGGGTTTGGATTCAGAGAAGAAGAAGGTGACGAACTGAAGGGCTGATGAAGAGAAGCCTAAAACTGTTCGTTTTCTTTATTAAATCAACCGATGGCAATTTCGTCATTTTCTCTGTCCGGCTAATTTGAATTTAGCAACAAAAAAAAAAAGGTCACGTGCCCTGCACGTGACCGATTCTGGCAATTTTAACCAGTACGGTGCAACACCCAGGTTAACTTGGGTACCAAAAAATAACAAGATTTAATGAAGGAACTAATTCGTTTTGAATTATTAGCTCAGATACCAAATTGATTTAAATCCGTTAATACTATAAAACATGTTAATCAGTATCACTATCTTAAGAAATATAACTGCTTGATTAAGTTATAATAATGACATATCAACACTACTAGTTTTTGAGAGTCTAAATTAATTTTTAAGTTTTAGATATATTCTAGTGCTTTAATTTCTATTAATTTAATGCATGGCAAGTCAGTATTTCTATTTAAGATGGTATCAGAGCCAGAGCCCGGTTCCGATTATTAGCGGTGTTTGGTTTGTGTCCCCTTGTTGGCTCCATGTACCATATTTGGGTCTGGATTGGGCCTGGCCGTGAGAGTGGGGTTTGTTAAAATTAGTCCCAAACCGTTCGGATTTGAAAGCCGGTGCCTTAGTTGAAATCCGGTGCCTTAGTTAAAGAGTCATCACAGTGCGGGGTAGTGTTGAGTATCCCACTGTGATTTGTAGTCCCACACCGGTGGGTTGTTTAAATTAGAGTAACATAAAAGCAAGTGGGTTACCTCCTCCTATCACCAATTGGTTTTAGGATGGAATTCCCACTTGCGAAAATGGTTGATCTATGTTGGTCCGTTGGGTTTGACTCGGTCCAATATGAAATTTAAGACTATTCTTATAAAGACAGTTGAAATATACACATATTTTTTAATGCATATTTTTTTAATTATATAATATCTATCTATGCGTTTATACTAATTAAGATAAAAATCTTTAGTTAATAACCTAAATTTTTACCATGTTATCAACAAATATTCCTATTAGTCCGTAAATTTTGTACTTTTATCTTTCGAAATTCGAACCTTTTTTCATTTCAATTGTAAATGTTACCTTTTCAAATTATTTATTGGAATTTCTCTCGCGTGATTTAATTGAGATGTCACCTTCAAATCTTCGTGTTTTTATATCTTTCAAATCAAATGTGTCTCCTTATACTATAAACGCTAATAATATCTTTTTTAACACATTATTATTGGTAAAGATTGATGCTCTTCTGTAAATAGTTGTTATATTCTCATGACCATTCAAACACTTTGTTTTCTAATTGTGTATAGAGATGGATATGTTGACGCATGAGAAATTAAATATTTGTTTATCAAAGAGAAACTATATTATATATGAATATCACTCATATATATAATCTTTATATACCAATATAAAAAGTGAGAGTTGTCCTCACTCCAATAGGTACATTTTAAATATATATTTTTTTTACTTTTATTTTTATTATTACTATTAGTATTATTATATATAATATTTAGTCCCATAGTTTTATAAAATTAATGATTTAGTCATTATTATTTTGGTACCCATTTATTTATCTTTACTATTACTAAAAAATTCGTTCTAATTATTTTTATTTTTTATGATCGCTTGATTGACAGGTCACTGTAGTTATTAACTAGAGTCCGCATTAACATATGATATGCATTCAATATGTGCAAATGTTGGGTGCATGCATTTTTCTATTCACCATAACATAGATTTTGGAATGTTCCGCCTGTTGATATTTTTGTATCACATAAATCAGTAACTTACCAAACACATATAACATATCAAAATATGGATCAAATGTGGTTATTTAAGTTTGACTTTACATATAACATGTTACTCAATGTTCAATAGTTTGACTCGAACTATTGATTTTGTTCTTGTTTTTATAAATTCAATAATATTAGGTATATCCTAATTAGTAGTTGAATAAATAGTTAAGATGAATTCAAGTGTAAACTTTAGACATTAGTTATTTAAAAAATTTATAATTTAGTCCCTACTATATTTGAGTATTACTAAATTTTTCATTAGTCAAATTGCATTAGTTTTTCTTATAAGGTCGTTTAACTTACATGTTACATTAATTATCATTAACTTCTTAATGCAATATACCTATAAATTTGAGTCACCACCAAACTATGATATGTACTTAACTCGTGAAAACTTCGATAGATGTTGAGATTTTTTGTATCACATAGATCAGTCTATTGTCAAATCATATAAAGTTCAAAAGATGGTTCAACCACGTTTCTTAATTTTTGACCTTTTACGGATAACATGTTACATCGTCCAACATTTAGGGTCTCGAACTATTAACTTTTTCCGCCTGTCAATTTAATCAAATTGGGTACAACCTAATTAGTAGTTAAATAAGTTATTGACGTAAAGTCAAGTATAAACTTTATATTTTAATGAATTGAATTTTCCTATAGCGTTAAATCATTTTTTGTTGGTATTATGTTATAAAATTGCATGGAAAGTGTATAGTTACATTTGTACAGGTCAAACTGCTACGCCGATGACTCTAAGTGGTTAACTACGGGTTTACATTCTTCGCTCCTCAAGTTGATTAGTTAGATGCAACTTTGTCGTTAATAACCCACGTCATGCGCGATCCAACTCATTATTAGTTCTAACCGTAAACATATATATATACATGTAAGGTTAATTTAGTACCGTAATTGAAAACAATAGTTAATTTTGTACCTAATTATCCTCTTCTATTTTTTCGGTTCTGAATCACATTGTGTAGTTCTTCTCTATCACACGAATTTATTTCTCACAACCCCTCAACTTGCCCATGTATTAATTAAATATTATCATATTAGCAAACTTAAGATAAATTATGTATATTAAAACTTAGACGGTCGATGCGCGTGCAACTTAAGTTTCAGATGTGTTAAATTATTCAAATATAAAGGGCCAGCTTTTGTGATTATCCTATCTTCAAAACTTATTTGACGGAATGTCTAGCACCCTTTGAAAGCATGGATGCTATTAGTTCTGGGGTCCACATGATAGGAGAGAGAAAGAGTGTAGACCGAAAATTTCGGAAGGATAAATATGCAATTTATGTGTTTTTATTATTAACCCGATATGAAAAGTCAGTAATTGTATATATCGGATCTAAAACGGATAAAAATCGGTAAATGACGCTGTCATCTTTTTCTTCATTCTTTATCCCCGTCTCTTTAACTCTTCATTCTCTTCAACCACTTTGTTTCGTACAGTCCTGAGGCTGTTAATTGCCCGATAATTATTTTGATGGTTAAATTGTACGGCGGAAGAAGAGCAGGATTTGTGGCAGTGGCGTGGCAGGTTTGGAATTCGTTCTCTATTTACTGCATCTGAATCAAAATCCCTGTATCTGAATCAAGATTGCTGAAGCTAGTAATTGATAATCTGAAGAAGCCCGACTATGTCGAGAGAGTTGAGATCAAGCAATTTTCACTAGGAGATGAGTCATTATCCGTTAGAAATGTTGAGCGTCGAAATTCACAACGAGTGAATGATTTGCAGTAAATTCGATTTCTTTCATTCTTCAACCTCATTGGATAGCTTAAAAACAATTTAAGCAGCCCCCTAATTGCTTAAATTACCATATAGGTTCCAAAAATAGGCATCCGATATTCATATAAAGGCGGTGCTCGTATGCTACTAAAGCTTTCACTTAAATTTAGCATTGTTACCATCGTTGTGCCTGTTGGCGTTCGAGAATTTGACATTGATGGAGAACTTTGGATTAATCTGTACCCACCGAGCCTTGGGTGGGAGCTGTCTCATGGGCTATTGTTTCACTTCCTAAGATCAAGTTTGAGCTATCACCGTTTCGATTGTTCAACTTGACGGGTATGCCTAAGTTTAGAGCCTTTGTAATTATCTTTGACTTACACATTAAATGGATATATCGGCTCTTATAAGTATGCATTAAGATCTTGAGTGGATAAATACCAAGGTAGTCCTAAGAGAGTTAGTGGTTCTAGAACTAACTCCATGTGATATAGAAGTCATCTGAACTTCATAGTTTCATGATTTTATGATTATTCTTTGGCATGTCTGTAAGTATTCAAACAGTTAAATTGGTTGAATTGACATTCTAACCATTTTTTGTTCTCCATTTCTTGCATGCTTTGGGGCAATTCCAACGATTCCTGTTCTCTCCATCTAAGTGTAACCTGGCTTCTTAAGCATTATACGATTCTCCTTCTGCATCTTGCTATTGTAACAATGGGTTCATTGTTACTTATGTGAATCTCTACCACATGGAGGAATTGACAGATGCCGACTGATGATGATGATGAGTCTGATGTGGATGTACTGACTGGTGTATATGGACCTAAGAAACGAACTTTTGTGTGAGCAAATCAAGTGTCATTTATCGGACAAAGCGGTGTATAAGTGGGTGGGTGGGGTGAGGATTTTTGTGTATTGTATAGCAAGCTAGGTAGGGTGGTGGTGATTGGTGTGAGTTTTTGCAGCAACGGATGTTGCAGGCTTATACACTAACTATACATGTCGTTGATGACGTAATTATCACCTTCCCATGGATGGAGTTTAGTTCCACTTTGCCATTTGGTTTAAAGAAACCTTTTATTGGGCTTTGTTAGTGTTATATATATAATATCTTTATTTTGAGTGAGAAGATCAAATAAAGATAATATAAGCTATTTAAAGAAAACAAACCGAAGAAGATACAACTTCTACAACATGCAATAATAATATTAATTTCCTTCAAGCAATCAAATGGTTCGCTTAAGTCACAGTTAGAAATTATTCCATAAACAAAAATAAGCATAACCAAGGCTAGCTAGCTTTCACCAAAAAAGCATACAGCATACTAATAATCTCTCTATTCTAGATTGATAGAAAGAAAGAAACTAATTAGGGTATCTCTAATTAAGTACCTCATTGCTATAATTGTTGACTTCACAGAAATATAACTAAGATGGTTGAAAAATCTATGTTAAGCTGCTAATCCATCCATCATTAGTTAATCAGTTGTCAATATGATCATTCAGTGCTTGCTACGGCAACTGCATGTTTACAATGTCATCTCTCGGCAAAGTATACATTGATCCATTCACCGTCTCATTCGCCATTTGTTGTTGTTTTATAGTTGTTAATGTCAACAGCTTTGAAGAAACAGATGTCTTCTCTTGGCAAAGTATACATTGATCCATTACCCGACTCATTTGCCATCTGATGTTGTTCTTTAGTTGTTAATGTCAACCGGTTTGAAGAAGCAGAAGATTCATTATTCTTACCCAACACTTCTTTTGCATCTAATTTTGCATACCCAAGCTACATAAAGAAACAAGCCTCAGCTGAAGTTGTCATTTTGATCTTGCAGAAATGTTCTACCCCTGGGTAAAAGATTATGACTAGGATGAATAAAAATATAAAATGGTGATGGTATACATATCTTAGTCGACACCATTATATATTTTTATTCATATATATAAAATGGTTCAATGTTTTGAGTGACTTCACAGTATTGCTGTTGGGGAATGGTTCAAAGTATACATATCTTATCTTTTATTGTCCAACTCTGTCATTTGCAGATTTATTGATTTCAATATATATATATATATACACACACACATATATAACAGTATAACGAGTAATCACAAATGATGGAGCTAATTTTAGGTATTCCCTAAACATATATGTAGAGGCAGGGTCAGGGATGATTCCATGAATTAAATTCTTGGAGGGCAAACAAATACTTAGATACTTAATAAATAAGAAGGGGGAAACTATGTTTATAGTCTGGTAATACACGTCAAAAGCGTAAGTGGGATGTGAATTGCAACATCTTAGGGTCAGTCAGCTCCTTGTTTTGCAGTGCAGTAATTAGTGTAGTTGGTTGTATGATCATCCGCCCGTGTTGGCAATACCCGTGTTTATTTCCCTCCTTCCATCCACCGTGCTCTTGAGGGGATATCCCACTGCTATGGCTCGTCTTCTCTCTCATTCGGCTGTCGTCCCGTGGTCTTCGTATCTTCACCCTCAACCGATGAAGAGTGCTTTGTCAAGAACGACCTCGCAGAGAGCTCAGTTATAACTTCACCACCATCGGAGCAGAGAGATATAGTGAATTTGCCTTGAGAGGAAGATTTAGGATGCTGAGCGTGAGAATTAACGTCGTTAATTTTTTTTTGGGATTATTCGGTTACCGACCTGTTAATGCTCCGATCCGCAGTTAAATATCAAATTCTCAATAATTGCTAAAAGTATGGCTGCTTTAAAATAATGGTAGCAAGTCCCCTTATTTGAAGGAAAAAGACAATTCTTTTCACATATAAAAAGCGATTAATAACAACAATACTATAGAGGGCGAAATCATCTAATATGATATAATAATTTACAACTTCATTAATTAATAAAAGTTTAAAATTAAAAAAAACAGTTAAGAATTTTGAGAAATGAATTTTTTTTGTCTTTCTTATCTTATAGGTTAATCTAATATGAGTTAAGATTATTCTTGTTGAACTTTGAAGTATAATAGTATATTGAATGCTTCCGCTCATAAGATCAAACTAGACTTATTAAACCGTTAGTCAAAATGCACGTGCCGATGTAGTCGAAATGATGTTAAAATACATATATTTAAATGCATTGAATGCCTTGATCACCCATAAATTAAAACTTATAAAACAGTTAGTTGAGACACAATTAAACAAAAATAAAAAGGACCGGGTGGGCTTATAATAGGGAAAGTAAACTATGAAAAAAACATTTATATCTATGATAAATTAGAATGTACATGATCGTAAACTCTAATTAGAATTCTTTTTTTTATTAATATAATTAACGATCAGTTACAAATAAATTATTGTACTATAAAAAATAAAATCCTATATATTTTGTAAAACTAGTTATTAACGCGTGCGTTGCACGTGTATCGGTCGTCTAAATTTCAAGATATATAATTTATCTTAAGCTTTCTAATATGATGATATTTAATTAATACATGGGCAACTTGAGGGGCTGGGAGAAAAAAAGAACGACACAATGTAATTCACAACGAAAAAAATAAAAAGATGATAATTATGTACAAAATTAATTATTGTTTTCCATTACGGTACTAAATTAGCTTTACATGTATATATATTTACGGTTAGAACTAATAATGAGTTACATCGCGTATGGCGTGGGTTATTAACGACAAAGTTGTATCTAACTCATCAACTTGAGGAGTGAAGAATGTAAACCCGTACTTAACAACTTAGAGTCATTAGTGGAACAGTTTGACCTATACAAACGAAACTATACACGTTCCATGCAATTTTATACCATAATACCAACAAAAATTGATTTAACGCCAAAGGAAAATTCAATTCATTAAAATCAAAAGTTTATACTTGACTTTACATCAATTATTTATTTAAATACTAATTAGGTTGTACACAATTTGATTAAATTGACAGATGGAAGAACTAAATTAATAGTTCGAGACCCTAAATGATTGACGATGAGTAACATATTATCCATAAAAGGTCAAAATTTAAGAACCTTTGTTGACACATATACAAAAAAATCTCAACATGCACTCTAAAAGTACACGAGTTGAATACATATCATAATTTGGGAGTGACTCGAATTTATAGGTATATTGCATTAAGAAGTTAATGATAATTAATGTAACATGTAAGTTAAGTGACTTAGCAAAAAAATTAATGCAATTTAACTAATGAAATTTTTAGTAACTCTCAAATATAGTAGGGACTAAATCATCAATTTTTTAAATCACTAATGTCTGAAGTTTATTGAATTCACCTTAAATATTTATTCAACTGCTAATTAGGATATACCTAATATGATTGAATTTACAAACACAAGAACTAAATCAATAGTTCGAGTCAATAAGTATTGAACATTGAGTAACATGGTATATGTAAAGTCAAACTTCAGGAACTACGGTTGATCCATATTTTGATAGGTTATATGAGTTGGCAAGTGACTGATTTATGTGATACAAAAATGTCAAAGGGCGGAACATCCCCAAATCTGTGATATGGTAAATGAAACAATGCATGCACCCAGCATTTGCACATATTGAATGCATATCATATGTTAAGGATGACTCTAATTGATGGATTCATATCTCCTGCCCACTCTTCATGCCCCAGATTGTGCCTCATCATTTAGATTTTGACACGTGTCCTTAAATTTAATTTTCCTTCTAGGTTTCAAAAATCTCAGTAGGTTTTAGAGAAAAAAAACCACAAAATTAATTACACACAAAACACGTGTCAAAATCTTAACGATGAGACACGATCTGGAACAAGAAGAGTGGGGCAGGAGATATGCATCCCTAATTGATAAGTTTATTGGATTGATAATTTAATAATAACTACAGCGACATGTCAATTAAGCGAACTTAAAAAATAAAAATAACAAAATTTAACGAAATGATTTTTAAGTAATAGTAAAGATAAATAGATGGGTCTCAAAGATAATAAAGACTTAATCATCAATTTATAAAGTTATGGGAACTAAATATTATATAATAGTAATAATAATAATAATAATAAAATTAAAAATGTTGAAAAGGTACCTATTGCATTAAGAAGTTAATGATAATTAATGTAACATGTAAGTTAAGTGACTTAGCAAAAAAATTAATGCAATTTAACTAATGAAATTTTTAGTAACTCTCAAATATAGTAGGGACTAAATCATCAATTTTTTAAATCACTAATGTCTGAAGTTTATTGAATTCACCTTAAATATTTATTCAACTGCTAATTAGGATATACCTAATATGATTGAATTTACAAACACAAGAACTAAATCAATAGTTCGAGTCAATAAGTATTGAACATTGAGTAACATGGTATATGTAAAGTCAAACTTCAGGAACTACGGTTGATCCATATTTTGATAGGTTATATGAGTTGGCAAGTGACTGATTTATGTGATACAAAAATGTCAAAGGGCGGAACATCCCCAAATCTGTGATATGGTAAATGAAACAATGCATGCACCCGGCATTTGCACATATTGAATGCATAGTGATGGACATACGCGTGATCCGGGCTCGGTTTTAATTATTCGGACCTTGTACACGCGCGAAACCCGATTGCAAGCTAACCGAGGGAAACCGGGCAAGTTTCGAACTTGCCCGGCATCCCCGGGAGGCTTACCCGGAAATTCCCGGGTAAGCCTAGCTTACCCGGAATTTCCGGGTAAGCCTAGGCTCACCCGGAATTCCGGGTAAGCCTAGGCTTACTCGGAATTCCGGGTAAGCTCATCACCCGGGGGGTGTCGCGTACACCCCCCATTTAGTCCCGAATGTATAGGAGACCCGATTTTTAACTAACTCCTATACGTCCGAGACCTAAGTTTCAAAGGCGCGCGCGTCCCGCTCAGGACAGCCGCCTGAGACGCGCGTCAGAGACCGTTTCCCAAAGCTCTCCCCTGCACCCCGGTTCACATTTCCACATTGAACCGGGTCAAAACCGGTTTACGGTCCAAGGTTGCCTATAAATAGCCACCTTGGGGGTAAATATTTTCAAGTCATTTTTGAGAAATCACTTTGGGTAAGAAGGGGAAAAGCTCTGACCTCTCTCTAGAAAACCCTCTCTTTCTCTCTCTAGAAGTCGACTAATGTTGATCGTCGGAGTGAGCACACCAAGCACCCCCCCCCCCCTCTCCATGGGGACTGCTTGGTAACGCTCCTTTCGTAGTTACTGACGGACGGCCTTCCGGAGAGCCCAGAGGATTTGTCATCATTCAGAAGACGAAGCTAAGGCCCACACGCGACTCTAAAAGACGGACTTGGCTCGCACCCGATCCGAAGACTTCGACAAGTTATCCAGCGGACAGCCCGCAATAACTTGGTCGAAACACTTGGCGCCGTCTGTGGGAAACACAACAGAAAGCCTGCGTTACTCAAACGAACAAGCAAGATGGAAGACACATACACCATACACGGAGGCTTCAGTGCAGGGGACGAAACCTCTTACGCAATGGAGAGGTGCGCCGCCGGGAAAAGCACTCGGCGCCATCCGTGGATCACCCACAAGACCAAAAGCATGGCAAGCAACGAGAAGCCACCACCGACTAAGACAAAGAAAAGAGGACCAGGACGTCCAAGGAAAACTCCGGCCCCGGAGTCAAGCATGACACCTCCTCCGCAGAAAGCTCAGAGAGACCCCCCGCAGAGACAAAGCGAGGCCTCAGTCGCCTCGTCTATGCCGACAAGAAGCGTACACTCTCGGAGTAACGCGCAAGGGGTCATACAGAAAACCGACGCTCCTCCAGGCTTCGCCCACCAAACCTTCAACACGAAGGAGCAATCATACGGAATACCAAATGCTGGGGCATACAATCAGGCACCAGGGGCACAGGCTGCGCCTGCAGTCACCCCAGAAATAATGGCGACACTCGAACAGCTGCTTCATCTGAGAGAGGCCCTGCACAACCAAGGATACGGGGCGCCTCCGCCCCCTCCCGCGCAACAAGCAAATATGCCCCCGACACCAAGGCAGGCGCCTCCAATGAATGCACCTCAGCAGAGAGGCCCTACAATCTCAAAAACCCCGACCTTTCACGGGAATGCACAGCAAAGCAGGCAGTTCTCCCCAACAAGGGACAAGACAGGAGCTCTCGCACTCCCAAACACCCTACCAAGCAGGGCCATTCAATGAAGGAGCCTGGAGGCAGCCGTCTCAGACATCCCAGGGATACCAAAGTTCACTCCTTGCGTAGGAAAAATCACTCTGTAATGGCAAGCTACCCCGGTCCAAAACCAGGAACAAGCCACATACATCACCAACAAAGGCCCTAACTCTACACACAGAAAGGGCAAAAAACAAGAAAAGCCATCAAAAGGATATCAAAGCAAGACTAAACAAAGCTCATGCCTGTATTCAAAACAGAGGGAGCGTGACGCATGCAAAGAGACAGAACAATTTCATCAAGGATGTGAACGTACTAATCTATTCACATCCTTGCAAAAAGTCGGGGGACAAGCGGATCATTAGGAATCCTCCCTCGCAAACAAATGCAAGTGTCGGACGTACTAATCTATCCACACTTCGCCACAATACAAGGATGTGAACGTACTAATCTATTCACATCCTTGCAAAAAGTCGGGGGACAAGCGGATCATTAGGAATCCTCCCTCGCAAACAAATGCAAGTGTCGGACGTACTAATCTATCCACACTTCGCCACAATACAAGGATGTGAACGTACTAATCTATTCACATCCTTGCAAAAAGTCGGGGGACAAGCGGATCATTAGGAATCCTCCCTCGCAAACAAATGCAAGTGTCGGACGTACTAATCTATCCACACTTCGCCGCAATACAAGGATTTGAACGTACTAATCTATTCACATCCTTGCAAAAAGTCGGGGGACAAGCGGATCATTAGGAATCCTCCCTCGCAAACAAATGCAAGTGTCGGACGTACTAATCTATCCACACTTCGCCGCAGTACAAGGATGTGGACGTACTGATCTATTCACGTCTTTGCAAAAGTCGGGGGACAAGCGGTTCCGTAGGAATCCTCCCTCGCAAACAAATGCAAGTGTCGGACGTACTAATCTATCCACGCTTCGCAAACAAACAACTATATCAAGTATGTGAACGTACTAATCTATTTACATCCTTGTAAAGGAAGACAAGCAGTTCAACATGGATCATCCTCCTTACAAAGCCACGGGTGCCGGTAATACTAATTCATCCGCACCCCACCACCAACAGAGATGCAATTTCCTAAGGAAAACCATCGGATTAAGGAAATCGACCTGTCAACAGAGCTACACTCTTCCAAAAGAGAACAAGTTATAGAGACAGCAATAAAGGAAGATGCAAAATAATACTAAGTATTATATCTTTCTAACATCTCATGTCAGGCATATATATATATATATAATATAGCAGGTCTGAAGAGCAAAGGCATCCAACCAGCATAAAAAGTCAAGCCCGGGACACACCCCGCCATAATCTCACCCATGTAAGGGGAGCAACCATATATACACAAAAAAGTCATATAAAACAAAGAAAGATCAACCTGACCCAACGTCAGGAGCACCAGAGCCAAACGCGTCAGCCATAAAAACATCATGCGCAGGGCTGCTGAAAACAACACGGGGATCGTCACCAACAAGGACGGACACCTGTCCCGTCAAACCGCTCGCTCCGCCCACATCGCCCGCTAGGATCCCCGCAATAGCCGCGAGGACATAGCCAGTATATGGCCCAGTACTCTGGAAAGGAAAATCGGGGGCAAGAGAGTATACCCTCCTGAAGTAATCCACAGAGAAAGACTCCATACGATCATCACGTGCCTTCTCGAGAAGTTTGGAGTAGTCAGCCGTATTAGGAAACTCAATCATCCCAAGCTGATCACCCAGGGCAACATGAGACTCCTTAGTCTCCTTCAGCGCCACAGCATGTGCCTCCGCGTCGACCTTCTCCTGGCACAGTAAGGCAAACAGCTCCGCCTCCAGCTGAGACGCACAATCCTGACTTCCCTTAAGATCAGCGGAAGCCTTGGAAGAAGCATCTGAATGTGCGCGCGCCTTCTCCCTCAACACAGCGACGTCCTGAGACAAGTGCTCATGACGACCCTGCAGACCCCTCGTCTTCTCAACAAGCTCAACAACAAAGGATGAAAGGTTGGTCATCACAACATTCACCTGCAACAACAACACAAGCACATCGCACACAAAGAAGCCAGACAAACATGATAGATCCAACGTAAAAAGAAAACAACATACAGAAGCAAAGCGCGCGAGCGACTCCTCAACACACTTCAAAGCAGCCTCAGGGTCGCGGGGGCACTTCTTGCGGTCAGCCGGTGGAACAGACCGCTGAACCACACGCACACCAACAGCAGGTGTGCTCAAGGAAATATCCTTGGGAAAGCGAATAGCAGACTGAGAATAGGGAGTCCACTCGTTCCCGGACACATCCCGATCAAGCCGACACATCAGATCAGACTTGCGAAGAGCTGGAGGAGTAGGAACAACTACACATCAAAAGCAAACACATTAGGAGAAGGCAAACTATACCAATAAAACAAGAAGTCAACCACAGTCACCTGCCAAGGAAGGCACCTCCGCTGAACAACCGCTCCCCGACCGGGGGGCAGGCATGGTCGAATCCGCATACATTGGCCCCTTCCCTTTGTCACAGGAAGGAGCAAGAGGCATGCCAGCAGACGTCGACCTCTTAGGATCGCTCGGGGAACGGACGTCGGCATCATTCTCTCGGACAGGTGCAACTCCCCCCGCCGTCGGGAGTACCAAGCCTGCAAAGACAACCGCAAAAAGACCATTAGCATGTTAACATGGGGAAAAATCTCAACGAAACCTTTAAAGGCACAAGTCCCATGCCCGGGCCAACAGGAGGAGTGTCGCCGAGGCCGGGAACAGTCTGAGGAAATCCGCCTGCGACTCCGCCCTGTACACTTGGCGCCATTTCCGGGGAACACAACGACAAGTCATGGCGTACCACTGTTATTCTAAGATTACCACTTTACAAGATTCGGGAGAGTCACGCCAAGCGCGTACACCTCCTACACCTCCTACCAAACGCGCGTGCATCGACGCTCTAAGAGGAGGAGTAACACCTCTCGCTCAGAAACTAAGTATAGTAGCAGCGGACACTAGGTGCAGCACTGCGCACACAGCATCGCACGTGCGTACACGTCGACATGGCAGTGTGAGATCTACCACCTCACATACGAAGAGCCTAACAGATACACTAAGTGGCTATCATGTCCACGCATCTCGAAGTAGCGGTCGCTAGACACACTCTACCTTGGGGAAAGCCAAGTAGCGGTCGCAGAATGCACTCTACCTTGAAAACGCCAGGTAGCGGCAACAACATGGATAGGCAGTCGCCTCGCCGACCTTTGACCGACGCCATGGAAGGACACGTCGCCTCGCCGACCTTTGACCGACGCCATGGAAGGACACGTCGCCTCGCCGACCTCTGGCCTTCTCCCTACCTCGGAAACATCAAGTAGCTGTCGCTAAATGCACCCAACTTAGGAACAACCAAGTAGCAGTCGTGAAATGCACCCAACTTTGGAAAAACCAAGTAGCAGTCATGGAACACACCCTACTTCGGAAGATCCCAGTAACCATTAACATGGGAGACAGCTACATATCTACGAGACTCGTTAGTCTCTACTTATCACATAGCGAATACCCCACGAGGGGGGGCAACCCCCTGTACATATCAACCACTATGACGACACCTACTCTACGTCGTCATCAAGCCTATAGTGACAACATGCATGGCAACAGACAAGGGAATAATTCTAAGTGTTGGAACAAGCGCGCACATACAAGCGCACACATACAAGCGCGCACATACAAGCGCACGCATACTCAGCTAGCACGCATATGGATGCTAGTATGGTCATGAAAGAAAGAGCCAATCAAGGAACATTTTCTAAGTGTTCCACCATGTCAGCAGTCGACATATGACGAGGTGTCGACTATCAAGGAACATTTTCTAAGTGTTCCACCATGTCAGCAGTCGACATATGACGAGGTGTCGACTATCAATGAATATTTCTAAGTGTTCCACCATGTCAGCAGTCGACTTATGACAAGGTGTCGACTGTCAATGAATATTTCTAAGTGTTCCACCATGTCAGCAGTCGACTTATGACGAGGTGTCGACTATCAAAGGATGTTTTCTAAGTATTCCACTATGGCAGCAGTCGACATATGACAAAGTGTCGACCATCAAGAAATACTTTCTAAGTATTTTCCTATGACGGTAATCAACGGCAGTCGACAAAGATCAAATAACGACAACCATGGTGACGAGTCATTAGGCTAGCGCTATCACGTCATTACAAGCACCTCTACTCCGGGGGCAATACTATATCAACAAGGGCCTCGTCTCTCGGCATATACGTTGTGAACATACTCCATTCCTCAACGACGCGGTGGATGCATCACACCTCGCAAGCTTAGGATCCTTGCGTCCGTGATACACGCTCCCTCATAAGCGTGTGGGTAATCCTTTACCTATCTCTATTCTTTCTAAGTCTTTTAATACATGACTATGCATCCTTTACACATACGTCATACACACGTCATCGTCATGCATTGCACACATCCATGATTTACATCCATGATTTTTCATATCAAGTCCATCACATGTGATTTTCCAAACCCGGCGGTATTTCCTTTACTAAAACCGTCGTCTCGCCGTCACGACAGCCGTCTCGGACGACGGGGTCCCGAAAACCATCATATTGCATGAAAAACGTTTTATCAAGACTTGCATGATTTATTATCATTTTGATACGTTTAGTCGTGGCATGAACTTTCCATATTTCTTTGACCATCGTGCGAACCCGAGAAATTTCATGTGCGCTCGCGCCTTAATTCTCCAAACGATCACATCTATCATATTACTCGTAGTCCGTTGTGCTACTAACCCTTTGTGCAGTTACCAAGCATGACCATCTCAAAAAACTAAGGCAAGGAACTCGTCCGAGCCGCGCGCATCCACCCTTGGTAGGTCAAAACTCGAGGTGAGCAGACGACCCGAATCACGCGCATACCCTATCTTAGAATAGAGTTAAACAAAGGTCAAGCCATTATTTAACTCGGGGGCAAGTGATGGACATACGCGTGATCCGGGCTCGGTTTTAATTATTCGGACCTTGTACACGCGCGAAACCCGATTGCAAGCTAACCGAGGGAAACCGGGCAAGTTTCGAACTTGCCCGGCATCCCCGGGAGGCTTACCCGGAAAATTCCGGGTAAGCCCCAGCTTACCCGGAATTTCCGGGTAAGCCTAGGCTCACCCGGAATTCCGGTAAGCCTAGGCTTACTCGGAATTCCGGGTAAGCTCATCACCCGGGGGGTGTCGCGTACACCCCCCATTTAGTCCCGAATGTATAGGAGACCCGATTTTTAACTAACTCCTATACGTCCGAGACCTAAGTTTCAAAGGCGCGCGCGTCCCGCTCAGGACAGCCGCCTGAGACGCGCGTCAGAGACCGTTTCCCAAAGCTCTCCCCTGCACCCCGGTTCACCTTTCCACATTGAACCGGGTCAAAACCGGTTTACGGTCCAAGGTTGCCTATAAATAGCCTCCTTGGGGGTAAACATTTTCAAGTCATTTTTGAGAAATCACTTTGGGTAAGAAGGGGAAAAGCTCTGACCTCTCTCTAGAAAACCCTCTATTTCTCTCTCTAGAAGTCGACTAATGTTGATCGTCGGAGTGAGCACACCAAGCACCCCCCCCCCCTCTCCATGGGGACTGCTTGGTAACGCTCCTTTCGTAGGTACTGACGGACGGCCTTCCGGAGAGCCCAGAGGATTTTTCATCATTCAGAAGACGAAGCTAAGGCCCACACGCGACTCTAAAAGACGGACTTGGCTCGCACCCGATCCGAAGACTTCGACAAGTTATCCAGCGGACAGCCCGCAATAACTTGGTCGAAACACATATCATATGTTAAGGATGACTCTAATTGATGGATTCATATCTCCTGCCCACTCTTCATGCCCCAGATTGTGCCTCACCATTTAGATTTTGACACGTGTCCTTAAATTTAATTTTCCTTCTAGGTTTCAAAAATCTCAGTAGGTTTTAGAGAAAAAAAACCACAAAATTAATTACACACAAAACACGTGTCAAAATCTTAACGATGAGACACGATCTGGAACAAGAAGAGTGGGGCAGGAGATATGCATCCCTAATTGATAAGTTTATTGGATTGATAATTTAATAATAACTACAGCGACATGTCAATTAAGCGAACTTAAAAAATAAAAATAACAAAATTTAACGAAATGATTTTTAAGTAATAGTAAAGATAAATAGATGGGTCTCAAAGATAATAAAGACTTAATCATCAATTTATAAAGTTATGGGAACTAAATATTATATAATAGTAATAATAATAATAATAAAATTAAAAATGTTGAAAAGGTACCTATTGGGGGTGAGGACCCTCACATTTTATATTGGTATAAAGATTATAATATAAAATTTATTCCGTTTTTCGGTTGGTTCGTCCTGGACCTAGACGACAACCTGGGACCGAGGTGACGTCGAGTCAGACTAGAACAAGAACAAGAAGACCTCATCAGAACAGAGCCGTTGAATATCAATCAAATTACCTAACCAATCATTTTCAACAGTGTTTCAAAAATGTAGTCTATCTATATAATATATTAATATCTATATATGAACCAATATATATATATACATAGACTAAAAATGTATAAGAATGTCATCTTCACTAAAAATGTATTTTCCATTTAGCATCTGTTCAATTTCGTTTTTTTTATATAAGGAATGAATTAGTTTCTTCGAAACAGATTTGGTATCTTCATAATTAAGACTAAATATATTAGTTATTCATTTAAAATCGGTTTGATTTTCCATGATGATTGCTAAATTGACATACCACGTAACATTCTCATCTTCTCTCTCTAAAATATTTTGTTAATAATGAATATATTGTTAATAATAAGACGTGCGCCTTAATCAACCGTCTCATAAGTTCCGAACTTATGGGTAAAGGCATTGTCACTCTTATATTATATATCAACATCCTCCCGGCTACCTCAGCCTTTTTGACCTCAATCGGGTCGAGTTTGAAGCCCGGCCACTTCGGCCTTGACCACATTCGGGTCTTAAACATAATAGGCCACCTCGGTCGACCACAATTGGGTACAAACAACATAATGGGCTTCAAACTCTATTTAAAGGAGGTAACATTTTTTCAGTATAATACCACACCGGTGGTAATTTGAGTATTTGAGCACTATATAAGCAAGTGAGATACCTCCTCCTATTACTAATTGGTTTTAGGATGGAACCTCACTTGTGAAAGTAGTTGCTCTCTGTTAGCCCGTTGGGTTTGACACCACCCAATGTGGAATTTAAGATGCGGTGTTGGGTTTGTGTCCCCTTGTTGGCTCCACGTACTATATTTAGGTCTGGATTAGGCATGTGCCTGTGAGTGGTGTTTATTAAAAATTAGTCCCAGCCTGTTCGGATTTGAAAGCCGGTGCCTTAGTTAAAGAGTCCTCACAGTGCGGGGGAGTGTTGAATATCCCACTGTGAGTATAATATCACACCGGTGGTAATTTGAGCATTAGAGCACTATATAAGTAAGTGAACTACCTCTTCCTATTACCAATTGGTTTTATGATGGAACCCCACTTATAAAAGTAGTTGCTCTCTGTTAGCCTGTTGGGTTTGACTCGGCCCAAAGTAAAATTTAAGATATATACATTTAAAGTATATATACTCAATTTGGATCATGATCCATATATAAACACATGTGAACATTGATTTGGGATTTACATAATTATGAACCAGCTATCTGCCAACTCATTAGACATGTCATAAAAATGGATTAAGTAAGAGGATTGAAAGCTGACTCAATATATAGGATGACATATATGTCTTTTAGATTTAGCATATTTCTTTTATAGGGTTAAAAATTATGTAAATTAGATTTTTACAGCGTGTTTGGTTCGCAGAATAGGAATAATGAATAAGAAATTGGAATAAGGGATAGGGAATATGTAATATTATTATGATGTTGTTTGGTTGACATGAGGAATATGGAATGCGGATTCAAAATTCAATGTTTGGTTAATAAAATGTTATAGTAAATTAATGGAATAAGTGATAATTGACAGATATACCATTTTGCTATTTTATTAATTAAATTAATATTATTAAACATGAAGAGGACAAATCATGTATTATTTAATGAAAGTTAATTTTTTTTCTTCAAAAACGACAAATTTTTACAACTATTATTTAAAAAAAAATTGTAGACATTGTAAAATTCACTATAACAAATATAATAGTGAATTGTATATTAAAAATAACATGTTAAATTATAATTCTTAATTAAATTAAAATTGATCACTTTTAAGATTTACCTATATGATACAATAGATTATAATTAAATTAGATAGCTAGGGTTAAAATTGGATGTTTTATTTAATTAGGGAAGTTGGAATGACTAATTCTAGGGGTTTAAGTTTAAGTTACGTTTCATATTTTTATATATTAATAAATTATATATATTAGTTTAAGTTACGTTTCATATTTTTATATACTTACTAATTATTAACCACGCGTATCGATTATTTAAATTTCAAGATTCATAATCAATCTTTAGTTTATTAATATTTATAATTAATCAAAATACGATATGGGCAAGTTGATTCGTTGTGGGAAACGAATCCATGTGATAGAGAATAGCGACATAATGTAATTCAAAACGTGAGAAATATAAGAGGATAATTAAGTACAAAATTAACTACTGTCTTCAGTTATGGTACTTAGTTAGCCTTATAGTTAGATATATAAATGAGTTGAGTCAAGCATTACGTGGGTCATTAACGGCTCAATTGTATGTAACTCATCAACTTGACGTGTCAAGAATGTAAACTTGTCTTAACCACGTAGAGTCATTGATGGACAACTTTGACCTATAGAAACGTAATTATACACAATATTATAATACCAATAAAAATTGATTTAACAATAAAAAAAATTAAATCACAAAAATATAAAGTTTATACTTGAAATTACAACAATTATTTATTTAATTACTAAATAGGTTGTACACAATGTAATTGAATTGACAAATAGAAGAACTAAATTAATAGTTTGAGTCTATAAATATTGGACGATGAGTAACATGTTATTTGTAAGAGGTCAAACTTCAAGAATCACATTTCACCCATATTTGACTTGTTATGTATAATATTTGGTAAGTGGCTGATCTATTTTATAGAAAAATCTCAACAGGTGGAACATATATCACCTGATCTTTATAATTCGTTGAATAAAAAATTACATGTACCCGAAATTTGAAACGAATGAGTATAATCAGGCTGACTTAAATTGCTAGGAGTCTAGGACTACTGGATTGAGAAGTTAATTATAATTACTATGACTTGCGAACTAAGCGACCTTAAAAAATAATAAAATTTAAATAATGATTGAGTAATAGTATTAAAAATAAATAAACGTGTCTCTAATATAGCAAGGATTAAATTATTAATTTTATAAAATATAGGAACTAAATATAATATAAATTTTCTTAATAAAATGAAAATGTGCAAAAGTTGTCTATTGGGCTGAGAACCCAACACAAATTATATATTGGTATATAGATAAGTTATATATATTTATAGTTGAAAAAAAAATGTATATATGTATAGGTGGAAGAACGGGGACATTTTTGTTTCTCATTCATCACCTTGCACCCGCCAATGCTCAATCACTCTCGTTTGAATATAGCGACGGTAAAAACAATCTCTTCACAATGGGTTCCTAACTAACCAACTTGAATTCCCAAACAACTTTAGTTTTTCGCAACCCAACCCAACCCATCCCACTTTTCATTTATTATTAATTATGAGTTTAGGTTGTGTAACATTAAAAAATATTATTATTATTATTGATTAATCTACATTCGTATGGTAAGATAAGTCTTCTTTTACGTACCCAATATTAGTCGAATTAACAAGTAAATGGCCTCCGAGTTACGATCCTTATAAAGTGAATCGAATTTGAACTCTAATGAAAGACATGAATTTAAAAGAGTTCTCTTATAATTATTAATTAGATTTGAAAATAGCCGGATTTTGTTTTGTTTGTTTTCCACAAAAGAGAAATAAACAAGCAAATAAATAAATCGAAAGAAATGAGTAGACGGTACGTACCAAAAAAAAAAGAGTAGACGGTAGACGTGTATGTGGATAGAGAGAATTTTAGCACATGAACACCAGCTGGAGACAACCTCCTGACAAAGTTAAATAAATGATATTAGAATATTATTGCATTTTTGGTCAAACTATATAATTGGGTGACATTGCTTGTTTGGTTATAACCCACGATACCAACGACAATACGACATAGTGCTCTCCTGTAAGAATATATATTTAATGTTACAATATATATTCTAATTATGTGGCCAGATACTATTAATGAGTATAGATATGTTGAATAATGTATTATATTATATTATATCAATATATATCTTTATGGTATGATTTAATCTAGACCGTTCAATTGGTTACTTGATGGACGTACCAGATCAAAGGGTATAATATTATAAACGGTCCTCTCTCCCTGCCAGTTATTGACACAGAGATTAAGAGCAGTTCTCCATCAACTGGTCTCTGACAGAAGGATGGACAAGGGAGAGAAGTAGAACCGTTCTACAGAGAAGCGAATTGGCAGTCTAGGAAGATCGGAGGAATCGAGATCAATTACCGGGTAAGTCATTCCTCTCTATATCTTTAATCCACATAAAGCATGATCAAGACCCACCAAATTAGGGTTTATAAAACTTACATGTGGTATCAGAGCCTGAGTTTTGATCATGCCTTTATGTTGAGATGATTAATATCACGATTTGTTTCTAATTGAATACAATTCGTGGAATTGGATTTGTTCAAATCTTGCACTGTGCTCCCATAGAATTTATTTGATTGGAATTGGAACCGCTACCTAATGGAACCGCCGAATGGATTTGTTTTTTGTTTGATGCAATTACAGTTTGTTTATTTTCCGTATCGGAGTTCGGTCTCGTAATGTTCAATGGATTGGATTCGCTTCATCCATCCATCGATTAACTAATAATCTCGCCTATTGATTGGATTTGTTTTCACGAGTCAGTCATAGAATTGTTTAACCTATTTACTTGGATAGTATTATGTTATTATCTATGCAAATAGTCAATCGGTGGAACTGTAAACACTTGGTCATAATTAGATTTGGCTGTTAGTCCACAAAAGAGGAAATTAATTCAAGCTTCATAGTAAAGTTTTCTGATTCCTTCCGGTGGAATTCAATTCATTGTTGAATTGTTTCACGTAAGTCCTTCCATTCGGTGGAATTCTTATAATGGATCTATATATTGAATTGCTAGGTCTACTAATTGTTTGAATTGTTCAATTACCGTTCCTAATGAAATTGTTGTCTCCTCTGGTTATTAAATCCAATACCGCCTGTACGGGATTGGGGAGCACTAAGGAATTTCCAAACTTGGTCAAGTTGATGCGGGCGATGTTATGAACAAAACATCTCTAGTATAAGGCTGGTTTGAGTGGCGATTAGCTGAGGTGTTGCATTCCGATTTATCGCCGGAGTGGTCCGGTCCGGAGCGGAGACTTGGCTGGAATGGCTACGTGGAAGTTCGAATTGAAGCCGATTGTCTTCACTGTCCACGAACTGGTGCAGTTAGGTTCCACCGTGTAATATGGTGTCAGTTATTGATGATTGAGATACTGCTTAGTACAGCACTTTGGGTTTTGGAATGTGGAACTGGTCAACATTGGCACAACCACCCCTCTTCGTGCAGTAAATATATACTTCACTAATTCTTGACATTATGACCGAATTTACTAGGACAGCACGTGGATAAATATATCACGTAAGTATGTGCGAATTCGCTGAGTGGAGCGCTTTCGGAATTTCACGTAAGTATACTTTCCTTCTTTTATATAACCGATGATGGCATGCTAGATCATTTTAATTATGTTATTTAAGTTTGCAGTTACGTTGCTTGCAAATTTTAAGAATAACACGTACTAGCATGTATAGTAAGTGAATTAGGGTTCCTAAAGTGATCAAATTAGAGTTTATCTATTTCGCTCATCACGTGCTTTAATGGCTTTTATGAACGTAAAGTCTTGATTGGGTTATCAATCATGATGAAGGATAAGTTTTCCTTGATAATTGCTTCCGCTAATCACTAATGAAAAATTATAGTTTCTATGGTGTAAAACCATTAACTTTATGTGTTAAAATATTTTATTTTAGCCAAACTTAATGTTCTTTAGTGATGTTTCAATACTATGATGATAACCATTATGATATTGAGTTATATTTAGTTATTGAAATATTACTTTAAAGCCTAAATGCATGACTTTATAGTTAGTTCCTAATCACCAAAGTGATGGAACTAGAATGATAAGGTTTATGGTTTAATGGGACATTACTATCAGCATGACTTTATGGTCAGTTTCTAGTCACCAAAGTGACAGAACTATAATGTGTTATCGTGCCTAAAGAAAATAAATTATTATATGCATGAACATATAATTTAAGTAGGTTATTGTCACCAAAGTGGCTAACCTAGAATGTTTATTCGATTCATGCGTATAATATAATAGTAATGTCTACGTAAAGATCAATAATTATATGCATGAACTTGTATTTTAAGTAGATTATTGTTGCCAAAGTGACTAATCTAGAATGTTTATTTGTTTCATGCATATAATATAATTGTCATTTATCCATGATAATAATGAAATGCCTATTACTGTATACATGATTGGATAAATTGACATTTACAGGTTACTAGAATTTTAGGATTTGCCCAAAGGTGAATCGCTTTCTATAACCGGTAAACATGATGGGATAATTAAGATCTTTTGGTTCTATATATTTGTATATCCAAAGATAACTTGTATATTTAACCGAAGATTTTCTTTAATTGTCCAATAATGTTATGGAATTGAATTAAGATTCGTGTATTATAACTGTTGCCCAAAGGTCGGTTATAATATACTTTGATAATTTCCAAATAATGTTATGGCATTTAATTAAGATTAGTGTATTATAGTCGTTGCCCAAAGGTCGATTATAATATACTCTTATTGATTATCTGAATCTATAATAGCTTATTTTCTAATTGGCATTTACTTAATGATAGTATATTATAGTTGTTGCCCAAAGGTCGATTATGATATACTTTAAATGATTAGCTGATTCTTATTAGCTTATTTTATGAATGAGCAAGTATGCAATTTTCAGCTATTATAGTTAATTCGCATGTATGTTCTGTTATTGTGTTTAATAGGTTTGACCTTCTAAACTGTGTAAGTCAGGTTCCTCTAAAGTTACTAGGTCCCGACTTAACACAATTAAATAGTATCCTTACGGGCACACAACTTAAGTAGAAAGTCAGATCATAAAGTATAAACACGATATAACAGAGTAAATCTTAAGTTAATGCGAATAATTTTGGTTTATTCCACAAACAATAAATAAAGAAAATTATGGAGTTTTGTGGATGAAAGAACAAATTATCTAATAAGTCACTCGTATGTACAAACTTACAACCATTAAGTTTTGAGTTGTATAGTTTGTAGAAGTTTGAGTTGGCTAATTTATGGAGCAAGATTAAAGAGCTTAAGGATGACTAGAGATAACTCAATATTTATGAGAGCACTTTAAAGTGTTCATTAAGTGATATTGAGTTAGCTTGTATGTTTATGAAGAATAAGGAAGTCACATGTCAACCATGCATAAATGAGTGCTGCTAAAAGGTTAGTGCAATTGTTTTCATACATGAATAAAATGTAATATTTTGTATATCTCGCCTATTGCATGATTATTATGCGGAAAATTAATAAGTGTCAAGAATAAAGGGGATATTTATATATCTTCTTGAACTTATGAATTTATGTTTATTTTCGCATTAAGAGTTAAAGAAGAAAATTAGTTAGTCACGCTTATTAATGTTATTCATGTATGACTATATCCATTTGTTGAGTGTTTTTTCTTGATGGAAAGTAGGCAATTAGATAGAAACATGAAAACTTATAATGTCTTTATGTGTGGTGACTTTCATGAGAAATGTATAAAAGTATGATATGACTTTTAGTTCATTAATAAGCCTTCTTAAGAGAGCATGTCATACATTTATGAAAATAGTATTGTGGGAAATATAATCGGACTTTGAAAGTTACAGTTAAGAGTTAGACAAGTAAATCTTCTTTACCCATTAATGACATTAAGTTGTGGATGTATGAGTTAATTCTGAGATCCCATAAAGGCAGTTCCAACCTTTTATTGATCTGTGCGTTGGAAGGGAGCTTGGTTAAGACACCGTCATGTTTGAGGTTGTCTAATAAAATTTTATGATCCACATTAAAGAATGGATTCTTGAATGAAATGTTTACTCTGGAGTAACATTAAAAGATCCAAGGGTATAATGACTTACTTTCTTAACTGAAGTCCGAAAATTGTAGAAACCAATTTTGTTAATCTTAAGAATAATGAAATTAGTGGGAGTGTCTGAATAATTAGATGTGGATATTATGGTAAATGATAGACATTGTCTATCTGTATGAATACATTATCCACATGGATTGGAATATAATTCCATCAGTTGAATGAAAATTTCAACATAAGAGATAATGTTCGAAAGATATGATACTTCATAAAGAAAGAAAAGTATAATCATCTGATAAAGTCAAATCATTTAGAATAACATTAGGAAAACTTGTTATTCTGGAAGTTGGTTTACTTGTAGGATTCAGATACTAGTAAATATTTTTTGGTTTCATTCCCACAATATATTATGTTACGAATTTTATATTTCTCAATTAATGAATGGTCATTTTAGAAAATCAATTTATATGATAAAATTGATGTTCCCACGAATGGTTTATTAAGTTACTTTACTGTTGTATGAACAATAAGATTAGTGGGAGTACGCATATATTTTACCTGTATAATTGATCACATCTGGCTCACATTTAAATGATTATGTACTCTCTGAAGTTAAGATGAAAGTTAATGTGAGAGACAATTTATGTGACTAAGATTAAATTAAAATTTTAATCTAGTCACAATTACAGTTGGATTATCTCAGAAAGCTCACATTGAAATGATCTTAAAGAGGGAGTATAGTTCTCGAATGCTGCAAATAAAGTCCTAATGCACCTACAAGAACATGTGAGTGCATTTATGTTCATGTAGATTCAGATTTAAGGGATATCTTGACAGTTGAAAGTCCACTCTTAATTAATTGTTCCTTTTATGTGTTGGAGCAATATTACAGAAAAGTAGTAATTATCTGTCGTTATCAATAATGTAAAGTAAGGCTTTAGCATGTTTATCATGCATTAAGAACTGTGGGACTTATTTCAGGGCTTGAGGTTGTCGACACCGTTACCAAGTCGCTGGAAAATTTATCGTAATAACGCCACAGTTGTTTCTTCGTCAAAACGACAAGCATTAAAGGTGCAAACTTATGGAATGAAAGTTTATTGTCGTTAAGAAGAAAGTTCAGAAACTAGAGTGTCTGTCAGCATAATGGCCAAGCTGACAATGATGTATTTAAATGAATGTTTACAACTAATGACATTAAATAAGCATGCAAATAATGGGTCTTAGTTGAAAAGTTGATGATGATGATGTTTGACACTCTGAGCTCAATGATATGTTTCTGACTCCAATGTTTTCCTGTTAATTATGATTGTGTACACATAAAGTTTATGATAACGGGAAAACCTTATGCAAAGCCTTACTCGGACCCTAATGTGTTTATATATATTGCTTACAGGCTTATGTTTGATAAGATGTGATTGTCGTGGTATATGGAAGGGAGTATGCTGCTTAAATAAGTGTATGACCGCCATAACCCGCATTTACAGATTATTGAATGTAAGTGATTATGATGAACTGAAAGATTAGATTTTACGCGCGCCTTATGTTATTCCATAAAGATGTAAGACTTATGTGATTATCTGGCCAAGTGGGAGAATGTAAGAATATATATTTAATGTTACAATATATATTCTAATTATGTGGCCAGATACTATTAATGAGTATAGATATGTTGAATAATGTATTATATTATATTATATCAATATATATCTTTATGGTATGATTTAATCTAGACCGTTCAATTGGTTACTTGATGGACGTACCAGATCAAAGGGTATAATATTATAAACGGTCCTCTCTCCCTGCCAGTTATTGACACAGAGATTAAGAGCAGTTCTCCATCAACTGGTCTCTGACAGAAGGATGGACAAGGGAGAGAAGTAGAACCGTTCTACAGAGAAGCGAATTGGCAGTCTAGGAAGATCGGAGGAATCGAGATCAATTACCGGGTAAGTCATTCCTCTCTATATCTTTAATCCACATAAAGCATGATCAAGACCCACCAAATTAGGGTTTATAAAACTTACATCTCCAACTTTTATGAACAACCATAGATAACCATGTAACAATAGTTTAGTGATTCAGCGACTCATTTATTAACCAAAGGTTAGGGGTTCAATCCCCGCTAGTGGTCGGCATTTTACTTTTTACGGGCTGACCCAGTGCAAGTGGAGATTAGTCTAGGTGTGGAGTAGCAAGCTGCTGATGAGGGCCCCTAGAACCACCGGAAAAAAAAAAAAAAAAAAACCATAGATTAAAGACATATTTGTCACTTACAAACTAAATTTATAACTTGGTAAATTATTGTTATTGTCAAAGAAAACTAAATATTATTATAATATAAATCTTCTTTTAATACTGTATTAATTAAGTATTATACTATTATTTTGAAGGGCACTAATAATATATAATTTTTCTACAAACCATTGATGGATATACACCCAAATTGACATCACCTAGATTCGACTTAGTCGCCACATTGACCCCAAATACGGTTATAAACCGAAGTTTGGACATCAAGTGACCCGAGACCTGAAAAAACACAACTCTGAGATAAATCGCGACCCGGACACATGAAGTTGGTCTGGATCGCGCAAGCCGGATGGACCGACCTCCATCCGGACTAGACCGGATGAGCACCCCTCTTCTGGACTAGTTTAGGCCAACGCGTCCCCGCGACTGGTCCCGACGCCCGGGCTACGCTATTGATGGTCACACCGAGTCCCTGACGCCCCTATTGAATATACGTGGACATTACTAAACACAGTGGGCCCCTTCGATGCCAAACATGACTTAGGGTGCGTTTGGCAGTGCATTCACAAAGTACTTTTGCATTTAAAAGCACTTTGGGCGAAAGCTGAAGCGTTTGGTAACCTACGTTCAAAGTGTTTTTTTTTTTTCAAAACACTGCTTTCTGAAAGTCAATTTTTCAAAACAGCTAGGGTGATGTTTTCTATAAGCCACCTTTTAGAAAAACACTTTTGCCATGTTTTTTTTATTTCGTTTTTACCCTTAAATATATTTTATAAATCCTAAACTACCCTTAAATAAAATTTACAACTTTATTAAACTTAACAATTAACATTATTTTTTCTTATAAAAAAATAAATAATTGTATATATAAATAAATGTTAATAAATTAAAAACTTACCTTATCATATACTAATATATATATATATATATATATATATATATATATATATATATATATATATATATATATATATATTCTATTAAAATATAATAATAATTATAAAAATGTAGAAATATCAGAGAAATAAGTATTGTTGAATATTTTTATATAATATGTATGTCTAGTATATTGATTAAAAATACTTTATTCATATATATGCATATTAATATGTAAGAAAATATATAAGTACTAATATTGAATTAGTAAATAAATAGTTTGGATAATTATATTCGACAACACTCTGCTAGGGGTGCAAACGAGCCGGGTCGAGTATCTTTCAAACTCGACATGATTAAAAAAAGTACCAATCTCGAAATTGGTCGAGCTTATATTTCAAAAACTCGAACTCGGCTCGCATCCAAGCTCGACATAATCGAACTCGTCTCGATTGGTAATCTCATTATACATCACTATAAGGTAATCGAGCTCGGCTTGATAAGGACTCATATAAATTATGTATATTATAAAACTTGATTAGTCTCGCAAGTATTTCAAGTCGAGTATTATTAAGTTTGAGCTCGACTTGACATACTAAACAACTCAACTCGAGCTCATCCCGACTTGAAATTTTCCGAGTCGAATTCGAGTTTTGACTAAGTTGATTCCAAGTAGGGTCGACTCCGAAATTTTATGTTTATTAAGATTTCTTACTTGCAGTTTCATAATGACAAGTTTTTATAAAAGTTACGTATATAAGATGAATATACTGTATTGTACAAATATTTTTAAAAAATAACATATTTTGTGTTAACCATAAAATAATATATAATACAATGTAATAATATTTAATTAACATATAATTAAGAACTAAATATATAGTTAAATCAATTTTAAGCTAAATATGTTACCAAACACATATTTAGGAAAAATACTTTCTAATGCAACTTTAAAATGTTACTCTTCCAAACATTGATTGCATTATCTTAATCCACTTTTTCCTAATCTAATTTTAATGAAAGTACATTTCTAAAGTAAAAGCACTGTCAAACTCACCCTTACACCCGTCTTACCCGCGGTTATACACTATCCCGGGATAGCATTATTCTTAACCGGACCATTGCCCAATAAAATGGAACCTCATAGCTCTCATTTACAACTTAACTTCATTTTTGATAGCTCTCACTTCTCTCTAAAATATTTTATCTCTCTAGCTCTCAAAATTATTTAAGTATCTGAGAGGGTTTGCTGAACACCCCAATACACCCCTCTTACAGGCTAGCGAGTAGACAAATACGAAAAGAGAAGTTCATTAAGTGAAGAATCTCGATGCGAATAGTCTACTCAAATAAGACTCTCGACGCACGTGATAAATACCATTTATCTTTAAAATCCCAAGTAAGTAAGTTGACATAATGACATAGTGTTTAATGGATTCCCCAACCATTCCATTTTATATTTTTTTGGCCAGAACCAACCATTCCATTTGGAAAAGGTTAATGCTACAAAGTGTGGTATTTCTAGGGATAGAAATATGTCAAAATCCGTAATTTAAAATCATATCCATATCCACACCGCTTACGTTTTATAAGATTCATATCTGTCTAATATTCGTAAGAAATTTAATGGATCACCCATATCCATACCGCGAAAAAATATGGGCCACCCCCAGATACCCGCACCGCGTAATTTTTATTTTAATCTCTAAATATTTTAAAAATATATTATTTTGATTCTTAAAAGTTTAAAATACATCATTTTATCCTAAAAATTCAAAATAACATGAAAATCTATTTTTTTAATTAAAATATTTCAGGAAACCAAAAAAGTCACTTACATATTATCTTTCAAGTATCTCACCCTAAAAAGTACCAAGTTCGAATTCGGTCGAGTTCATATTTATGAAACTCGAACTCGGCTTGCTTTCAAACTCGACATAATCGATTTTTACTCGTAACTGACTATACATTATATTAATTAGTACAATAATTAATCTTGACTAGACTCAAACTCGGATGAATTATGAATATTATAAAGTTCGATTAGGTTTGTGAGTAATTCGAGTCAAGTAGTATCAAGTTCGAATTCGAATCAAGAGAGTAAAATATTCTACTTGAAATTTTCCAAATTAAAATAGTTTTTGACTGAATTGATTTGAATAGCTCTCAAGTCACTCTCACCCTATTACGGGTGAGACCGTGAGACGCTATTCCTCGTAATTTGCTTTCTTGTATTTATATGTTAATATTATTATTGATACTAATTTATTATTATTAATCATTTTAATTGTTGTTTTTTTTGGTGAAATTTTTAATTGTTGTTAGTTCAGACTTCAAAGTTTAGAGAGAGTGAATTTCTATGAATAGCTTAAACGGCCATTCTCTAGAGCCGATTTGCAGCGGCTATATAGTGAACATCATAAAACTTGCATGATGTCAAGTTTAGTTACCTTGCGGCCCAAGTTTAGGCCTTCACTACCTGAGCACTGTTTCGGGAACCTCTACAGACTAGAAATAACAACTAATTTGCCACTTGCCGTTACCAAGATGAGAAAATCGATGAGGAAAAGTCACCGGAATTAGGTGCTGG
The DNA here is from genome assembly GCA_036873135.1 of Clarkia xantiana subsp. parviflora. NCBI lineage: Eukaryota > Viridiplantae > Streptophyta > Magnoliopsida > Myrtales > Onagraceae > Clarkia > Clarkia xantiana. Next base: position 22,768,754 of record JAPTYO010000008.1, on the reverse strand, counting down.
CGGTCGGATTTAGGTGGTGTCTAGCCGGAATTAACTGGTGGCTGGCTGGAGTTAGATGGTGGTCGCCCGAAGTCGTGGTGCTGGCCAGTTCGAGTAATAGTGGTGGCCGATCGGAATTGTGCGGTAGTGGCCGGTTAGTGTCGTGGTGGTGGCCAATCAGAGTTGTAAGGCGGTGGCCGGTTAGAGTTTGTATTGACTTGGTTTAAACCATAAATATCAATATAATGTGGATCAATCTTTATTCAACCTATATCCATACGGTTATATTTAAAATATCCATATTAATTATGCGAATTTGTGGTGTGGATATTATAGTAAATTAATATGGTGTGGTTTACCCCGGGCCGAGTAAAATTCACATCCATTACCACCTCTAAGTATTTCCAATTGGACTGTAAAAAAAAACAATTAAGTGAGATCATTAAATATGAAGTTACTTAGTATATATAAGTAAAAATATGTACTTTGTTTTATTATAGAAATCATTTTCAAGAGACCCTGGCTATAGTGGTCAACTATCAACTAAATAATAAAAGATATGTACCATTGCAATGTTACAACTAGGAGACACTGGCCACCGGCCAACTAATCAACTAAACAATAAAATAAAATTAATTCGTCGTACATTATCTTATTCTATTAGCAGTTTTAGGTAATATATATCTAAACTAAGAATATTATTTATCAATGCTCTATATAAAAGTTGAAGTCTGCTGGAGCTGGTTTCACATTAGAAAATTCGTAAACTACCCTCATTTGTCCAAATGACTCTTCCTCTGTAACTCCTATGCTCAAACGACGTTTTCCGAAACATCTCCTTTTTTAAATCTCCCTTCTTAATCCAAGCGACGTCCCTTCTAAATCCAAACCTACATTTCCTTAACCCAAGCAACGCCGACATTTTTCATCCGTACCTCTCCAATCATTTTCTCTCTGTTATTATTCCTTTAAGATTTCCAGTTTCTAAGCGGCCCTTAACGTCGTCGCCGCCGCTCGACTGCTGCAGTTCCTCCATTGCAGTTTCGCCATTCCAGTTCCGCGACAGCTAATTCTGTTTTTTCATCTGCTGCTTCTGTTTAACCTGGCCCGCTACTTCAGCCCTCAACCGTTGCAGATTCCGTCTCATATTTGTTTTCCCATTCAACTGTTTATGCTGAATTTAATTAGATGTATATCTCTTTCAGTTATGATAATCTAACTTTTAGGGTTCCCTTCTTTTCCTATCAGTTAAGTGAATATCTACTTGGGCCAAAAAAATGAATAAGTCTATTATGACTAATAACTCACGTATTGCTTTGCTGCATTGTAATATCGACAGGGTGAAGAAGATTGTTGGAAATTTTGAGGATAAATATGAAAATTTATAAGGTCCAAGGACCAAAATGCAATTAGTGAAATATCGGTTACTTGCAAGTAATTCATCCAATTAACATGCAAGATATAGGCAACACCGAAATTGTACGTAAAGTTCAACACGAAAACGAATACGTATTTTTATACTGAGGCCCGTGCTAATCACAGTCTCCTTAAGGCAATTTCGCCCCTCCCCACCCTCGTGTTATGCAAAGGGGTTTATACAAGGGGTGATCACCTCCCAGGATTCAACAGTGTCATCGAATCGTGTTATGCATGCAACACGTTCGACCGAACCGAACCCAATACCTGAACTCAAACAAAGAACAGGAAAGCCGACGACAACGGCTAAAAAAAAACTAGAAAGGTTGAACACGACATAAGTCGAAATCAACCTAAGAAGAACTCTGCAATTCGTCAACACGAAGAACAAAGGAGGAGAAAAATATAACTTGGATTCCAAAAATATGGATTCCGAAAATATTGGATACTCAACCAAAAGGAAGAGATCTCATTTTTTCATTCTACAAAAGAGGAGAAGAATGAGCTTGTATTTATAGGAGGTGAATGGGGAAGGAGGAGTGTGAAGTGGTCGATGTGGGACAAAAACTTCACAAATTCCATTCAATAAATAATGGGCTTAAGTGAGATTGTGCTTGAGTAAAAACAAGGTTTAACAGGTCTTTTGGTCCATGATGTTTGACAACTTTTGGGTTTTGGTCAATGATGTTTTTTTATCTAGTTTTGGTACCATATGTTTGCAGATTTTTTATAGTTGTGGTCTAACCGTTAAATTTCGATAATTTTTTGACATGTTCAAGTCACGTGATCCACTCTAAACTTTAAATTTAGTCCCTCTAATACATTATTAACTTTTTTTTTGTTCAATTTAGTCCCAAAATTTCAAAATTGACCACAATTGGACAATAGGTCCAATTGAATTTTTGAAACTTCGGGGCTAAATTGAACCAAGAAAAGGTTAGGAAAGTATTAGAGGGACTAAATTGAACAAAATTGAAAGTTTAGGGTGGATCATGTGACTTGTACATGTCAAAAAATGGACGGAATGTAACGGTTAGACCAAAACTAGAAAAAATCTGCAAACATATGGTACCAAAACTAGGTAAAAAAAACATCATTGACCAAAATACAAAATTTGTCAAACATCATGGACCAAAAGACCTGTTAACCCTAAAAACAATTTAGCCCAAAATCCAACTCAAATAAAATTAGTTAAAAAGCCCATTTTTTTTTTCTAACAGATTGAACAATTGGTCAGAATTGTAAGAGGTCAGAATTGTAAGAGGTTGAACTTTATTACAAGGGGCATTTGTTTACAGCAATTAGTAGGTAAGTAAATGCTTTTTCAGTTTTAGATTTTGTGGATAATATTACAATTAGGGTGAACTAAATAGTAAATGGCATGGAAAGGTAAACAACTGGTTTATGAGATACAATGATACAACTACATTAGTCTCTAATACTAAGTGTAAGTATTTGAGGGGTTCTTTGGGTAGTACTTTCAAGAAGGTTTCAGAATTATATAATTAATGTTATTTTTTATTGGTTAAGAATAATGGTTCGATTGGTTTTATCTGCTGAGATTACTTTCAAGCTACCCTGAACGGTGTAAAACTTGCAAATGAAAATTTGGTGTTTCGTGGTTGAGGGGACTGAATTTTGGCTTCTGTCCGTCGAATCCTAGATAGTCATTTGTCTCTACTTAGGTTGCTAATAACCAAAATCATATTGCTTTGTTTTAAATTGTAATTCTAGACAAATTAATAATTAGGAGAAAAATATCCAAGTCAGAGCCAATCGTCTCCTATAAGTAAAGCCATTTTCATTTTAGAACACATCTTTTATATTTGCTAACACAAATTCCATGTACCCTTAATTTGACATGGAGATAGTTAATTGTTAGTTATCCTACTAAATTTCTTCTAGCCACATGTTCTATTATTCGCATACTAGAGGCACATACTGTTGTTATGTTTATATTTTACTGCTTTGCTTGCTACACTTCATCTCCCTAATATGTTTTGTTCCACATTTCTTCGGTGTTAAGTCAATGAAATCAATTATTTTATTCACAACATTTTTCCAACTATGTCCAATTCATTCTCTATTCATCACACTAACAACTCATTTTTACATGTGGATCTTCTAGAGCACTTCAAGGAGTTTTATGGATATCAATCTTATAGTTGACACTTTGTTTTGGGGTGTCATCTCCAAGTACTATTAAAGATGGCTCAAACTAACCTACGATATTGCTGTAGATGCACAATTATTGGTTGTATCAGTGATATATTTATTTACATTAGTGCTGGTGAAAAAGTGTCTTTTATGCTTTTGATTACTAAATATGTATATTACTTACTTTGATGGTTATCTTTATGTTACTGCTCATGACTTTTTACGGACGACCTTATTGTGAGATAAAAATTTAAATTCTCCCAACACTATCCTTCAAAACATTAGAAAATTCTAATAACACATAAATATGCACATTCTTATAATTAAAAAAAAAACACTCTAATACAAACGGCCAATATAAAAAAAAATATTCTTTTTAAATGTCAAACTTTTCCTGCACGTGCGACGCATGTATATTGTTGCGTCCGGATTGAACAAGGTCGCGAGGATGCGTCTGTGGTTGTGCGGGCTGTGATCCTTCTGTCGGAGGTTGAGCCACTAACGAGTGTTCAGACTTGCTCCCGTATGAGGATTTATGTCACGGTATGGCTGTGACTCGGTAAGGCTGGGACCCGGCAAGGTTGTGACCCGGCAAGGTTGTGTCTCATACGCCAGATCCTGCACCAAGGACCAATGCTAGCACGGAGAGGGGGGGGGGGTGGTGCTAGCGGAGCCCTCTCTGATGCTTAAGTCACTATAAGGGCAAAAAGGTAATTTCTAGAGAGATAGAGTTTCTAGAGAGAAGTCAGAGCTCAAAATACCAAAGTTGGGCAAATGAGAGAATGTGTCAAAATGGGTAGCCAAGACCTCCTATTTATAGGCTTCCTTGGGACCGGACCCGGTTTTAGAACGGTTTGATGACGGTTCAAGATCATGCGGTAACCGTCATCCATATTGGTAATGTGCGAACTTGACTTCTCTACACGCAACGGTAATTGCGGATACGGTAGTCGCGCGATATCCGTAAGGCAATCTGGACCTCATCGAATTTGGGCAATTCGGCGAGGTCCGGATTGCAAGCAACCCGGAGGTCCGGTCCGGACGCGCGTAAATGCACTTCCGGACCGTTTTGATACCGTGAGAGGTGTTTTTAAACCGAGATGTAATTTTCGACACGTTTACGAGGCCCGAAATGTAAACACGAACCCGAATTGGACATTTATCCATCATATATTTCTCTAGTGGGATAAAAAGGTTCATTTGAAAGTATGCAAAATAAACACCGGTATCGAAAAATACTGATACCAAGTTGGCGGGACTAATTGCTAAGACCAATTCTGAGTCTTAAAGAAAATTCGATTTAAAATCTCACTGGAAAAACCAACTTAAAAGTATTTTAACCTTACTCCGATTTTTTTTTAAACAACAATATTGTAAGAAAAAAGCTAATAATAAAAACCTGAAAATATTATTATTGCTCGGCCGTTTACCAAAAAATATCATTGCTCGGCCCATTTAGCCCACAATGCAAAATTTTTATCCAACCTTTCGGGTTAAGATAGTGAAATTCTAAGGTAAAAATTATCGAATCTGATTGAGCAACACAACAGAAGAGACAATGTTCTATAAATGTGATTGCAATAATATCTAAATAACTTGTTCCAGTTAGTCGCTGTTTGAAAAAAAAACATGGGGTTATTTGCAATTTCATAAAGTCAAATGACTTAATTGTAATATTCTAAAATATTATGACTAATCTACAATTAGTTAAAATTTATACTTAAATACTATTTTTGTACTGAATTCTATGTGGATGACAACATCCTTAAAGGAATATCGCCTAACCTCACCTTCAGACCGTGTATCGAGGTTTATAAGAGTACGATCGCCTCCCATAATAAAACAGCATCGTTGAGTCGAATTAAGCACATAATTACTAAAAAATACCATAATTTTCTAAGAAAATTTTAAAATATCGTCATATTTTATATAAAAGAAAAGAAAATCCAAATAATTTTTTTGAATGATATATATCAAACAATATATATATATATATATAAGTTAAATATATAACCACGATACTTTAATATTTTTTTAAGTTGTATTTTATATTTCTTAAAATGTATTATTTAAATTTTTTATTTTATATAAAACCTTATATCATTACATTATTATAGTAAAGCTTTAGAGCGTTTTAGCAATTAAAAAAAACAAAAAAATTTAACTTTTTGCACAATATAAAAATTCAAGCCAGCAATTCACTGAAAAAACTGGCTAGAAAAGTGAACATTGTTTGAAAATTCATATAGCAATTTGGTAATTAATCCTTTTAATTATCTAAGATTGAAAAAAAAATCCTTTTATTTATCTGAATGTCCTTATTTTGTTGGTTTATATTATTGTCTATATGTTGGAAAGTATGTGACTTATACCAAATTGGTTGTATGAACAATCATTGTGGGGTTTATATGTCAAACCGATCAATCCAAAAGACTAGTATATTAGGCAGGGCTCTTCCACTTGCAGTGTAGATTTTTAGTATTATAATAAGACATTTGAATGTTTGTTTGGAAAAGTCAGTCTTGACCAACAATAACTTGAAACAGTAGCTTGAAAAAGTTAATCGTGACTAACGTAACTGTGACTTATATTGACATTGGTGTTGCTAAGGGGGCTGAATGTTAGGGTTTATAATCGTATGAGGTTTTTACCACGTTGGCTGTATGAGAATTTTTTTAACCATTGGTTGTATGAGAATTATATTGTGGTGTTTATATAATAATATACAAATGGGAGGGTCCTCTACATATACCTAATAAATTAGTTTATTGGGTGAGTTACCTTTTTCATTTGGCTTGTAATCATTTCTCATGGGAAGTCCGGGGAATCTCATCAGAAACAAAACACTTTAAAAATGCTTATTATGCACTTAAAATAATATCAATTCTTATAAAAGCTAAAACACTTGCTGCTAGAAATACTTTTCAATTCTCGGTGCTCGAATATTCGTATCAAAATACAGACTACATTTCTAAAATGCAGATTCATAACTCTATACTATAACCAAAGAAACGTACTTTGATTCCACTTGTGAGTGATCTCATCTCATGAAAATCAAAACGGGAATATCAAAGTGATATATAAAACTCCTCAAACAAAATCCATCGGTACAATTAATCGATGGAGGTTACACACAAATCGTTGAATATATATATATATAGGTACAAAAGTTGATTAGTGTATTAATTAATTAAGAGAATGAAGCAAGAATCACCAGAAACAGCGCAAGAAGTTAATGACGAAATGGAACAAATAGTTGTTTTCCCGATTAAGAAGATCGTGTCGGACCAATCTTTCGAGGACGGAATTCTGAGGAAGGAGATCGCTGTAAAAGAGTATGGTGGTTACAGATGCTGCAGGCTCGTCCAACAGTGTCGTGACCAGCCTAGCCAGTGATCGGAACATCAAAGGTGTTAGAGACTGCAAATCAATATTACCCAACAACCTCAGTAACTACGTGCATAAATATATATTATGCAGAAATAATTAAACCTAGTTTCTTAATTACTTACCATTGCTTGATCTGAGAAATATGGAGAAGGAAGAGCGATTTTTGTCAATGAAGATGATGATGAAGAAGAAGAATTAAGATAACTATGGAGGTTTGCCTTGCTATGGCGGAGCATTACTCTTGAAGTTTTCTGGGCGGACCTTCCGACCTAACGTTCAATGTTTGTAACGATAGTCAACGGTAGTATATAGTAGTAGAAGTCACAACTAGAATTCAACTTTGTCTTTTTTTTTTCTTAGTGCTAATAACTAAAAAACTGTCCAAGGTACCCTATGTTAAATTTAGGTGTCCGAAGTTTAAAATGTTAAAATAGACAGTCCCAAGTTTTATTTTTGTTGAAATACAGTGTCTCTGCGCATCTTTTCATCTCAATTCAATCATTTTCATCAACCCACCCACCCACTCATAATCCACAACTCTTTACTTTTCACAAATTGTCAAATTTCACCAAAAAATTGAAAATTAAAAAAAAAGTTTCTAGAAGAGTGAGTGGTGTGGAGCCATTTTCCAAGGACAACAAAGCGAGATTTACTTGCGCGGATGGTCCCGGCAAGATGACAAAAATAGAGTGTGTATGGGAGCTCGAATTTGATAGACGGTTCGTCGGAATTGACTTCTCTAAAGTAATCACACCGAGACACCACATTTTAACTAAATTGAAACCTTAGACACTACAGTTTAACATTTGAAACTTCAGACACCTAATTTTAACATAGGGTAAACCTTGGACAATTTTTTAGTAATTAACCCTTAATTAAATACTAGGTGTTGTTATGCTACACAAATGATTGATCAAGTTATGGCCTTATAGGAATTGTCAATTTCCTCAAGAATTATTTGAGATCAGATTTCTTCAAGTTCTATTTGAAAATCTTAATCTAGCATGATAAATATTCAAACATCAATACTAGATTCACTTGTAACATATAATAATTCACTATAGTAACATCTAATATTAGATTTAGACTGTTAAAATTACCCTACTGTAATTGCAAACCAGTGTGATGATAAATGCTAATGTTAAGATAGATAAGTCACATCTAAAAAGAGCACAATAAGGCCTAGACTTTCTAATTTACATGAAAACCTGAATTCATAGCACAGCCACTAGTAAATACTTACATTCAACACACGTACATAAAAGTACCCTCGAATGAAACATAAGAACAACTTCGAATTTTGCACCGAAAAAACCTAGGCAAAAAAATTTCATTTTTCCTTTTGATGAAGAAACCTAACCTACCGTACAATAGTTGCAGTTGGGTAGAAACACTTTGGGGAATGTTTGTTTTCACATAATTAGCTAATACATGACTTTTAAGCATCGATGAAGATATCATTAGTTAGGTTGCTTAGCTAATATAATGTTTATATGAAACAAGTATTATGATATTCTAATACAATATGTTTGGATGTAATATATATATTATGATTTACTTATAGTTGTTAATATTTCAGGTTTCTAATAATTTTGATTATTTATAGCTTAAGTTTTTTGGTTAATAACCTATGAAATGTTCAATCTGGGGCTGGCCGGCCCGATTGGTGGTCGTTGTCGGCCTTGGGTGGTGATCGGCGGCCTCGGGTGGTGGCCGGTGGACTTGTGCGGTGACGGAGAAAACAATAGGGACTCAATTATAAAAATCAAAACTTAAGAATATAAATTTGAGGACTAAATTGAACAAAATAAAATAGGGACTCAATTCTTAATTTGACTTCAGGGGTAATTTTGTCATTTCACATTTCCTCAAATAAGGTATTAAATAAAACAAAATATTAAAAAGGACAAAAGTATCATTTCAGACCATTCTGTTAAATTTAACCCTAAAAATGGACGGAAAACCAAATATCTACAAAGTTGAAAATTCAGACATTCCATATTAACTTTCGAAAATTCAGACCTCTCCGGTTATCATGGGTCAAATTTCAGACCTTTCATAGGTTATTGACCCTAATTTTTTTAGAGATTACGGTTTCTTAGGCATTATTAAGTAGAGAGTTTATTGTTGCAATTTAATAGCAACATGATTAACTTATTTAGTGAGTGGTTACTTGTTTTTTTGTAGTATAAAAACTCATTTGCAAATCAATAATCGAGTTCTCTGCGTTTCTACTACTATATTGTTATTTGTTTTGCTTTCTTTAATTACAAGCAACAAAAACAACAGCGGCATTAGAGCTCTACTTCTTGAGGGACTTGTGAGGTTGAGAGATCGTCTAATTTGAGATCAATCCGCCAAATTGAATCCATGGAAGATGTTTTTTCAGCAAATGTTCTACCAAAGTGTGATGGTACCAATTATCAAACTTGGGCGATTAAGATGGAGGCTTTCATGGAAGGAGCAGATTTATGGGAGGCTGTAGAGGAGGATTACGATATTCCTAATCTACCAGCTAACCCTACTTTAGCTTAGATAAAGGTCCAAAGGGAGAAGAAGACGAGGAAAGCTCGAGCAAAGTCTTGCCTCTTTTCTGCCGTCACTCCTGCAATCTTCAATCAGATTATGTCCTTGACTTCTGCAAATGCAGTATGGGACTTTCTAAAGGAGGAATACAAAGGAGATGACAAGATTCGAGGCATGAAATCTCTAAATCTAATTAGAGAGTTCGAAAGGGAACAAATGAAGGAATCTGAGACAATCGAGCAGTACCCAGATTGTCTACTCAACATAGCAAACCAAGTTCGAATTCTTGGTAAGGAGTTGAAAGACAGTAGAATTGTGGAGAAGATCTTGGTGACCTTACCCGAGAGATTTGAAGCCACCATAGTTTCATTGGAGAATACTAAGGATCTGTTAGACATTAAATTGGCAGAATTCTTTAGTGCTCTTCAAGCATAGGAGTAGAGGAGGCTCATGCGTGAGGAATGGGTCATTGAGGGAGCATTGAAAGCCAAACTTCATCTTGGTCCAAAGGGAAATGAGAAGAAGTGGCAGAGTAAACAAAGTAAAGGAGAAGAAGGGTCTTACTCTGATAAGAGTTTCAAGGGAAAGAACTCTTCTCCTTGTAAGCATTGTGCTAAGGAAAATCATCCTCACTACAAGTGTTGGAAAATGCCAGACATTAAATGCAGGAGGTGCCAAAAGATGGGCCATATGGAGATGATCTGTCCTGAGAAGAGAGAGAACGCAAAGAAGGAAGCTCAGTCTGCAAATCAAACTATCATTCAAGAGGAAGAAGAGCAATTATTTGTTGCTTCTTGCTTCACAGCTGGGAGCTCAAGTGATGAATGACTTGTTGATAGTGGATGCACAAGTCATATGACTCGAAATGCTAAGCTTTTCAAGCATCTTGACAGGTCAGTTTCTTCCAAAGTAAAGATTGGGAATGGTGATTTCATCTCAGTAGAAGGGAATGGAACTTTAGCTATTAAATGCAACTCAAGTATTAAACTGATAGATGAGGTTCTATATGTACCTGAGATTGACCAAAACTTGTTAAGCGTTGGTTAGTTGCTTGAGAAGAAGTATAAGCTGTTATTTGAGGATAAAAGATGCCTTATTATTGATCCTAGTGGTAGAGAACTCTTTACAGCTTGCCCAACATAGGTGATGAATAATGAACTGTGGCATAAGTGGTTGGGCCATTTTCATCATCAAGCACTACTGAGGCTGCAAAAGGAAGAAATGGCATATGGGTTACCAGGGTTGATATAAGAGCCATCAAGTTGCAAAGCTTGCTTAACAGGCAAGGCAAGCAGACTTTCATTCCCTGAATATAGTTGGAGAGCTTCTACAAAGCTTCAACTCATTCACACAAATGTGAGTGGTCCTCAATCATCTCCATCATTATATGGAAGCAGGTATTTCATCGTTTTCATTGATGATTTCACTCGCATGTGCTGGATTTATTTTCTCAAATTCAAGTCTGAAGTAGCAAGTGTGTTTAAGAGCTTCAAGCTTGGATAGAGAATCAAAGTGGCTGCAATATTCAGGTTGTTAGATCTGATAATGGCACTGAGTATACCTCAGATCGATTTGATGATTTCTGTTGACATGAGGAGGAACATATTTACTAGTTACATCATCCGCAATCACCTGAATCTCGAGACGTTATTCGAACCAATCATAGACTTTATTGAGATAGGTAAACCGCATGGACTCCCCCTCTGAGAACCGTATATGAGAATTTCATCTCGTATAGCTCAAACAAAAAACTAAAAAATGGCTTTGGTTACAGGGGATATGGAATAGAAAGTTTGAAACTTCGTAATCAACCCCTATCACTTCTGGGAAAATACGAAAGATTCAAAATCTGAAATAGACCCTTTTTGAAGCGGTGAAAGAGAAGTCCAATATTTAGAACTCGATTCAGAAAATTCACATACAACAAATAGTTGTGATGAGGCTTGAGTCTACTTGAGGATAGAGTTTTACAAAAGTCGAGTAGAAAGAAGACTCACTCAATTCGAAGACGACAACCCTAGCTGCCTTTACGAAGATTTCCCTTCTTTGCTTCTTTTGTTTGAAATAGGACCGGGCCGGTGAGTTTCCGGTTGTAAAAGGAAGAAACAGCCGGGGTGGGTGATTGTCCTCCTCCACACAAGTAATGGAGAACACACGAAAGCTTTGGAATATTATTTTCGGGCACTAGAACGAAACCCGTTCTTACCCCAAGCTTTTAATAATATGGTTATGATCTGTCATTACGTGCGACTACCTCCACTATAGAAAGAAAATGGGAAAGAGAATAGAGAGAATCCACTAGCAAATACTAGAAACAATGACTAGAAAAAAAGGCTTTATATGCATCGTAAAAAAAACGATTTTTACCGGCTGTAGCTAAGAAAAAAGCAACATCATAGAAGTCGAAATATGAAGAAATGCTATTACAGGAATAGCGTCCGGCACACCTGTTATAATTTAACTGCCCAATAACCAATTTGGTCCTTAGGTAAGGAATACCCATTTGCACCAAAAGACGCGGTCAACACAGCTAGAACCACGTCTGTGAGCCAAGTTAATTCACGAGGTTTTTTAAAACAACCTGTGAGATAGACACGAAATACGTGCAAGATCATCATTAGGACCATCATACTTGTCGGTCATCGATGAACTGGTCGGATTAACCAACCAAAGTTATCTTCAGTCATTATGTACTGAACAGAAGCAAAAACCTCAATGACTGTCGGTAGTAAAAAGTCATATAAAATATCATAGCTACTTGTACTAAAAAAAAGTAAGCGTAATTCCCCCTAGACAATAAAATATGTTGACATGAGTAGGAACATATTTACTAGTTATATCATCCGCAATCGCCTGAATCTCGAGACGTTCTTCGAACCAATCATAGACTTTATTGAGATAGGTAAACCGCAAGGACTCCCCCTCTGAGAACCGTATATGAGAATTTCATCTCGTACATCTCAAACAAAAAACCCAAAAATGGCTTTGGTTACAGGGGATATGGAATAGAAAGTTTGAAACTTCGTAATCAACCCCTATCACTTCTGGGAAAATACGAAAGAGTCAAAATCCAAAATCCGAAAGCTCTTTTTTGTGGTCATAATGCCAAAATTTCAAGTCAGCTCAGTTGATCTCTAAAGGCCTCTTGAATATTCTATTTACCTATTTCTTTGATTTGTTTTTTTGTGCAATGTGGCTGTACTCTTGTTTTCTTTATTAATGATAGCACAAATCATGTTTTCTTTAGTTCCTTACTGTACTCAATTGTCAGTTCCTTACCTTACTCAACAAAATGGGGTCAGTGAAAGGAAGAACATAACTATAATGGATATGGCACAATGTTTAATGCATGATAAGGGGCTTCCTAAAAGCTTTTGGGCTGAAATTGCACAGACATCAGTTTTCTTACTCAACAAGCTTCCAACTCGAGCAGTGGAGAAGATGACTCCCCATGAAGCTTGGTATGGCAGCAAACCAAAGCTTCATAATCTCAAAGTCTTTGGTTGTGTTTGCTATTCAACAATTCCTCGAGTCATTATTGACAAGCTTGATGAAAGAGCAGCTTAAGGCATCTTTGTTGGATATAGTTTTGTCTCAAAGGCTTATCGAATATGTTATCCATCAAAAGGGAAGATCTCATTCAGCAGAGATGTGCATTTCCTAGAAGAATAAAGTGGAATTGGTCAAAGGAGCCTGAAGCTGAGCAAATACTGACTCTAGATGATGATGAATTGACAGATGAGCAGTCAGTGAGGGGCACTAGATCGCTTGCAGAGATTATTTAGAGGTGTAATGTTGCAGTGCTAGAACCAAATGGATTTACAGAAGTAAATCAAAGTGAGAAGTGGCAAGTTGCAATGAAGGAGGAGTTAGAGATGATTTAGAAGAATCAAACTTGGGAGTTGGTAGACAGACCAAAAGGAAAAAAGGTGATTGGTGTAAGGTGGGTGTTCAGAACAAAACTGAATCCAGATGGCTCCATCAACAAACACAAAGCACGATTAGTAGTCAAAGGCTATGCACAGATATAGGGTATTGATTTCTCTGAAACCTTTGCTCCTGTTGTTAGGCTATATACTATTTGTATGCTCTTGTCAATTGCTGCTCAAAAGGGTTGGAAAATAGCTCAACTTGACATCAAATCTGCCTTCTTGAATGGAGATTTGAAGGAGGAGGTATTTGTTGAGCAAGCTGAGGGGTTTGAAGTGTCTGGGAGTGAAAATAAGGTTCTAAACTCAAGAAAGCTCTTTATGGCCTTAAGCAGACCCCAAGAGCTTCGTATAGGAGAATAGATGATCACCTAATGCAGCTCGGATTTGAGAAGAGTCCCAGTGAATCAACACTCTATGTTCTCAAAGAAGGTACTGAGGTAATAATTCTATCTCTTTACGCTGATGATCTGCTCGTGACAGGAAGCAACGCTACTCAGATAAATGAGTTCAAATACAAGATGATGGAAGTGTTTGGGATGTATGATTTGGGTGATATGGCTTATTTTCTGGGCATTGAGGTCAATCAAGCTCGGAATGAAATATTAATATGTCAAAGGAAATACCTAAGGGAGATCTTGAAGAGATTCAAGATGGAGGAGTGTAAAGAGGTTAGAAATCCTATGGTTTTGAAGTCAAAACTTCAAAAGGATGATGGAGCTCCTGATGCAGATGAGACGGAGTATAGAAGGCTCATATGTTGCTTAATGTATCTCACAGTGACCAGACCTGATATCCAATTTCCAGTGAGTATGATCTCTAGGTTCTTACACCATCCTAGTGTGTTGCATATGGTTGCTGTTAAGAGAATTGTACGTTATCTGAAATGGACTCAAGAGTATGGAGTCAAGTTCAGCAAGTGTGAGAATTTACAATTGATGGGGTTCTCTGACAGTGATTGGGCTGGTTCTGAGGAAGATGCAAGGAGTGTGTTGCGTCCTGGATGAACTGGGTCGTGGGGACGCGTCTGTTCGTATGGATGAGCGGGTTTTCGGGCTGTAACCCTTCGTCTGAAAGAGGTTTGTGCCACTGACGAGTGTTCGGTTGAGTCCCGGAAAGGACTGTATCTCAAAGCGCGGTTGTGTCTCAGGGGGGCGTCTGAGTCTCAGAAGGCGGTGGTCTGTGCGCAAGTCCGAACGTCTGGGCGTCGATTCCTGCACAAAGGACCGGTGCTAGCACGAAGAGGGGGGGGGTGGTGCTAGTGGAGCCCTCTCCGAAGCTTAAGTCACTATAGGGCTAAAATAGTAATTCTAGAGAGAGAAAATAATTCTAGAGAGAAGTCAGAGCTCAAAATACCAAAGTTGGGCAAATGAGAGGATGTGTGAAAATGGGTGGCCAAGGTCTCCTATTTATAGGCTTCCTTGAGACCGGACCCGGTTTTAAAGCGGTTTGATGACGGTCCAAAAGCAAGCGGTAACCTTCATCATCATTGGTAATATGCGAACTTGACTTCTCTTCATGTAATGGTAACCGCGTAAACGGTAATCGCGCAATACCCGTAGTGCAATCCGGAGGTCCGGATGCGCGTAAATGCACTTCCGGACCGTTTTTACCCTTTGGGAGACGTTTTTCAAGTTGTGATGTGATTTTCGGCACGTTTGCGAGGCCCGAAACGTAAATACGAACCCGAATTGGACACATATCCATCAGAGTGCTTTCGGTTATTGTTTCACTTTTGGCTCGGATGCTTCTCTTGGTGCTCTAGAAAGCAAGATGCAGTGGCACTCTCAACAGCTGAAGCAGAGTTCATTGCTGCTTCTGAAGCAGCCAAGAAGGCAATATGGCTAAGAAAGCTACTACAGGATCTTCATGAAGAGCAAGAGGAAAACACTGTGATCTATGTTGATAACAAGGTTGCAATTTCAATCTCTTTGAATCCAGTGTTTCATAGAAGGACTAAGCATTTCAGAGTTAGATACTACTTTATTCGTGAAGCGCAGAAGGAGGGTGAAGTTAAGCTGCTTCAATGCAGCACTAACGAGCAAACTTCAGATATTTTCACTAAGTCATTTCCTATTTGTAAACACCTAATTTTGGTACGCGCGACACGTACGTAACATGTCAAAAATGTTATGTGTAACGCGTTTAATAAAGGAAGTATTTAAATATGGAAGGTCACGGGGTTGCCAAAAATAGGCTCAGTTTAAATTAGGACAATACATATGCAATAAATGATGTAATAAATCAGAAAATATATAATATATATATATTTATATATATTTTTTCGTATTTAATAGGGAGAATATTGAGGGAATATTGATTTTCCAATTTTTGGGTGTCAATTTACCTATAAATAGGTACCTATTACATGTAAAAAACACACAGAAAATTAATAAGAATAAAATACTATTGTTTTTAGAAATTTGTGCAAATCTCAGCCCTAGCAGCCACTCCCGTCGGAATTTGCTCGCCGGAGCTCCGACCATCGTCGTCGCCGCCTCGTCCCGCCTGCTCAGGTCCACCGGTCGACCGCTGCTGTCGTCGCGAGCTCCGGTCACGTCGTCCGCCCCACTCTGCTGCTGCTGCTGTCGATTCCGCCGGCCACCAAGACAGACCACCGCCCAGCCCCGGAGCTCGCCCGCGCCGTCGGAATTCGCCTCCCGGAGCTCCGCTGCTTCTGTCTGCTGCAGCGCCGCCGTTCGTCGTCGTCGGAGCCCGAGAGAAGGTCGCCGGAAATCTCTGCTGTGTCTAGGTAAGGTTCCGCTGCTGTTCGTTTTTATTATTATTATTATTATTTCTGTTATTATTATTATTATTAGTATAGTTATTATTATATCATGTTAATTAACTAGTTTAGATGTAGATTAGTAAAATCACATGCCTAATGAATATATGTGTATAATGTGTGATTATTAAATTGTGCTAGGATTTTGAGCATGTTTAACGTTAATTAGATTTTACTTCAATTAGGGAATCTAGACGCATAATAGGTTTTTAGGTTTAATTTTGCCGATCTTAATTATTTCGCATGAAGTTAGTTTAATTTTGAAACTGGCAAATATGTTAATTAAGTACCGAAAGGGCGTGATTAGAAATTTTTTTTTAATTCGTAACAGAGCCCCCGAACCCAAATTTTAAACGCAGACCAATTAATTGCTTAGGTACTAATTTATTTTTACCTAGGTAATTTAGGATTCTAGTTAGCCTAATAATTAACTAGTGGCGACTCTTCCAAAATTGCACGTTTTCAAAACGTAATTCGCCTTAGGTCTGATTTTAGGTCCGACAATTTGGCTACTCTGCTGGGGACGTCTTTAGAGGGTTCAGGCTTGTTAAAATTGCATGTTTGCCATGTTTTAGTTTGTATAAGTGTTACTCTAATTTTGTATAAGTTTTTGCTAACGTTTGTTCGTCTTGATTGAAACCGCACACACCACTCTAGAATAAGAACCAAACGCCTAAAACCCAGGGCAACTAGGAACCCCGGAGAGTTAGTAAGAGTACGACCGCGCGGCCGAGCCGCCGGAACGATTCGGAACAACTCCACCACTCGTGAAGGTCCCGTGATCCCTATAATGGGGTGAGGAAACCACCGTGTCAGAAGCCTATCAGTGGAACTCACCTTTTAGAACAAAGCAAAAACACACACCTGAAGCTTCTATCCGACTGCTATGCGTAATTGCGTTTGTTCTCCTTCTAATTGTTCTCGGCCCCTGTAATTTATCTTGTGTAGGATTTGGGTCTAATGTAACTTCTTTTATTGCACCATGTATGTAATCGTGAACTGGATATTAGTGGAAATTTACTTTTCAAGCATGCATTGCACATCATTTTTAAAAAATATATGTGCCATTCACTTCACAACTCTAAATCGCTTTACACTCCATTTAGTAAAGAAGGAAAGACTGCTCAAGTGCCCTCGCATTACGATCGTTCCGGCTCCTAGGGACGACATTAACCGCCTTTGGAACACCATGCTGAAAACGGAGCAAGATTATGTCATCCGACTCGTCGGAGGAATTCAAAGTCTTGCTGATTATAAGATAGAGTGGCACTTGCTAGAAGCTTTAGCCGACCATTGGAGTTCGGAGAAGGCAGTGTTCGTCATCAACGGCATAGAGCTCACCCCAACCCTCGAAGAGTATCGCCAGCTAATACAAGGCCCGGGATGGAATAAGGGAATCATCTTACCAAGTTTCGAAGCGTCCGAGAAACAAAGGCTTTCTAAACTCTTACAGGCCAACAGAGGGAAGATGGCTGACGAGCTTTTGGTGGCCACACATCAGGGTTTATCTATCAATCGCTTGATAAATTGGGTTGTTTCAGGATGAAAGATAACCGAATGATCCGAGGGGCAACTCACGCCTATCTTCTGTTATTTTTTGGAACTCTCTTGTTCCCCTACTCCCAAAGCCATATAGACGAGGCATTAGCCGACGTCGTCCTTCAAGTGGTCGAAGGCAGAAGTTTTGCAGTGGCGTTGCTTGTTGAAACAATCACGTCTCTGAATTTCATAAAGGCTAAAGGGAGAGGAGGATTAAGAGCAAGTCCAGCATTATTGCAAATATGGTTTTTAAGTCACCTAAAGGAGATCGGTGCTGGTTTTCCCAAAGCTCATTTTCTTATTGAAAAACAAATTATATCAAGAATGGTAGATTATGCTCATCATGTGAACAAGGGGTGGAGAACCCGTGAGTGGAAAAAACATTTTTCAAAACTCTTACCTAAAGACATTTTATGGGTCGCTCGATGGTTTTCACCAAAGCCTGTATTTTTAAGGTGTAAAGATTTCAACGACATTCCTCTTATTAGTCACTTAAGCTCGTCGGTCACCTACCCAGCCCGAGTTGTTCGACAGCTCGGAGGTCTTCAAGGCATACCGACAAGCACAAAGGAACCTCTTTCCGATGTTCGACTGGGATGACAACAAAGTCACTCAAACCGTGCTCAAACAGGCAGCTCAAAGAATACATGCAATATGGGAAAGTCGAATTGAAGAGAAAATCCAACCGCCCGGGGATATCAGAGAAGAAGAACGGATGTATCATGCCTCTAAGGAGTACATCTACCGCTTTCATACTAACGTCGATGACCCGATTATTGAACCCACAGAGATTATCGGACAAAGGCCGCGAGACGCGCCACCTGCCCATGAAGACGTGTATGACGCACTAGCTGCCCGAGTCGAAATCCAATGTGCCACCTGGGCCCAGGACTCCGCACGTTCCAAAGAAGAAATCAGGCGTTTACAAGGAGAACTCTCTGAAGCACGAACCACCGTCATGCACCAGCAGTGGACTATTAAAGTGAAGGAGAGACAGAAGACGCGGTTAAGCACTGATCTTGAAAAGTTCAAACGGAGAGCAAGAAGACTGAAACTTTTTTCAAAGCATTTGTCTGTCGCATTCGTTAGGACTAAAGAACAAGCACTCGACGCACTCGGCGAGATGCGCAGTCGTGTAAAGCGTTTTAGAGTTTAATATTATTCGTAAAACCATTTTCCTTCGTGAATAAAACGCTGAAATGAATGGCACATTTTTTTGAAAAATCATGCATGGTATTCGGTGTCCACATTTTGAATCGTCGATTTTTCCCAATTACAGGAAATATTTAGCTAATACTGGCACGAACGCGGATAACAACTAAAATGGAAAACAATGAGAAAATCGAGCAACATGACAAGCGTATGGCCGAGATCGAGGCAGCCAATGCAAAGATGCATCAGGATATGGCCGACATGTCATCTAGCATGGAACGCATCATGGCACTACTTGAAGCTCAGTCGGCTCACCGCAACCCAGCTTTGCTGCCAGAATTCACAAGTCCAACCTCCTCCATAACGCCCGTAGCAAATACTGGACCTCGAATTCCGGCTGCAACCGTGCTTCCCGACGCCACGGTAGAACCTCCTCGTGACCAACCCCCGGCTTTAGTCGTACCAGACCAATCCGCACCGAAGCCGTATGTCCTTCCAAATCCAACAACAATATATGTGCCCGTGAACAAAGGGGGTTCTGCCGGCACAAATGAATTCACATCATCACCGGTCATCGAATCCGAGCAAGATAGTCGCTTGAAGAAAATGGAGGAAAATATGAAGTGTCTGTCTGGACTTGAGCAATACGGGGGCATTGGTTATTCCGATTTATGCTTGTTCCCCGACATGTCAAGACCAGAAAATTTCAAAGTGCCTGATTTCGAGAAATATGATGGCACCGGAAATCCCATCGTCCACCTGAGAATTTACCTTGCAAAGATGGCCCCTTATCAGCAGTACGAGAAGTTCTTGATCCAGACGTTCCAGGAGAGCTTGAAAGGAGCAGCTTTGGTTTGGTTCGTCAGCTTGAAGGCCGGTGATATCTCAACCTGGGAGGACATGGCTAACGCTTTTGTTCGCCAATACAAGTTCAATTTGGAGACTGCTCCGACTCGCATGGATCTTCAAAGCATGGAGATGACTGGCGGACAATCCTTTAGAAACTACATGCAGGCGTGGAGAGAGAAGGCCGCCGGAGTCCGACCACCACTGGAAGACACAGAAGCAGTATCAATGTTCATCGGAACTTTAAAAGGAGCTTACTACTCCCATTTATTGGGACATGTTTCTGCAAATTTTGCCGACCTGGTAAAATCTGGAGAGATGATTGAGCAAGGAATTCGAATGGGGAAGATTGAAGATCCTCTCAAAGGCTACCAAGGAGATGGTCTAAAAAAGGGTGGCGCCAAAAAGCCGCTCCCGAAAGACGCAACTGTAGGCGCAGTCTACCCAATACAGTTGACAACCCCCACGGCTCAGCCAGTGACTCAAGTACCCCCGGCTCCACGACCCTCCCTTACAGGCGGACAGGCAAATCGAGCTAATTTCAGACAAAGAGAAACAAGGGCCTTCACCCCTTTACCTGTGTCAATGGCTGAAGTATACCAGAAGATGTTAGAACAAAACCTCATCGGCCCCGAGTTCATGAGGCCAGATTCGAGAGTACTCAATGATGATCCAAACTCGAGATGCGAGTTCCACATGGGAGTAGCTGGACACTCGATAGAGAAGTGCACCCGTCTGAGACACAAGATTCAGGACCTCATTGACAGTAAGCTCCTTATTCTCAACCCAATCCCTCCTCCTAATGTCAAGACAAATCCTTTGCCGCAACACAATGCTGGTTCATCATCATCCATCAACATGATCTGTCTCGAGGAGGAGTCGTCAGAAGATGTCGCTATTGCGGTAATCACGCCATTTATACTTAATTATGTGCCTGAACAGTCGGCCAGGTTGCCACTAGTGATGCAGGGCCCGACTCCTTTTCAATATGAAAGCAACAAGAAGGTCCCTTGGAATTACGAAGCTCAGATAATCGGAGCAGCAAAACCAGACGATCGTGTTATGATCATGACACGTTCGGGTCGTTCGTACATGGAGGATGTTGCTAAAGATTAGGCTGTAGAAGTAACACCAAAGAAGAAGGTGACTGACGAAGAAATTGTGGACTTCGTAAAATTCATGAAGGAAGGAGAGGACAAAGTGATTGATCAGCTCCGCAAGACTCCTAGTCAAATCTCTTTGCTTGCTCTCCTATTAAGCTCAGAAAGTCATCGTGACGCTCTCATGAATGTGCTCAAAGAAGCGTTAGTGCCGAAGGAGACCTCTGCTGAACATATGGGTAATGTTATTGGCTCTATATTCTCGAACCAGATTTATTTCGGGGATGACGATCTAGGAGTCGACGGACGGAACCATGTGAAAGCCCTCCACATTGTCTGCAAGTGTAACAGATTCGTGCTTTCGAAGGTCATGGTTGATGGTGGCTCGGCAGTCGATGTTTGCCCATTATCCACGCTCAAGCAAATGAAGATTGACATGTCCCATTTCCGTACGAGCAAGTCGGCAGTTCGAGCTTTTGATGGCATGAGAAAGGAAGTTTATGGAGAGATTGAGTTGCAACTCGAAATTGGTCTTAATGTTTTTGATGTCACTTTCAGGGTCATGGATATCCCGAATGTTTTCAGTCTTCTCTTGGGAAGACTATGGATCCACACGGCTGGGGCGGTTCCATCCACCCTACACCAGAAGCTGAAGTACGTGATCGACAATCGCCTCGTGGAAATCAGGGGAGAAGGTGATCACAACATCTATCAGGAAACGGCGGTCCCTGTCATCAACACTAGTGGAGATAAACCACCCGCATACCATTCCTTTGAGCTAATCTCCGTCATCAGGGATTGGGGAGAGCCAACGCTGAGCAAAGCAGACATCATGGTAGGAAGGTTCATGTTGAAGAATAATTTCGTCCCGGGTCAAGGCCTGGGTATCAGGTGTCAAGGGATTCCGCGTCCACTCCAGCTGAAGGAAAGTGTATGCAAATACGGGCTAGGGTATTCCCCATTCCAAGATGATGATCAAAGTGCACGTGGGGAACAACAGCTGGTGGGTTTCTAGAGGGGGCGATTCGCTAGAAGGTGGAGGCCTATGAACATTCCACCACTGTCAGTGACTTTCCCAGGGCCACCTCAGATCATTCGAACGGACGAAGATGAAGCATTACAAGCTATAGCCGGATTGTTCATCACCGACACCACAGTTGGAGCCATCCTCGAAGAAGTTCCCCCAGGCGTCTATGTCCGACCATTTGTTGAAGGAGAAGCAATCACCAATTGGTTTTCGATTCTAGTTTATGCTCTTTCGCTTAGCGATGAGTAAGATTTATGAGTTTCTGTTGTACTCCTTTGCGCGGCAAGATCATGAGCCCCGCATTGGAAAGAGGGATATTATCATGATCTTATCAGTATAAATAAATCCCTTTATTTCAAATTTTACTCATTTTCACTTATTTCTTGTCAAATTTACATTGATTACGGTTATTTTTCTTACTGTAGGAAAAATACAAGAAAACACGAAAACCATGACGATGTGATTCCATCAGAGGAATATGATGATGACCATGTTCCGATTGAAATAAGAGAGAACCTCGAGAGATTCGAAGAGAGAAAGCCATCAACGGCCGAAACTATCGAAATAGTTAACATTGGTACGAAGGAAGAACCCCGAGAGCTCAAAATTGGGGCAACCCTTGATCCTTCTCAACAAGCCCAGATGATCGAGCTACTAGACGAGTACAAAGAGATCTTTGCTTGGTCATATTCTGACATGCCAGGTTTAGATACAGCAATTGTGCAGCATACTCTGCCCATAGATACCAAGAAGTTCAAACCCAAAAGACAACATTTAAGGCGGTAGAGTCCAGAGTTACTCCTCAAGATCAAGGAAGAGATCATCAAGCAAATTAACGCGGGGTTCCTTGAGGTGTGCAACTACTCCGAGTGGGTCGCCAACATTGTCCCTGTGCCGAAGAAGGATGTTCGTGTTCGAGTCTGCGTTGATTATCGGGATCTCAACAAGGCTAGTCCGAAGGATAACTTTCCACTCCCTCATATTGACATGTTAGTCGATAACACGGCACGGAACAACATGTTCTCATTCATGGATGGGTTCTCTGGATACAATCAAATCAAGATGGCAGAAGAGGACAAGTCGAAAACCACTTTCATCACAATGTGGAGGACGTTTTGCTACTAGGTCATGCCTTTCGGACTCAAGAATGCGGGGGCAACTTACCAGAGAGAAATGGTGACATTGTTCCATGACATGATGCATAAACAGATAGAAGTATACGTCGATGATATGATTGCAAAGTCCCGCGAGGATGAAGATCACCTTGTCAACCTGCGGATGCTCTTTGAACGGCTTAACAAGTTTAAACTCAGGCTAAATCCATCAAAATGCACATTCGGAGTAACATCCGGTAAGTTGCTGGGCTTTATAGTTAGTAAGAAGGGTATAGAAGTGGATCCCGACAAGGTCAAAGCGATACTAGACCTTCCAGCGCCGTCTACCGTCAAGGAGGTAAGAAGCTTGCTCGGACGTTTGAATTACATCGCGAGGTTCATCGCCAACATGACGAACAAGTGTCAACCGTTGTTCCGCCTCCTGCGGAAAAATGCATTAATTGAATGGGATGAAGAGTGTCAGCATGCCTTCAAGTCAATCAAAGAATATCTCGTCAATTCGCTGGTTTTAGTCCCGCCCACTCCAGGTCGGCCACTCATTTTGTATCTGGCGGTCCGAAAAGGCTCATTGGGATGCATGTTGGGGCAACTAGATGAAGATGGCCAGACAGAGCACGCCATTTATTACCTCAGCAAGAAGTTCACTGAAGGAGAAGCCAAGTACACGGAGGTTGAAAGGACAAGCTGCGCTTTATTATGGGTAATGCAGCGACTCTGACAGTACACGTTGTATTACACCATACATCTCATTTCCAAGCTGAATCCCTTGAAATACATACTAGAGAAGCCGACATTGATGAAGAATGTCGCCAAATGGCAGGTCCAGCTTGCTGAGTACGACATACAGTTCATTCCTCGTACTTCTATAAAAGGGCAGGCTATTGCAGATCACCTAGCCGAGTTTCCCATTGATGACGATCGTCAAGCAAATCACGAGCTTCCGGATAGCGACATACTTCACGTGGAGGAAGAAACAGGAAACGAAAGCATATGGAGAATGTATTTTGATGGAGCTGCAAACTCCACCGGATGTGGTATAGGGGCAGTACTTGTATCCCCAAAAGGTCGACATTTTCATGTAGCTGCAAAGATCACCTTCCCGTGCACCAACAACGTGGCGGAATACGAAGCGTGCATTCTCGGGTTGTGAGCGGCAATTGATTTCAAGATACAGGTACTGGAGGTTTATGGAGATTCCATGCTGATCATTCTCCAAACCTTGGGAGAATGGAAAACGAGAGATCCCAAGTTGCAACCATATCATCAGCACATTGAAGAGTTGAGCGAGAAGCTTGAGGAAATAACATTCACGCAGATGCCTCGGAGTAAAAATCAATTTGCAGATGCGTTGGCGACCCTCGCATCAATGGTAAATATCTCGGACGGGAATTCCATAGAGCCTCTCGAGATTGAAGTAAACAAGCGTCCTGCATATTGTTGCACACTTGAGGAATCAGATGGCGAGCCCTGGTTCCTTGATATAAAGAGATACTTGCAGTCAGGCGAGTTTCCCGATGGTGTAAGTAACAAGGATCGGAAGACCATCCGCAGAATGGCATGCAATTACTTTCTTAGTGGTGAGGTTCTTTATAGAAAATCTTTTGATACTACCCTTTTGAGATGTGTAGGTTCGGAAGAGGCGAAGCGGTTGATGGAGGAAGTCCACGAAGGAAGCTGTGGACCGCACATGAGCGGTCACATGCTCGCAAGAAAAATCATGAGGATGGGCTATTTTTGGACTACCCTGATGGCAGACTGCGTGGAGCACGTCCGGCAATGCCACTTATGCCAGGTGTATTCTAGTCAGATTCATGCACCGCCAAATGAGTTGCATCCGATGTCTTCTCCGTGGCCTTTTTCGATGTGGGGAATTGACGTGATCGGTCCCATTTCACCAAATGCATCTAACGGTCACAGGTTCATTTTAGTGGCAATTGATTATTTCACCAAGTGGATAGAGGCTGTCACACTGGCGTCAGTTACTGCAAAAGCGTTTGAGCGTTTCTTACGAAGAGACATCGTTGCCCGTTACGGGGTGCCCGAGACAATAATCACGGACAATGCCAAGAATCTCAACAACAAGCTGATAAACGATTTATGTGTTCAACTCAAGATCAAGCACAGGAATTCGTCCCCATACCGCCCTCAGATGAACGGCGCGGTGGAAGCAGCGAATAAAAACATAAAGAAGATCATTGAGAAGATGACGGTCACATACAAAGATTGGCATAATATGCTACCTTGGGCACTCTTGGCATACAGAATATCGATCCGTACTTCAACCGGAGCAACTCCGTTTTCTCTCGTGTATGGAACTGAAGCTGTTCTACCCGTGGAAGTGGAAATCCCCTCTGCAAGGATCCTGGCAGAATCAGGGCTCGACGAGGCAGAATGGTCTAGACAAAGGTATGAACAATTGAACCTCATCGACGAGAAGAGGCTCACGGCACTATGTCATGGGCAATGTTACCAACAACGGATGGCTAGGGCTTTCGACAAGAAGGTGCGACCACGTAATTTCCAACCAGGAGACCTGGTGTTGCGCAAAGTACTGCGTATCAATCCTGATTCGCGAGGGAAGTTCGCGCCAAAGTACGAAGGACCCTACGTGGTCAAAGAGGTGTTCAAGGGAGGTGCGCTGATCATCACGGATATGGACGGTCAAGACCTTCCTAGTCCAATCAATGCAGACGCACTTAAAAGGTATTATGCCTGGAAAAAAAAATCCCGCTAGGTCAAAAACCTGTAAAGGCGACTTAGGCAAAAGTTAGGGATGGGAGGCATGATTGAAAATCTGAAAGGACAGTCATGGTAAAAGGAGAGTTCAAAAAGAATAAAAAAAAAATAAAAAGAGGGGCCTTAAGTAGCAATGACGACAAGCTTTACAACGCATCCTGAGCTACCTACTTGAGATTTTCAAATTGTAAAGGGCCACAGCTACCCTCCAAATGGCTACAAGACGGAAAACAAAGTACGGGTCACAGCCACCGTTTAATCGGCTATCAAATAAAGAGTGCTTCCGCTAGGTTGAAAACCCGAAAGGGCGGCCTACGCAAAATCAGGAAATGAGGGGCATGGTTGCAAGTTCAGAAATTGCAATCACGGCAAAAGGAGAGAAAAAAAATGAAATAGAAAAAGAAAGATCCCGCTAGATTGTCGCGCCGTGCGCAATTTAGGCAAAAATTAGGGACAAACATTCATGCGCAACACAGCGCCTTCCAAAGTCAACTTCATGGCAAACAAGACGGTTACAGTCTGCTCTCGCGAGTCGCCATTCAAGGATGAGTAGGACTGTTACGATCTGTTTCTACGAGTCAACTTCATGACAGGCGGGACGGTTACAGTCTGCTCTCGCGAGTCACCATTCAAGGACGAGTAGGACTATTACAGTCTGTTCCTACAAGTCACAACCAACAATCAGGATCTGAAGTTTTCCAGCTTTCTGAGAGTTACCCCCGACGAACGAAGCCTTAGTGTTCAGCCTTCGCATGTCACGCCACTAGAGGCACTTCTCCAACGGACGCCACTAGAGGCTAATCTCCGACACTCGCCACTAGAGGCATCACCAAAGGTTCTCCGGTACGATCTGACGTAGAGGTCTTTCGCCACCAGAGATATCACCAGAGGTTTTCCGGCACGGTCTGACGTAGAGGTTTTTCTGTTACCACTCGCCACTAGAGGCGTCACCAGAGGTTGTTGGTACTGTCTGACGTAGAGGTCTTCTATTACCAATCATCACCAAAGGTTTTACTTTATTGCACGCCACTGGAGGCTTTACTTTTTCGCACGCCATTGGAGGCTCTATTTTCTGCACTATCAATGGAGGCATCGCCAACAGGGGCATCGCCGACAGAGGTTCTACTTTTTCGCACCATCAATAAAGCCAAAGGCCGCCTTGGAGACTTGAAGACCCGGAAGAAGATATACTTCCTAGCCAAAATTAGTGTTTACTCGTCTTTGGACAAATCCCCTCGAATGCATTCTACGGGAGTCCGTCCAAAGAGGGGCAAGCTGTAAACACCTAATTTTGGTACGCACGACACGTACGTAACATGTCTAAATGTTATGTGTAACGCGTTTAAAAAAAGAAGTATTTAAATATGGAAGGTCACGGGGTTGCCCAAAATAGGCTCAGTTTAAATTAGGACAATACATATGCAATAAATGATGTAATAAATCAGAAAATATATAATATTTATATTTATATATATATTCGGATTTAATATGGAGAATATTGAGGGAATATTGATTTTCCAATTTTTGGGTGTCAATTTACCTATAAATAGGTACCTATTACATGTAAAAAACACACAGAAAATTAATAAGAATAAAATACTATTTTTTTTAGAAATTTGTGCAAATCTCAGCCCTAGCAGCCACTCCCGTCGGAATTTGCTCGCCGGAGCTCCGACCATGTTCGTCGTCGCCTGGTCACCGGACCACTCTTAATCGCACCGCCTCGTCCCGCCTGCCCAGGTCCACCGGTCGACCGCTGCTGTCGTCGCG
This sequence comes from Clarkia xantiana subsp. parviflora, assembly GCA_036873135.1. Classification (NCBI taxonomy): domain Eukaryota; kingdom Viridiplantae; phylum Streptophyta; class Magnoliopsida; order Myrtales; family Onagraceae; genus Clarkia; species Clarkia xantiana. The sequence continues at coordinate 22,741,287 of JAPTYO010000008.1, read as the reverse complement.
AGCTCCGGTCACGTCGTCCGCCCCACTCTGCTGCTGCTGCTGTCGATTCCGCCGGCCACCAAGACAGACCACCGCCCAGCCCCGAAGCTCGCCCGCGCCATCGGAATTCGCCTCCCGGAGCTACGCTGCTTCTGTCTGCTGCAGCGCCGCCGTTCGTCGTCGTCGGAGCCCGAGAGAAGGTCGCCGGAAATCTCTGCTGTGTCTAGGTAAGGTGCCGCTGCTGTTCGTTTTTATTATTATTATTATTATTATTATTTCTGTTATTATTATTATTATTAGTATAGTTATTGTTATATCATGTTAATTAACTAGTTTAGATGTATATTAGTAAAATCACATGCCTAATGAATATATGTGTATAATGTGTGATTATTAAATTGTGCTAGGATTTTGAGCATGTTTAACGTTAATTAGATTTTACTTCAATTAGGGAATCTAGACGCATAATAGGTTTTTAGGTTTAATTTTGCCGATGTTAATTATTTCGCATGAAGTTAGTTTAATTTTGAAACTGGCAAATATGTTAATTAAGTACCGAAAGGGCGTGATTAGAATTTTTTTTTTTAATTCGCAACAGAGCCCCCGAACCCAAATCTTTAAACACAGACCAATTAATTGCTTAGGTACTAATTTATTTTTACCTAGGTAATTTAGGATTCTAGTTAGCCTAATAATTAACTAGTGGCGACTCTTCCAAAATTGCACGTTTTCAAAACGTAATTCGCCTTAGGTCAGATTTTAGGCCCGACACTATTGATCGTTTTGAGTATCTTGGGAAGAAGTTAGGAGTTTGTAGCAACCTGAATTAGGAGGAGATTGTTGTTAATATTTCAGGTTTCTAATAATTTAATTATTTCTAGCTTAAGTTTTTTTTTAGAGATTACGGTTTCTTAGGCATTATTAAGTAGAGAGTTTCTTGTTGCAATTTAATAGCAACATGATTAACTATTATTTAGTGAGTGGTTACTTGTTTTTTTTGTAGTATAAAAAATCATTTGCAGATCAATAAAATATTATCGAGTTCTCTGCATTACTAATACTATATTGTTATTTGTTTTGCTTTCTTTAATTACGGGCAACAAAAACAACACTTATAAAGTGACTAAAAGACCTAAATACATATATAAGTACATATATACCTTTTTTTTTTCCAATAATAGTTTTATTCATTCAAATAAAAAGAAACTCAAGTTTGAAACGGATTACAGAGAGCATCATTGCTTAACAAAGAACGAAGAGAGGTCGGGGGTTCTAAATGTTAGCATATGGTGATGGGCGCCGTAATTGGTAGCCCATTAATATGTATGGTTTACCTAATGAACTTGGGTAAATGTCACATTATGGTAATTGGGCCAGACCCAAATCCCAATTGACAAGGGAGGCCAAAAATTAGGCCTCCCCCAATACATAGGCCGGCTGAAACTAATAGGAGGGTAAGGTGGACTAGTCCACCTTACTCCTCCTATAAATAAGAGGTGTTAGGAGTTTTATTAAGGTTAATCAAAATTCCCCCATTAGAGTGTTTTAGAGAGAAAATCTCCTCCCCACACCTAGTATATTCGGCCGAACCATTTAGTAGCCTAGGGCTTGCCAATTAGCCTTCGAGCAAATCACTACAGAGATCTGTCCCTGCCTACGTGTTGATCAGAGGATTTGCTGTGGAGACTATACCACGAAGGGCTTCTCTAACAAGAACCTCTACGGGTGCCGACCGGAGAGCCGCGAACTCCCTCAGCAGGATCTTGGGTCTACGGACTGTGGTAAAGGTATGTGTATTACTTCCGCTGCGTAATTCTGATTACAAGGATGTACCTTGTTTATTGTGTCCGTAGTAATTACTCCCCGTATTCTAACAATGGTATCAGCGCCTGTGTTAGGAGTTCTTGATTTTGATAAATTGGTATTCTTGAAAACCATGTTTTAAAACCGAAATTTTTTAAAAGAAAATTTTAAATTTTTCGGATTTTTGGTGTTGGTGAAACCGAAACTTTCATGGTGTTCTTGATAAATTTGATGTTCATGATCTTCAAGAAAAACAAGGTTTTTATCAAAATCATACATTGAATTATTGATCTTAGTAAAATTTGATCTTGAAACTTGACAATTTGTTTCTAATTTGATGTTTGTGCCGAACCCTAAGAAGAATTACAAGGTAAATTTTTTAGGCACCAAGTTTGTAAAATTCGGCCGGACATGTTAGGGATATTGTTTACCATATTTTAATTTTTAATCTAGGTAACAATATATCTATAGTTGGAAACAAATGAATAGATTCACATTAATATATTGAAAATATATATAACTATCAATATATCTAATATTTAAATAGGGTTAAAGATATTATTGATAGATTTAGTTACCTAAAAGATTGAGAAAATATATTGTTAGTTATTGATTTCCCTATTAAAGATATTGACAATAAATAAAATATATATATTATATATGGTTGCCATTTTACATATATATATATTGTTGATTGATTTTGTCTTATAGAGAGAATATTGGCAATAAATATATATATATGTTTTAATATGGCCGAAATATATATATATTTTAATATTGGAAATTATTTTTATAATTAATATTACTTGATGGCTAAGTTAGGTTTTTAGTGGACATCAAAACCCTACTTAGCCCACAAGTAATAATTTCGGCCCAACCCATTTTCGAATTATAGGGTCGGTCCAATATTTATTAAACCGGGACGTAAAACAATAAACCGAACTGGGTTTTCTCAATCGGTTCGACCTAGTCGGGTCGGGTCGGGCCATGGTTAACTAAGTGGATCTAACCGAACCGGTTTTGAGTGTTGAACCAAACCGAACCGGTTTTGAGTGTTGAACCAAACCGAACCCAATTTATCGAACCGGATCGGACCGAACCAGATTTGAAAATAAAACCGGACCGAACCAGACTAAACCAGACCGGATTTGAACAGAACCGGGCCCGAACCGGATTTTGTTACCAGACCGAACCGGACGAAATTGACTGAACCGAACCGAATTTTCAAGACCGAATTCAAGTCAATTAAATAAAATTGGGATTTCAAGTTTTAAAATCCAAATGTTTTTGAACTCCGGTTAGCTTAAACACAGTGCTCAAAAGGTTTATTAATTTAAACCTTATTGCCTTGTTACGATGATGAGGATGGATCTCGGATATACATGTTTTTGGGACTGGTATAATTAGTGGGCTGAATTGCAATTGTTTATTATTCAACATATATATTGATTCATGAATAGAACTGTCGTCTTGACTAAGTCAAGCTAGCTGAATATTGCATGTTGTGGGCGTAGCCCTGGTTAAATATATGGTATGCGCATTAGGATAGACATGCTATGATGGTTGAAATTGTCTAGGATTCATGTCTAGATGTTGCAATATTGAATGTAAGCATGAATTGAAAATCAGCCCCTAATATTTAAAATTATTTTAAAATAGAAAACCAGTCGTGAAATGTCTATGATTTATGTGGAAGTTGCATGTTTGACACGTATACTAGAATGTTAAGGATGTAGATGCATGTGGTAATTAACTTGGATAGTATAATTATGAATGCAAGCATGAGTTCCTCTGAACATTAAACGCATGACGCGTAAGCATGAGGTGTGATTGAATGATGAATGTTACTTGTGTATGATAATTTACGTGGATAGTAGAATTGTATATGCATGAAGTGAATTCATCGGAATTTTTTCAAAACAAAAAGGGCCTTGGGAAAGCCAAGATCGGGTATGCTTATTTTAAAATTCCCGTTCCGGTAATTTGCGATGAAACCGTTTTAAAAGACTGATTTATTGGATTGAAGACGACGATAGTGTGAACTCTTTCACAGCCCCCTTCCATCGGTTTACGGGTGGTCGGTTGGTTTAGATGACTGAGGAATCATTATCGGTCGTATTCCATCTTAATAGATATTTGATGTATGCAATTATTTCTCAAAATGTTATTGTCTCCCTGATTTTTGCATAATCATCAATGTGTTAGTATCATGGCCGCGATAAGCAATGTGATCTCCCTAATGAACAAAGGAGTGAGATTGAACAGCAACAATTATAAGATCTGGAATAAGCGTGCGAAGATGGTGATTACTGAAATGAGAGGTTTGGAGCATCTGACTTCAAAACATGCCAGGCCTGAGGGAGAACTCACGGTCGACCAGAAGGAATTCCATGATGAATGGGATGCAAAGGATCAGGAAATTCGTTCTGCCTTGCTGTCACTGCTGGAGGATGACATACTCTACGGGTATGATCATTATGAGTCTGCTATGGACCTATGAGATGGTCTTAAGGCAGGGTTTACACCACAGCCCAGAAGCGACCGTTAAACATCGTTTTAGACTCATATAAGATGAATCCAAAGCATAGAATGAAGGAACATCTTAGACACATGTCTAATATGCTTGCTGAACTCAAGGAGGCAGGAGAAATCCTGACCGAGGAACAGAAAGTCCAATGTGTGATCCGTTCTTTTCCTGACTCTTGGAGCATCATGAAAATACACCTTACCCATGCCACTCAACTCGATAACCTTGAGAAAGTGCGAGTTCACCTCGAACTGGAAGAGGATCGCATCAAGGCTGAAAAGCCGAGAACGGAAATGCATCTAGCAGCCTCGCATCCAGCTGAGCAAAAGGGTAAGTGCAAGAGGAAAGGCAAGAACCTTCAAGTTAAGGCTGAAAAGTCTCTGGTTCCAAAACCTCAGAAGAGGTTCAAACGCAAGCAATTCGGTGGCAAGAAAAAGCAAGCAAAACAACCATGTAAAGAGGAAACTCGAACGTGCTTTAGGTGTGGCGTGAAAGGACACATTGCTGTTGCTTATACGAGTCCTCCCAAGGTACGTGCTGAAGAATAATGATAACCTCATAAGTTCTTCGTGGATTCTTCTTACTCGAGAGTAATTCAATTTACCATTTTTGAATTACAGACCCGAGAAGCAGAACTAGCACAGACCTAAGAAGGATGCCCCGGAAACATAAAGATTAAATGAAACAGTTTATCTTTATCTGCTTTTGAACCTTTCTTTACTTTCAATTTCAGATACTTGATAATAATGTTCCTTGAAAAACAGGAACCATTACATTAATTTCCAAGCATTTGACAAATGCTTGGATCAAGTATTAAATTACCTATCTCCATGGAGCTTTTCGATCATATTTTTATTGGTCGATGCATTGCTTATAATTATTTCTTAAATCATTATTGGTACTCCATTAAATAGTCAGTAATGATAAACATGATTCATCATCGATTAGACTTAAATTGGATTAAATTTGGAAACAAAACGATTTTACCTTAGGGTTAAGACCTTAGTAAATGGCGCTCAATAAGCGCAAGTGAACCTCGAAAGACGGGACACGTCGTTTCAAAAGTACTGATTTAGTAGATGAAGCGTATTTGATGAATAAATGCTGAAATTTCGTTTGCGTCCCCTCGGGAATGACTTATTGATAACATTTACAACGGTAAGCAGTATGCTTCATAAGCTACCCCAACCTTGTAAACGTATAAACTGACGCACTAGGTGAAAACCTAAATTGCTCAGTTCGGAGATGGGATAAAGTTTCTGAAATAAGTTTGCAAACGATGAAGGATTAAGTCGGTTAAACGATATTCCTTCCATAAGCCTTGAACAAAAGTCGGGCTAGGCGTTTATTTTACATCACACGCTTCAAATAACAAAGCTTGGAAGACATAATGTTAGAGTCGATCTATCATACGATTCCTATTGATGAAAGAAATATGACTCACGTTTATGTAAGACTTTATTCCAATCAAATCGGTATATACATCGCCATAAAAGCTATAGAATGATAGTGAGTTAAGTCACATCATCATGCGACATTTTAATGACGCATTAAACATGTATATGGAACAAGCGTACGATAACTATTCCTACAAAATACATGTTTATAGCTTTTGGGAATGGCATCGTGGTCGAACATGAAACATTACAAGACTTGAGAACGGTTTTCAATGTTTGATAAAGTTTTAAACAGATGATGTCTTGATCAAATTGGAGCAATATTTGACTGATATTCAGGTCCCACTTGCTTCGAGTGGGAGAGATTTGAACCGGCAACTCAAGTGAAATGGTAAATGAAAATGGAAACATTTTCATAGTAAATCCAGTGGGAGGATGGATTAACCCTCTACCATACAAAATTCACTGTTTCCGTAAGCACGAATCAAGTTGAACCTGATAATCATGACGCTGAACCGCTGGATGAAAGTCCAATGAATCCACAACTTTCATTACTACCCATTGTTTCCAGTGGGAGTGATCTGACCAGACTTGGTTCCAGGTCCTAGTGATCAAGGAATTTAATCTCGGAAGTGAAATCTCGAGACCAAGAGGTTATTTAAAGGAAAGTTAAAAGTCAATGTTCAAGCACTGCTCTTAATCCCAATGGGAGTGATGCTCCGAACGGAAGCATTATTCCGAGTGGGAAGAATGTTCAGACTAAAGATGGGATAAACGAGCCTGGATGAAAATTAGAGGTATCGGGTTTCTCCTGAGAAGTATCCCATCAATAAGGGTGATAACCTCGCTCTTACATCTGTTAAAAGCATTGAAAGGATCTCAAGAGGATAAATGGAGGAAAATAATAGAATGAAAGAGATAGCATAAATGAAAAGTCATTATAGTCTTTGTTGATTTACCTGATAACCACAGGAGCATAAGGATGAGATGAGTCCTGAAAAATGAGACTCATTACTGATGGAAAATTCGGATCATCCAAAATCCGACCTGTTGCGAAAGGATGAACCCAAATCCACAGAATGGACTTTGATGAAACAAACTCAATGACTGTGCGTAAAACCACGGTTAGGGCCATTTATGGTCCTGGACGCAGGTCTCGATACCGAGCTGCACCTAATGAGTTTTAAGTCTGCATTCCTTCACGGCAACCTGAAGGAATAGATCTATGTGGAGCAACCAGAGAGTTTCATTACTCCTGGTAACAAACGTAAAATTTGCAAACTCCAATGATCTGTTCATGGTCTTAAGCAATCGTCTTGGCAATGGTACCGCAGATTCCACGAGAAAATCGTAGGAAACGGATACGTGAATCTTCACGAGGACCCGTGTGTGTACTATAAGACCTCAAGGTCTAAGTATGTGTTCTTAACCCCGTACATGAATGACATATTCATTGCAACAAGCGATGCGAGTTTTATGAATGAGTCAAAGTCCTGACGGGCATCTGCATATGAGATGAAAGACATGGGAGAGGCCACATATATATCTTAGGCATTAAGTTGCTACAGATAGTGCTACCCGGAAATTATGTCTATCTCAAGAAACCTACATCGACAAATTGTTGAAAAGGTTCAGAATGCAAGATGCCAAACCCGTGGATACGCTGGTTGTGTTTGGGTGCGCACTGTGAAAATGTGACGGCCCCAAGAACCTGGCAGAGCTTAAACAGACGAAGGGTGCATAGTACTTGGGCATGAATGGAAGACTCATGTACTCCATACAATGCACCCGTCCAAACATCTATTACGCTATGGGCCTGGTAGCACGAATCCAATCAGATCCTGGCTATCAACATTTAAAAGACTGTATAAAATGAATTATTTCGTTATCCGAAAGGTAGTGCCGACTACGCTCTGTGCTATGAGGGCAGGAAGTTTAGAATTGACCGATTACAGTGACGCCGTACACGGTGGCAATCCGGATGGTCGTATGTCCACCATAGGAGGAGTATTACTCCTTGCTAATGCCACCATAACATGGACGAGCAAAATAGCAAACCTTATTGTCGCGCTGTCTGTGATGTAATCGAAATTCGTAGCTCTCTCTTTAAAACGCACAAGGACCGGTCAGGCTAAAAAAAAGGGTTTCTTACTGCACTGCTTGATGTCAAAGACTGGAGTAAATCCATCATGGTATACTCTAACGGTCAAGCGACAGTTGAGAATCCAAGTACCAAAGTAGAACTAAACACATTGATGTGAAATACTTTTATGCTAAATCTATGGTAGAAGACAATATTATCACTATGGAATACTTTTCCACTGAAAACATGGTTGAGGACCTATTAACCAAACCACTACGCAGGGAAATATTCGAAAAGCATGTAAAACTGCTTGGATTGCGTAGGGTTTAACCATGGCATAATATCTGTGATAGCATTTTGATAATTAAAGGTTACATTTTAATAACGAGAGAATTTTAATCAAGTTTATGATTTATCGACGTCATAATGTTGAATACATCAGATTTACGGTCTATAAACTAAGTCGTAGGAGGACGCAATCCTCTGCCAAAACAATGTCGAATGTGGGCTATACCTCATCACAAAGGTACGGTCTTCTTGCGGTGGAATGAGGCTTCTACCAAGCAAGACTGGCTAAGAATCAGGGGGATAAACCTGACTACGCAAAACGATTATCTAGTTTTGAAGAAATTCGACAAGATCATCGATTTGAACATCGCCGTTGTTGGGTTATAAATAAACCCGACTATGTATGTACGTTCTTGGTCTATGGTGATTTCCTATAGGTGACAGGTCGAGTACGCTTTCAGGGCGAGGAGAAGAAGTCGACGACCATTCTTGTTTATTCCAACCATTTGGAGATAAAAAGGTCGACTACCAATCATGAAGAAGTCGACTTCAAAAGAATGACTGGTCGACTATTGAGACTTAGAGAATCTTCCAGAGGACAGGTGGCGACCTATTTCCCACCGTCTCCAAGGGAAAACCTTCCCTCGAAGTAAAGACAGGTGGCAACCTGCTTCCCACCGTCTCCAAGGGAAAACCTTCTCTCAAAGTAAAGGTGGTGACTTGCTTCCCACCGTCTCCAAGGGAAAACCTCCCCCCGAAGTAAAAGTGAGGTGGCGACCTGCTTGTCACCTGCTTCAGCCGCCTTAGGAAAGACTTCCCTCCTAAGTAAAAGTGAGGTGGCGACCTGCTTGTCACCAGCTGACTGACAACCGCTTCTATCAGCCAATCACAAAGGGCTGATTGCCGCCCCTAGGCAACCAATCAGAGGCCAGTAGCCGCCTCTACAAAGTCGGTAAACTTCCCCTATAAATAGGGACTATTTATATTTACTTCACAGCATTCAATCTGCTCTGAATACTTATATTACACTCTCAAATACATTACTAACTTAAGCTTCGGAGTGGAATCAGGGGCCATCCCCACCCCCTTTTTAGGTGCTCGACCTTAAAAGTCTCCCGGAGGAAACCAAGTCCTCGAGAGAGCTACGTCCAAGGCGAAGCCTAGAAGTTCATCCCGTGAAGTTTGAGGCCACGTCATTTTGATCCCAACATTTGGCGTCGTCTGTGGGAACAGATAAAAAAGTCATGGCTGCCGAAAAGAGCAGGATTTCCAACACTCCGGTGGAAGAAAGGAGCAGTCTACCAGTGGATCCTACCACATCGAGGCCGATCCCCCAAGAGGATCCCCCAATACCCCAATCTAACGGTGTTGGCGGCGATGAAACCCTCAACCATTCCAAATCTCTGCCAATTTTGGAAGATGCGAGAACAGCTCCCCAGGCTGTTCCTCAGGAGGTAATAGCTGCCTTTATTACTTTTTGGAATAAAACCCAAGCAGGGGCTGTTCCAGAGGAAAGAGAGCCTACCCGAGATGCCTCACAAAAGGAAGAAGTAGCTTCCAGTGTGAAAATCCAGGAGAAGAATCCCCTGGAGAAAGAAACCCCTAAAGCCCCCGAGGACGAAATGGTGAGCAAGGAGCCTGTCCTGTTCACAATAGGGCAGGTCGAAGAACTGTTGGAGAAGAAGAGGCGAGGTGCGAACGATTTTCTCATCATTCTTGATCATACTTCTCACCCCTTCACCAAAAGGCTATTCAATACTCGAGTTCCTCCGCAAGTCTTCGCGAGGAGCATCGACGATTATACCGGAGAAGGCAACCCAGTTCGCCACATCAACGCCCACAACTCCTCCCTCTTGGGAAGAGGGGCAACGCCTGATCATTATGCAGCACTTTTCCCAACCACGCTGAAGGAAGAGGCGTCTACTTGGTTTTATGGTCTCCCCGACAACTCTATAGACTCGTGGGATGAGCTGAAAACCAAATTCATTGAAGGACACATAGGTCAGAGGCAGCGCCTCAAGAGCATGAACTTCTCGACAAGATCGAGCAAGGCCCAGGTGATACCTTGGCCAACTACTACACAAGGTTTCACAAGATACTCCAACAGCTGAACGAGGACGCCTCGGATGGCGAGCTGATCCGGACCTTCTGGATGGGTCTTAGAGTGCAGAGCCAAGCTCTGAAAGACAGCATGGTGATGAAGCCCGTGCAAAGGATTGACGCCCTCGCCGTCAAAGTAAAGAAATTCATCGACCTAGAAAGGTCGCATGAAGGGTTGCCCGAAGAAGTCAAGAAAAAACTGGTGCCCGCCAAGATCGAGGAGGGCTCCGCTTTCCAACCGCCCAGGAGGGAAGAAAGACGTGAGCGAGACATCCGCCCGGGAAATCGACAAGGAATAAGGAGGGATCCTAATCCCTATCCAGGCAAGTTTACTCCACTCACACACAACATATCAGTAGTATTGCAAGAAATGGAGAAACTTAGGCTGGACGATCCTCCTCAAGTAAAAAAAGGCCCGATGGGATCCCAGACGAACAACTATTGCCGTTACCATCGAGTACAAGGGCACGACACCGATGATTGTGTGGCCCTAAGACACGACATCGAGACATTGATCAAGAGGGGGAAGTTGTCGAAATTCATCGACAAACCGTTCAAACCCCAGCAAAAACGAAGTCGAAGTCCTCGGGGAAATTCTCGATCTCCCCCTCACAACAACCTCGCCCCAATACAAAGGGGGACAATCAATGTCATCGCGGGAGGCTTCGCCTCAGAAGGAGAGACCAGCACCGCCCGCGAAGTATATGCCGCCCAGATAGCTCATGATGGAAAAGGAAAAGCGCCTGCAAAGACTGAGGCAGTAACTATCAGTTTCACTACGGACGACCTCATGATGGTGACTCAACCACATGAGGACGCCCTTGTCATCATCGCCACTATTGCAAAGTACTAAGTAAAGAGGATCCTCATCGACAGTGGAAGCTCGGCAGATATACTTTTCTTCGAGGCCTTTCAGAATTTGGGTCTGACCCAAAGGGACCTCATGAAAGTCGACTTCCCCCTCATAGGATTTGCAGGAAGGACCACCTATCCAATGGGAGCAATCAAACTCCCGATAGTTCTGGGAAAAGAGAAGACGACTCTAACAATAGATGTATTCTTCGTAGTCGTCGACGCCGCTTCCTCCTATAACGCCATCATTGGAAGGACGACGCTCAATCCTCACCGAATAATCCCATCGACTGCTCATCAAGTAATGAGGTTCCCGACGCTACAGGGAATTGGGGAAGTGAGAGGCGACCAAACAGCATCCCGACGATGCTACGTTAGTTCAATGCGACGTCGAAATCAGAGAGAAGTCATAGAGACAACACCTCCTTAAAGAAATAATATTGTTTATTATGATAAGGCTAATGTTCGTTTTATGGTGTTCCTCTTTTTTGTCAAAACTCAGGAAGGATGAATGAATATAGGCCTTTCAAAGGCTCTTCTTTTCCTCAAGATATCTGAGTTCTCTCTTTTAAGGCGACCGACATTTAATATCGACCATCAATAATCTGATATCCACTAAATCACTCAGATGGATCGAGCTCCTTGAGGTGCAGAAGAACCCAATAGTCGATCATCAAAAACATATGATATCTACAATATCACTCAGATGGATCGAGCTCCTTGAGGTGCAGAAGAACCCAAGAGTCGATCATCAAAAACATCTGATATCTACAATATCACTCAGATGGATCGAGCTCCTTGAGGTGCAGAAGAACCCAAGAGTCGATCATCAAAAACATCTGATATCTACAATATCACTCAGATGGATCGAGCTCCTTGAGGTGTAGAAGAACCCAAGAGTCGATCATCAAAAACATCTGATATCTACAATATCACTCAGATGGATCGAGCTCCTTGAGGTGCAGAAGAACCCAAGAGTCGATCATCAAAAACATCTGATATCTACAATATCACTCAGATGGATCGAGCTCCTTGAGGTGCAGAAGAACCCAAGAGTCGATCATCAAAAACATCTGATATCTACAATATCACTCAGATGGATCGAGCTCTTTGAGGTGCAGAAGAACCCAAGAGTCGATCATCAAAAACATCTGATATCTACAATATCACTCAGATGGATCGAGCTCCTTGAGGTGCAGAAGAACCCAAGAGTCGATCATCAAAAACATCTGATATCTACAATATCACTCAGATGGATCGAGCTTCTTGAGGTGCAGATGAACCCAAGAGTCGATCATCAAAAACATCTGATATCTACAATATCACTCAGATGGATCGAGCTCCTTGAGGTGCAGAAGAACCCAAGAGTCGATCATCAAAAACATCTGATATCTACAATATCACTTAGATGGATCAAGCTCCTTGCGGTGCAGAAGAACCCGAGAGTCGATCATTAAAAACATCTGATATCTACAATATCACTCAGATAGATCGACTACTTGCGGTATGAAAGAACTCAAGAGTCGACCATTCAAACATCTGATATCTACAATATCACTCAGATAGATCGACTACTTGCAATACGAAAGAGCCCAAGAGTCGTTCATTAAAATATTTGATATCTACTAAATCACTCATATAGATCGACTACTTGAGGTTTTGAAAGTCGATCATCCCGCCTCGAAGTTCGGTGTCGACCATTCAAAATCCGATATCCACTTAATCACTCGGACAAATCTACAACTCGAGAGAAAGGTTAGATATTTGGGAATTACCCTTAAAATCATTCGATTATATGGGGACCTAATGATTGTTCTAAAGTCAAGTATGTTTTCTATTAAGTCCGTTGAAAGATCTATGAAAACGGTGAAAAGCCCAAGAGAGGGCGAGCATATGTAAGATTGCTAAAAATTATCCTTCATTAATAAACAGGAGTTTACAAAATATCGAGAAGGAATTTAAAAGCGTGTATGCTAAAATCTATCTATCAGCCCTAGCTTTGGCTTTAGCTTCCTCCTGCAGATATTCTCGAAGAACTGCCACTCTCAATAGGTCCAGGTCGGGGTCCAAGGCCCTAAGGTCGGCCACCAATGAAGCAAAAAATGAGAGAAGCATCTGCCCGCTCGCCATGGCGGTGTCCGTTTGAAAGGCCAGGTTGGCCTTGTAAGCGGCAACAGCATTCCGCTCAGGCTCCTCGAGGTCTTCCACCCTCTTCTTCAGCTCGATGTTCTTTTCGCGCTGAGAATCCAGTTGGGCATGGAAATTTTTTGAGAAGGCATCAGGATATGCCTTGCCAAGCACGGCCGCCAAAACTCCACTAGCTCTCAGAGCCTCCTTGCAGGTATCGAGCTCCCCAGATATGGTGCCCAAGACCCTCTGAAGGCTGGAAACCTCCCCTTCAAGGCGAGCCACGTTTTCCTGAAGGCCCTGCACTTCTCTGGCCTCCGACTCCAGGGAAGCAAGCTGCCCCTTTGCGAGAGATAACTCCTCGCCAAGGTCGATGAGCAATTGACCCACCTGCAAGAAATCGCGGTTGGCCTGGAAAGGAAAAAGTCGTCAACATAAGGTACAAATAATATGTATCGACGAATAAGAATATGGTTCTACCTTGGACTGTCGATGCAGGAACATTCGAGTGGCGTCCTCCACTCGATCTGTAGGGAGGCGAGGACGATCCCGGGGAGGAACAGAGGCGTTCAGCAAGTGAAGGGCCACCTCCTTGTTGGCGATGGAATGGCCCTCCTTCAGCTTGTACTCTCCCAGAGTGGCGAGAGGGTCCCAATCGACATCTCGTGGCGGAGAGTCGGGGGCAGAATGAAGCATCCTTCAAGCAAAGGGAGGACCCTCATATCCGAAGCCTGTCTTGGCTTGAGAAGAAGAAGCCTCAGCAATACCCTTGCCCTTAGGGTCGACTTCTGCGAGGAAAATACGTTAATAAAAATGAACTACCAAGAACTGAGTAAGGAATCTATCAAGGCAAAAGTCTGTACCAGTGGGGGGCAAGGGACTAGGGGCGGCGGATTGACCCCAGAAGCAACCTCCTGAAATGAGGAGACTGGAGTGGCGGTGGTGATCTCCACTTTCTTCGAAGGAGTGGCGCCTGCCCTCTCAGCGGGTCTCTTGGTCTTCTTCTTCGAGGACTTTGGCTGTTCTTCTACGGCCGGTTGGGTGGCTTCTTCCTGTTCAGAAGAGTCAACCACCATGTCAGGCGAAGACCTCTCCAAAGTAGGTTGGGCGTCCTCCATGGACAGAGGTTCTGAAGTGGCTCTAGTTCCACTTCCACTTCCTGCTGCCTCGCCAGCAAGGGACACTCCAGTCGCCGCCTGCTTATCAAAAAGCCTTGTAAATAGACCTACATAAAGCAAAAGAAAGGATTAAGGAAACGACTAAAGATAGAAAGAAAAAAGGATTACCCAGTTTATAGGAGGATCCTCGAGGCGGAGACGAATGGAAGCATTGATAAGGGCCTGTTCCGAGGTATCAGATATCGACTTCCAAGGAAGAAAATCGGGAGAAAATATGGTGGCATGAATCTTATAGACCGTGTCGACTTCTTCCAGAGTTAATCCTTGAAGAGTTGGAGCACGATCCGTACCCAAAGGAGGAAGCAGAGGCCACGGGACGCTTACTCGACAGAAGAAATAATGATTCTTCCAGTTGGCGTTTTTCGATTTAATGTTGCAAACCAACCGTGGGGCAGACTCCCAATCAAGATCACTGCCAGTAGGCCAACGACTCCTAAAATTGTAGGTGCCATGAGGCGTACGTTGTAGTTGGTAGAAGCTGCGGAAAACCCTCAGAGAATACTTCCACTCATAGGTGGAACATAAACAACGAAAATCCACCCAATAACGGAGGGCATTCTCAGTAAATTGGCAAGGATGGATGCGATAATGCTCGCAGAGTTCCATCAAGTCGCCACAAAAAGGGAATCTCAGTCCCGCCTCGAGATGACCCACGAAGACCGCCACTTCTCCCTCTTGGGGAAAATATTTTGGTCCCGGGGGACCAGGGTATCGAGGATTCATCATCGCTCAGATTACCCAAAGCCACGGCCTTCATGAAGCCACGACTGGTCAATTTACTAACCTTAGGAGAAGGAGGGGAGGGAACGAAATCTTCAAGATTACCTTCAGGAATGGGGAGAGCCATCGGAGTTCTAGAGAGAGAATGAATGAACGAAGCTTCTCGCTGAGGATCAGAGGGACCTGCGGTGGCAATTCCGATCAAAATCCTCTCTTCAGGCGTACAAGGACGAGGAGAATTAGGGTTTATAAAGAATGCACTGTATTGATTCGCCAGGATTGGAGAGAAGACAAAGGTGAAAAGTGAAAGTAAGAAGGGGGGGTATTTATAGAAGAATTCCCTCGCTGGGATAACTTCCTTGCGAAGCCTTATCAAGGTCAGCCATTCACTGGTTCTTCATCTGACAACATGACCGTTAGCCTACACCTGTAGAGCCATTGAGAGGGTGACTCCCCAGCTTCCCTAGGAAATCTCTGCATGCCGAAACCATCTCTTCTCCCAACGGTTAGAAATCCTAATCCCGAGGGAGGGCCTCTTCAACTTCTGGAAAGTCTGGAAAATCCACAAGTCCTGAGAATTAGATTATCTCGCCGAAAAGTGGGGCTTTACTCGACTCAAGCCTTCACCTTAAGTAAATGAAGCTGACGACTCGAGTCTCGGGGGCAAGTGTTGGGTTATAAATAATCCCGACTATGTATGTACGTTCTTGGTCTATGGTGATTTCCTATAGGTGACAGGTCGAGTACGCTTTCAGGGCGAGGAGAAGAAGTCGACGACATTTCTTGTATATTCCAACCATTTGGAGATAAAAAGGTCGACTACCAATTATGAAGAAGTCGACTTTAAAAGAATGACTGGTCGACTATGGAGACTTAGAGAATCTTCCAGAGGACAGGTGGCGACCTGTTTCCCACCGTCTCCAAGGGAAAACCTTCCCTCGAAGTAAAGACAGGTGGCGACCTACTTCCCGCCGTCTCTAAGGGAAAACCTTCCCTCAAAGTAAAGACAGGTGGCGACTTGCTTCCCACCGTCTCCAAGGGAAAACCTCCTCCCGAAGTAAAAGTGAGGTGGCGACCTGCTTGTCACCTGCTTCAGCCGCCTTAGGAAAGACTTCCCTCCTAAGTAAAAGTGAGGTGGCGACCTGCTTGTCACCAGCTGACTGACAACCGCTTCTATCAGCCAATCACAAAGGGCTGATTGCCGCCCCTAGGCAACCAATCAGAGGCCAGTAGCCGCCTCTACAAAGTCGGTAAACTTCCCCTATAAATAGGGACTATTTCTATTTACTTCACAACATTCAATCTGCTCTGAATACTTATATTACACTCTCAAATACATTACTAACTTAAGCTTCGCAGTGGAATCAGGGGCCATCCCCACCCCTTTTTTAGGTGCTCGACCTTAAAAGTCTCCCGGAGGAAACCAAGTCCTCGAGAGAGCTACGTCCAAGGCAAAGCCTAGAAGTTCATCCCGTGAAGTTTGAGGCCACGTCATTTTGATCCCAACAGCCGTGATGAACTTAGTTCGTCATTAATCCGCATTCTGGGCCAGATGAAAGTCTGTGATAGCATGATTGACATATCCCTTATCCTGTCAACCTAAAAAGTTCAGGTATGCTATCGGCGCGTGCTTCTTACTATGCGTGCCACGTTCAACCACGAGGTCACAGCTCGGTTGTGCTAGATAAAAATCCTTGAGATTCTTATAGGCGCAAACTTCTTCACCACGAGCGTGTGATTGATCCCGGGAGCCTTATGAAGAGGCCCCCGAAGTATCCTTACGAACTCAGAAGTCATATCTAAGGTCAGGCTCAATGCTCGTTACCCGGCGTACGAGCGTAGTGCTGAACAAAAAGGCCCAGTGACCACGTCTTTGGAAACCGATTGGGTCTAACTAAGGATATGAGCGATAGGGATGGTCAAGCTCACCTATAATTCACAGACTCTTGTATTCACTAGGTGGCCACCAACCAGATATTAGTTGAAGGTTGTGAATACTTGTACGGATGCCTTGGAGAAGTGTTCCTATGTGAAATCTAGGCAAAATGAGAATTATTAGTTGACCTAGGATACAGCGCGACACTTCATATGTGAAATATAACAGGTTGATTGAAGAAAGGGAATCAACGTTCTACGGGCGCTACAATACTCCTAACAGATGAGTAGCACGATGCCCGTCGTGTTCGCCGGTCGCACGGCAGACCTCGTATGAACTACTCGGAAGCAAGGACAAGATTGAAAGAGTGAAATGTTGATGCCGATTCGGGAAACGATACACTAACAGGCACCCTCCCATTCCGACGAGTGGGAGCTGTTAGCATATGGTGATGGGCGCCGTAATTAGTAACCCATTAATATGTATGGTTTACCTAATGAACTTGGGTAAATGTTACATTAGGGTAATTGGGCTAAACCCAAATCTCAATTGACATGGGAGGCCCAAATTTGGGCCTCCCCCAATACATAGGCCGGCCGAAACTAATAGGAGGGTAAGGTGGACTTTTGTCCACCTTACTCCTCCTATAAATAAGAGGTGTTAGGGGTTTCATTAAGGTTAATCACAGTTCTATCATTAGAGTGTTTTAGAGAGAAAACCTCCTCCTCACACCTAGTATATTCGGCCGAACCATATAATAGCCTAGGGTGTGCCAATTTGCCTTCGAGCAAATCACTACAGAGATCTGTCCCTGCCTACGTGTTGATCAGAGGCTTTGTTGTGGAGACTATACCACGTAGGGCTTCTCTAACAATAACCTCTACGGGTGCCGATCGGAAAGCCGCGAACTCCCCCAGCAAGATCTTGGGTTTACGGACTGTGCTAAAGGAATGTGTGATTCTTCCGCTGCGTAATTACGATTACTAGCATGTACCTTGTTTAGTGTCCGTAGTGATTACTCCCCGTAATCTTACAGAAATCTCCCAGAAGACTCATTGGAGGCGACCAAAATCCAAAGAATGGCAGGACGATTTGTAATTTTAGATGGATACCTCTACAAAAGGGGATACTCCACCCTTACCTCCGATGCATAGCCGCCCTCAAACGGTAATGATAATAGAAGACCTGCATAAATGCGACGTTGGATGCCATGAGGGAGCTAGAAATCTGGTACTCAAAACTCAGCGGCAGGGATTATACTGGCCAACTATGCATAAAGAGGCGATAACACTTGTACAAGCCTGTCCTGTTTGCCAAATTTACGCTCCTAGAATCATGAGGCCACCAGCGGATCTGACGCCAATGATGAACGCCTGGCCTTTCGCACGGTGGGGAATCGATCTCATCGGCCCCTTGCCTAAATCCACAGGTCAACGAACACACATTATGTTCACGTATTCTTATTTGAAATTTAACGAACCAATTACCACTACTAATTAGATCTATTTTGAATCTGTCACAACTAGGAATGGATTACTTCAAAAATTCCAAAATAAAATTGTTTGGATTCACCTGATCAATCTTTGCATCGTATTGGTCTTTATGCTAATAAAATATTAGAATAATTTTATATTGTTTATTATCGTGAATATACATATATCTATTATCTATTATCTATTACATAACTAAAAATCTCAATATTTAAAATTGTCCTCACATGAATTAGTTCCCGCCAAAATTATAACCAAATATGGTGCCTTAGAACTTGAAGAGACACCACACATAACCACCACCGAACGGATATAAACACCCAAGAGACACCACCATGCAGCCACCACCAAAAAGATATATAAGATATGCTAATAATTACCAACTGTTTCGTCTAACTGCATGCAAGTCATGAATTACCGCTTCTCTCCCTTCTTGGTTTCCAAATGGAAGTTCTTTCGCATAATCACACTATATTCCTATTTGCGCACAGTTATTGGTTGAAGTTTTGTTAGTGCACTTCTGCTCTGATGACCAACGTACAACTTTATCATCGATTCTTCTCTAACGAGCGGTTCCAAGCATGCATATTCATGTACAAACAACGATATCTTCCTTAAGGTATATGTTGGTCATTCGTTTATTCTAAGACGTACAATATCTCCCTTACTATGTAGTTTATTCTTTCAGGTTTCTTGATTTGTGTTTTCATTTATTTCATCAGTCCATCAAATCTCTGGGTTGTAATTTTCTCTAGATTTCTTTTGCAGGTATGCTTCAAAGAGAATATACTATGTTTGACGACACAATGTTGCTCGTTATTATGTGTGCTCTCTTCGCTTAACCCTAAATCCCTAGGTTGTACTTGTTTCTGTGTACACCAATGGAAACTCTATCAAAGTTGTCTCAGTTAGGTACTATCCATAAGAAATTGTAGAGCTTATCAGATAAATTGAGAAAATCATGCAGGTATGGCCTAGAGGCGAGTTGTACAACTTAAATGACAGAAAAATAAAGGAATAGATTCATATTCACAAGTTCAAGTTTCTGAAATGCACTCCAACATCTGATATTCTTTTTCTTTGCAACCATTAATACTCCATAAGAGCCACCATGAAGAAAATGGAAACTCGTTAGAAGCTTTTCTTGGGTCGTGCCTAGCCACCCAATATTTTTTTCACTCTTTAGACTTCACGTTACCAAACAATGGAATTGGTACAAGTTTGATCTTTCTGGTCTAAATTTATGTCTTACACTTCTATTTATCACACCATCAATGAGACACCGCGGAGAAGGCCAGACTATCTGTCTATATATCATGCAACACTCGTGTGCAGGGGCCAAGGTCGGAACTTGCGGCTTCTCCGACCATGAATTTATTTTCACCGTGACCGAAAAATGGTTGTTACAATTAAAAGTGCTTCTGAAGATGTTACTCTTATAATAGAAATTTAGTCATCATCATATTCTGTAAAGTTAGTAGTAATTGGTGAGTGAGACGATATTAAACTGGCGCATCTGGCCATATGTAGATGTAGTATAGGTTTTTGAAATTTTAATTCTATTATCAATTAAAGAATACTTGATTTAGTAATTTCGGATGGTTGTGTTGCAATTTACGACTTTTCCAAACTCTTTTCTCTATCTAATTTTACCCCTCCTTTCTTTTCTTAATTTTCACAATGAACAGAAAAATAATTCATAGTTTTATTATTAAAAATCATCACACCAATTTAAAATATTATTTCAATAGAAAAAAAAAAACCAAAAATAAAAAGCTATATTATTTCGAAGAAAATCCAAACACTTGGATTTTACTTTCTAAATAAAAATATATATTATATAAATAGTTTTATAAAATTTCTTTTGGATTTTTTTCACAAGTTCTATTAATATGTTTATCTATTTTTTCAAACATAAAACTAAGATGCCAGTTATAAATTTATGGATGAAATGCACTTCGTAGTATACTCATATAATTCATGATTTAACTATAATCATTTGAAAAAATATTTTTTTTATTCAGGATTTATTCATTACGGATTCAAATGCTAACATATTAATCTTTACAAATTAAATGTTAAAGATTTGAAAGTTAGGGTTTTGAGCTATACATTTAGAATTTAGACTTAATAAGGTGTCCTTTGCAGAGTTCAGAAATAAAATTTCAATTTCGAAGTTACATTCTAAGTTAAAGAAATTTATTTGGCCAGTCTAATTATTTTTGTCATTTCCTTCAATGTTAATTTTTTTTTTAAATAACATATCCTAAATTAATTACAATTTCAATTTAAAAATAATAGATGCAGTTATAAAAAGGATACAAAACAAATGTAAGAATAAAAAAACCATGGAGGTTCCTTTAGTTTTTTATATTTATATTTATTAAGTTTGTTTCATTATTAAAATTATAAAAGAATATATCTATTTTACATAATGTGAGAATTTGTGACGCGCGTGCAACGTACGCGTCTAAAATTCTAGTAACTAATAAAAACATGGAGAAATTGTCTCTTAGGTGCCCAAAAATTCTTATTACTTTTTTTTTTTTATAAAAAAAAGGAATGGGCTAGTAGTGGCAATTACTTTACTTATGGTAAGTTATGTATACTTTTATTTTAATAATTTTATACACTTCCAGAAAAAATGCTTTTAGCGACGGGAAAATCCTCGCTAAAATCCTAAATCTCGTCGCTAAAACTTTTAGCGGCGGGATTTTTCCTAGTTAACCTGTCGCTGAAAGTCCCGCCGCTAATACTTTAGCGACGGTATAATAAATCCGTCGCTATTGTACTAATGACGGAAATACCCGTCGCTAAAAAGTTTAGCGATAGGCATTTCGAGGTGATTTATAGCGACGGAAAAACCCATCGCTAAAGTTCTCAAACTTAGCAAGAGGTACTTCCTGTCACTATTTTATAAAACTAAACATTTTTTCTTTTGCCAAATAGAACCTGTCATTTGTTAAAAAAAACTCATTAAAATTTGGTAGAAAACGTCATCTTTATATTACTTCATCCAGGATTTGCCCAACTTGAACTGAATTGATATGACATGTCACTCTCGTATCATCTCCAATATATACACATTTCAAATTTCCAGCTCCCATGCCACAAGATATAAACCACATAAATCCTATAAAGTTCAGTTTGTAAGAAACTGAGAACATATTAGAGAACTTAAAGCGACCTTGTCCTCTGGCGGTTCTTGAGTACTGATGGATATACGCCCAATTTGAACCCGTTGACTTCCGAACCGTTGTATTTTTATCGTCCCATTTATGATTGCGAATCGAAACTTCAACCCGGACACTTCGCGAAAACATCGACGGCTCGGACGGGGCCGAAGCGCCCGTCCGACAGAGGCGAACTCACCTAGGTGAGGTTGGGTGGCCACACCCGACCTCCCCTAGGGGAGATCGGGTCAGCCGACCCGATCTCCCCTAGGGGAGATCGGGTTGGCCAACCCGATCTCTCCTAGGAGAGATCGGGTTGGCCAACCCGATCTCTCCTAGGAGAGATCGGGTCAGCCAACCCGATCTCTCCTAGGAGAGATCGGGTTGGCCAACCCGACCTCCCCTAGGGGAGATCGGGTCGGCCAACCCGATCCCTCCTAGGAGGGATGGGGTTGGCCAACCCCACCCTCCCTAGGAGGGGTTGGGTGTCCTCACCCAACCCCTACCCTTGGGGGTCGGATTTCTCCCCCCCCCCAAGGGTCCCGGCACCCCTTTCAGACGCCCATGCTCGGTCCACTCTGCCTGCCTCATCCGAATCCTAAAGTCTTAATTATACGCTTAAAGGTTAATTAATTGTATTTAGGGGCTAACGATGTCATTAAGCCACCTTAATGACACCGTTGCCTATAAATACCCCATCTTCACAACTCATTTGAACATCTTGGCCATTTGAACAATTTAGCTCTGACATCTCTCTAGCTTTATCTCTCTAAAACCGTACTGACTTAGGCATCGGAGAGGGTTCATCAGGCACCACCCCCCCCCTCTGTGCCTGGTATTGCCCCTCTTGCAGGGTGGCAAGGAGAAGAGAACCAAGGAAGCAGAAGAGCATAGAGCAGTAGGACAAGCCCCAGGGGTAAGAAGTACAAGCCTCAGGAGGTCAAAAGGAGAGAAGGAAAGGAGGTCAGAAGGAGAGAAGGAAAGGAGGTCAGAAGGAGAGAAGAGAAGGGCATGGATCAGAACGACTACCCCAAGGGAGTATAAGGGCATGGATCAGAACGACTAGTCCTAGGAGAACTGAACCCGACATTTCATTAGTGGGAGATAAATTCTAGATTGACGACCCGTTGACCTAGACTTTATAACCTAACAAGTACTATGTGAAAATCAGGAACACGTAATAAGCAAATATCACATCTAAACCATCAACCTAGTTTTTTTTTCTTGTAAATTGGAGTGTCATCTGCCATCTCAGTGTCATTCCCACAACACTCGGCAGCTAGGTGACCAACTTGGCCACACTATAAGCATTTTTCTTTCTGTCCAGGAAAAGTTACCTACCGGAACAGGCCATCTCCGTTGGATTCCGACCAATTTGGCTTGTAGGAAAACTCGTTTTTTCTTGTAGTGGCATGAATGATTAATCATCTCTACAATTATTAGTGATGTGCAATTTTGACTTTGAAAATTGTAATATTTTTTTTTCTCGATTTAGCATTTTAAAATCTTACAGTTGCCTCCAATTATTTTACATAAATTTTTTACGACTAGTTTAATTCTTGTCCCCTGAACAAATTTCCTGGATTAGTCCCTAACCAAGTAATAATATGTCAATTAATTGATGTAGAATATAAAAAATATTATTCTATCCAATATTCGAAGTTGTTCTAGAAATCGGCTACTAGTTTCCTTTTTTTTTTCTATCGTTACGGCCACAGTAAAAATTCTTAAATGACAGTTCCATTCTACTTGAGCCTCTATATTCATCAACTAGGGGCTGACCCTGCGCTACGCGCGGGCGACCCGTTAAACAGTACATGTTTCATTGTATGTAAAATTTTAAAATTATGCTTTGAGTTTGTTGCATTTAATAATATATTTTTTCCATGAAAAGTATATTATATATAATAAAAGAAATTATATTTGTTATTAATACCTTGAAGAACAAAAAAAATCGGGTAAAATGAGTATATAAATATAATGAGAGTCATAATGAGAAAATTTAAAAGATTTTGTCTTCTAAATTATGGCATCTTGATGAAGTTAGTCATGTGAGGTTGATCAACCACTTACAATCGTCTTTCTATTATTTTATTTTTGGCCAAGAATCGTCTTTCTATTAAATATAATAGTTTAATGTGTTTTTAATAACAAATTAGTGATAATTAATGCAGATTAAGTAAAGTGTGTTATTTTTAAGAAATCTATATATATAATAAGTTAGGATGTGAGAGAGTGTAGCAATATGGTAGCGCCACATCATCCATGAAAACAAATTTGGATGTGCCACATCAGCAAATAGGGATGGCTATAAAATTAGATGTAGTGTTAGGCAGTAGCCACAGTTATGATTATAACAAAATTATTCTTCAGCCAGTAAGCATATGACAATACCACTATAATTTTGTACAACACAAGTGAACTCAATGTATATGTAGAAATTTTGGGACCCTATTTGCTGATGTGGCACATCCAAATTTGTTTTCATGGATGATGTGGCACTACCATATTGATATACTCTCTCACATCCTAACTTATTATATATATAGATATAGATATATAGATATGCCGCCCATCCAATCAAACCTAACTATCATCGGTTGAAGCAGTTGATAGCAGCATTTAAATGAAATTAATTAAAGTTAGGACCAAGGTCAATCTTTTCTAGAAAGCTCCTTATTTTTTTTCATTTCTAGAACCCAAGTTAATTGAACGGGCTATTAATGAATGATATTATATGAATAGATAGATAATATCTTTGCGAAAATATCGGCCGTATAGTTGGTCCAAGTCCAACAATATAGTTATAGTTGATGAATTTATAAAAATCCATCAAACACATATATTAACGCTGCGTACTAGTTTTCTACTAGTACATACATACAACATTATATTTTTGGTGCATTACCACTTTTGGTTTGTCGGGTGTATGGCAGTCATCTAACAAATTTCGATGTTACGTTTGCGTGTGGGGAAATTTCAAAATATTATTATATCTAATATTATCTTTAACGTATGTAATCCTTTTAATTTTCAACGCGCATTTGTTCAGTTTGACTTATCTACTCATCTCGAGGCTTTATTTTGTAGCGTAGACTTTTAAATAGAAAAGTTTAACCCTCAAGAGTATCACTTTTGCAACTAAAGCCCAAATGTTTCGTTTATATTCAGTATAATACTCCCCAATCGGTAAAGATTTTTTTAGGGTTTGGGGATCTACATAAATTGAGTGTATGTATAAAAGGGTAGTTCGGGATAAAAGAACAGAAATTAAACGAATTTTATATCTTCAAACTTCTTAATGTTATGAAATCATAATCAAACATAATAAACAATCCTACGCGCTGAAAAAAAATTCAAGTCATTAATTCATAGCAACTACACTCCACGCAAGAGGTAGGTTTAGGCGTCTGCCTCCATAAATCTTGTTTTAAAATTGAGAAACTCTATATAGATAAGAAAAAACATATTTTTACAGTTCAGATTAATGAAACACAATATACATCACCTCAACCCTCGAGATATTTACCAATATAATATTTGTTATAGAAGCTTGACTTATTCTCCTAAGTAGAATCTGAGAAGATCCATAAACAAACTTCTACCCTCATCCCCTTTTGCAAACGTTAATCAACTACTATCAGCACCAGTACACGATATAATTTATTTGAACCCGAAACCAGTCCGGTTTGTATTCAACATTAACACACTACAATTTTCAAAATTTAAAATGGTGGATAATACAACATTTAAAAAAATGAGGTACTAATTTAATCATGAGTAAAAGCTTAAGGTGCAATAAGCCCATATAAATATCTTCTAATCTTGTTTCGTATAATTTAAGTTGATGATATATTATCGTAAACAATAATAAAGTCTTCCTTTTCGTTTTCTCCTAGCTGGATCTCTTCAGCTAGCTAGCTTAGCTTAGCTTAGCTTAGCCACCATGCCGCGGCCTTTTCTCATCACGACGACCTTTACCGTCTTCCTCCTTCTTCTCCTCCAGAAGACACTACTACCCACCTGCAACGCCGACGTGGGCACCGCCGCCCAGTACTCTCCTCCGTACGTTCGTAAGTAAAAGTAAACCCCCATCGACGACCAAACAATCTTAAAGCGAGCTAGATGTTTAATTCATTTATTTGACATGTGTTTCTTCTTCTTCTTAATTAAAGCAACTGAGTGCTATGGAAACGACCCTTCGCAGTTCCCGTCGAGCAATTTCTTCGGGTCGGCCGGAGAAGGAATCTGGGACAACGGCGCCGCTTGTGGGAGGCAGTACCTTGTTCGATGCATCAGCGCCAAACAAAGCGGCACCTGCATTCCTGACCGTACGATTCAGATCAAGATCGTTGACTACGCCCTTCTGTCTGTGTCCATTCCAACGCTGCAGGGAGCCACCATTGTTTTGTCCTCTACTGCATTTGCGGCGATTGCTAACTCCACCGCGGGATCGGTCAACATCGAGTTTAGACAGTAAGGATATTAATCATTGGTGGTTAATTAATGGTAAAAAAAAAAACATGTTTTTAATCTTAGTTATTTAGGACTAATTAATTGTGTTTAACTTGACTTTACAGGGTTTGATTTGATTTTCGAATCGGAGGTATACTCGGTTATCTTCAAGACTGCTTCCTACTGGATTTCTTCGTTGATGTATCAGCCTTTTGTGATTGTAATTGTATGTTTTTGTAGAATGAATTTCATTTATGTTAGTTGGTGTCTTAAACTCAGCATTCAAAAATGCGCAACTGTGCATTGTCTTAGAGATAAATGGTTTAACCGCTAATATAATTTTTCAACCACCACAAGGTTAAACTCTATAAACATAGATAGATGCATGAGATAGAATCTTCCTATCTTGCATGCACGTAATTATTGACTAATCAAAAGAGACATATATATATATATATAGAGAGAGAGAGAGAAAGAGTAGTAGGTAGAATATTGATGGTACTTTCTTGGAGGTTTCGTCCATCATTTTTTGTTTTAATAACATAAGAAAGGTTTGAAGTTTCACCCATGTTAACCGGAGAGGCTTGAAGTTTCAATTTTGTTGATATAAGAGGTCTTTGTTAATTTTTTCCGTTAAAACTGACGGAAGTTGGTCACGTACTTAGCATGTGACCGGAAATAAAATTAAATCTCAAAAATGCACTTCTATCAAAGTATGCCCCTCACATGCTTGAAATGAAAAGACGAAAATGTACCCCCTCACATGCTTGAAATGAAAAGAAGAAAATGTACCCCCTCACATGCTTGAAATGAAAAGAAGAAAATGCCCCAATCGTGGCCGGCCACCACCCGCGCCCGCTGACCACCACCCAAGGCCGACGACCACCACCACCAAAGGCCGACGACCACCACCAATCGGGCCGACGACCACCAAATCGTGGCCGGCCGGCCTGGCAGCCATTGAATGGGGTCGGCCACCACCCCAATTGGTGGTGGCTGGCCCCGATTGGTGGTGGTCGCCACTAGGGATGGCAACGGGGCGGGTCGGGGCGGGTTTTGGCAGCCCCGGACCCGCCCCGCGGGTCGGCCTGGCTGACCCGGCCCCGGCCAAATGGCCCTTCCGGGTCGGGTCGGGTCGGGTCAGCAATCCCACGGGTCGACCCGCGGGGCCCCGACCCGCCCCGTCATGTGAACAATTTTTTTTTTATTTTTTTTTTCACTTTTCAATATTAAATACAATTTTTTTTTGTCAAAATATTACATTATATATAAATTCAAAACATAAATCTAACACCAATCAAATATAAACAACAGACACATCAAATTCATTACAAATACAAATTCAAATTCAATCACCAAATTAACAAATCCTAATAATCTAAATATACATATATTTTAATTTGGTACATGTTATTTATATAGGTACTATATTAACCATATTATTTAGTAAATGTTAGATCATATAATATAAAAAAAAATAAAAAAAAAATTATATATATATATGCATTTCGGGGCGGGTCTACGGGGCCCCGGGTCTCTAGACCCAGACCCGCCCCGACCCGAGCCCGAGCCCGACCCGACCCGTGACCCGCGGGTCGGCGGGTCAAAACCGGGTCGGGGCCCCGCGGGTCAGCGGGGCCCCGAGACCCGTTGCCATCCCTAGTCGCCACCCCAATCGGGGCCAGCAGCCCCAATTGGTGGTGGCCGACCCCGATTGGTGGTGGCCGCCACCCCAATCGGGGCCAGCAGCCCCTATTAGGGCTGTTGCCCGGCCCCAATTAGGGCTGCTGGCCCCGATTGGGGTGCCGGCCACCACCTATTTGGGTGGTGGCCTGCCCAAATCGATGGCTGCCAGCCCAAATCGGGGCTGCTGGCCCCGATTGGGGTGGCGGCCACCACCAATTGAGGTGGTGGCTGGCCGACCACGATTTGGTGGTGGCCGACCCGATTGGTGGTTTTCGTCAGCCTTGGGTGTTGGTGGTCGTCCTCGGGTGGTGGTCGGTGGACTTTTGCGGTGACGGAGAAAATAATAGGGACTCAATTGTAAAAATCAATACTTAAGAATATAAATTTGAGGACTAGATTGAACAAAATAAAAAAAATAGGGACATGAGTAATTTTGTCATTTCACTTTTCCTCAAATAAGGTATTAAATAAAAAAAATATTAAAAGGGGCAAAAGTGTCATTTCAGACAATTCTGTTAAATTTTACCCTAAAAATGGACGGAAAACCAAATATCAACAAAGTTGAAACTTCAGACCTTCCATATTAACTTTTGAAACTTCAGACCTCTCCGGTTAACATGGGCCACACTTCAGACATTTCATAGGTTATTAACCATTTTTTTTAATCGGTCCTTCATGTTGGTTTTAGAAGCTTCTCTCTAAAAGTCTATAACTTTGGTGTTAATTTTTTAATTGCGTGTGTGCATGTCTCAATGCAATCATCCAAATACTTAATTACTTGTGCGTAGAAAATCTGCATGTCCACTCATTCGTCGCCTACTATTGTAGGGTTAATGTTCATTTCATACCACTTCTTTGAGCGAAATCCACTTAGTACTAGATTGATTTTTTTTACACTTTTAGTATCAACGTTTTGCATTTCCTACTTTTTTCATATATCTGTTAACTTACCGTAAAAAAAGGTCGTTAAATTTCCATGTGGCATGCACGGGATGTACTTTTTTTAGCCGAAAATCGTAACTTGCTTAGACAGAATTGCCTCCGCCTTCAGTGCACTTAAGTTCCCTCCAAAACGCCCTTTCTTCTTCGTTCCTTCTGTTTTATTTCCTTTGTCTTTTGCACTTCTCTGAAACATGAACCCGAAAAATATGAGCGACGATACATATTCTACGACCTCTCCGCCTTACCCTACGATGATCGAGATTCCTCCATATGAACTCCAATGATGCTACTGCGGTGCGATTTGCACAGTCAAACCTGCGTATACATGAAAGAATTTCTCCATGAGGTTTCAGGGGTCCGACTAATTTCACTTTATTCACCCTAATTTTGAAGAAGCAGTACTTTTTTGGGAGTTCAGAATTAAGGTATTCGAAATTAAGGGTTTAAAAAAAAAAATTAATGCAATGAAATAGTGTGTTAATTCTGTTCAATTAGGGATTCTAACTGTCAATTAGGGTCTCATGCTATCATTACAATTTCAATTAATTAGTGGGGGTTCAATTTAAGCGTTTGGTTTAATTGGGGTTAACTGTCTACATGTTGGTGAAGAAGTTGGATGTAAGTTTTTTGATTGGGAGGATCCGTTGATGTGTGCTTGCGGGAAAATGGTTGTGTAGAAATTTTGAGCACTGCACCAGGATTTGAAGTTGGAGACTGATAATTAAGTTTGAGCTGGACAAAGCTAAATTGAAGTTAGAGATTGCCAAATTTGAAACAATGCACTAGGATTTGAAGCTGGAGACTGATAAGTTTGAGCTTGACAATGCTAAATTGAAGTGAGAGATTGCCAAAGCTGAAACAATGCACATGGATTTGACTTCTAGATTAGATACTGAACGTGCTTGTATAAATAAGCTAAGGAATTTTGTTTGTCTACTAGTTGTTATGAGTTTAGTTGGTTTTTTTGTGTTGAAATCTTAGGGTCAAAGTAGTACGTATAAGAAAGTGGCTTATATGTCTTTTGTAGACGTTGTGTAAGGACTTGGTTATGAGTTGTATGTTATTTGTTGTCTCATTTTTGGTACCATATGTTTCTTCACATATCTTTTTCGTACCATGCTCCTTAACAGTTCATTAAGGGATCTGATTCGTTCACTCCATACATATCTGTTGAACAACAGAACCATAAATCACATTAACATATCTATAAGTCAATACAATAAGACCATAATCCAAACCTAGAAACAAACCTAAACCCTAATCCACTCCATACATACCGGAGTTCAACAACAAAAAGCAGACAACTTAGTTTTGTCAGACACCCACATAAAAAGACTAACACCCACAAAATACTACCACACCCAAAGACTAACACCCACAAAATACTACCAAACACACATATGAACTACCCAACACTTAGTTGAAGTTTTTCTCTTCGGCTTCTGAGTCATTCTCGATAGATGGTTCATCACCGACCTTGTCATGGCTGGCCTGACCATTTGCAGTGGTTCCTCAACCAGCACAATCTCGCGAGATTGTGAAAATACTGCTCTTCTAGTTCTTCTTCGAGTGACATTGGGTAATCTTCAACATCTACTACTTCATTGTCTGAATCTTCTAGTTGCACATGGGCCTCAACTTCTGGTTGTATAGGGACCGCAACTTCTGGTTTCTTCATCTTCTTTACTCCACGAGACTACATAAGTACAAGTGATTATAAGCTAAAGTAATATACAATAAAGACCACATTAGTCATTGAAGGAAGTGTTAACCTTAAATCTATTCAGAATATGCTTAATCCTCCTTCGTAGGGTTTGTTCTATTGGAAGTTCAGATGCTTGTGGTGCCTCTTCAGATGCAGGCCGTGGCTCAAATTCTTCAGGAACTGCTTGTGGTGCCTCTTTAGATGCAGTTTGTGGCTCAACTTCTTCAGGAACTTCTTGTGGTGCCACTTTCTTACCCTTCCCTGCTGAGCTCTTGCCTTTGCACTTGTTGTCTTTTATGCCATCTACGAACAAATACCCATCATGTTAGCACCTTCTATTTTAAACAATACCTTACTATTTTGGCTAAGAACAATCATTACATGCTCATCTGATTGGATCTCCTAGACTGCAATTGGCTCATCAATCTGAAGTTTTCTTTTAGTTTTTTAGCATTTACAGTTCCTTGTTGAAGACTCTAGCTGCACACTGATGGAATCTACATAGAAGACACTACTATTATCAACCAAAATAGTACTGTTTTAGTAAAAAATGACAAGTATTTGCATGTATATCCGCTTGTGATGGTGGCTCAACTTCAGCTTGCTGCACACCAGGCTCAACTTCAGGTTGCTCCACTCCAGTTTCTGTTAGACCTGGATCAGTTGTGCATGATCTCTTGTTGTGGCCACTCTTGCTACATGTTGAGAAGTAATGAACCAGACCCCGCCTTCCCTGTAAGAACTCAATTTTGACTCGGACGTAGCGTCGTTACACATGACGCGTCATTTCCAGATGTATCAAGTCGCGAAGTGTCCAAAAATGCTCATGTGCATATTAGAGTAGTAAATAAATATATATATATTTGTAAAATATATCGGATATATTCAAAATAATATATATATATATATATATATATATATATATATTTATTTAATAGTTATTAAGGTATTTATCTACATGTATTATCTCCTATTATTTAGGAATAATTATCTGTAAGATATTTATCCGTAGGAAATTATCGGTAAGTTATATATTATTTTAATATTTAGGAAATCTTATATGTAATTTAGATTAGTTTTACTATATATAGGGGTCATTGTTACATGTAAAAGGGGGGACAGACAGAAAAAAAGACATCGAAAAATAAAAGTTGCAGTTCATTAAGAAAATCGAAGATCACGTTGTAGTTTGGTCTGACTTGCTGTTATTATTATTATTATTATTATTATTATTATTATTATTATTATTAGTACAATATCGTCTTCTTCCTCCCTTAACTGTCCCCGTCGTTTTTCTGACCGCTTCTCGGAGAACCACCTCGCCGGAGATAGAAGAACGCTGTTACTGCTGGTCGTCCGTCACTCGGAGCACCACTCCTCCGATTCCGTAAATTTCAGAAACCTCTGATGACCTCTCTCAGCTCCAAGCTACGACAACGCTCATCCGCCCCTCAGACCACCGCGTTCTGATCTTCTGTCGCAGAACTACTCTGGCCTATCCTCCGATAGCGAACCTCGCTGCTCCGACATCCAAGACGTTCACCTTTCGATTCTGGTCGGCTCTGCTCCGCCCAACATCACCCAGACATTCACATTTCGGTTCTTTAGCATTCGGGGTGGTTCACGCTTGGGCTTGGTTCCAGAATGCTATGAACGCTGCCATTACTTCTTGTGGAACGGTGGTGGGAGCTGCTCTGGTTTCTGCCCTTGAGTTCACCGGGTTTATAGGTGGCTCAGGTTGAAGATGTTGCTCCTCAACTGTGTCACCATTGTTTTTTGGAGGGGGATCCCCCATCTCTTCCCCGTGCTCAAGGTTAGTAGGGTCTGTTTGAGATTTTGTGATCTCTTCTAAAACAACCGCTACTTTCCTTGAGTGATTCTTTACTGGGGCCATGACTTTTTTATCGTCTTCCCACAGACGGCGCCAAATGTTAGGATCAACTTGACGTGGCCCTGGACTTCGGGAATGAACTTCAAGGTGGCGCCTGTTAGGATCAAGTTTACGTGGCACTGGCTTCTGGAAATGAACTTCGAGGTATCGCCTTTGAACAACTCTCTTAGGTGTCTATCTCGACCTCACAGGGTACTTAATTTCCTTTTGGAGTCTTGAAGGCATTAACCTGAAAAGTTGGTGGGGATTTCCCCTGATTCCACTCCGAAGGTTAAGTCAGTAATGAAATATGAGAGTAATACTGTAAAAACTATATGAGAGAATGTAATAATAGTGAAAATATTCCCAGCTATTTATAGGGGAAGTTTACCGAATTTATATGGCGGTTACCCTCATAGGAGGGTTTCTGTCCGGAGTCGGCACATGCAGGTGACAAGTAGGTTTCCACCTCACCATTCCTTAAGGAGGGTGGTTTCTCCATGGCGGTAGAAGCAGGTGACAAGTAGGTCGTCACCTCACCGTTTCTTAAGAGAAAGGTTTCTTCATGGCGGCTGAAGCAGGTCGCCACATGGTCATTCCTTAAGAGGAAGGGTTTCTTCATAAAGTAGGTGGTAACAAGGTCGCCACCTGGCCCCATTCCTTAAGAGGGAGATTTTTCTCAATGAATACCCAAAATCTGATGGATAGAGAGCGTCAAAACTCATCGATTCAGAAGAATGTCGAGGAATTGACGCAGGGTTGAGGAAAACCTCAACTTTTTCATATATAATTCAACTAAATTTAAATGAAGCCTAACAGAGTTTAACTACTGTAAAGAAAAACCCTAACCCTAGGACAAAATTCGAAATTAACAATAAAGTCCCAAAATAAAACCGATAAATTACAAAAAAGACCGAAAGAAACATAAAACAGTGATTTTGACCCCCTAGACGAAGTAATTTGGCCAAAAAACGTCAAACCCCATAGTATACTATAGGTCTTGCTCAGATCGGCGTTTTCGCATGAAATACTATACTCACTTACCAAATTCTGATGATTTGCCAAATTCGCCCACATCATTATCTTCGGGGAAGAGAAGATTCGCCCTTCAATCTTCCGCAATGAAGGCCAGTAATAGGAAGCAAAAAGAAGAACACAAATGAAACAGACACTCAAATGAGGGGACACAGTCCTAAGGCTAAGTAAAACGAGACCAAGGCTTGTAACTCTTACCATTATCAAATATCTATACATAGCATAAATTTGCTTAAATCGGCAATAGCGTTTGGTGTATCCAGCTTCCTTGAACAGGGGGCAAAGAAAATTACAACGATCATCGAGCACTCAACGAAGGCCGGGACCGTCTTAAAGCTTCTTCAAACAGGGGGCAAGAAAAATTACGACGTTCCTCGAGCACTCAATTGAGGTCAGGACCTTCTTAAATCTCCTTTAAACACGGGGCAAGGAAAATTACGACGTTCCTCGAGCACTCGATAAAGGCCGGGATTGTCACGGAGGTACATTTCGCAACTCGCTTGGGCGATATTCCGCTAAAAATAGAGTAAAAAAAAGGTGAAACCATTCCTTGACTCGGGGGAAAATGGTGGATATACGCCCAAGCTATCACTAATTGGACCCGAGAAATGGGCCATAACCGAAAATAATTCGAAACTTGGAATACGGACACCAAGGACCATCACATAGGCCCGAAAAACACCCTGAGTGGCGAAATCCACTCGGGAAGACCCCGGGTGGGAAGACCACCCGGGGGCAACCCAAGCAAGGGACCCTTGCTTGGGTTACCCGAGCAATAAGGATCTTGCTCGGGTACTCGAGCAAGGCCTTGGGGGTACCCCTCCGGGTACCCCCCCATCCGTCCGGACGAGCCTCCCTCGTCCGGACCCCCATCCCCGGACGATATCTCGCCCGGGATTTGCCCTTAGAGGCCACACACCGACACTTAGCTATAATGAACTTACATATGGTCGAACCGGGGTCAAAGGCACCTTATTTACGGTCAAGGCCAACTCAAATTACGAACCTGCCACAACCGGACTAGGAAACTACTGGAACCGGGGCAGTCCGATAGGAACTCTATAAATAGAAGCCTCATCTCCTCATTTGAGACCAATCTTGCTATCACTCACTCAAGCTCTGTCTTCTCTCTACTTTATCTCTCTAAGAGCATATACTTATTTAAGCATCGGAGAGGGCACACCGAGCACCACCCCCCCCCCCCCATGTGGTCTCGATATCGCCCCTTTTGCAGGTATCTCGAGGAGAAGGAAGGGCGGAGGTCCCAAGCAAGAAGGCACTCAGAACACTATGTGCGAATAGTGGGTCGACCGGGAACCCCCTCACCGGCACCCATTCACAAGTATACAAGAAGAAGAAGCCCATGGGGCGGGAATACTAGAAGGAGAAGCCCAGAAAGAAGGAGAGTAAGGAAGGAGAAGCCCACGAAGGACACTTGTGTGTAAACAGAGACTGCCAGAGATCGGGCTACCTGGAAATTGTGTCTATCACAAGAAGCTGATATCAACAAACTGTTGAAAAGATTCAGATTACAGGATGCCAAAATTCGTGGAAAGGCCAATGTTGTTTGGGTGCGCACTGTCAAAACGTGACGGCCCCAAGAACCTGGCAGAGCATAAATACATAAAGGACGCAGGATGTTTTAGCATGGTCGATAGTTGTTCTACGCCATGCAATGCACCCGTCCGGATATCTGTTACGTTGTAGGCCTGGTAGCATGTTTCCAGTCAGATCCTTGCTATCAACATTTAAAAACTATAAAACGAATAACTCGTTATCTGAAAAGGTACTGCCGACTACGAACTATGATATGAGGGCAGGAAGTTAGAATTGACCGATTACATTGACGCTGACCATGGTGGCGATCCGGATGATTGTAAGCCCACCACAGGGGGAGTGTTCCTCCTTGCTAATGTCGCCATTTCATGGACGAGCAAGAAGCAATCATGTGTCGTGTTGTCCACAAGAAGCGGTCTGGCTCAAAAGGCTTCTAACTGCACTACTTGGTGGTGATGTTGAGAACAAACCTGTGAAGGTCTTCTCTGACAGTCAAGCAGTCATTGCGGCAGTTAAGAATCTGAAGTACCATAGTAGGACCAAACACATTGATGAGAAATAATTTCATGCTAAAGTTTTAATGGTAGTAGATAATACAATCACTATGGAATACTTGTCCACTGATATTATGATTGCGGACCCATTAACTAAACCACTACGCATGGAGATATTCGAAAAGCACGTAAAACTGCTTGGATTGCGTAGAGTTTAGAAATGGCATGTATATGTGATAACATTTTGATATTAGAAAGTTACATTTTGTAAGCGAATGAATTGCAACTGATTTTATGATCAATCGAAGTCATAATGTTTTGATTACATCAGATTTACGGTCTATAAACTATGTCGTAGGAGGACGCAATCTTGTGCCAAACTATGTCGAATGTGGGCCTTACCTAGTCACACATGTACGGTAGTCTTGCGGTGGAAGGAGACCTCTACAAAGCAAGACTGGCTAAGAGTCAGGGGCATAAACCTGATTAAGCAAGACGATTATCTAGTTTCGAAGTAACTCGACATGATCTTCGTTTTGCATATCGTCGTGATGAAATTTGTTCGTAATTAAACCATATTCTGTGCCAAATGAGAATCTGTGATAGCATGATTGACATATTTCTTTCCTGTCAACCCAAAAGGTTCAGGTATGCTATCAACGTGCTTCATATTACGCGTGCCACGTTCGACCACGGTGTCACAGCTCGGTTGTGCTAAGAAGGAATCCTCGTGATTCTGGCGGGCGCAAACTTCTTCATCTCGAGCGTGTGATTGATCCCAGGAGCCTTATGAGGAGGTAGCTAAAGTATCATCACGGACTCAGAACTCATATCTAAGGTCAGGCTCAATGCTCGCTTCCCGGCGTACGAACGTAGTGCTGAACAAAAAGACTCAGTGACCACGTCTTTGGAAACTGGTTGGGTCTGACTAAGGATATGAGCAATGAGATCTGTCCCCGTGCCAAGAATCGATCAGAGGCTTTGCTGTGGAGCTTGTACCGCGTGGGGCTTCTCTATCAAGAACCTCCACGGGTCCCGACCGGAGGATCGTGAACTCCCTCCTGCAAAGATCTTAGGTCTACGGATCATTCTAAAGGCATGTGCGAATCTTCCGCTGCGTAATTTCGATTAATAGCATGTTCCATGATTTAGTATCCGTAGTGACTACACCTCGTAATCTAACAAGGAGATTCAGCGACGGGGATGACTACGGACGGATCAGCAGGACGGCATGACCTCCGGCGGCTCGGCGAGGAGTAGGGCGGCGCGATGAAAGGCCGTGGCTAGGCGACGGACTCCTGCAACAGCAACACGTCGGAGAGGGAGCTGGTCCGGCGGTCGGGAATCTCTGACTGCACAGAGAAGGACTTCGGTGGCTTGGTGCGGCGGCGCGGAGGTCCGGTCGGAGTTGCAACTGATCGGAGATGGGCTGACCGTTGTGAAGCTCTGGGGTTGGTCACTCACGGCAACGAACAGAGGTCCTGAAAGGAAGGTACGTCGGCTGTAGCGAGAAAGACTCGAGCGATCGGGACGATGGAGGCGAAGCAGAGCAATAGCAATAGAGGATGGCGTCTAGGTAATCAAGAGCTGAGTGAGGTGTGGATTGGTGTGGCAACGTCGGGTCATCCGGGGTGGAAAAAGATCACTGACGCGGCATGGAGGAGATGATCGGCTGGTCAGAAGTCACTGGGTGAAGAAGAAAGCCTAAGTTAAATCAATGAACAAAGTAATAGAACATCAATCGAAATTGTATTCTGAAACTTTTATTATTTGTATGTATTTCCTGTTTGATCAGTCCATTCACATCTTGTTTACATATATCTTGTATGTATTCTCCCTATTCTATTGAACTCACTAGTATATATATATATATATATATATGTTGAAGCCCACATTTGTTTATGGGTTTGGGCCGTGTATTGGGCCGGTTCTCATTTGTTTAGCCTATTTTGATTTGTGCTTTATTAATGTTGCAATCTGTGACTATGCTGAAGATTAGGAACTTTGTTTACAAACTTATAAAGGTTGCAGTGTAACCTTTAGTTATTTGATTAGGGTTTAGTATAAATTGAGAGGGATAGGAACAGTTGACTAAGTTACCTACATGAACCCTTGATAAAACTCTCTCGTTTCTGCGCTTCTCTCTGTTTTCTTTCTCTGAGACGCTTCGCCGTAGCTTCATCGTTCCTCCGCTGTTATTCTTCGGTTTGCACATGGTATCAGAGCTACGAAGCTCATACCTTCGACGATTCTGGTTTGATTTTTCCGCTACGTTTTGATTCATTTCTTTTTTTTTTTCTTTTCTTTCGTTTTTGACGATTCGTTTCTCTTTTTCTTTTCTTTCAAGAAGATCAAAAGTTTTTCCTTAGATCTGTTGTTGTTTTCTTCTTCTTCGCTTTTCTGTAACAGATCTTATCTTGCATGCGATAAATTCGTCGTTGTTTTCATAGATCTCGCAATTTCTTTATTATTGCTGTAGATCTGAAACAATGGCGTCATTTGCTTGACTTTTACAAAATTCTTCTTTCCCTTTTTATCTTCTGTTTTACTCCGTTTTTGCGAAGATTGAAAGTTTTTCCTAGATATATTGCTTTTCTCTTCTTCTTATCATTTCTGCAACAGATCTTGTTTTGCAAGCGATAAATACGTCGATGTTTTCATAGATCTCGCAATATTCTTTTTCGTTGCTGTAGATCTGAAACAATGACGTTATTTGCGTAACTTCTGAGTTTTTTTTTTTACTCTCTTTTTCTCCTTATTGTAGATGTTTTGCATGCAATAGTTTCGTTGATATTCTCTTAGATCTCGCAATTTTGATATTGTTGTTGTAGATCTGAAATATTGACGATCTTTTGTTTTGTTTACGAAATCGAAATTATTCATCTTTCTTCTATCTGTTTAAATAGATCTGTTCTCTTTTCATATATCTCACAACTCTCTGATTAGTTGTTTTAGATCTGAAACGAGAACAAATTATTGAGGTTCCTCTTGCTC
Organism: Clarkia xantiana subsp. parviflora; assembly: GCA_036873135.1. NCBI lineage: Eukaryota > Viridiplantae > Streptophyta > Magnoliopsida > Myrtales > Onagraceae > Clarkia > Clarkia xantiana. Next base: position 22,702,956 of record JAPTYO010000008.1, on the reverse strand, counting down.
GATCTGAACAGATCTACTCTTATTCTTGCTGCTATTCTTTAATAGTTATTTCTTGCATGTGATTCTTTTAGTTGTTTTATTATAGGTCTCTGAAACTGATAATCTCTGCCTTTTTTTTCGATTATCGCTCCGTGTTTGTGAAGTTTTTTATTCGTAGATCTCGCACTCTGTGCTTCGTTTATGTTGCAGATCCGTGACGAATTTCTTTATAACTGAATATATCTCTTCAAAACTTACTTGTTTTTTTTTTAGAAATCTTACAATTCTTTTTGCGCATACTCCTTTCCCCTATGACAATTTATTAAAATTAGAGGTTTGGATGTGTCTGATCTGATTTCTTGAGGTTTTATCCACTTGCTGATCTAGCCTATCTCTGTTTTATTGTAGATCTGTTATCTCTTTTGGATCTACACTTCTTGCCTTCTTTCATATGGCTTCTGAAACAGAGAAAGGTTCTGGAGAAACCTCCCATGATGGATTGAACGATGCTCCAACAGTTAATGTTGTCGATGCGACGTCCAAAATTGATCATAACCATCCTCTTTACCTTCATCCTTCAGATTCTGCTGGTCTTTCACTTGTGTCTGAAAAATTGACTTCTTCTGAGGACTATGCTTTTTGGAGTAAAGCAATGAGAATTTGTTTGATTTCGAAAAACAAGCTTGGTTTTGTGAGAGGAGCTTGCAAAAAGGAAAGTTTTGATCCTAGCCTACATCATTTGTGGGAACGCTATAATGCCTTGGTATTGGCATGGATCATGAATTCCGTCTCTCGTGAGCTCATGTCTGGAAACATTTACACTGAATCTGCTTTCTCTTTCTGGAATGATTTGAAAGAAAGACTTCACAAAATTAATGGTTCGAGAATTTTCCAACTACATCGTGATATCTGTCTGGCTCAGCAAGGAGTGGACTCTGTATCTACTTATTTTGCAAAGCTCAGAACGATGTGGAAGGAATTCGACGCTGTCTGCAATTTACCTAACTGCGGTTGTACTGAATTGTACTGAATTTCAGAAACATATTTCACATGCCAACAACTTGAAGCTATTTCAGTTTTTGAATGGTCTCAATGATTCCTATTCAAATGTTCGAACGGATCTCGTTATGAGAAAAGTCATCCCCTCTGTTTCCCAAGCTTACTCGGTTTTAATTCAAGAAGAGAATCAACGAGGTCTTTCAAATGGTTCTTTTGTCAACATTGCTGATGGAAAACCTTCTTTCTTATCTGACAGCTCTTCAAATAAATCAAGGGGACAGAAAAAGAATTTAAATTTGGTTTGTGATTTCTGTAAAGTAAAGGGTCATGATTATGACCATTGCTTCAAAAGGAAGGGCTACCCTCCCAATTGGAAGTTTCGAAACAATCAGAACAGGACCCCCAAGCAAATAATGTTGTTGATGGCCATTCCAATATTTCAGGTTCTGAGGTTGGCGGTTCTGTTTCCGCCCTTCTCGACCTTCCAAGAAATCAGCCTATGATAATTACCACTGAGCAGCTGGAGCATTTGGCTCACAGTATGGTGAGAACCCAGCATCATGAGTCCGAGGCTGAACCCCGGGCGAATGTGGCTTCTTCCACACCAGGTAATGCTTCATTGCAACCCTCTGTTGATAGTTATTCAGACTGGATTCTTGACACCGGAGCCGCCCATCATATGTAACTGGATGTCTGATTTTAAACCTTTAAATTCCAATGTGCAATTGCCTAATGGTTTCAAATCTAAGGTTGCTGGAATTGGTAATGTCAAATTAGGACAAAACAATACTTTATATGACGTTCTGTTTTTACCTGAATTTAAATATAACTTGATTTCAATTTCTAAGTTGACTAAGGATTTGTCTTGTTCAGTTGTCTTCCATACTAATTCTGTAATTTTGCAGGATCTCTGCAATGGAATGGTGTTGGGGAATGGACATGAAGCTGCAGGGCTCTATTTTTTCAAACCATACACTTCAGCCCCTGTAGCTTTGCAGTCTTTTGCTAATAACCCTCAGACCATTCTGTGGCACAAACGTTTAGGACATGTTCCCTTTCATACTCTGAACAAGTTCCGGTTTCTGTCTCTTAGATTGCAAAATAAAGGCATTTCAGAATGTACAGTTTGTCCTATGGCAAAACAATCCAAACTTCCTTTTCCCAGTAGTAGTTCTGTTACTTTTTCCCCATTTGACCTTGTTCATCTTGATGTTTGGGGACCTTATCATAAAGCTACTCATGATAATAAGAAATATTTTCTTACTATTGTGGATGACTTTACTAGAGTCACCTGGATTTACTTGCTTACTTTGAAATCTGATGTCATTGTCATTTTGAAACATTTTTTTCAGATGGTTGACACCCAATTTTCTAAAAGGATCAAACGTATTAGATCGGACAACGGTGGTGAATTTGTAAATGATAATTGTTCTTTTTTTTTCAACTAAGGGTATCATTCATGAAACTTCATGTGCTTACACTCCTCAACAGAATGGTATTGTTGAACGAAAACATCGACACTTATTGGAAGTTGCTAGAGAAATTAAACTACAAAGTTTTGTTCCTAATAGATTTTGGGGTGAATGCATTCTTACAGCTTGCTATTTGATTAATTTAATGCCTTCTGATGTTTTGAAAGGTTTATCACCTTATGAAAAGCTTTAAGGAAAACCCCCGACTGTCAATCATTTGCGCGTTTTGGGCTGTCTCTGTTATGCGAAGGTTTTACCTTCAGGAGATAAATTTGCATCTAGATCTGTCGCTTCGGTTATGATGGGTTATTCTTTAACACAAAAAGGGTACAAATTATTCAACCTGGCCACTAAGAACTTTTTTGTCACAAGGGAAGTTAAGTTTCTTGAATTTTATTTTCCATTCAGAACCACTTCTCCTATTCCACTTGATTTTGTGCCTAATGTTTCTCATATCCCTTCCTCAGGTGATGATTCTGATGAGAATTTTTTGACTGCCACCTCTCCAGATCCAGTCATTGATGATTTGGATTCCGTTTCTGGGGTGGATGATGTATCCGTCCTTGATAAAGGTATTCCTACTAGTGATTCTTTGTCTAGGGGTGATGATGATGACTTGAATGTTGATGATGATTTCCCTGATTTTGCTCAACCTGTCTCTGAACCTCCTTCTAGACCTAGTAGAAATGTTAAGCCCCCCATATTGACCCGTGATTATGATATGAGCGTTGGTTGTTCTACATTACATTCTATTTCTACCAATTTGTGTTATGATAGGCTTGCCTCTGTTCACGAGTCTTTTTTAAGTGTGATTGATAAGATTCCTGAGCCTCGCACTTTTTCTGAAGCTTGCAAGGATATTAATTGGATTGAGGCTATGAAGGATGAAATTACTGCTTTAGAATTAAACAAGACTTGGTCATTGGTTCCTTTGCCTTCTAGTAGATCTTCTATAGGTTGTAAATGGGTTTTTCGTGTTAAATATAATTTTGATGGTTCCCTTGAGCGTTATAAAGCTCGCCTTGTTGCAAAGGGTTTTAAACAAAAAGAGGGCATTGATTATTATGAGACTTTCTCCCCTGTTGCTAAAATTGAAACTGTTCGTATTATATTATCACTTGCTGCCATGAACAACTGGGTTCTTTATCAGATGGATGTTTTTAACGCCTTTCTTCAAGGTGATATGTTTGAGGAGGTTTATATGGATTTACCTCCCGGATTTGGTATCAGGGGGAGTTGCGTGTTATTAACAAACCTAGTCTTGTATGCAGATTACACAAATCTTTATATGGATTAAAACAGACTTCAAGGCAGTGGAATATTAAGCTAACTGAAGCTCTCCTTAGTAATGGGTATAAACAGAGTCACCTTGATTATTCTCTATTTACAAAAAGAAAGGGTGATGATATTGTCATTCTTTTAGTATATGTTGATGGTTTACTTATTACTGGGAATAGTGCTGCTTTGATTTCTGATCTTAAAAGGGTTTTACAAACTAGCTTCAAAATGAAGGATTTAGGAACATTAAAATATTTTATTGGCATTGAATTTGCAAGATCCGATAAGGGACTTGTGCTCTGTCAAAGGAAATATGTTCTGGAAATACTTTCTGAAGTTGGTTTATTGGGATGTAAACCTTGCAACACTCCTATGGAGCAGAATGCAAGATTTACGTCTGTTGGATATGATGAATCCCTTAATATGAACAAAGATGATTCTGAACTTTCTGATCCAACTGCTTATAGACGATTAATTGGGAAGATTTTGTATTTAGGGATTACCCGTCCTGATATTGCTTATTCTGTCCAGTACTTAAGTCAGTATATGCAGAGTCCAAAAAGATCCCATTATGATGCAATTTTCAGAATTCCGAAGTATTTGAAACTACAACCTGGTTTGGGCATTTTATTGTCTTCTGACAAGTTGTTTGATATAAGTTCTTTTTGTGATTCGGATTATGCTCGTTGTGTTGAATCACGCAGGTTTGTCACAGGTTATTGTGTTTTTATTGGTAATTCGTTAGTTTCTTGGAAAGTTAAAAAACAACCTATTGTTTCCTGTTCTTCAGCTGAAGCTGAGTATCGTAGTATGCGTGAAACTGTTTCTGAACTAGTTTGGCTGAATGGGATTCTTTCTGAGTTGGGCTTTGAATTTAAAAAACCAATAAATTTATATTGTGATAAAAAGCTGCCATTCAAATTGGTAATAATCCGGTTTTTCATGAGCGTTGTTGCGTCCGGGATGAACAAGGTCGTGAGGACGCGTCTGTTCGCGTGGTTGTGCGGGCTTTTTAGGTTGTAACCCTTCCGTCGGGAGGAGGTTGGGCCACTGACGAGTGTTCGGATTTACTCCCGTAAAGGTCTGTGACTCGGTTCGGCTGTGTCTCAAGAGGCGGTGGTCTGTGCACAAATGCAGGCGTCTGGGCGGCGATTCCTGCACGAAGGACCAATTCTAGCACGGAGAAGGGGGGGGGTGGTGCTAGCGGAGCCCTCTCCGAAGCTTAAGTCATTATAAGGGCAAAAAGGTAATTTCTAGAGAGAGAATATTTCTAGAGAGAAGTCAGAGGTCAAAATACCAAAGTTGGGCAAATGAGAGGATGTGTGAAAATGGGTGGCCAAGGCCTCCTATTTATAGGCTTTCTTGGGACCGGACTCGGTTTTAAAGCGGTTTGATGACGGTTCAAGATCATGCGGTAACCGTCATCCATATTGGTAATGTGCGAACTTGACTTCTCTACGCGTAACGGTAATCGCGGATACGATAGTCGCGTGATACCCGTAATGCAATCCGTACCTTGTCGAATTTGGGTAATTCGGCGAGGTCCGGATTGCAAGCAACCCGGACGTCCGGGTTGCAATGCAATCCGGACCTCCGGATTGCTTTGCGCAACCCAGAGGTCCGGTCCGGACGCGCGTAAATGCGTTTCCGGACCGTTTTGATTCCTTAGGAGACGTTTTTAAACCGAGATGTAATTTTCGACGTGTTTACGAGGCCCGAAATGTAAATACGAGCCCGAATTGGACATTTATCCATCACTTGCCCCCAAGTCAAGTAACGGTTTAGAACCTTTCTTGACTCTATTTTAAGTTAGGATACTTTTTCCAATTTGAGTTTGACGCTAACCTTTCGGTTTTGATCGTTGGTCGGACGCAGGCATCTTGATTTCGTCCGTCGTTTGATTTTCCGACCGAATGACTTTGTTTCCTGTCATCACGGTTAGTGCAATAGGAAATGTATATGCGCAAGTATGGTTATCGTCGGAGACATGGGCAATTGATAATACACTATGCGAGCATACCTCTATCAATACGCATGCATAGGTAATGGTCACGGCAAGATCATAATTTCGTAGTGCAGGAAATAGAAACCTTATGCTTCTAAAACAACTAAGTGATTACCAAATCATGAATCATGCGGTTGCAACGTACATGTAAAGTGATGGGTTTGATACGTGCAATGTCAAGATATGCATAGGAGTAGATATTTTTAGAGGAGAGGGTAGAGTGTACCGTAGGTGTTTAGGCTTGAATGTAGGTAAACTAATCCTTTAATCCATATCAACAAAGCATCTCTTTGGGATATGTAAATACACACATCCCCAATTATCCTTCCAGCACCTTGGGAGTTCATCATTCCATCTCCTTTGCAGGTAATTCATTCACACTTTCCCGAAATTGCTTTTGTGTTCAAAATTTCTTCGCCGTCGTGGAGCTTAGACACATCCTGACAGTTTCGAGTCTGATCTTTGGCTTGTTTTTAGAAGTTGACACCACCATTCGACTCAGTTTGTCCCAAGGATTCCAGCGCCGCCTTCGGAACCACCAGGAGCCACCGGACGCGCCCTCACGCGCCGCCGCGTGAGAATCACCTTCGCCGGAGCGTGTGGCCCACGCGCCGCCTTCCCGGCCTCGGTTCGTTGCGGTCCTTACCTTTCCAGAATCGTCTCGACGAGGGGAGTCCATTGGGATACTTTCCGTCACGTTTTGAGGTAATTTGGAAATTCGAATTTTCAGGACAGCTTCGACTTGAATGCCAATGTCACCGTATTGTTGTTCGTTTGAGCTATTTTTCGTTGTCGACATGTGGGACTGCTTGTTGATGCTTATATGTCGAGTAATTGCTGATTGATTGCCGTTATTATCGTCGTTTGTCCATAATTTAGGCGATTTTTCACTTCTGTGGATAGTTGAGGTAGAATTCCCCGTTTGGATATAGTGCCCCCGTACCTTTGTGTAGAAGCTTTTTTGGTTGATATGCATAATTTTCCTTCTTGGCGGGTTTTTTGGTTGACGGGGATTACCCAATAAATTTAGGCATAGTCACTTGTCGTCTTGACGCCTTAGAGAAGAATTTTCCATAAGCGTTGCCGCGTTCGATCCTTACGGTTTGTCGCGTTAATTCCACCGTTTGCATGATAGCTCCTTAAGACGTTAGTCCCTTCTATGGTACGTACCAACTTTACTATGTGTGTGGAACTTGGTTACGTGCGTTGACTTTTTGACACGCGCGTTGACTTTTTGATACGCGCGTTGACTTTTGATACGCGCATTGACTTTGATACGCGTATTGATGTTGATACGCGCGTTAAATTTGATACTCGCATTGATGTTGATACGCGCGTTGACTTTTGATACGCGCGTTGACTTTGATACGCGTATTGATGTTGATACGCGCGTTAACTTTTTGATACGCGCATTGATGTTGATACGCGCGTTGACTTTTGATGCGCGCGTTGACTTTGATACGCGTATTGATGTTGATAGGCGCGTTAACTTTGATACGCGCATTGATGTTGATACGTGCGTTGACTTTTTGATACGCGCATTGACTTTTGCTTGTTTCTTGCAGATCGTGGGGTTGTAGTAACTTCTTGCGGAGCTTCCTTCCCTTTGATCGTGTTGATACAATGAGTAAGTCCACCACTCCTCTATCGCAGACTCCCTTTAATTCCGATATAGAGGATGACTTGGAAGTAGACCCGGCTTTGCCGGAAGATAGTGTTTTAGACACCGATGAGGGTGTAGCTGTTGGGGTATCTCCTGCTGGAGAGGCTGAGGCGTTGGTTAGGTTATACTAACCGCTTGGATAGATCCCTGTTCACCTTGTATGCGAGTGCTTCCGGACTCGATGCTTGTACCGAGGCTTTTTACCCCTTTGAGGTACTTCCTGATAGCAGTCTAGGAGATGCTACTCCTCCGCCTGTAGATTTATCCGTCGTGTACACATTACACGTTAGAGAGGGTTTGCGGTTTCCCTACTGTTCCGACTTGGTTGAGCTCTGTAGCGGTTATGGGATTTCCCCTTTAGATCTTGCACCCAACGGTATTCGAGTATGGACTTGTTTCAGAGTGTTGCTTCACAAGCAGTCCTGGCGTTATTCTCGCACCCTCTTTCGCTGCTTCTACTAGCTTAAGAGTTCAGACTCAGCGGGATTGTGCGGTGTGAAAGTTTGTTGGCCGAACTTGCAGAGCGATGGTTTTGAGGAACTTGGTCTTGGGGAAGCCAAGTGGGATCCTAGTTACCGATTAGTTGCTACCGCGGATCGGTCTGCCGACCATTGGAGGCATCATTACTTTTTTGTTCATGATGCGGGGACGACTTGGGATGTCGAGTATGTTCAGAAATTTGATCCCGCGCCTGCTTTTCGGGAACTCTCCTCGTCGGATAAGGAAGTGATAAAACTGATATATCATTGTCAACAATCGCGCGGCTTTACTTGCTCATTGCGTGCATCCGATCAAGAATTAATTGATGCTGGGATCCATGTGCTCCCTTCTGCAGCTTCGGTATGTTGATCATTTTTATAACTTTCTACCTGTTGCACTGTAGGTTGGTTTGATGGAAAAAGCTCGTCTTTGCAGACGGCGGCCGCTCGCAAGATTGCTTCTAGCGGGAGGATCGTTCCCCCATTTGCTTCTGGAGCATCGGCGGCTTCTGGACGCGGAAAAGGTAGATGGTTTTAAAAGAACAATCTTCCTTATGAATTTTCTTGGTTGGATTGTAACTTTGCATGCTACTTGTAGGTCGTACGACGCTTGTTACTGACCGCGTTGTTGCTGTTCCCGACTCTTCCAAACGGTCCACCACTGGGGCGCGTTCTTCGAGCAGTTCAAAGCGTCCGAAGACTACTGTGACCGTTCCTACTCCTTCCTGTCATAAAGGGAAGGAAGTTGACGGTTGCGAGGATGCGTTGTCTGCCCCCCGCTCGAAGGAGCGGTCCGAGGTGGAACGTTCTCTTCTTTCTGGTATAAGCTGGATACTTGATTCTGTGCCTTTATACGGTTTGTTTTTGGCTTTTGCATAATGCTGCTTGGTTTGCATGTAGCGATCCCACCACTTGGGCGTGCGGATTTGCTTCGTACTTTGGATGGTGATATTTCAGATGGTAAGTGGATGCCATATGTGGCAGGAGATCTTTCTTTTCCCAAGAACTCCCAGCTGAGCATGCCTGAAGTTGGTGTGCGTGTTCTTCATCGATCCATTCCTCCTGGTGATCGAGTTGTTCGACCCTCGAGTGACGAGGAGGCACGAACTTTTGTTGAGAGATCGTTGTCTGGATTCACTCCAGTGAGTATCTTTTTTCCACTTCGCTATGTTCGTTGTTCCCGAACATGTATGCTTATTTTCTTCTTGTTTTCAGGTTGTTTCTGACATGGTGCACATGGCCTCTTTCATGTTGGAGCTTGTCCAGGAGAAACGTGCCATTGCTGACAAAGCTGCCACTTTGTCTAAGGAGCTTGAGGAAGCTAAGGATGAAGTGCGCTATCTTTCGTTGAAGAAGACGGATTTTGATGCTCGTTATGATTCTGATTATGCCAGCCTTGTTCAGCTTGAATCTGAGAATGCTGCCATTGAGAAGGCCATTTCTGATAACGCAGGCAAGCACAAGGCTGCCTGTCGGAAAGTGCGCGAGGCAGAAATGAAGGCTGGCATTGAAGAGGGACTTAGCAAGTTCCCTTCTACCCCTGGGTTTGACAACGCAGTTACCGCTGCTGCCACAGCGAAGGCCACTCCTATGCTCAGCGAGTTTGTTGAGGACTTTATTCGTAGAGTGAGTATTCTTGCTCCTGGCTTTCCTTTTGATAAGTTAGGGCCATATGCGGAGTCTGCTGTTGGGCAAGTTGCCGAGCTTCGTCGCTTAGATACTGCAACATCTGAGTTTGCATTTTTGTTTGGAGAAGATGGTGGCGGCACTAATGTGCAACATTTGCCTGTTCCGCCCAGCCCTGTCAGGGATGATGGACTCCTTTGATTTGTGTCATCTTTTCGATATGTTGAACTCGTTTATGAGCTCGTTTGCCCCCCGGCTTCTATGTTTAGAAACTTGTTGGAGTTGTTGTTTGATTGTTGCTTGTGACTTGTTCGCTTTGAACTACGTCGTATGAACCTGTTTTATACACAGCAGTTGGCATGATAACTTGTTAGTAATATTTCATACCGTTATCGTTTACTGTGTTTACTGAACGTGGGTGGCTAGTAGTGTAAACGTAGTCCCCGCAATCGTGACCGATAGCCACTTTTGATTCAAGATTGTTCGTACGATGCGTTATGCGTGTTGTACATCCTCCTGCATAGCTTGACACTATATCCGTCGAAGCTTGTCAAGTGACTCGCGTATAGCGACTTAACAAGTAGTATGTTTGAAATGTGTTATCTTCGCTTGAGCAAGATACTAGTTTATACCGTCTCTTAGTTCCATTCTAAGGCGACGTTGTACAAGACTCTACTTGTAAATTTATGAGTTTTAAACAGGGTGCGCACCTGCCAGCGTGTATCAACCCGCGTTGGGAAAGCATACGTAAAACTTTTTGGGTTTTGAAAGAAAGTTTTATGAAACCTAAAAAGGTTGTTTGATATATAAAAATTTTATAAAGTATTTGGCAAAATATTTGGTAAAAATATTTGTGATACATGATTCCTGCGTCCAGGGACCATGTAGCACTTTTGAGAGTATGAATTGTGATGCATGTTTTCTGCGTCCAGAAACCACGCATCATGGTTTTGAAATTTTGTAGTACGTGTTGGATCACGGGCGAAGTTCCGTTACGTCCTTGACGGAAAGCTCTGGACTCCTGGGCTCCGCGCAATCCTGCAAAAGGGGATGACCTGGGTGGTGACCCAGAATCCCTCTCCGATGCTTAAATGAGTATACGATCAATGGGGTGGCAGCAATGTTCTAAGTGCGTATTAGATGATTGTTTTCTGAGGTAACTTCCTCCTTTATATAGGAGGGGAAGTTACTCAGTTACCTGTGACCGTGGTTGGCCGTTTTGCCCATGATTCCGTGTATCTCGCCACGATTCCGTATATCTTGGTCAGGATTCCGTATATCTCGCCCCACGCTCCGCGTATCTTACCCATACTTCCGCGTATCTCGGGGGACTTATCTATATCTTTAACCGTCTCCCACTACTTTATCTAGTAGGCGGGTTTCTCGGTCTTTATCCTCTGATCACAAGTCTCGACTCCTGTCGGGGACTCCAGAGTTGTCTCATTCTAGGTCACCACCCAGGACCTTCAGTCTCTACGGGACAGGTCCAGCCTCTGCGGGGCTATATTATCGGGGCCTTTACTAAGGCGCGTCGTGGCCTTTACTAAGGCATATCGGGGCCTACTCAGAGGCTTCTTGTCGGGAGCGTTCAGCTCTTATGTCGGGACCGCTTAAGTCGGGACCTTTCATATTGGGCCTTCGGGCCCTCCAGGCCTTTCACGAGGCCCACTGGACCTATTCGTCGTCTACTGGCAGTTAACGGGGCTGACGATTCCATCGGAGCCCATCATTTGCCCCCAAGACATGGGGTACTTTTAGTTCGCCGTGTCTTTCTGTTCCGATCCTCCGATCTTTCTGTCGGAGGCTTTTGTCTTCATACCCTCCGATACCACCGTCAGAGGTTTTTGCCTTGCATGTAATTGTTGTATAACAGAGTCTCTTACTCATGATTACCTTGGGCCCACCAGATCCCATGGGCAGTTGCCAAATCCGAGGAGACTCCTCGGTTACTGTAGCATTAAATGCCTGGAGATAAGGGAATGACGTTTAAATCGGCGTGACTGTTGCTTTTTGAAAAAGCAGCTGTGACGTCACTCGCGTCTCTTCCGTACCTATAATCTTGGCGATTAAGATCGTGTCGTTTCCTCTTCAACGGTGCAGATCAAACCCGTCCAGTTGTCTCTTCCGTACCGTCCCCATGATTTCAACGATTGAGATCAAGTCGTTTCGTCTTCAATGGTCAAGATTAAGTCCCCTCCGTTGTCTTTTTGCTTATAAAAGCTAAAACCCTGGCTTTATTCACTTCTTCTGCACTCTCTCGATTTCAGTCGTTCTTGCATTCGAAGCTTCTTCTCCAAGCTCCTCCTGCTGTTCAAGTGATCAAGGCCTTCAACCCTTCCGATCTTCCTTTATTTTACCTCTTCGACCACCGATCATGTCTGGTAAGGGCTTTCTTTCATGTTTTCGTGATTTACTTGCTGTCTGTTCTCCTTTTCTCGGATTCTTTTGTTTGCAATCGTTTTAGACGAAGCTAGTTCTGAGGCTAGGGCTCCTTTCATTTTCGAATTTGCCGTCAATGAGATCTCTGAGGCTTCATATGAGGTCGCCCTTAGAGAGGGGTGTATTACCTCAGATTGGGAACCTCGTTTCCCGTATGAGTCTCAATCTGCTGTCAGAAGGAAGCACATCATTACGCCTCCTCGGGCAGGGGAAGTGTTCGTCTCCGCCGATCAAATAAGCGCGGGGATTCGGTTCCCCTTCTGCGAAAATATGGTGGAGATGTGCAACTTCTACAAAACGCATCCTTGTACCTTCTCTCCACACGCCATCCGCGTGTGGAATGCCTTACAATTCTTATGCCACCGCCAGCAGTGGACGTACAGTCTACTGTTATTCCGCACTTTCTACGGCATGAAGTGCAACAAAGCGGGTGTCTGCTCCTTCTCCCCCCGACTCCCCAAGTGGACAAAGGAACAACTTTCATGTTTTGGCTGGGACAGCGAGACTTGGAAGTTCCACAAGGATCGGATAGTGATACGCGACTCGGGGTCTGACAATAGCGGATGGAAGAAGTACTACTTCTTCGTCCAGCACAGCTCTGTCCCATGGCCTCGATGGGAGGTCGTGGCGGACCCTGCCCCCAAGCTCTTAGACTACACTGAGGATGACCTCAACACCCTCCAGATGGTTCAGCTCTACCGTTGGGGAGACAACTTCATACCCCTCGACGCCAACAAGCTCCGGGAGAAGGACCTGATCATTATCGGCGTCCGTCTCCTTGACTCTGTTTCCAAGGATTTGGTCATTTGGGTAATATTTCTAACTATCTTATTATTTACCTTTGCAGCCAAGAAGGCTTCTCTGCTGACCCATCTCATTATGAAGCAGGGCGAGACTGATGCCGTCCAGAGTGGCTCCAAGCGGAAGCGAAAGCTGGTGAAGAAAGGTGCTTCCTCTTCCACTCCTATGTCTACTGCTCCTCCCACCGAAGAGCAGGTCGGGGCCAAGAAGGCCAAGAGGGGGGAGATAGATCCGGCCTTCGGGGCCACTACTGTCGAGGAAGGTAAGCGCGTTCGTCGTGCAATTAAACGATATAAGAAATTAGTTCCTAAGGAATTTATCCCCGCTGATCGGGAGTCGCGGGTTCGGGAAATTAAATATATCCTTCAAGGAGAAGTTCCCCGCGTTCTCAAGGCGGGATATTATAACTTCCATGGGAAAGACCAGCATGTCGAACGTCAAATTCTCTGGTGTCCTGGCGGAATTATTCCTGATCATGTTCGTCCTGCCACCGCAGGTCCCTCGGACACTCCTGTCCCGACGGAGGCTGTCATTTCAGCGGAGACTGCAGCTCCACAAGAACTGACGCGGGAGGACGTCCCGGCGGAAGCCCAGTTCCGTCGGGTGACTGATTTGGAGGCTTCTCCTTCTGCCGAGGAGCCTGATGAGGGGGGTCTACTGCGGAAGGTCGGTGTCAAGGAGCATGGGACCCGCTGTGAGGGACGTGTCCCGGAGTCCTCCTCCCGCTTTCCGTACTCCTACTCCTGAGCTTCCTCCAACCGAGGTAGCTCCTCCCGTCGATGATGCCGAGGTTATCCCTCGTCTTTCGATGGATGATGTTTACAAGATCTACACCCCCGACCAGGCGACGGTTCCCTGGCGTCCGATCGAATCCCTCCATGGGTTTTCGATCCGACGGAATAATCTTCAGCCTGATTTGGCCCTGCATCTGCTGGCAGGGTCAATTCCTCCCGCTTTGAGGCTGCCGCTTTGCTTGTCGCGGGAGGACATCGAAGAGGAATTCCGCGCTATGGCCATCCGTCGGATGGAGGTAATACTTTACCTTTGTTTGTTTCCTTCATCTTTGCTTTCGAGTATTGAATTCTTAACTTTTTTTTCCTTCGCCTTAGGAAACTGCGGACCAGCAGCGTTGTTTCGCCATCGCCTTAGCTCTGAAGAGTGCTTTGGAGGAGGCGGAAGCCAGGTCGAACCCTGATGCCTTAACCAAGCTTCAGGTAGAACTCGACGAGGCAGTGGCGGCCAAGAACAAGATGGCCAAGGAGAAAGCTCTCTTAGACGAGATGACCTCGAGCCTGCTCAAGAAAGTCCACGATCATGAGGCGGTTATGCGTCGGGAGCGGAAGATGGTCCAGGTGGAGCAGCAGCGGAATGAGGCGGAGAAGAAGCAACTCATTCACGAGAAGGACGTCTTCGCGGATCTTCTCGCGGAGGCCAAGGCGAGGTCTGAGGCGGAGAGGGCTGAGTTCTCTGCCAAGCTGGCTGAGGCAAAGGCTCAAGGCCTCGAAGAGGGCCGCCTACAGGGCCGCGGGGAGTATCGGAACTCCGAAGAATTTAAGGTGGCTGCTGTAGAGTTCTGCAAGTCCGAGATGGAGGATGTTTTATACAACGCCGTCGAAGAGCTCTATACAGCCTACCCGGATTCCATCGACTTCACGAAGTCCGAGACTCTCGCCCCCGTCGCGGAGAAGTACTTCAACCTCCCCGCGGAGAGTGAAGAGGCCGCTACCGTGGACCCGACTCTGCCAGCTGCGGAGCCTTCTGCCCAGGCTCCTCCGAACCTTGCTCCCTCCGATGCTGCTGAGGATCCATCTTCCAACAAGGACCAAGTATAATGTTGCATCTTTTTAGTCCTTGTAGTCTTTCTCCTTCGTTTTTGTATCCGAACTCCTAGGCCTTTGAGCCTTTATATAAGGGATTTCTATCATCTGTTTTGGTCTCGATAATTGTTTGCGCTTATCTAAAGCGGCTTTAAACTCGTTACTCAGAACGTTCCGATGCACCATTTGAGATGACTTCATACGTCCTTCCGACGCTTTACTCGGGACTTCACCACTTAAGGTTTCAAATAGAATCGGGACTTTACCACTTAAGGCTTCTCGTCCTATCGAAACTTCACCGCTTACGGTTTCTCGTCTAATCGGGATTTCACCACTTAAGACTTCTCGTCCAATCGGGATTTCACCACTTAAGGCTTCTCGTCTCTGCCTTTCAAGGCCATTTTCAACACCCCTTAGGGCTCTTATCTTGCCAAATCAGATAACTTTTAATCATACCCTTTAAGGGCTTTTATCGCGTCTTTACCAGACGACTTTCGCGGACCTGTTAAGGCTTTTTCGTACCCGTTAAGGCTTTTGGCCGCATCATATAGACGACTTACGCGGACCCATTAGGGCTTTTTCGTACCCGTTAAGGCTTTTGGCCGCATCATATAGACGACTTACGCGGACCCATCAGGGCCTTTTCGTACCCGTTAAGGCTTTTGGCCGCATCATATAGACGACTTACGCGGACCCATCAGGGCCTTTTCGTACCTAGGCTTTTGGTTGCATCATATAGACGACTTACATGTACCCCGTAGGGCTTTTGTCCATACCCGTTAAGGCTTTTGGCCGCATCATATAGACGACTTACGCATACCTCGGAAGGCTTTTATCGTACCTCGGAAGGCTTTTGTCGCGTCCTTCGGGACGTCTTACTAACAGTTAGAATAAATCTAAAAGCAATTTGATCGGAAGCAACTTCTTTTATTCATAAATAACTCAAAATAGGCTTACATCGGATCTTATTGATAGACAATTTGCGCCCTTCGCGGCGTCTTAATATCAAACATGATACTTCTTCAAGTGTTCGCCACTGAAGGAATGCTTCAACGTCTTGCCATCAAGGTCCTCTAGCTTGTATGCATTGGGTGCTGGCATCCCTACGATCTTGTAAGGTCCCTCCCATTTTGGCGATAGCTTGTTGATCCGATCTTGATGAGCGAACTCGTTCCTCCGCCAGACAAGTTCTCCCACGAAGAATTGTCGGGACCTGACACGCCGATTGTAATATCGGGCTGTTGCCAGACGCATTCGGGCCTGAACTTCATCAGCCTTCCATCTTTTCTCCTCGAGCAAGTCTAAGTCTAGACGCCTCATTTCCTCATTTGTCAGAGGCTCGTAATATTTCGCGCGATGGGACGCCACCGCTATCTCCACGGGAGCGACTGCCTCCGTGCCATAGACTAGGCCAAACGGAGTTTCCCCCGTCGATTGCTTGGGTGTTGTTCTGACAGCCCACAGCACGTTCTCGAGCTCATCCAGCCAATGGCCCTGCAAGGCATAGACTCTCTTCTTCAAGCCATCCATCACGATCTTGTTGGCTGACTCTACCTGACCATTGGTTTGAGCGTGGTGGACTGAAGCGGTCCGATGTTCGATATTCAACTCCTCCAGGTACTCCTTCAACTGAGCCCCATTAAACGGAGGGCCATTGTCGCTGATCAACACTCGAGGAATCCCATACCGGGATATGATCTGAGTTTGGAGGAATTTGAGGATCTGCTGCCCCGTCGTCCTGGCCAATGCCTTAGCCTCTATCCACTTTGAGAAGTAATCGATAGCCACGAGCAAATACTTGCACTGACCTTTCGCTTGGGGAAGAGGTCCCACCAAGTCAATTCCCCATTGCGCGAAGGGCCATGCACTCCTGATGGGCATTAAGTCCGCGGCGGGAGCCACGATATTCGGAGCGTACCTCTGGCATGCATCACAGGATCGGACCATTGCTGTCGCCTCCTTGTTCATCGAAGGCCAATAGTAGCCCAAGTTCAGCGCCTTCCTTACAAGAGATCGGGCCCCTTCATGACAGGCTGCGACTCCCTCATGTAGTTCCCTCAGGATCCGATTCGTGTCGGGTTCCGCCACGCATTTTAAGAAAGGCTTTACATACCCTTTTTTGTATAACTGGTTGTCCACCATCGCGTAGTTGTCCGCAATCCGACGCAACCTGACAGCTGCCACCTTGTCATCGGGAAGTGCCCCCGTAGTCAGGTATGTGACCATCGGGGTCATCCAAGTGGGCTTCTCTTCTTCCTCCGATCTTATCTCAATAGCGCAGATCTCCGCTGGATCAATGTTTGAGATAATCACCTTCTCCAGGAAATGTACCTTCCGATTCTCTTCGGGGGCCACTCCCAGAGCAAACTTGCTTAAGGCATCTGCTTCCTCGTTTTCTTCCCTTGGGATCGCCTCGATATCGAAGCTTTTGAAGCTTCCCTTCAAAGTCTGCACCTCGTGCAAATACTTCTTCATTGTCGGGCTCCTGGCTTCATAGTTCCCCTGGACTTGATTTACAACCAAGCTGGCATCACACTTCACCTTTAGATGGTCGACCCCCGTACCCTTGGCAATCTTGAGGCCCGTGATGAGAGCCTCGTATTCTGCTTCATTGTTGGTGGCTTTGAACGTCAACGCCAAGGCATATCGTAGGGGCTCGCCTCCACCGGGCGGTATCAATACAAATCCTGCCCCCGAGCCTTCTACACTCGATGAACCATCAGTGTACATCTCCCAGGTATTCTCCTCATTTGGCTGTTCTGTTATCGGGGCCTGTTCTGCTATCGGGGCCTCTTCCATGGTTGCCCCCTCTGCGGGACCCGTTACTTCCAGATCGGGTGCCGTAGACTCAGCTATAAAATCTGCCAATGCCTGGCCCTTAATAGCAGTTCTCGGAGCAAAATGAATACGGAACTCCGTCAGCTCGATGGCCTATTTCACCAATCTCCCCGACGCCTCCGGTCGGTTCAAAAAGTGCTTCAAGGGCTGATTAGTCAGTACTGTGACTTCATGGGCATGGAAGTAAGGTCGTAATTTTCGAGCGGCAATAACCAACGCAAAGAGATACTTCTCAATAGCGGGATAGTTTATTTCAGACTTGGCAAACGCCTTGCTTACATAATAGATAGGCACTTGATTGCCCTTGACAATTTTGATCAAAAAAGAACTAACAGCCACATCAGAAACAGCCAAATAGAGATAAAGCGGCTCGCCTGGGACTGGTTTCGCCAACGGCGGAAGGGTACGAAGGTGCTGCTTGAGTGCCTGGAACGCCTCCTCGCACTTGTCGGTCCATTCGAACTTCTTGTGGGCCCTCAGCACATCAAAAAATGGCATGGCTCGGTCACTCGCCTTGGATAGGAAACGATTCATCGCGGCCAACCGGCCATTCAGCACCTGAACCTCCCGATGAGTCTTCGGGGACTGCATCTCCTCGATCGCTCGCAGCTTCTCAGAGTTTACCTCGATTCCTCTCTGGCTCACCATGAACCCTAGGAATTTCCCCGAGTTCACCCCGAAAGCACATTTGTCGGGGTTTAGCCAAACCTGATGGAACTTCATCCGCTCAAACGCCGCCGCCAAGTTCTGGACATGGTCTCCTGCCTGTCGGGACTTCACCAGCATGTCATCCACATACGCCTCCATGGTTTTCCCCAGCATGTCTCCAAACAACTTGTTCACCATTCGCTGGTAAGTTGCTCCGGCATTGATCAATCCGAAGGGCATCACGTCGTAGTGGTAGACGTCACTGCCGGCATAGAAAGCCGTATGGGGGGCATCCTCCTTCGCCATCTTGATCTGGTTGTATCCGGAATAGGCATCCATGAAGCTCGGCAGTTCATGTCCCGATGTGGCATCCACCAGCTGGTCAATCCTCGGAAGCGGGTAGCAATCCTTCGGGCAGGCTTTATTCAAGTCACGGAAATCGACACACATCCGCCACTTCCCGTTACTCTTTCGCACCAGGACTGGATTAGCAACCCAAGCCTGGAATCGGAGCTCCTTGATGAATCCAGCGTCAAGCAGTCTGCCCACCTCTTGCTGGATCGCGATCCTCTTGTCTGCGCCCATCGGACGCCTTCTCTGCGCGATAGGCTTGGTCGCGGGGTCTATCTTCAGCTCGTGCACTATCACGTCGGGGCTGATTCCTGGCATATCACTTGGGGACCAGGCAAACAGCTCCTTAAACTCTTTCAGGAGCTCGATCAGTTCTCGGGCTCTTTCTTCCGACAAAGCAGACCCGATCTTCACCTTCCTCTGCGGTCCATCAATCTCAACCTCCTTCAGATCCTCCATGGGGGCGGGACGCCCATACTCCTCTCGATGATCGGCATCAGTCTGAAGGACAGTCATGGCTTCCCTCCTTCTCCTTCGGGTAGCATTAACATAGCATTTTCGCGACGCCACTTGATCACCCCTAACCTCTCCAACTCCATTGTCAGTCGGGAACTTCATCTTTTGGTGGACCGTCGAGGCGACTGCCATGAGAGGGTTGATAGTGTTCCTCCCGATAATAGCGTTGTATGCCCCCGCAGACTCCACTACGACGAAATCTACGTCTCGCTTCTCCATCTTCCAGCCACTACCAAACTCTACTGGTAAGGTAATCATTCCCAGCGGGTAAGAAGTGGAACCAGAGAATCCCACCATCGGGAAGTCCACCTGTGTCAGGTCCTTTTTCATCTTTCCCATGGCTTCCAGAGCGTCCATGAAAAGGATGTCGGAAGAGCTCCCTCCGTCTATTAGGATCCGCTTCATCTCGAATCCATCCACGTCCAGGGTCACGACCAAGGCGTCGTCGTGAGGGCTCTCCACACCTACTAGATCTTCCGCCGAGAAAGAAATCACCATTTCCTCCTTCAGAGTCCACGACCGGGACCTTTTGCCTAACACCACCGCAGCAGATATGCGGGAAGCGTAGTTCTCCCGAGAAGCAGAGGTATCACCTCCCGCCGCCATTCCTCCGTGGATGACGTTGATAGTTCCCCGCCTCTCCTTGCGGGCACCCGATCCTGAGGCTTCTTGCTCAACCTTCTTCTTCTTTGGGGATCGGTCGAGGGACTTGGAACGGGACCGCGACCGACTTTTGGAGCGAGATCGGCATCTTCCCCTTCCGACGAACTCTTTTAACTTCCCTTTTTGGATCAGCTTCTCAATTTCCTTCTTCAGCTCCCGACAGTTTTCAGTGTCGTGACCATTGGCTCGATGTTAGCGACAGTAACGGTCAGGGCGGCCTCCTAGGAATTCGCCTTCTTTTCTCGGAGGGTATCGGGCGAGACCCTGCCGATCCATCACAGCTAACACAGAAGTCATCGAGCTATTGATGGGAACGGCCCGACCTTCTCGATTGTCCTTCCTAGGGGGACGTTTATCTTCTCTTTTTTCGGGGCGACCACGGTTTCTACTTCCCTCCGACTTGTCGCTCCCTTTGCGCTCATCTGACAGCTTGGACGATGGTTTTCCCCTTCCCGTCCTCGGGGGATCGAGCTCTCCGGCAGCAATCTTCGACTCATGGACGTCGATTTGCTGTTTCACCCTCGCTTGCAGGGCCTCCATACTCCACACAGCTTTCGCGGCTACACTGTGCATCAGGTCGGAACCGTACGGAGCGCTTAAGTTCCGCAGGAAAGTACGGATGGTCTCTCCCTCCGATATCTCTTCATCGGTCTCTGCGGCACTGGCAGTGAATCGTTGGTAGTAATATGCCAACGATTCGTCGGGCCTCTGCACCACCTGGGTCAGGGACCTTACACTTTTCAGAAGGCGCCTCCGACCTTGGTACTGTTTGATAAACCGACCGTGCATGTCCGCCCAGCACGTAATGCATCCTGGTGGGAGGCTGAAAAACCAAGTCATGGCCCTTTCTCCCAAAGTAATCGGGAACAGCGAACATATGAGGTCGTCGTTCGAGGTCCTTCCCATGCAAGCCTGGACATGTCTCTGAACATGGCGAACCGGGTCTCCTTCACCATCGTACTCCTTGATGGTCGGGATGCCTAGCCCTGGCGGGGCGACCGTATCTAACAGCCGCGGAATGAAAGGATGGCTGGATCGATCCCTCAACTTCGATGTCATCTGCTTCTGGTCACCCATGCAGATGTTGACGATTTTCACCACCTGATCGGGGGTGATGGGGCCATTCAGGGGAATGGTCCTGTTTTGCACCGGTCCTGGGCCGTCGACCACGAATTTCTCCAGGTGCGCCGATTCTTTACCCTTACTCCTGGGCGGAACCTCCTGAACCTCTTGTTCTTCTGGGACCACCCTCGGGGGGGGGGGGGTGGAGGTAATTCTTCTCGCGGAGGCAACTCCTCCGCCCTCCTGGCGGCTTCTCTCTTGTCCAGCATGGCCTCCATGGCAGCCAAGAACATGGGCATAGCATCTGCTACTGCCTTGGCCAATTCCGAGTTCGAAGACGACCCTTCTTCCCTTCGCGGGACTCTTTCTCCTCCATGGCCCACCGGGTTTGGGGGAGCCTCATCTTCATCCCTACGCGGGATATCCTGCCTGTTCATCTCCGTGTCTCAGACTGAGACCTCATAACCGTCACCCTGCCCCCCCTGTCTGGGAAAGAGCGGGGTTCTCACCTTGTTCAGCAACACGTTCTGGCAACTGGGAATTCATAGTTCCTGCGGGACGGGAACTGCCAGCCTGAACTTGCTTCTTCTTGCCACCACCGGCCATTGATCTGGTAGAAGCTATTTTGACTTTTCGTAAGCTTCCCACAGACGGCGCCAATGTTGGATCACGGGCGAAGCTCCGTTACGTCCTTGACGGAAAGCTCTGGACTCCTGGGCTCCGCGCAATCCTGCAAAAGGGGATGACCTAGGTGGTGACCCAGAATCCCTCTCCGATGCTTAAATGAGTATACGATCAATGGGGTGGCAGCAATGTTCTAAGTGCGTATTAGATGATTGTTTTCTGAGGTAACTTCCTCCTTTATATAGGAGGGGAAGTTACTCAGTTACCTGTGACCGTGGTTGGCCGTTTTGCCCATGATTCCGTGTATCTCGCCACGATTCCGTATATCTTTGTCAGGATTCCGTATATCTCGCCCCACGCTCCGCGTATCTTACCCATACTTCCGCGTATCTCGGGCACGCCCTGCGTATCTCGGGGGACTTATCTATATCTTTAACCGTCTCCCACTACTTTATCTAGTAGGCGGGTTTCTCGGTCTTTATCCTCTGATCACAAGTCTCGACTCCTGTCGGGGACTCCAGAGTTGTCTCATTTTAGGTCACCACCCAGGACCTTCAGTCTCTACGGGACAGGTCCAGCCTCTGCGGGGCTATATTATCGGGGCCTTTACTAAGGCGCGTCGTGGCCTTTACTAAGGCATATCGGGGCCTACTCAGAGGCTTCTTGTCGGGAGCGTTCAGCTCTTATGTCGGGACCGCTTAAGTCGGGACCTTTCATATTGGGCCTTCGGGCCCTCCAGGCCTTTCATGAGGCCCACTGGACCTATTCGCCGTCTACTGGCTGTTAACGGAGCTGACGATTCCATCGGAGCCCATCAGTACGGAATTGTCGTCTAGTAAGAGGACTTCCGCCGTATAGAGTGAACCCTAACTAGGAATTCGTAATATGGGATTGTCGTCTAAACAGAGGACATCCATTATGAAGAGTGAACCCTTACCAGGAGTTCGTAATATGGGATTGTCGTCTAAACAGAGGATATCCGCTATGAAGAGTGAACCCTTACCAGGAATTCGTAACATGGGATTGTCGTCTAAACAGAGGACATCCGCTATGAAGAGTGAACCCTTACCAGGAGTTCGTAACATGGGATTGTCGTCTAAACAGAGGACATCCGCTATGAAGGGTGAACCCTTACCAGGAATTCGTAATATGGGATTGTCGTCTAAACAGAGGACATCCGCTATGAAGAGTGAACCCCTACTAGGAATTCGTAACATGGGATTGTCGTCTAAACAGAGGACATCCTCTACTTATGGGGTGATGAGCCCTGTTATCGTATTTGCCCATCCTGTTCTGAATCCAGGGAATGGCTATGAACATGAGGATTTACCTCTAAAAAGAGATGTCACTAGAAGTAAACATACCCCCTTTGATAGCGGGTCTTGGTTAATCCAAGATATTGCTTGTAGGTGACGGCTCTTTGAATAGTCGTCCCTTTGAGTAGAGAATTGCTATAAGCTCCTTTTTTGTAGATAATCCGCAAGTTGCCCTTGTGTCATATAAGTAGGCTGTGAACACAGCGCCATTGCTTTGTGTTGCCAACGCCTTCTTGATGTAGATGTTGATTTGTGAATGGAGAAATAAACTCCTTGTTGGTGTAGGTATGCAAATATCATCCGTTATGTGTATTTGCAATATGTTGTTTTTGAAAGTGTCTTGGGCTTGACTCCAAGTGTTTGACTCTATGATGAGGCCTTTTTATGTGGTCATCCATATGGGTAAATTGTTGTTGATGATAAACGTTGTCATAACAGATGATAGATTTTGCTTGCACGTGTCATAATTTCTTGGATTATTGATGTAGATAATAAGCGTGTAGTTTAGTTGCTTCGCGTTTAATCCAAAAAATATCGTGCAAGAGATAGATGTGTACCTAAAATGTAGATTGACTTTATTAGATACTTGCGTGTATTTACATTGATTATACTAGAAATACTAGGAATGCGCAAAGTAATCTAAAGGATAGTTGTTTTTCCCGTTTCATTATGGCTGGTTTGATGACGATGTCGTGGAGTCGGATGCAACAAATCGCCTTAGTGCACCTAGCGTGATGCATTCTTCAATTTCCCACTTTAATGGTAGACACATGTTTGTGTTGTGCCCCCAAGTTTTATGGTACTTGCACCATTCTCTGATGTTGTTGCCCAAGAAAGCTGTCTCCGGGACAAGTGGACTTGGGAGCTTGTTTTCCAGCAAGTTGACGTAAATGTCTTCAGCCACCGTGTTTAGCGGTGTGAAGATGTTGTCGATATCAATGCTTGCGTCTTCCTGCTTGTTCATTTTTGCTCGAACTCCTTTGTCCCAACTGAGGGGTGTACCCCACCTCAGTTCTTGTTCGCATAAGACTGCTGTCTCAAGCTTATCCTTTAGATCTGCCATGGTTTTTGTTGTTTGCCATCCATGAGTTCGTCCAAAGAGAAGGAAAGATTTTGCGTTCATGTTTGCATAGAACACACTTATCACTTCTTCTCTTGTTGCTTTCGCTGTTGAGGCGTTGGAGGCAAATCTGATGAAATATTCCTTGATTGGCTCGTCTTCTCCCTGCTTAACGAGCCATATCTGGTGCCATGGTGAGAACTGGATGCTTCCTTGTTGGTTCCAAACTGTAACAGCTTGTTCCATCAGTTGCTTCTTTCTTTCATCAACGACTTTCTGTCTCTTGAAGGAATTTACCATGGCCACATGGTATTGGTGCTTTGCTCTCAAGGCATTGACGTAACAACGTCTTGCGGTTATCTGATAGCCTAGCACTTCTCCAATCCCATGTTCGTCCCATGGCCACATGGTATTGGGAACTTCATCTTTTGGTGGACAGTTGAGGGCACGATCACATAGGGATTGATCGTTGTTCGTCCCAAGATTCCGTTGTAGGCTCCGAGAGATTCTACAACTACGAAAGTGACGTTGATGTGTAATGCTTTCCACCCCTGGCCAAGGATGACAGGAAGTGTGATTGTACCCAGGGGTTGTGTAGCTGCTCCGGCGAAGCTGACTAATGAGAAGGTTCCTGGGGACAAGTCCTTGACAGATTTTCCTAGTTGCTCCAGGACTCTGACATGTAGAATGTCAGCGGAGCTTCCACCATCGACAAGAATTCTTTTCACATCGTACCCGTCAATGTCCATTGTTATGACTAAAGCATCATCGTGGGGGTAAACGATATGCTTTAAGTCTTCCCTGGAGAATTGGATGACTGCGTCTTCTTGCTCAGGTTGCTTGCGCTTTCCGTACTTTGGCAGTGTTGCTGCCTGGGATGCATAAATGTCCCGAGCATTGGATACTTGTCCTCCGGCGGCAGGCCCACCGTGTATGACGTTGATTACACCTCGCTTGGCTGGCGGAGGGTTGTCATTGACCTTCTCTTTTCCCTTGTTTCCTCTTTTTGATGACTCTGGTTGAGTCTTTCTCGGGGGGTTGTTGCCTTGATAGACAAACTGTTTCAATTCGCCTTTGAGGACGAAGTTGTTAATTCGGAAGCGCAGACTGACACAGCTATCGGTCTCGTGGCCAAAGACCTCGTGGTTTTCACACCACTTGTCCTTGTCTCTCCCCAATGGGCCTTTCCTGAAGTTGTTTGGCTCCTTTCACATATTCGCGTCCTTCATTTCTCTCAAAATTACAGACAGCGGGGCATTCAAAGGAATGCAGTCGGCAAGGTTTACTTCCTTTGGCTTCTGAAAATCTCCTTGAAAGGGTCGTTTTGGCTGTGGTTGCCAATGTCTTCCTTGTTGACCACTTGGGTGTGGTTTTGGTTGGTTCTGCTTTGGATTATCTTTTGCCTTTGCTGCAGCGATTTTTGCCTTGTTCTGGCTTCTGAACCTTTCGAGATCTATGTATTCTTTGACTCTTGCGGCTAACTCCTCCATGGATTCCGCTGGGCGCTTTGCCATTTTTTCAGCTAGGGCATTGCCTCTTCGTCCGAGGTTTCGACTGAACGCTCGAACAATCTCTCCTTCTGTCAGGTTCCCCTGAATGTCAGAGATGTTCTAATTGAAGCGGACGTAGTAGTCGGCAAGAGACTCTTCGTTTTGTTGTTGGACGTCGTCTAGAGCGTTTACCCCTTTTAACAATGTGCGCTCGCCCATGTACCGTTGAATGAATTTGGCCTTGAGGTCTGCCCATGAAGTGATACTTCCGCATGGCAGTGAGAAGAACCAGAGTGCTGCAGTCCCGGCAAGAGTTTGTGAAAACGTCATTGCGAAATGGTGTGGGTTTTTCGTTCTGCCTAGCAGAGAGGCCTCGTGCTTTTGCACGTGTTCAACTGGATCTCCTTTTCCACGGTAGAGGTCTCCTTCGATTCGATACAGTGCGTCTGGGACGCGACTGTTCACCAAGTGGTCAGCGAATGGATGTGACGCCCTTTCTTCAATAGCGTGCATACCTTTCATTTTTGCTTCCTTCATCTTCTTTTGCACCATTTCTTCTAACATCTCGGCGGTAAACCCTTTTACTGGTTCAGCATAACCTGTTGAAGGATTTTGCCGACCATTGTTGCGGTAGATGTCAGATTGATCCCTGCTTGTGGCCTGAAAAGGATCATCTCTCGTTGGTTGCTGTGGGTGGTAGAATGGGGGCTGTCTTTCGTTCCTCCATTGATGGGCTCCTTGGAAAGGAGTGTATGACCGTGCAGGTTCATATCTTGCGTGTTGGTTCCTGCCCTGGGAAGGATTGTCGTAGCGAGTAGTGTCTTGCGACATCTCTCTTGCTGGCGCAGCATACTGTTGGTTGGACGGAGGTGGCTGAGCCGCATATCCTTGGTGTTTTAGAGACTCGCGGAATGCGAGTAACTCTTCAAGTGCAGCCATCATTGCTGGAGTGACGGTGGGCATCGGGTTTGCCCCCGTTCTTTGTTTACCTTGTGGCATTTCTGCTTGGGATTCATCTTCGTGCGTTTTTGATTCGAAACCAGGTGGATATGCGTGATGTTTGTCCCTTGGATCTCTGTGCTGTGCGTTGGGCGCATTGTCAGTCGGTATGGATGAAGCTATGGAAGTAGCTCTTGGGATGTGGGAGGGTCCCGACTGACTCCCAGCTGGAGCTTGGCCTCCTGTGCTTTTGTTTGCTGGGGATTTCCTGGGGCGCCCAGGCCTTTTCCTTGGGTTTTTCACCTCTTCGGGAGGGTTGTGTTCACTCGTCATGATTTCTGCGGTACGGTAGCTTGTTGTTCGAATCACGTAGATGGCGCCAATGTTGCGTCCGGGATGAACAAGGTCGTGAGGACGCGTCTGTTCGCGTGGTTGTGCGGGCTTTTTAGGTTGTAACCCTTCCGTCGGGAGGAGGTTGGGCCACTGACGAGTGTTCGGATTTACTCCCGTAAAGGTCTGTGACTCGGTTCGGCTGTGTCTCAAGAGGCGGTGGTCTGTGCACAAATGCAGGCGTCTGGGCGGCGATTCCTGCACGAAGGACCAATGCTAGCACGGAGAGGGGGGGTGGTGCTAGCGGAGCCCTCTCCGAAGCTTAAGTCATTATAAGGGCAAAAAGGTAATTTCTAGAGAGAGAATATTTCTAGAGAGAAGTCAGAGCTCAAAATACCAAAGTTGGGCAAATGAGAGGATGTGTGAAAATGGGTGGCCAAGGCCTCCTATTTATAGGCTTTCTTGGGACCGGACCCGGTTTTAAAGCGGTTTGATGACGGTTCAAGATCATGCGGTAACCGTCATCCATATTGGTAATGTGCGAACTTGACTTCTCTACGCGTAACGGTAATCGTGGATACGATAGTCGCGCGATACCCGTAATGCAATCCGGACCTTGTCGAATTTGGGTAATTCGGCGAGGTCCGGATTGCAAGCAACCCGGAGGTCCGGTCCGGACGCGCGTAAATGCGTTTCCGGACCGTTTTGATTCCTTAGGAGACGTTTTTAAGCCGAGATGTAATTTTCGACGTGTTTACGAGGCCCGAAATGTAAATACGAGCCCGAATTGGACATTTATCCATCAAGCGTACTAAACATATCGAAGTTGATTGTCATTTCGTTCGTGATCAAGTTAGTACAGGTTTTCTTAGATTGGAGCACTTGAAGTCTTCAAGTCAACCTGCAGATTTGTTCACAAAGGCGCTTCCTAAAGCACAACACAGGCGTTTAGTTTCAAAGCTTAATATGATAGATGTTTTTCAGCAAAGTTCATATTAGGGGGGAGTGTTGAAGCCCACATTTGTTTATGGGTTTGGGCCGTGTTTAGCCTATTTTGATTTGGGCTTTATTAATGTTGCAATCTGCGACTATGCTGAAGATTAGGGACTTTGTTTACAAACTTATAAAGGTTGCGGTGTAACCTTTAGTTATTTGATTAGGGTTTAGTATAAATTGAGGGGGATAGGAACAGTTGAATAAGTTACCTACATAAACCCTTGATAAAACTCTCTCGTTTCTGCGCTTCTCTCTGTTTGCTTTCTCTGAG
Source organism: Clarkia xantiana subsp. parviflora (assembly GCA_036873135.1). NCBI lineage: Eukaryota > Viridiplantae > Streptophyta > Magnoliopsida > Myrtales > Onagraceae > Clarkia > Clarkia xantiana. The sequence continues at coordinate 22,675,294 of JAPTYO010000008.1, read as the reverse complement.
ACGCTCCGTCGTAGCTTCATCGTTCCTCCGCCGTTATTCTTCGGTTTGCACATATCGAGCAACCATTTTCACAAGTGAGGTTCCATCCTAAAACCAATTGGTGATAGGAGGAGGTAGCCCACTTGCTTATATGGTGCTCTAATATCTAAATCACCACCGGTGTGGTACACACACTCACAGTGGGATTCAACACTCCCCCGCACTGTGAGGACTCTTTTAACTAAAGCACCGGTTTTCAAATCCGAACGGGTTGGGACTAATTTTAACAAACCCCACTCATACGCCCGGGCCTAATCCAGACCCAAAGATGGTATCAGAGCCAAAGCCCGGTTCCGATTATTAGCGATGTGTGGGTTTGTGTCCCCTTATTGGCTCCACGTACCATATTTGGGTTTGACTTAAACTAATATGAAAAAAAATATGATTTAAACTAATATGAAACAAACTATTAAAATAAAACAATAAAAGATAGATAAGATAGAAAGCGTGAGTAAATAGCACGATTGTGCGAATTGGGATCACAAATTGCAAAGAATAGCTTCGACGGCTTTAAACTTGATGTATTTCTTTTTTCTTTTTTTTTTTTTCGCATCCTCCATTAATGTAAAACACTACTTTATATATAGTCTAACATTGCATTTAGGGTTTAACTCTAATTAGTTAGTAAATTATATTGATTTATTCTAACAATAAATACTAAATATTCAGAAAATATACTCTAAATATTCAACAAATATTCTCTGCAATAAATACAAATAACTATCTTAGTTTAAGTCAGTATATCTTTAAAAATTTCGCGACCTTCCATATCCATATACTTCCTTTTTTAAACGTGTTACACATAATATTTTTAATCATGTTATATACGTGTCGCGCGTACAAAAATTAGGTGTTTACACTCCCGACTTGACTATCAATCAGTTGTCTTCACCTTTCTTTATAATCGTAACATCGTAACTCAATACTATGCAAGAATAATCTTTTCATGATGTATGTACATGGTAATGGTCCAATATCAAATGGCCGGAATTGTGATTAAGACCATAATATGTTATATCACTGATGCACTTTTTACTTGCATGCCTATTCAATAAAGGCGAACATTAATGATCTGTACAAAATGATACTCTTCCTAGTAAGGTCAATTCCACAGCCTCACAATCCTCTTCTCTTTGTATTGGCTGTAAAAAAATTACCCGAAAATAACCTACCCCGATAGAATTCGTAAACTTTGTGATCATATTTATCTATCTAATCTACGTACATTGCCGTCTCTATATAATGTGTATTGAGGAATTTTAACTCTTTCCTCCATTAGTATCCTCAGACAAGAGAAGGAGGTGGTCTCCATCCCTGATAACCCCTATATCATCTACCTCCGCTCCTTCTGATTTGGTTAATATCCTCTTCACAACCACCCCGAATTTCTTGCTACCCATCTCCAACAACTCCTCAATGCTTCTCGGCAAAAGAATGAGCTTCCCGGCAGGATCACCTGTCTCGGCACAGCTAATAATAACCCGAGCTCGGGTAGGTCCAAAGTCGGTGAGGCTTGTGTCTAGGTCGGTCGTCATTGATAGAACTGGGTCGGGCCCACCGTTATGAGCCGCCGAGATGATCCCAAAGAGGGAGTTATGGAAGTTGCTTCCGGTTTTTCTCCTGGCGGGTCGGGCATGGTGGTTGGACCACGACCCCTCAATCGAACCTTCTCGTTGGATCGTCGGTTCACTCTTGAACCGACCCAAGAATCGCGTCTTCTTCTGGTCGGGGACGGAAATGACGGTTTGGTCCTTTGGTGGTTTCGACTTGTTCGACTCGAAGAGGCGCTGTATCTCCTCGTGGCCCTGCTGATCGGCCAGGTCCCTTGGGGTCCAGCCGTGCATGTCGGGCCGGTCGGGATTCGAACCGTGGTCTAATAAAAACTTGACAATATCAAGGTTGTCCTCTGAAACTGCCACGTGGAGGGCGGTGTTGTCGCTGCTGTTGGGAAGATTAACATCTCCCCCTAACCTGACGATCTGCTTGAGCAAACCGAGGTTGTTCTGTTCGACCGCAGTGCATGCAAATTGGCCGACATCACCCGAGGATAATGTGGCGCCGTTGTCCAATAAAAGCGTCACCACCGCCTTGTGCCCGCCTTGCATCGCCTCCCAAAGCGGCACACTTCCTTCAGAATCTGCAATTATACGACGTAATGAAGGAACGATGATTACCCAAAACGAACGGCAAGGCAAAACCATCTGGAAGCACTTCTATATGTGGCCCTAAATAATTGCTGAAAATATATATATTAGATAGACTAGAATATATATTAGAAGATAGGCAATTCTTTCAAGTTATTGAGAAATTATTACTTATCTAACCTAGTATAAATAATATTCGTTGACTCATCAAAGAATACATTTTGAGTAAATCAGTCATCATTGTTTGGCTTGGGGCTGAAGTAGCAACCTAAAATTGGTCGAGTGTTACCTTGTCGATTGGGGTCGGCTCCGTAATCAAGTAGAACGGAAATGCAGTTGTCGAATCCCTTTGATGCCGCAATATGCTATTATTTTCATATTAAAACATTTCAGCAAAAGTTGGAGGCGGTAGTGTACGACATTCTATAGATATCGCAAGTAATTACTAACCAACGCCGTCTTGCCAGTGTTGTCGGATTCGTTGGGGTCAAGCCCGCGTTTCAACAACTGAATCATCAGCAAATCGTCACCTCGAAGAGCCGCAAAGCAAAGACTCAGAGGAAGGTCCATTCTTCCTCGAGCCAACATCTTCTCCGTCTCCTTTAATACGCCTTCCATTATCGGATCATCCGATCCCTTCAAGTGCTGTTTCAACCCAAACACAAAAGAAACATCCTCAATTCCCTTCTATATATATATATATAAATACTGTTAGATATATACCTGAAGGAGATTGTTCATGATTATGGTCCCATCTCCAACATTGGCTTGAACTATCCCTAAGAATGCGGTCCGGTTCAGTCGCAGCAGCTGGCTCAACCGTTTGGTTCGCACCGTGAAGAGCTGTGGTCTGTAACATAGAACACCGATCTCCCCACAGAGATCTCCAGTTTTTGCCTCACCGATCACTTGTTCAACTCCGTCTTTCATAGCAATGAATTCCTGAAAAATCAAACATGAGTTATGCAACCCGACTTACGCCATTAATCGAGCAGAACCAGTCATGCTCTAAGGTATTACCACTGAGCCGTTGACGAGAATGTAGAAATCCGTGGGTGCTTCGTTCCTCAAAATCACATCTTCTTTGGGAGGAAAGTACTCGGCTTTCATCTCCGAAACCTTAAAGACGAAACCGCAAATAGTTACGAAATTTTATTAGCGTTAAATACCAAATAGTTAGCTGAAGTTGAATATAAGTTACCAGTTGGAAGATAAGGTCGTTGGAGACGCCTTGGAACAAATAAGCCTTGTCAACGAGAGGGTAAAACAAGTAGGTGGCAATGCTGGATCGGATTGCTTTAGGAAGAGATTCAAGAATCTCTTGTTGCTGAAGACCCTCTGAGTTGGTACGGTACTTGAGACACAAATGTGCCAGCATTTGGTCTTGCAGATGGTTCGGGAGATGGTTCCTCTGAGCGAAGCTAGATGCCGCTTGAATCGTGTCTCTCTGGAGTTAATTCACCAAATTGTTAATTCACTATTTCAATTACAGAAAAATAAAATTATGTTGCCATCTTACATCGCATCGATTCTTTAAGAAAGGATACATTAAAAAGGGAGTGCGAATATAATTTTTTGAAATTCTATATAATTAAGACCATCAACAACAAATTAGAAATTGTACTAATATTGTTATTTAAGTTGTATTGTACTTTTTAGTAAACAAAATAAATTTATAAACTGAAGTAAATCCATAGAATAATAAGCCTAAAAAGAATATTGTCATGTTAGAAAAGAAGGATGCTTACAAAGTTTCTTGTTCGGCTGGTGCCATGGACAACCAAGTTAGTCATGTTCCCAATCAAGTACGAGGTTAGCCCGAGGTTGAAGAGCATGTAAACGATATCGAAAATCATCTCCGCCGTATTAACAGGGTGGAGGTCACCGTAACCTACAGTAGTCAGGGTGGTGATAGACCAATAAATCGACGTCACGTAACGAATCCACAAACTATTCGCCATAATATCATCCCCGAGCCCTGTTGTTGCCGTACTTCGATGCTGCAGCACCATAACTGCTATAAGGTAGTAGAAGCAAGCTGCACAATGAACCGCGAAAAGAGTCACCTGAAACAACAGAGTCCGAACAATAAGTTTAGGTCGTATAATTAGACATCGAGTCTACATCGGGTCGGATATACTTACGCAAATAAGTTTTGCGCAACGAACCCAGAAGTAATTGAAACTCCGATCCTTCTCCAACCTGAGTAAGTAGTATATGATCATATGATTCAACAAACGCTAAACCACAATAGCCCAAAAATAATTCGACATGTTAAGGCGAAGCTGATTAGTACCTCGAGAACATAGCGCTGACTCTTCGAAGTCGCCAAAGGCGAAGCATAGTGTAAAGGCCATAAGAAGATCCGAGCACCGAAGGGGAAATCTTCGGTGCAAGCTCGGAAGGGATGGTGGAGATGAAATCAAACACGAACCATGTGGTAAGGTACTTTTTCGCGATCCATCTATGCTTATCGACTAGTAGGTAAGTAGTTTTGTCGAGGTAAGCCACGAAGAACGTTAGAATAATGTCTATCGCGAAGAAGGCGTTGACAACGTTGTCGGCTATCGACAGCCCTCGAATGGGTTTCCTGAGGAAACCGAACTCGAATGGCGATACCCATGCTGAATAGAGGACTAGAACCACAAGTCCACCTTCCCATATCCTGAAGAAAAATTGATAATTTTCTGCTCATTTTCCAGAAAACGCAAAAGCATAAGTTAAAAAAACATGACATATCCGGTAATGTTCTCCATAACATCTTACTAGTAAGAAATTTGTTAGTTTACCAAAAAAAAAAAATTTGTTAGAAATATGCAAATAGTTTCCAGATAGTTCTTGAGCTTTGAGTAGGCAACTAAGAAATTTAAAGATGATTTTTCTTAAATTAAAAAAATATATTCTATTAATCAAGAACATGCTTCACAAATAAACAACTGTTCTTGATTTCTGGGCACGAGTCAAAAAGTAGATTTATTTCTGAAATATAGAAACCAATTAGGATTTGGCTTCCTTTGACTTTTTTTTTTTTTGGCCAAAGGCTTCCTTTGACTTTAGCAGAACAATTCAAACTTGAAATTGACATTTATGTATTTCACACGTCCACAGAATCTAATTTATTCAGAGCAGTTTCCAGTAATGCAGTGTGAACTTCTTAATCAGACCGCTACCCAGAAAGCAAAAAAGGGAAAGAACGGAACTTGACGAATACAACAATGACAGCGTACAAGAAACATAAAAACTTTAGCTTTTCTTGTTTAATAATTAAAAAATATTTGCATAGAAAGACTCGGTTGTTTATTGTTCTTAAAAAGAACATAAACCAAAAAGGACGAATTTTAACAGCGACGTGGGTAGTTGCCCATCGGTTGTATCAAGAAACAGAAAGAAATTAACAGACTGCTATCGGTTTTACGGCGGCGGAGAAGCGGTGGGTGGCCGGAAAAAGATAGCTGCCGACTACTGTATAGTAGAAAAGAAGGTGAACGAATGACCGACGGACCTGTAATAGCGGTTGTACGGTGAGACGATGAAGCGGCGGAGGTGGACCCGACGGTTGCTCCGGGCGCCAAGAGGCGGCAGAACTCCGGTGGAGAGGCTGTAGCTGCTGCCGTCCCTGGATACGTCGTGGAAGGAGGACTCGTCTAATTGGCCGCACATTGACACGCCGAACAGCATGGCGCCGCCTCCACGATTTCGCAAATCCGCCATATTTATTATTGTTTGCAGAATGATGCACAACAGAACAGAAGAACTGCTCCCTTTCTTGAGCTGCAAGCGGAAAACCAGTGACGATCTCTGCTTCTATAAAATAAGGCATTCTCTAGATAGATACATATATAGGTAGAGAGATGGAAACAAATAATAATTATTTTTATTCGAAGTTACTTATTTTCGTGTCGTTGTGATATTCTGCTTCTTTTTCCTTTTTATTATATTTAGATTAGATAAATACTGTTTTTGGCTAGAGGTGTGGTTGTGTTTATGGATTCAGATATCATGCTTCATTCTTGTATTCTAGATATTACTGTTATAATTTTGACATTTATTCTTAGATAGATTTAATATTACACTCAAGATATGTGTCAAGATCTAACCGTGTATAAACTGGGACAAGAAAATTGAAAAAAGAATGAGGTGAGTTTCGTAATAATGGCGAACAAAACAAGGATTAGGCCAGAATAATTAAATATCCTACTTATTATATATTATTATATTATATTTATAATCACTTTTAGTTAATAATAATATATATATATCAAGGGGGTCCACGTTTGGTGACTTTGGTCAATGAAATTTTTTTTTGCCAAATTTGGTTGGGGATTTTAGAAATATAAATATATATTTGCAAGAACTAACGATTTTCATAAAAAGATATATACATACTAGTTGCCCGTATGTTGTGCGGTAAATAATTTGTTAATATTTTTTTGAAATGTTACCAAAATTCCATACTTGATTTTGATAATTAATTTTTGCAATCTAGAGTATTTGAAATAATTTATTCAAGGCAAACAAAACACTGCTAAGTATATTTAAGTGTATATATATACTCCTTTAACTTATATAATTCTATCTTAATCAAATATTGTATGCAACGTATTTGAACATATATTCTATTTGTTGGTTAATAAAATTACGCATATAGTATTATGATTTTTGAGTCATATCCATTCAAACTATCAAAATATTAAAATAAATAAATTCTTACTACTAAATATTTATATTAATATATTTGCAGTATCTAATAGATTTTATTTTGTATATTGTTACACAACTTTGATAGTAATTTTTATATTTAATTGATAATTAAAATTAAATTGTTATTTGAGGCAATATGTTAAATATAATTTCTTATTTAAGTGAAACACTATTATTTAATATGTAATTGCATCAATAATGGATTGTATCTATTTATGGTAAAAAAAACAGGAAAATATTCAAAATTTTCTAATAAATAATAAACATTTATAATAATATTTAAATAGATAATTAAACTAAAATTAACAGAGTGGACAAATCTAAAAGGTACAACGGTTCTTTAAAAAATAATTCACATTTGATTTTTTCTTTAAATGTATTACGGAAAAATAATTATATATTACTTGTCTTAACTAAAAGATATATAATAATTATAAATTTGAAAAAATATATCTCAACAAGTAATATATAAATAATAGAATAAAATGAATGCAGTCATATATTACATGTCAGAATTATAAGATTAAATTTATTAAATTAACTTTCATTTTTTAATAATATGATTTTAATTAATTTATATAATGTTTTTAGAATAAATATTTTTTAATGAATACTTTTCTTCTTTGAAAAAGTAAATCATAATAAAGAATATTTGAGTTTTATTTTATTAAAAAAATATAAAGAAGAAAATATTTATAGATTAATTACATTAACTAATATGTATTATTAAATTACTTATTAATATACCATCATTTTTTTCTTCAAAATCTATGTATTTTTGGATGTTGAATTTTTGTCTTCCTTTTGTTTAAGCAAGTGTTACAGTTTTTTTAAAGTGAATGAGAAAGTTTGGCTTAAATTTAGAGTTCGGTATAAAATTTTAATATATATAGATTTTTTATTTTTATATTCACTATAGATATATACTAGACATGATGCAGCGTGATGGGGATAGATGTATCAAAAACTCGTTGATTCAAAGGAATGCCGAGAATTTGTTGGATAGAGGCGCAAAAATTCGTTGATTCAGTAGAATACCGAAGAATTGACGCAGGGTAGAGGAAAACCTCAATTTTTTCATATATTAATAAACTGAATACAAATGACGGCTAAGAGAGACTTAAATAATGAAAACAAAAACCCTAAACCTTAAGAAAATTTTGAAATTAACAACCAAATCAAACTAAAACTGAAAATTGCGAAAAAGACCCGAAGAAACATAAAAATGCAATTTTAACCCTCTAAACAAGAGAATTTGGCCAAAATATATTAAACCCCATAGTTTACTATAGGTCTTGCTCAGATCGCCGTTTCCACATGAAAAAGTGTATTCGCACGCCCAAATCCGACTTTGCCCACATCAAGACACCAGTCCGCGCTAAGCACGCACGCATTATGATCGTGTGAATGTTACAAATGCATGATCAAATCGACTCCTAGGACGATACAAGAGAATGGTCCGAGAATAGTACAAGATTAGAGTCTTAATTTTTTTTTAAAAAAACAAAAAAAACTGAGATTATACAATGCATTATTATATAAAATTTCAAACCTAAATTCTTAAAAAAAAAAATGAAGTCAATTGCTAGAGGAACCGTGAGCAAAAACACCAATTTAAGCGCTCCCGAGTATAAAACATTAGGAAAATCCACTTATGTGAACCAATGAGAGACCTAAATGCAATTCTAGAGTTTTTTATATTTGCTTGGCAATATAATTTAGTGATTGTAAGTTAAAAAAACCAATAAAATAGTTTTTTTTTTATAACTAAGTGATACAAAAAAATTATGTTTTAACTCTATTAAGGAGAAACCTATATATATGTATTCTCTCCATCTTTTTATATTCCTATTTTTATAAATTTATAAAACTAAATATATTTATATACTCATTATATTCACTAAAAGATATATCAACCACGCCTTATATATTGTAATTTTATATTTTATACATTATTTAAATAGTATTTCGTAAGAATTGTCAAATATGACAATATGTGTATCTAATGTCAATAATTTTGACATATGTGTTTATTTGTATTTATTTTGCTCCATATTTTAGTGAAATTTTATAAATAAGTTTGTTAGGGTGCCATTGCAAATTCACAGTGACAAACATGTAAATGAGACGGAAATCGAAATTGAATTAGAGTGATGGAAAAGCAAATAATAATTATAACAATACACATATAAATTATAATTATAATTATAATTATAATTATAATTATAATTATAATATATTTTTATTTTATATTCAATATATTAATATATATTAGTATTTATCCAAATCCAAAGATAATATTATTATAATAGTAAAATATGAAGCATAAGTCAATTTTATTTTAGATTTTGAGTGGTTTACTAATTAATATTGCTATGTAACGAACAAAAAATTATATCCCTCTTGAGATTAAATGTAGAAATTTTGAACTATTTTAAGGTCTACATATTCAAAAATACGATGTCATGTGATTAGTTTTAATGTATGATCTAAATGATTTTTTTACGAATGGTCAACATTATAGACGAATGGTTAATATTTTGATTAATTGTCAACATTATAGACGAATGGTTAATATTTGGAAAAAAAAAAAATTAATTTGCCTCCTAATAGAAAAATACCTGATTTTGCGAAAAAGTGGAAATCACAACTCGGCACAATATTTTCTTCTTTTTTTTTTTTTTTTTCTCTTTTTAGGGTTTATTTTTTATTTAAAGATTTTATATACTTTTATGATTTTTTTTCTAAAAACCTATTGAGTTTTGAGAACGGTTTGGACGGGCTAACCTTAGAGGATAAAATTGTTTAACTGTTTTATCATCTAGGGTTAACCTGACCAATCGTTCAACTAACACAACAGAGTTTTAAAATTTTTGGTTTAGGTTTTTTTTTTTTTTTTTTTTATTTTTCTAAAACTCAATTGGATAAAATTTGGGTAGTTTTCTATTTCGTTGTTATTGAGGAGGGGGGGGGGGGATTAACAAAATTTTCTAATATTTGAATATATATATATATATACACATTCTTATTGTTTTTAACAAAAAAATTTATGTATGTATTTAATTTATTTATTTTACACCATATTTTAGTGCACTTTTCTAAATAATTTCGTAGGCTGCAATTGAAACTTCCTATCGTTAGGATGCAAGGTAACTAACACGTGAATGAAACTGAAATTGTAAGAGAATGAGAATGAGTGTAATAGAAAAAAAAAATCTATAATAATAAACATATAAATGAATATCATAAACATATTATTTTTATTCTAAATGTAATAACATATATTACTGTTTCTCGAATTCCAAATCCAAAAACAAAATAGTTTTTTTTATTTTTTTTTATAAAACTATGATATGATTATATTCGCTAGAAAATATATCAGTTACATATTATATATTGTAGTTTTATTTTATTTTTCTCTATTTATTATTTAAATTGTATTTTATAAAAATAGTTGTATCCAATATTAGTATTTTAACATCAAATGGATGGAATGGAAGAGAAAATGCTTAAGCGAGATGAAGTCCTACAAAAAATGTAAGAGAAGATGACACATTTGCAAGCAAGTATGGGTGGATTCAATACATTTCAGAGGTTCATGGTGTCTTCTAAAAATCAAGACACTCATATGAACGGTTTTCAACAAGTAAAATTTGCCTAATTGTTATAATTTTTGTTTTAAAAAAATAAACTTTTTTTTTTGCTAAAAGTGTGTTCATTTATGTATATATCTACAATTCAATACCACTGTAAACACATTTGGATGTGTTCTAGGTTCAACAAATCAAAACTATGTAATTTTTTTATCAAGAGATATTATATGAAATTATTATGTTGATTTAAAAATAAAAAAAATACTATTTTTTGCAAATATTTTTGTAGGTTCAGGAGAATATTGGTTTTGGTGCACCACCAAATCAAAATATAAGTGAGGTTGGCTTATGTTATCCTATTTTGAATTATTTGCCTCGCTAACTATTTTGGTGTTTCTGTTACTATTTTTTTTTTATTTATAATCTCCCATCTTTCTCCAACGAAGTATTGTTATCGTGAACCAAGAAATTTAAGTGGTTGTGATACTTCATCTTCAAGTGTTGCCTATCGGGTCAGTAGCATTGCTATACATTTTTTCAGATTTTATGAATATAATTTGACTTGTGTATTTTATCTTTGTATTATCAGAGTCGAGGTGCAACATTTTTAGCAAGTCAGCTCAGTAAACATTCTATTGACAATCGAAAAGCAACATTTTCTAGTTCCGTAAGGTTAGTTAGTATATTAGGAAATTTAGATTATAGGTTAACTTAATTGATTTAGTTAAAACGAACTGATTATGTTTATGTTTTATATGGTTGATCATGAAATGCGTTTATTTGGATTAGGACTGATGGCAATTTAAAGATTGTTGCATTTTGAAATATATAGCTATGCATTTAGATTTTAGTTCTTATGTGGAGATATATGTATATGTATGACAGACCATTTGGAGTTTGTTACATTTTGGAATATATAGTTAGCATGCATTTAGATTTTAGTTCTTATGTGCAATATATGTGGATATATATGTATGACAATGTCATTTTGAATAATCTAATATATATGGCACCAAAAAACCATTTATACATATATATATAACTAAAAAACGTCATATGTTGTACATCGCGACCTCAGACAAACACAAGTCGTACCCTAATACGTATTAACCTAGTTTGCTGTCAAACTTTTGCATGATCACTTCGGGTTCCGGCGGCCTTGTGCGGTGACCAGACTATTTTAGGCGGTTGCCGAAAAAAAATTAGAGACTAAATTGAACAAAATAAAAGTATTTAGCCGTCAAATTTAACCGTTGACTAACAAATGTACCGAAAGCGTACAAAATATAAAAATATGACACAAAAAATATACAAAATAATACGTATGACACCAAAAATTAAAACTGACTAAATATATACCACCAAAAGACACTTAAATAATTTTTTTTTTTTTTTTTTAAATTAGTCTAAACAATGGGATTAATCTGCATCGCAAGTTCGTAACAGAACCAAAGGCCACGTGGCTGCATTCTGAAGGGTTCATTGGTAAATACGACTAAAAGGAAGTTATTCAACGCGAATTCAAAAGCGCGTGGGGGCCACCCTCCCTTGCCTGCTGGATGCTGGCACGTGTTCCTAAACAAGAGCCTACGGCGCGACTCCATCCTTTTAGACCGCCCAAAAATAATTTTTTTTGTGTAGAAGCCCAAAAATATTAACATATGTTCTTTTTATGGCACTATAAATATTTAATCCTTATATTTATTTAGTATTTCCGGGTTAATAGTCTAAATGAAGAAATAACCGATAACTGTCGGTTCCAAAATTTAGCCAATTGATAACTCTTACTTGTCGGGTTACCAACATTGACTTGTGAACTTCCTAATCTTGACAACTGACAATCTTGAGATCATTATGTTAATATTATTTTTTACTATATATATATACAACTTTGTTTATATGGAGAGAAAACTAAATAAATTCGTTTTAATTGATCAATAAAATAGTTGTTACCCCACGGCTCGCACGGGATGGGTCGGAGGTGAATGAGAATTGCAAATTAAGTATAAATGGAATTCTCATTGATGAAAAAGAAAAATCATCTCATTAGTGAGGAAAGTACTTATGTATCCGCCTTAATTAACAGAACTACATAACCTAAAGTAATACAATTTTGCTTAATTGTAATAAAAAATGTAACCTGTCAAAACAAGTACTTTTAAGATTAATTATAAAATCTACTTTAGAAATAAGTTCAAATTGCTGATATTTCACAATATAAAGTTCTAAATTTTAAAATACATTAGAATTAATGAGAATGATGTGTGTGATCAAGTTGTTACATCATTAAACTTTAATATTATAAGTATATTTGTTTACTTTTTGTTATTATTATAATTTAATATTGCAGTTACAGAGTCGTTACTTTTACGGTACTCTAATCTATAAAAATTTATTTTTCATATGAAAATAGTGAAAACGTTTAGAATAACATATAATATTATATATTTGTAATATGTACAATACCGTAACTGAATAATAAAGAATAGGATGCATATGATGTTCATATTATATATTAATTTAAAAATGAATTTTTGGCAAAAGTACGAGTAAATAACATTATAACGTAAACTTTCACCTAAGTAAAATCTAGCATAGCATGCGGATAAATGACTAGTTTTAAAAATGTTTTATATAAAAATTGTCCATTAATGAAAAAAAAAACATTTATGCTTGATAAAAACTACACGTGGTGAAGTAAAAAAAATTGAAATTTAAAATCATTTTTGTTGGATCACGGTAGAACTCCGGCACGATCTTTGACGGCGATCCTAGCTTCTTCGCTCCACGTAATCCTGCAAGAGGGGATAGACCGGGCGGTGACCCAGAATCCCTCTCCGATGCTTAAATGAGTATCTCGTTGTGTCACCGCTCGGGGCCCCTCGTCATCGTGACAGGGCCGATCATTCTCAGGGATTCATCATCGGGGCCTACTTAAAGGCATCTCATCGGGAGCCTCCAGCTCACCTATCGGGACCGACTCTGTCGGGACCTTTCATCATCGGGACTCCCTCCGTCGGGACCCTTTGCTTGGGTCATCTTGACCTCCATTGAGGGCCCAGTGGGCCTATTCACCGTTTCCTCGCCGTTAAAGGGCCTAACGGCCATAGCGGAACCCAAAATTTGCCCCCAAGACATGAGGGACTTACAGTTCGTCGTGTCTTTCAACTCCCGACCTCCCGACGTCGGAATCAGGGATCTTTCTCTTGGCATGCTCACTTAGTACAAGTCTTCTCGTTTATGTTTCCTCAATACCTTGTGGATAACTGCCAAATCCGAGAGGACTCCTCGGTTCCCCAGCCATTAAATGCAGCAGATAACGAAGTGACGTCTTCAGTACCCGTGCCTGATTTTTCGCGCCTGCTTTTTCTGAAAAAGTGCTTTTCAGGCCGTTTCATCATTGCACCCGTTGCCATTCTGCACGTTTCATCTCAACGGTCCAGATTAGAACGCTTCAACTTCGACGATTCAGATCAAAGCGTCCCTTCGACTGTCCTATTTGCCTATAAAACCCTAACCGTGGGCACAGTTTCACTTTTACCGTCTCCAAAATTTCAAAAGCTCTCCGCAACCTCTCTGAGAATTCAAGCTCTGCGATTCCGAAGACCTCAGTGCTCCTCCGGCCTCCTGTTCTTCCAAGCAACTTTTGCGACAACGTCAAGTTCATCCTTCTAGCCTCCAACCATCATGTCTGGTAAGAGTTTCTTCTTCGTTGCTTGTACATTTTTCCTTGTTTGCAGTTTTCCGGAAAACCCAATATGCCTTTCCGTGGCTGATTTCAGACAGCGGATCTAGTTCCGAGGGAAGGAAGCCCTTCAACTTCGACTATGCTCTGAATGAGATTTCCAGCACTGCGTACGATGCAGCTCTCCGGGAGGGACGCATCACCTCTACTTGGGAACCTCGTTTCCCGTATCCCTGGCCCCGCCCCTCGGGTAACCTTGAGGTTACTCGTCCCCGGAAAGGGGAGGTATTTGTCTCTACGGGGAAAATATCAGCGGGGATCAGATTCCCCTTCTGTGGTAATCTGGTCGAGATGTGCCAGCATTACAAGACGCACCCGACCACCTTCTCTCCGCACGCCATACGCCTGTGGAACGCCTTCCAGGTCCTCTGCTTCCGACAGAAGTGGGTATACAGCCTCAAGCTCTTCAGGACCTTCTACGGGATGAAGTGCAACGAGGCGGGGGTTTGTGCCTTCTACCCCCGGATGCCGAAGTGGAACAAGACGCAACTCGGGTTGTGTAACTGGACCAATGACACCTGGAAGGTGGTTAAGGGTCGGGGACTCCTGGTCGACAAGGGGCCCGACAACAGCGGGTGGAAGAGGAGCTACTTCTTCATCTAAAACTCCTCGATCCCGTGGCCCCGATGGGAGGTGGAAGCGGATTCTCCTCCCGCTTTCCACACCTACATCGACGAAGACTTCCAGACTCTTCAGCTCATCCAGCTCTACCGGTGGGGGGAGTCCTACACTCTCCTCGACGCCAATTCTCTCGTGGAGCGGGACCTGGTGAATGCTGGGATCCGACTCCTCGACGTAGTCTCCGGGGGCAGCTTTTCGACGGCCCCTCCAATATGGTTCCCTGGGTAAATCTCTAACCTTTGTTTTTTACTGTTTGCAGCTAAGAAGGTATCCGTGCTGACCAATCTGATCCTTAAGCAGAGGGAGACCGACGCTGTTCGCCCCACGCGGAAGAGGAAGTCCGCCAAGAAGGCCGCTGCTCCATCGGGGTCCCCTTCCACGGAGAGGCCCAAGCGGAGCCGTGTGGAGGTGGATAAGCTCTTCGACGTCCAGAACGCTGAAGAAGGTAAAAAGCTCCACCTCGCTATTAAATCGTACAGGAGGCTGGTCCCGAAGGAGTTGATTCCTTCGACCATGGAGGCCCGCATTGCTGATGTCAAACGAGTCCTCCGAGGGGAAACTCCCCGTGTCCTGAAGGCGGGCTACTACAACTATCGCGGGAAGGACCAATATGTCTCCCGACGTATTGTTTGGTGTAAGGGCTCTGATGAACTTCCTAGTTACGTTTCTAAAGCCTCCTCTCGTCCTCTAGGTGCAGGTCATTCTGGGACTCCGTCGGGTGCTGGAGCCTCAGCAGGCGCGCCACCTTCAGCAGGGGCGCCTCCTTCGGCAGGGGCACCACTTTTCTCCAGTGGTGGGACCCCGACCGGCGAACAATTTCGTCGGGTGGAGAGCTTGGACTCCTCCGAGGAGACTGATGAGGGTGGCTCCCTTCACCATCGTCGGAGGACGGGGCAGTCCCCGCTGAAACCAACCTCCAAGGGGCTGCCCCCTCGCCTTCTTCACGACCGCAGCGACAACCGTCGCCCGCCCACGATTTCACTCCTTCCCCAGCCCGGGGTGGGTCGGAGGCACGCCCCTCCACGTCCCCAGTCGGCCCTTCTCCTCTTGTCCAGCTCCGACAAGGGGACACATATCCGGAGCTTGCTCTACACCTGGTAGCAGTCTCAATCCTGCCTTCCATGAGGTATCCGATTACCTTAGATCGGGAGGAGATGCACCGGGATGTAAAGGAGATGTGCATGCGTCAGATAGAGGTAAGCCTTTCACCCTTCTTTTCTTTATCAATAAGACCGGTTGCTCATCTACTAATACTTCTTTTCCTTTCTTCGCAGGAGATGGGGGACATCAACCGTTCCATCGGGTATCTCCTCGCCTATGAGGAGGCCCTGGAGAAAGAGCGGGCGGTCACGGCCAAGCTTAAGGAGGATCTCGCGGCCTCCGAGTCTTTGCGGGGAAAATTGGTCAAGGAGCAAGCCGTCCTCGACCGAAAGACTCGGGACCTCCAAAAGCGGGTCTGCGACTTTGAGGGGCTCCTGAAGCGGGAGCAGCAGGAGCGGCGGGTTGCTGAGGACAAGCTGGTCCTTGAGAAGAAGGCTCTGGAGGAGCAAGTTGCGGGGGTTCCCGCGCAGCTGGTCGCGGCCGAGACCAAGGGCCGGGAGGATTATCGGAGGTCTGAAGACTTCCAGGCTGATGCTGTAAAGTTCTGCAGCGCGGAGGTGGAGAACACCCTCTTCAACGCAGTCGAGGAACTCCACCTGGAGTATGGCGACGCCATCAACTTCGACAAGTCTCCCTCTCTTGCTCCCTTTGCGAAGAAATACTTTGCTCTCTCGGAGGAGAGTGATGGGGGGAGCACTCCCGCGATTGTTGAAGACGCAGCAGAGCCTCCAAGTGCCGACGCCCCGATAATCGACCCTCCAGCGGCTGAACCTGTGGAGCCTTCTGCCACAGACCTCGTGGACCCCGCTCCCGTTGGTGCCGCCGACAAGGACCAAGCCTAACTGCTTATCTTTAGAGTCCTTGTATTCTCCTCATTTTTGTAATCCTCGGGCCTTCGAGCCCTTATGAATATCAGACTTTCTTAGTTCCGATTTTCCCTTGCACTTCTTAAAGCGAATTTACTATACTTACTTAAGTCGAAACCTCGACCCTTAAGATATTCTCACACATCACTTAAGACGATTTACCAACCTTCACCCTTAAGGTGACTTATTATCACGCACCACTTAAGGCGACTTTCCAATACTTAGAATAAATCCAAGAATCATGCATCACTTAAGACGACTTAATCTCGCGCATCACTTAAGACGACTTTATCTCGTGCACCACTCAAGGCGAATTTTCTCGTGCACCACTCAAGGCGACTTTTCTCGTGCACCACTCAAGGCGAATTTTCTCGTGCACCACTCAAGGCGACTTTTCTCGTGCACCACTCAAGGCGACTTTATAACGCTTAGAATAAATCTAAGAATAACTCTGATTGGAAGCAACCTCTTTATTTATTGATGGCACAAAATTTGCTTACATCGAATCAAACGATAAATAGCTTACACCACTTAAGGCGATTTTACATCGGGCACCACTTAAGGCGACTTTCATTAGGCACCACCTAAGGCGAATTTTCATCGGGCACCACTTAAGGCGACTTTTCATCAAGCATGGTGTTTCTTCAAGTGTTCGCCACTAAAAGAATGCTTCAATGCTCTGCCATCGAGGTCTTCCAACTTGTACGCATTTGGAGCTGGCATCCCCACGACCTTGTAAGGTCCTTCCCATTTTGGCGACATCTTGTTGATTCGATCCAAAAGGGTAAACTCGTTGCGACGCCAAACCAGCTCCCCGACGAAGAATTGTCGGGACCTAACTCGCCGATTATAATACCTGGTCGTTGCCAAACGCATTCGAGCTTGGACTTCATCGGCTTCCCGCCTCTTCTCTTCGAGCAAGTCCAAATCCAGACGTCGCATCTCGTCATTCGTCAGAGGCTCGTAATATCTCATCCGATGGGACGCCACAGCTACCTCCACGGGGGCAACAGCCTCCGTGCCATAAACAAGGCCAAACGGAGTCTCCCCAGTTGATCGTTTGGGTGTCGTTCTAACAGTCCAAAGCACGTTTTCCAGCTCGTTCAGCCATTTGCCCTTCAAGGCATAGACCCTTTTCTTTAGGCCATCCATCACGATTTTGTTGGCCGATTCCACCTGGCCGATAGTCTGAGCATGGCGGACAGAGGCTGTCCGATGCTCGATGTTCAACTCCTCCAGGTACTCCTTCACCTGAGACCCGTTAAACGGTGGACCATTGTCGCTGATCACCACCTTAGGAATCCCGTATCTGGATATAACATGAGTCTGGAGAAACTTGACGATCTGGTTCCCCGTCGTCCTGGCCAACGCCTTTGCTTCTATCCATTTCGAAAAATAATCGATAGCTACAAGCAAATACTTACACTGACCTTGTGCTTACGGAAGAGCTCCCACCAAGTCGATGCCCCACTGCGCGAAGGGCCTAGCGCTCTTGATGGACGTCAGATTAGCAGCCGGAGCCACGATACTCGGGGCAAACCTCTGGCACGCATCACAGGATCGGACCAACGCCGTCGCCTCCTTGCTCATCGTAGGCCAATAATAACCCAAGTTCAGCACTTTCCTTATAATGGATCGGGCCCCTTCATGACAAGCCGCGACCCCTTCATGCACCTCCTTCAGGATTCGACTTGTGTCGGGCTCAGCCACACACCTCAAGTACGGAGTCGAGAACTAGCCCTTCTTGTATAGCTGATTGTCCAGCATCACGTAATTAGCCGCGATCCGACGTATCCTGTCAGCTATTACTTTATCATCGGGGACTGCCCCGTAGTCAAGTACGCGACTATCGGGGTCATCCAAGTGGGCTCCTCCTCCGATCCTGCTTCAATAGCACACGCCTGTGTTGGGTCGGTGGTCGACAAGATCACCTTCTCCAAGAAGTGCACCTTCCGATTTTCCTCCAAGGGTGCCCCTAGGGCAAATTTACTCAAGGCATCTGCTTCCACGTTTTCCTCCCTCGGGATCGCCTCGATGTCGAAGCTTTTAAAGCTCTCCTTCAAGGCTTGCACCTCGTGCAGGTACTTCCTCATTACCGGGCTCTTCGCCTCGTATCACCCTTGAACCTGGTTCACAATCAGGGCCGCGTCACACTTCACTCTCAAGTGAGCAACTCCCGTACCTTTGGCAATTTTCAGGCCCGTACACAGCTTCGTTGTTCGTGGCCCTAAACGTTAAGGCCAAGGCATATCGAAGCGGCTCACCTCCACCTGGTGGCATCAATACAAATCCTGCTCCTGATCCATCTGAACTCGAGGAGCCATCCGTGTACATCTCCCAGGTATTTTCCTCGTTTGGCTGTTCTGATTGCTCTGCCATCTCTGGTTGTTCTGCCATCGGGACCTCCGTGGTTGCCCCCTCTACAGGGCCCGCTTCTTCCAGATCGGGGGCTGTAGACTCTGCTATGAAATTCGCCAATGCTTGGCCCTTAATAGCCGTTCTTGGAGCAAAGTGTATGCGAAACTCACTAAGCTCGACTGCCCATTTCACTAATCTCCCCGACGCATCCGGTCGGTTCAAAAAATGCTTCAGAGGCTGGTTCGTCAACACAGTAATCTCGTGTGCATGGAAATAAGGCCTCAGCTTCCGAGCAGTTATAATCAACGCAAAGAGATACTTCTCAACGGCAGGATAATTCAATTCAGACTTGGCAAACGCCTTGCATACATAATAGACGGGGACTTGATTACCCTCGACAACCTTCACTAACACAGAGCTAATGGCAAATTTAGAAACAACCAAATAAAGGTAGAGCGGCTCGCCTGGAACCGGCTTCGCCAACGGCGGGAGGGTGCGAAGGTGCTGCTTGAGTTCCTGGAACGCTTCCTCACACTTGGTGGTCCATTCGAACTTCTTGTTGGCCCCCAGAACTTCAAAAAATGGCATTGACCGGTCACTTGCCTTGGACAGGAAGCGATTCATTGCGGCCAGTCGGCCATTCAGGCATTCAGCACTTGCACCTCCCGATGGTTTATCGGGGACTGCATCTCCTCAATCGCTCTCAGCTTCTCGGGGTTCACCTCAATTCCTCTCTGACTTACCATAAAGCCTAGAAACTTCCCTGAGTGGACCCCGAATGCGCATTTTGTCGGGTTCAAGCGAACCTGATGAAGCCTCATCCGTTCAAACGCCGTGGCTAGGTTGTGCACATGATCCTCAGCTTGTCGGGACTTCACCAGCATATCGTCCACGTAAGCCTCCATGGTTTTCCCCATCATATCTCCGAATAGCTTGTTCACCATCCGCTGGTAGGTTGCCCCGGCATTGATCAACCCGAAAGGCATGACATCGTAGTGATAGATGTCACTGTCTGCATAAAATGCTGTGTGAGGAGCATCTTCCTTAGCCATCTTGATCTGGTTGTAGCCCGAGTACGCATCCATGAAGCTCAACAGCTCATGTCCCGACGTGGCATCCACCAGCTGGTCGATTCTCGGGAGCGGGTAACAGTCCTTCGGGCAAGCTTTATTCAGGTCGCGGAAATCAACACACATCCGCCACTTCACATTGCTCTTCCTTACCAGCACCGGGTTAGCAACCCAAGTCTGGAATCGGAGCTCCTTGATAAACCCAGCATTGAGCAACTTGCCCACCTCCTGCTGGATTGCAATCCTCTTGTCTGTGCCCATCGGACGCCTTTTCTATGCGATAGGCTTGATCGCGGGATCAATCTTCAACTCATGCACGATCACGTCAGGGCTGATTCCTGGCATGTCACTCGGAGACCAGGCAAACAGCTCCTTGAACTATTTCAGTAGATCGATCAATTTTTGGGCTGTCTCCTCGGTCAGAGCAGACCCGATTTTCACCTTCCTCTGAGGCCCATCAATCTCGACTTCCTTCAGATCCTCCACGGGGGCGGGATGCCCAAACTCTTCTCTGGGATCAGTATCTGTCCGGAGGACGGTCATAGCCTCCCGTCTTCTCCTCCGGGTGGCGTTAACATAACATTTTCTGGAAGCCACCTGGTCGCCCTTGACCTCTCCGACTCCATGGTTCGTCGGGAACTTCATCTTCTGATGTAAAGTCGAGGCAACTGCCATCAGGGGGTTGATGGTAGTTCTCCCGATGATCGCGTTGTAAGTCCCCGCGGACTCAACTACCACAAACTCCACGTTCCTCCTCTCTGATTTCCACCCACTACCAAACTCCACTGGTAAGGTGATCACTCCTAGCGGATAGGAGGTAGAGCCAGAGAATCCGACCATCGGGAAGTTCGCCTCATTTAGGTCCTTCTTCATTTTTCCCATGGCCTCCAACGCATCCATGAACAGGATATCGGAGGAGCTCCCTCCATCGATCAGAATCCGCTTCATCTCGTACCCATCCACATCCAAGGTCACGACCAGAGCGTCATCGTGTGGAGTCTCCACGCCTACGAGATCCGCCGACGAAAAGGAGATCACCATCTCTTCCTTTAAGGTTTAGGATCGGGACCTCTTACCCAGCACCACAGCAGTAGGAATTCTAGAGGCATAAACCTCCCGGGAGGACGAGGTATCACCCCCCGCGGCAAATCCTCCGTGAATCACATTGATAGTGCCCCGCTTCTCCTTACGGGCACCGGAAGACTCCGGGTCGGACCTCTTCTTCTTTGGGGACCGATCGCGGGATCAGGAACGGGACCGTGATCGGGATCGAGAGCGGGATCGAGAGCGGGATCGACACCGCTTTTCCCCGACAAACTCCTTGAGCTTCCCCTTCTGGATCAGCTTTTCGATCTCCTTCCTTCTTCGGGGGGTACCTAGAGATACCCTGTCGCTCCATGACCGTCAACACCTCCGCCATAGAGCTGTTGAGAGGAATGTCATGATCCTCCCGCCTGTCTTTTTTCGAGGAACGCCTATCATCCCTCCGATCGGAGCGACCTCGACCCCGACTGCCCTCGGCTTTATCCTTCGACTTGCGCTCGTCTAAGGGTTTGACCGACTGCTTTCCCTTATTCGACTTCGGGGGCTCGAGCTCTCCAGCGGCTATCTTCTATTCCTGGACATCGATTTGCCGCTTCACCCTCTTTTGCAGTGCCTCCATATTCCACACAGCCTTCTCAGCCACGCTGTGCATCAAGTCGGAACCGTAGGGGGCTGTTAGGTTCCGAATGAAGGTACGGATGGTTTCACCCTCCGAAATCTCCTCATTAATCTCCGCCACGCTGGCAGTGTACCGCTGGTAATAGTGCGCCAGCGACTCGTCGGGCCTCTGTACCACCTGGGTCAGGGACCTCACACTCTTCAGCAGACGTCTGCGACCCTGGTACTGCTGAATGAAGCGATCGTGCATATCAGCCCAGCAAGTGATGCAGCCTAAGGGCAGACTAAAGAACCAGGTTAGGGCTCTCTCGCCCAGTGTGTTCGGGAACAACGTACACACAATATCTTCATTCGGGGCTCTGCCCAGACACGCCATGAGGTGCTTCTAGACATGACGGACCGGATCTCCCTCGCCATCATACTCCTAAATCGTGGGGATACCCAGCCCTGGCGGGGCGAGGGTGTCTATGAGTCGGGGAACGAAGGGATGGGTGGATCGACCCCTCAACTCCGACACCAGCGGCTTCTGCTCTCCCATGCAGATGTTCACGATCTTCACCACTTGATCGGGGGTGATGGGACCATTAAGGGGAATGGTCCTGTGCTGTACTGGTCCTGGCCCGTCGACCACGAATCGCTCTGGCTGAATGGACTCCCTACTCCTGCCCTGGCTTCGGGGCTGAGCCTCCCGCACGTTCTGAACCTCTGCCGGTGGGGGCGCTTCCTCTTCTAGTGGGGGCATCTCCTCTTGCCTCCTCGCAGCCTCTCTCCGATCTAAGAGAGCCTCCACGGCTGCCAAAAACATCGGCATGGCTTCCGCCACAGCCCTCGTCAGGTCTGCAGCTGGAGGAACCTCCTGCTCCCTATTCCCCTGGTGTTGAGCAGCAGCATCTTCGGGACCTTCATTATGCCCCCCTGTCTGGGAGGCCTCAGCAGCGGGAAGATTCTGGTCCTCACGTTCCGGTGGTGAATTCAAAGTCGTCGCAGCAGGATGACGGGAACCACCAGATTGTCCTTGTCTTCTTTGCTTGCCAGCCGCCATTGAACGAGTAGAAGGCATATCAGCTTTTTGTTACGTTCCCACAGACGGCGCCAATGTTGGATCACGGTAGAACTCCGACACGATCTTTGACGGCGATCCTAGCTCATTCGCTCCACGTAATCCTGCAAGAGGGGATAGACCGGGCGGTGACCCAGAATCCCTCTCCGATGCTTAAATGAGTATCTCGTATGGACTGGCAAGCAGTAATCTCAAGTATCGTATATCAAAACGTAGTGTGCTCTGAGGTTACTTCTGCCCTTTTATAGGCGGAGAGGTACCTCAGTTACCTGGTGAACCGTTGGGGTGGTTAGCCCGTATTCCGCGTATCTCGGGCACGATCCCGCCTATCTAGGCCACGATCTCGCTTATCTCGGCCACGCCCCGCGTATCTCGGCCACGCTCCGCGTATCTCGGCCACGCCCCGCGTATCTTGGCCTCATCCTCTGATAACAAGTCCCGACCAACATCGGGGACTCCAGAGTTATCTCGTTGTGTCACCGCTCGGGGCCCCTCGTCATCGTGACAGGGCCGGTCATTCTCAGGGATTCATCATCGGGGCCTACTTAAAGGCATCTCATCGGGAGCCTCCAGCTCACCTATCGGGACCGACTCTGTCGGGACCTTTCATCATCGGGACTCCCTCCGTCGGGACCCTTTGCCTGGGTCATCTTGACCTCCATTGAGGGCCCAGTGGGCCTATTCACCGTTTCCTCGCCGTTAAAGGGCCTAACGGCCATAGCGGAACCCATCAATTTTCAAAATTTCTAACCTCAAATGCGTAGCATTGTGTCACATGAAAATTAGTTAGTTAATTAACCATAAAAATCTCTATATTTATAAATACTGAACTTAAAAAAATTCAGAAAATAGAAAACTCAGCATAAAATTTCCATTAATTGTTGTCGTTATACTTAGAAGTTAGAACCATATATTGTCGTTTTTTCTTTATGCCAGCAATATAAAAATCATGTATTATCATCGGTTATGACAGAGGCGAACATGGACCAAATGAAGGAGGCAAATACTGGAATTAATTAAGTATAGGTAGCTTTAAATTTAATTATAGTTAGAACGGCCGGCATTATGTGCGGAGCGTAGTGGAGTGTCGTTAAAATAAAAATAGGCTACATGCATGCAGTCTGCGACCCTAGAATTGGGCGCCGCTCCTCATATCTCCACGATGGAGCGTGCCGACGCATTCAACAAGCAGCTAACTTTAGCTAACATTAATCATGATTATCTTCTAGGTAATACAAATTCGGTTTTTGATGTGGGAAATTCGGTTTTTGATGTGGGAGATCTTGAAGTATCGGATTTTGCCGTGTGAATATAGTTTTTCAAGTGGAAACGGCGATCGAGCAAGACATATAGTAAACTATGGCGTCTGATGGTTTTCGGCCGAATTCCTTTGTTTAGAGGTTCGAAATTGCAGTTTTATATTTCTTCGGGTCTTTTTGTAATTTATCGGTTTTTGTTAGGGCCTGCTAGTAGGGCTGGGCAAAAAAACCGGTTTGGTTGAACCGAACTGGAACCGAACCGGCTAGTTCGGTTCAGAACAGGTTCAGAACCGGTTTTGAACCGGTTGTAAAAAAAAAAAAAAAATTATTAACCCTATGCCACTCTTAACTACAGCCGTTTCTCAGTCCAGTAAAAAAAAAATTGCATCGCCGCTCCCGCCGCTCCTGAAGAACTGCCGATGCCACTCCCGCCGGACCTCCATCCTTCGTCCACCACATCGCCGGCGAGTTTTGCCCAGTCCAATTTGATACGGTGAGTTCCTAAATTCTAACTTCCTATAGCGTTTATTGTTTTTGTAGGATTTCGTTAAATGAGTTTGAATCGATCTGTTTCTTTCAACTGATACAATTTAATAATGCCTTCCTCGCTCGGATCACCAACAACGATTTTTTGATGAATTTTTTATTTTGGGTTCGTCGACAGCTCAGTTCAGTTCAACAGATTAACTTACTTCATATACTAACTTTTTTTATTTATTTTTCATTCATAGATTTGTTGCACTATTGACGTTTGAGCTACGCATGTCGCCTCTCGAGAACCGGTGGAAGTCTCAAGATTTATGCTTTAAATATTTCAACTTATATTATCAGATTGTTTGGAATTTAGATTTCGATACTATCTATGTTGAAGTGATTGGTTATCTTTATATTTTGAAAGTTTATGAATTGTTCGTCTATTATCGAATTTGGTGCGTAATTAGAACTTTAAATAAAAAAAGATTTGAAGCAAAAAAAAAAAGGGTTCTGAACCGGTTCTGTCATGGTTTGGTTCTGGAGCCGTGAAACCGGTTCGGTTCATGCCAGGTATAGAAAACCGGCTGAACCTTAAATCCGGTTCCGGTTCGGTTCTGAACCGGTTCGACCCAGAACCGAACCATGCCCAGCCCTACCTACTAGCAAGTTTCGGTTTTTGACTTAGAATTAGGGTTTTTCTTTTCAGTATTTAAGCTATGTTAGCCTTCTTTACATTCAGATTATTGATATATGAAAAAAAATAGGTTTTCCTCAACCTTGCGTCAATTCTTCGGCATTCTGCGGAATCAACGAGTTCTTGCGCCCTCTATCCATCAAATTCTCGGTATTCCTTGATGGGTTTCGCTATGGCCGTTAGGCCCTTTAACGGCGAGGAAACGGCGAATAGGTCCACTAGGCCCTAAATGGAGGTCAAGAAGACCAAGGCGAAGGGTCCCGACAGAGGGAGTCCCGATGATGAAAGGTCCCGGCAGAGTCGGTCCCGATAGGTGAGCTGGATGCTCCCGATGAGATGCCTTTAAGTAGGCCCCGATGATGAATCCCTGAGAATGATTGGCCCTGTCACGATGACGAGGGGCCCCGAGCGGTGACACAATGAGATAAGTCTGGAGTCCCCGATGTTGGTCGGGACTTGCTATCAGAGGTTGAGGCCGAGATACGCGGAGCGTGGCTGAAATATGCGAACCGTGGCCGAGATACGCGGGGCGTGGCCAAGATAAGCGAGATCATGGCCTAGATAGGCGGGATCGTGCCCGAGATACGCGGAATATGGGCTAACCACCCCAACGGTTCACCAGGTAACTGAGGTACCTCTCCGCCTATAAAAGGGCAGAGGTTACCTCAGATCACATTACGTTTTGATAGAGACTCTTTGAGATTTCTTCTTGCCAGTTTATACGAGATACTCATTTAAGCATCGGAGAGGGATTCTGGGTCACCGCCCGGTCCATCCCCTCTTGCAGGATTACGTGGAGCAAAGGAGCTCGGATCGCCGCCAAAGACCGTACCGGAGTTCCACCGTGATCCAACATTGGCGCCGTCTGTGGGAACGTGACAAAAAGCTAATATGAATTCTACTCGTTCAATGGCGGCTGGCAAGCAAAGAAGACAAGGACAATCTGGTGGTTCCCGTCATCCTGCTGGGACGACTCTGAATTCACCACCGGAGCGTGCTGAGGACCAGAATCTCCCTGCTGAGGTCTCCCAGACAGGGCACAACGAAGTCCCCGAAGATGCTGCTTAGCACCAAGAGAATAGGGAGCAGGAGGCTCCTCCAAATGCGGACCTGACGAAGGCTGTGGCAGAAGTCATGCCGATGTTTTTGGCGGCCGTGGAGGCTCTCTTAGATCGGAGAGAGGCTGCGAGGAGACAAGAGGAAGTGCCCCCACCAGCAGAGGTTCAGAATGTGCAAGAGGCCCAACCTCGGAGCCAGGACAAGGGTAAGGAGCCCGCTCAGTCAGAGCGATTTGTGGTCGATGGGCCAGGACCTGTACAACATAGGACCATTCCCCTTAATGGTCCTATTACCCCCGATCAGGTGGTGAAGATCGTGAACATCTGCATGGGAGAGCAGAAGCCGCTGCTGTCGGAACCGAGGGATCGATCCACCCATCCCTTTGTTCCCCGACTAATAGACACCCTCGCCCCGCCAGGGCTGGGTATCCCCACGATTAAGGAGTATGATGGCGAGGGAGATCCGGTTCGTCATGTCCAGAATCACCTCATGGCGTGTCTGGGCAGAGCCCCGAATGAAGATATCGTGTGTACATTGGTCCCGAACACACTTGGTGAGAGAGCCCTGACCTGGTTCTTCAGTCTGCCCCCAGGGTGCATCACTTGCTGGGCTGATATGCACGACCGCTTTATTCAGCAGTACCAAGGTCGCCGATGTCTGTTGAAGAGTGTGAGGTCACTGGCCCAAGTGGTACAGAGGACCGATGAGTCGCTGGCACACTATTACCAGCGATACACTGCCAGCGTAGCGGAGATTGACGAGGAGATTTCGGAGGGTGAGACCATCCGTACCTTCATTCGGAACCTAACAGCCCCCTACGGTTCCGACTTGATGCACAGCGTGGCTGAGAAGGCTGTGTGGAATATGGAAGCATTGCAGAAAAGGATGAAGCGGCAAATCGACGTCCAGGAGTCGAAAATAGCCGCTGGAGAGCTTGAGACCCCGAAGTAAAATAAGGGAAAGCATTCGCTCAAACCCTTGGATGACCGTAAGTCGAAGGATAAATCCGAGAGCAGTCGGAGTCGAGGCCGCTCTTATCGAAGGGAGGATAGGCGTTCCTCGAGGAAAGACAGGTGGGAGGACCATAACATTCCTCTCAACAGCTCTATGGCGGAGGTGTTAACGGTCATGGAACGACAGGGTATCTCCAGGTATCCCCCGAAGAAGGAAGGAGAATTTTTGGGATCCCGCACCGATCGTTACTGTCGATTTCACCGCGCAAATGGTCACGACACTAATCATTGTCGGGAGCTGAAGAAGGAGATCAAAAAGCTGATCCAGAAGGGGAAGCTCAAGGAGTTTGTCGGGGAGAAGCGGTGTCGATCTCGTTCTCGATCCCGATCGCGGTCCCGTTCCCGATCCCGCGATCGGTTCCCAAAGAAGAAGAGGTCCGAGCCGGAGTCTTCTGGTGCCCGTAAGGAGAAGCGGGGCACTATCAATGTGATTCACGGAGGATTTGTTGCGGGAGGTGATACCTCAGCCTCTCGGGAGGTTTATGCCTCTAGAATTCCCGCTGCTGTGGTGTTGGATAAGAGGTCCCGATCTTGGACCTTGAAGGAAGAGATGGTGATTTCCTTTTCATCGGAGGATCTGATAGGTGTGGAGAGTCCACACGATGATGCTCTGGTCGTGAACTTGGACGTGGATGGGTACGAGATGAAGCGGATTCTGATCGACGGAGGGAGCTCCTCCGATATTCTGTTTATGGATGCGCTGGAGGCCATGGGGAAAACGAAGAAGGACCTGAAGGAGGTGAACTTCCCGATGGTTGGATTCTCTGGCTTTACCTCCTATCCGCTGGGAGTGATCACCTTACCAGTGGAGTTTGGTAGTGGGTGGAAATCGGAGAGGAGGAACGTGGAGTTTGTGGTAGTTGAGTCCGCGGGGACCTATAACGCGATTATCGGGAGATCTACCATCAACCCGCTGATGGCAGTCGCCTCGACTGTGCACCAGAAGATGAAGTTCCCGACTTACCACGGAGTTGGGGAGGTCAAGGGCGACCAGGTGGCTTCCAGGAGGTGCTATGTTAATGCCACCCGAAGGAAAAGACGGGAGGCCATGACTATCCTCCAGACCGATGCTGATCCCAGAGAGGAGTTTGGGCGTCCCGCCCCCGTGGAGGATTTGAAGGAGGTCGAGATTGACGGACCTCAGAGAAAGGTGAAAATTGGGTCTGCTCTGACCGAGGAGACAGCCCGAGAATTGATCGATCTACTGAAGGAGTTCAAGGAGCTGTTTGCCTGGTCCCCGAGTGACATGCCAGGAATCAGCCCCGATGTGATCGTGCACGAACTGAAGATTGATCCTGCGATCAAACCTATCGCGCAGAAAAGGCGTCCAATGGGCGTAGACAAAAGGATCGCAATCCAACAGGAGGTGGGCAGGTTGCTCGATGCTGGGTTTATCAAGGAGCTCCGATTCCAGACTTGGGTCGCTAACCCAGTGCTGGTGAAGAAGAGCAATGGGAAGTGGCGGATGTGCGTTGATTTCCGCGACCTGAATAAGGCTTGCCCGAAGGACTGTTACCCGCTCCCGAGAATCGACCAGTTGGTGGATGCCACGTCGGGACATGAGTTGTTGAGCTTCATGGATGTGTACTCGGGCTATAATCAGATCAAGATGGCTAAGGAAGATGCTCCCCACACTGCCTTTTATGCCGACAGTGACATCTATCACTACGATGTCATGCCTTTCGGATTGATCAATGCCGGGGCAACCTACCAGCGGATGGTGAACAAGCTGTTCGGAGATATGCTGGGGAAAACCATGGAGGCTTACGTGGACGATATGCTGGTGAAGTCCCGACAAGCTGAGGATCATGTGCACAACCTAGCTACGGCGTTTGAGCGGATGAGGCTTCATCAGGTTCGCTTGAACCCGACCAAGTGCGCCTTCGGAGTCCACTCGGGGAAGTTTTGGGCTTTATGGTAAGCCAGAGAGGAATTGAGGTGAACCCCGAGAAGCTGAGGGCGATCGAGGAGATGCAGTCTCCGATAAATCATCGGGAGGTGCAAGTGCTGAATGGCCGACTGGCTGCAATGAATCACTTCCTGTCCAAGGCAAGTGACCGATCTATGCCATTTTTTGAAGTAATGAGGGCCAACAAGAAGTTTGAGTGGACACCCAAGTGTGAAGAGGCGTTCCAGGCACTCAAGCAACACCTTCGCACCCTCCCGCCGTTGGCGAAACCGATACCAGGCGAGCCGCTCTATCTATACTTGGCTGTTTCTGAATTTGCCATTAGCTCTGTGTTAGTGAAGGTTGTTGAGGGTAACCAAGTTCCCGTTTATTATGTAAGCAAGGCGTTTGCCAAATCTGAAATGAATTATCCCGCCGTTGATAAGTATCTCTTTGCGTTGAAGCTGAGGCCTTACTTCCATGCGCATGAGATCATTGTGTTGACAAATCAGCCTCTGAAGCATTTTTTGAACCGACCTGATGCGTCAGGGAGATTAGTGAAATGGGCAGTCGAGCTTAGTGAGTTTCACATACACTTTGCTCCGAGAACGGCTATTAAGGGCCAGGCGTTGGCGGATTTCATAGCAGAATCTACAGCCCCCGATCTGGAAGAAGTGGGCCCTGTAGAGGGGGCAACCATGGAGGTCCCGATAGCAGAACAACCAGAGATGGCAGAGCAATCAGAACAGCCAAACGAGGAAAATACCTGGGAGATGTACACGGATGGCTCCTCAAGTTCAGACGGATCAGGAGCAGGGTTTGTGTTGATACCACCAGGCGGGGGTGAGCCCCTTCGATATGCTTTAGCCTTAACGTTTAGGGCCACGAACAACGAAGCTGAGTATGAGGCTCTTATCACAGGCTTGAAAATTGCCAAAGGTACGGGAGTTGCTCACTTGAGAGTGAAGTGTGACGCGGGCTTGATCGTGAATCAAGTCCAAGGGCGATACGAGGCGAAGAGCCCGATGATGAAAAAGTACCTTCGTGAGGTAAAAGTCTTGAAGGAGAGCTTTAAAAGCTTCGACATCGAGGCGATCACGAGGGAGGAAAACGTGGAGGCAGATGCCTTGAGCAAATTTGCCTTGGGGGCACCCCTGGAGGAAAATCAGAAGGTGCACTTCTTGGAGAAGGTGATCTTGTCGACCACCGACCCGTCGGAGGTGTGTGCTATTGGAGCAGGATCAGAGGAAGAACCCACTTGGATGACCCCGATAGTCGCGTACTTGACTACGGGGGCAGTCACCGATAATGAAGTGGTAGCTGACAGGATACGTCGGATCGCGGTTAACTACGTGATGCTGGACAATCAGCTATACAAAAAGGGTTGGTTCTCGACTCCGTACTTGAAATGTGTGGCTGAGCCCGACACAAGTCGAATCTTGAGGGAAGTGCATGAAGGGGTCGCGGCTTGTCACGAAGGGGCCCGATCCATTATTAGGAAAGTCCCGAACTTGGGCTATTATTGGCCTACAATGAGCAAGGAGGCAACGGCGTTGGTCCGATCCTGTGACGCGTGCCAGAGGTATGCCCCGAATATCGTGGCTCCGGCCGCTAATCTGACGTCCATCAAGAGTGCTTGGCCCTTCGCGTAGTGGGGCATCGACTTGGTGGGACCTCTCCCGCAAGCACAAGGTCAGTGTAAGTATTTGCTTGTGGCTATCGATTATTTTTCGAAATGGATAGAAGCTAAGGCGTTGGCCAAGACGACGGGGAACCAGATCGTCAAGTTTCTCCAGACTCATATTGTATCCAGATACGGGATTCCTAGGTGGTGATCAGCGACAATGGTCCACCGTTTAACGGGGCTCAAGTGAAGGAGTATCTGGAGGAGTTGAATATCGAGCATCGGACATCCTATGTCCACCATGCTCAGACTAATGGCCAGGTGGAATCAGCCAACAAAATCGTGATGGATGGCCTGAAGAAAAGGGTCTATGCCTTGAAGGGCAAATGGCTGAATGAACTGGAAAACGTGCTTTGGGCTGTTAGAACGACACCCAAACGATCGATTGGGGAGACTCCATTTGGCCTTGTTTATGGCACGGAGGCTGTTGCTCCCGTGGAGGTAGCTGTGGCATCCCATCGGATGAGATATTATGAGCCTTTGACGAATGATGAAATGAGACGTCTGGATTTGGACTTGCTCGAAGAGAAGAGGCGGGAAGCCGATGAAGTCCAGGCTCGAATGCGTTTGGCGACGGCCAGGTATTACAATCGGCGAGTTAAGTCCCGACAATTCTTCGTCGGGGAGCTGGTTTGGCGTCGCAACGAGTTTACCCTTTTGGATCGGATCAACAAGATGTCACCAAAATGGGAAGGACCTTACAAGGTCGTGGGGATGCCAGCTCCGAATGCGTACAAGTTGGAAGACCTCGATGGCAGAGTATTGAAGCATTCTTTCACTGGCGAACACTTGAAGAAATGTCATGCTTGATGAAAAGTCGCCTTAAGTGGTGCCCGATGAAAAGTCGCCTTAAGTGGTGCCCGATGTAAAATCGCCTTAAGTGGTGTAAGTTATTTATCGTTTGATTCGATGTAAGCGAATTTTATGCCATAAATGAATAAAGAGGTTGCTTCCGATCAAATTATTCTTAGATTTATTCTAAGTGTTGTTAAGACGCCTTGAGTGGTGCACGAGAAAAGTCGCCTTAAGTGGTGCACGAAAGGAAAGTCGCCTTAAGTGGTGCACGAGATTAAGTCGTCTTAAGTGATGCACGAGATTAAGTCGTCTTAAGTGATGCACGAGATTAAGTCGTCTTAAGTGATGCATGATTCTTAGATTTATTCTAAGTGTTGGAAAGTCGACTTAAGTGGTGCATGATATCAAGTCGCCTTAGGTGGTGCAAGTGGTTAAATCGTCTTAAGTGATGTGTAAAAATATCTTAAGTGTCGAAGTTTCTCCTTAAGTAAGCCTAGTTAAAGTCGCTTGGGAGAAGTGCAATGGAAAATCAGAACTATGATAGTCTGATATTAATGAGGGCTCAAGGGCCCGAGGATTACAAAAATGAGGAAAAATACAAGGACTCTAAAGATAAAGCATTTAGGCTTGGTCCTTGTCGGCGGCATCAGCGGGAGCAGGGTCCACAAGATCTGTGGCAGAATGCTCCACAGGTTCAGCTGCTGGAGGGTCGATTATCGGGGCGTCGGCACTTGGAGGCTCCGCCATGCCTTCAACAACCGCGGGGGTGCTCCCCTCATCACTCTCCTCCGAGAGGGCAAAGTATTTCTTCGCGAAGGGAGCGAGAGATGGAGACTTGTCGAAGTTGATGGCGTCGCCATACTCCAGGTGGAGTTCCTCGACTGCATTGAAGAGGGTGTTTTCCACCTCCGCGCTGCAGAACTTCACTGCATCAGCCTGGAAGTCTTCGGACCCCCGATAATCCTCCCGACCCTTGGTCTCGGCCGCGACCAACTGCGCAGGAACCTCCGCGATTTGCTCCTCCAGAGCCTTCTTTTCAAGGACAAGCTTGTCCTCAGCAACCCGCCGCTCCCGCTTCAGGAGCCCCTCGAAGTCGCGAACCTGCTTTTGGAGGTCCTGAGTCTTTCGGTCGAGGATGGCCTGCTCCTTGGTCAGTTTTCCCCGCGAAGACTCGGAGGCCGCGAGATCCTCCTTAAGCTTGGCTACAACCGTGGGGCCCCCCTTAGCCCGCTCCTGCTCCATGGCCTCCTCGAAGGCGAAGATGTACCCGAGGAAACGGTTGATATCCGCCATCTCCTGCGAAGGAAGGGAGAGAAGTGTTAGCAGATGAGCAGCCGGTCTTATTGATGAAGGAGAGAAAAGTGAAAGTCTTACCTCTATCCGACGCATGGACATCTCTTGAACATCCCGACGGATTTCCTCCCGATCCAAGGAAATCGGATACCTCATAGTGGGCAGGATTGAGCCTGCTAGCAGATGTGGAGCCAGCTCGGGGTACGTGTCCCCCTGTCGGAGCTGGACCCCTTGCAGCGTTTGGATCGGGGTCTAGGGAGCATCCTTCTGTGCGGGGTCCAAGACCTTGTAAAAACTCCCGTCGAGGGGGAGAGGAGAAGGGCCGACTCGAGTCGTGGAGGGGCGTGCCTCCGACTCGCCCCGGGCTGGGGAAGGAGTGAAGTCATGGATGGGCGACGGCTGTCGCTGTTGTGAAGAAGGCGAGGGGGGCAGCCCCGTCCTCCGACGATGGCGAAGGGAGCCGCCCTCATCAGTCTCCTCGGAGGAGTCCAGGTTCTCCACCCGACGAAATTGATCGTCGGTCGGGGTCTCTCCACCAGATAAAAGTGGTGCCCCTGCCGAAGGAGGCGCCCCTGCTGAAGGTGGTGCACCTGCTGAAGCTCCAGCACCCGACGGAGCTCCCGAGTGACCTGCACCTAGAGGACGAGAGGAGGCTTCAGAAACATAATCAGGAAGTTCGTTAGGGCCCTTACACCAGACGATGCGCCGGGAAACATATTGGTCCTTCCCGCGGTAGTTGTAGTAGCCCGCCTTCAGGACACGAGGAGTTTCCCCTCGAAGGACACGTTTGACATCGGCGATGCGGGCCTCCATGGTCGAAGGGATCAATTCCTTCGGAACTAGCTTCATGTACGATTTATTAGCTAGGCGGAGCTTTTTACCTTCTTCAGCAGTCTGGACATCGAAGAGTTTGTCCACCTCCACGCGGCTCCGCTTTGGCCTCTCTGCGGAAGGAGATCCCGATGGAGCAGCAGCCTTCTTGGCTGACTTCCTCTTCCGCGTAGGGCGGACAGCATCGGTCTCCCCCTGCTTAAGGATCAGATTGGTCAGCACAGATACCTTCTTAGCTGCAAACAGTAAAAAACAGAGGTTAGAAACGTTACCCAAGGAACCATATTGGAGGGGCCGTCGAAGAGTTGACCCCCGGAGACTATGTCGAGGAGTCGGATCCCGGCATTCACCAGGTCCCGCTCCACGAGAGAATTGGCATCAAGGGGAGTATAGGACTCCCCCCATCGGTAGAGCTGGATGAGATGAAGAGTCTGGAAGTCTTCATCAGAATAGGTGTGGTAAGCAGGAGGAGAGTCCGCTTCCACCTCCCATCGGGGCCACGGGATCGAGGAGTTTTGGATGAAGAAGTAGCTCCTCTTCCACCCACTGTTATCGGACCCTGTGTCGACCAGGAGTCCCCGACCCTTGACCACCTTCCAGGTGTCGCTGGTCCAGCTGCACAACGCGAGTTGCGTCTTGTTCCACTTGGGCATCCGTGGGTAGAAAGCACAAACCCCCGCCTCGTTGCACTTCATCCCGTAGAAGGTTCTGAAGAGCTTAAGGCTGTAAACCCACTTCTGTCGGAAGCAGAGGACCTGTAAGGCGTTCCATAGGCGGATGGCGTGAGGAGAGAAAGTGGTTGGATGCGTCTTGTAGTGTTGGCACATCTCGACAAGGTTGCCACAGAAGGGGAATCGAATCCCCGCCGATATTTGCCCCGTAGAGACAAATACCTCCCCTTTCCGGGGATGAGTAACCTCAAGGTTACTCGAGAGGCAGGGCCAAGGATACGGGAAACGAGGTTCCCAGGTAGAGGTGATGCATCCCTCCCGGAGAGCTGCATCGTAAGCAGTGCTGGAAATCTCGTTGAGAGCATAGTCGAAATTGAAGGGCTTTCTCCCCTCGGAACTGGATCCACTGTCTGAAATCAGCCATGGCAAGGAAAGGCACATTGGGTTTTTCGGAAAATTGCGAACGAATTAAGCAAAGATGAAGGAAAAGATATACGAGCAACGAGGAAGAAATCCTTACCAGACATGATGACTTGGAGTAGGAAGGATGATCTGAAGGTTGCCGGAAATTTGTTCGGAGAAACACTTGAGTCTTCGAAATCGCAGAGCTTGAGTTCTCAGAAGTTGCAGAGAGCTTTTAAAATTTTGGAGACGGTAAAAGGGAAACTATGCCCAGGTTTAGGGTTTTATAGGAGAAGAGGACAGTCGAAAGGACGTTCTGATCTGAATCGTCGAAGTCGAAGCGTTTTGATCTGAGCCGTTGAGATGAAACGTGCAGAATGGCAACGGGTGTAATGATGAAACGGCCTGAAAAGCACTTTTTCAGAAAAAGCAGGCGCGAAAAATCAGGTACGGGTGCCAAAGACGTCGCTTCGTTATCTGCTGCATTTAATGGCAGGGGAACCGAGGAGTCTTCTCGGATTTGGTGGTTATCCTCAAGGCATAGAGGAAACGTGAACAAGAAGATTTGTATCAAGTAACTGTATCAAGGGAAAGGTCCCCGACTCCGATGTCGGGAGGTCGGGAGTAGAAAGACACGACGAACTGTAAGTCCCTCATGTCTTGAGGGCAAATGATGGGTTTCGCTATGGCCGTTAGGCCCTTTAACGGCGAGGAAACGACGAATAGGTCCACTGGGCCCTAAATGGAGGTCAAGAAGACCAAGGCGAAGGGTCCCGACAGAGGGAGTCCCGATGATGAAAGGTCCCGACAGAGTCGGTCCCGATAGGTGAGCTGGATGCTCCCGATGAGATGCCTTTAAGTAGGCCCCGATGATGAATCCCTGAGAATGATTGGCCCTGTCACGATGATGAGGGGCCCCGAGCGGTGACACAATGAGATAACTCTGGAGTCTCCGATGTTGGTCGGGACTGGCTATCAGAGGTTGAGGCCGAGATACGCGGAGCGTGGCCGAGATACGCGGGGCGTGGCCGAGATAAGCGAGATCATGGCCTAGATAGGCGGGATCGTGCCCGAGATACGCGGAATATGGGCTAACCACCCCAACCGTTCACCAGGTAACTGAGGTACCTCTCCGCCTATAAAAGAGCAGAGGTTACCTCAGATCACATTACGTTTTGATAGAGACTCTTTGAGATTGCTGCTTGCCAGTTTATACGAGATACTCATTTAAGCATCGGAGAGGGATTCTGGGTCACCGCCCGGTCCATCCCCTCTTGCAGGATTACGTGGAGCAAAGGAGCTCAGATCGCCGCCAAAGACTGTACCGGAGTTCCACCGTGATCCAACATTCCCTAGAATTAACGAGATTTTGTCCCATCTATTCCCATCACGTTGCATCAGATTGGTATTAGAGCCGAACATCCTGCACGATGCCGTTTCTTGATTGGCTAGCACCAGATCGTACCAGGACTGCGACTGTTCTTGAGAATCCAAATTATGATGAGTACGATGATGACGTCACAGCGATGATCGATCATCACTCCACCTTCCATGATCCTGGATTCATCATTTCCCCAAACGCCAGGAGCGACTTCGAAGGCCTCTTGACCTCTGATTTCGGGTACAAGCCACAAGGCAAATCGACCCCAACGTCGGCACCAAGACCACACTCGAACACCTCGCGTGAAATTTTTTATGATGATGTTGTGGCTGAATGTGTTCTTCTTCCTGCTTCCTATTACTGGCCTTCCTTGCTCAAGATTCGATGGTGAATCTTCTCTTCCCCGGAGAGAATGATGTGGGAGATCTTGAAGTGTCGGATTTTTCCGTGCGAATATAGTTTTTCAAGTGGAAACGGCGATCTGAGCAAGACTCATAGTAAACTATGGGGTCTAATGGTTTTCGACCTAATTCCTTTGTTTAGGGGTTCGAAATTGCAGTTTTATATTTCTTCGGGTCTTTTTGTAATTTATCGGTTTTTGTTAGGGCCTGTTAGCAAGTTTCGGTTTTTGACCTAGAATTAGACTTTTTCTTTTCAGTATTTAAGCTATGTTAGTCTTCTTTACATTCAGATTATTGATATATGAAAAAAAGAGGTTTTCCTCAACCCTGCGTTAATTCTTCGGTATTCTTCTGAATCAACGAATTATTGTGTCTCTATCCATCAAATTCTCGGCATTCCCTTTCGAATCAACGAGACTTTGATCTCATTTATTCCCGTCACGCTGCATCAGTTTTCTGTCTAAAATTGTTGTCAATTTTAACAAGATGTGGTGAAAAGTCGGAATTGTCATTTCTATCAAATTTGAAATGACGAAATTACCCCTAGAGTAAAAAAACAATCACCACCCAACTCCAGCGGCCACCACCCAACTCCGGCCGGCCACCAGCCTGCTCCGACGTCCACCACCCAACTCCGACAGGCCACCACCCTACTCCGACCGACCACCACCCAAAAACCTTATTGTTGTTGATTTAGCTAGGAGGGGTAATTTCGTCAATTCGCTAGGTAATTGAAGGTCAGATTTTCCACTGAGGGACATTTTTAAGATATCCATTTTATCGAGCTCATGTGACGATCACATGCACTTCCGTTAGACTTAATCCCAAAAATTGACGGATACACCAAATTTCAATAAACACTAAACCTGAGATAGTCAATTTCAACGATGGACAACAGATTTCAACATGGATCAAACCTCATACAATTTATTAGTTACTAACCCAATTTAGGGTATCCTGCAATTTACATTTGATATTTGTTGGCACACGATCTTAATGATGTTTACAACCTCATAGAAAAAGCTCACATTACAAATAAAAAGGAAAGCTGGATGCATGCTGTTTATGATAAATAGATTACATAAATTATTAGGTAGCTCGGTTACAACACATGAAAGTCAGCCGGTAGACTTTTGTCCACTCAGAACGTGACATGTGTACCTACATTCTCATCACTTTTGCTTTGTAGGGACACGTGTCACGTTCTGAGTGGACGAAATGTCACCCGTCGGCTTCTAGGTATTGGAACCGAGCTACTGAGTAATTAACTATAACTTACTACCTAATGATAATGACAAATAGTACAGAATGGTGACATGTAAATATCGTCATATTGTACAGAATGACAAGTCCTATCAATTAATTACATGCATTTGTTTTGAGATATTCAAGAAACACATATATTAAACTGATTCAACATATATCAATTCTAAAAAAAAAATACCCAGTTAAAATATGTTTTCACTCGCTAATATTAGTATTTAATTTCAATCATCACTATATAACTTGTGATTGTGAATCCAACTCGACAACCTTTTTGGTTTCTATATCTTTTAACCATTTTAAAGGTCAACACTAAGCAGAAAAAGAAAAGGTCAAGACAATCCAATCCAAACTCTAAAATGTCAGCGCAAATTAAAGAACTTGTGGATGAGTCAAGTGCTTCTGAATTTGGACACTGGAAAGGTTGTCGATGGAGTGGAAGTGTAATAAATTTATCGGGTCACAGTTATCTCCATAAATAAATGTAGTCCAACTACGTATA
Source organism: Clarkia xantiana subsp. parviflora (assembly GCA_036873135.1). Taxonomy (NCBI): domain Eukaryota; kingdom Viridiplantae; phylum Streptophyta; class Magnoliopsida; order Myrtales; family Onagraceae; genus Clarkia; species Clarkia xantiana. The sequence goes on along the minus strand of JAPTYO010000008.1, from coordinate 22,636,724 downwards.
CGTACCTTTGTGTTTTCTTAATTATAAATAAATGTCATTTTAATATTTTTCAATTAATGTACATTAGGATCATTATTATATTTTAATAAAGACGAAGTTATTAATCGTGGAGCGAATAATTAGAGCGAGTAAATTAGTGGAGTAGCCACAACCTTTAATTACGTCCACTCCATTTATATTATATATGAACTTTTCAAGATTCGAGTGAAGGAATAAAGCAGCTGCACATCAGTTGCATCAAAGTCAACATGATTTTATGTTTAATTATCTTTGCGATATAATTAAACTCGTTTATAGCTTTACTAAAGAAAACTAAAACGCGTGTATAATGTGGGGTGCATTTTCTCTCTAGTAGTCACCATATATTTAGTTAGAGTGACAATTTGGGTATTTGTGATTTGTGTTATCGTCTATGTCAATAATCGCGTCGTGTTAAATTTACTGAACTTGAATACACGTGGTAAGCTTATTATGTCATGTTTTACAAATATGAACACAACACCCAATTTTTCGTTTGTGTTTGTCTCGTGGTATCATGTTGTGTGTTAAGTTATTCAGTTGTATATTTTTATTTGAAATCTTTAAGCAAAAATCAAAATAAATAACGTTATATAGCAAAAATAAAAAATTATGAATTTTTATATTTGTATTCATAAGTTCGTAATATATAGTTGACAAACTCTAAAAAGTATTTAAGAATTAGACTTATTAGTACAAACTTTCTTATACTATTATGTGTGTCGTGTTATGATACGTAACTACAAACATGACACGACACGAAAAGTATATATCATGCTAATATATTATCATTCTGTTATATACTTATAAGAGCACGATGTGAGAAATTATCAGTCATATATACAGTATTCAATCTAGATGACTTGGTACCATCTATGAAAATAAATAAAATATAATAAAAAAATATATAATACAATGACTTCAATAAAGAAAATACAATAAAGCACTTTTTCACCTATCACATGTCACTTTTCCATCATTCAGTATTAATCATTTTAAGTAAATAGTTACATTTTAAATCATATGTAATTAAATATCAACAAAAACTAAAACTGAAACACATAATTTACCAAATAGATAATTAATCCTTAATTTTAAATCATTATCTGATGTTATTAGCCAGGACACATACACTATATGTATATACTATATATGACTAGCAACTTGTGACACGACACGAACACACACGAAAAAATCGTGTTCCTGCAAAGATATGACATAACGATAAAACGATAGCACGATATAATATTTGTGTCGTGTTCGTGTTTGTGTATCACAACACGACATGCACGATAAAATCGTACTACTAAATTTAACTCTTGAAAAATTGTTTGAAAAATATTATTTAATAACTTTTAAAACTCAATAAATGATTTAACTTTTAGAGTTTATCACAAATATTACAAACTTAGGAATACTTAATTCATAGTTTTATGTCATATAAAAAATAATATTATTTTGATTTTTGCTTAAAGATTTAGACATGTACAATTGAATAACTTAATACAACACGATAACACGACAAGAACACGAACGGAATTTTTTGTGCTGTGTGCGTGTTTGTAAAACGTGGCACGATAAGATTACCGTGCGTATTTGTGTTCAACAAGTTTAACACGGTACGACTACTAACACGTACGATAGTACTAATAGCCACCCCTACGTGTGTGTGTATATATATATATATATGAGGATGGGCTCAAACATACTGGTTGTTTGAATTTAATATTTCTGGTGGGATTCAAATCCTATAACATGATTATTTCATGCATTAAGACCACTCATTCTTTAGTAATTTAACCGGCCAACCTGAAATAGTTACAGTCTTGACTTATGCATTAAGACCACTCATGCATTAAGACCACTCATTCATGCAAAAGTAAAAACTGAATGTAGTTATACGGTCTTGACTTAATAACTCTAATAATTTTTGCAAATATTTGTGAGCTAACATACCTTTCTGATTAACTCCATATCCCTCCAAGACTTAAATACAGGTTAGATTTTTTTCCCGCAGATGTCTTAAAGAAAACACTGTTAAATTGGTGAAAGCTAAAGAGAAACATGCAAATGATCTCACAATCACTAAAATTCATTATTTACGATTAAAATCAGTGAGCTCTACAAACGGGTGAAAGCTAAATTGAAATTAGAAACATGATATAGATTGGAATTGTGAGATGGAAGAAAGGATCTCTCAAACTCATAATAATTCACTAAATTCATTGTTTATCGATTACAATCAGTGCTATATATATATATATTGTAAGTATAGGTCAAACTGTTATAACAAACAGATATAATAGTAATCTACTTTATTAAAAAAAAAAAAAACGTTTGCATGTTTAGTGATGACTTAAAAACTTCATCTGCAAATATGAGATCTCACTAGATAGCATGGAAGGGAAGGCTACTCCCAAGGAAGGCATTATCTTCATTATTACTGTCTTTTTTTATAACGAGGAAAATTAGGTTTTTAAGCATATGCATGCATGTATTCGGCGGGTAATTCCGGATTCTCGGCTATAGGAAGCGGTTGGCAATTATCAATGTGAATAAATATATTTTGGAATTTTATTATCATATCGATTTAATAATTCGACTAGGTTGAAAATAGATTGAAATAATGAATGCCTACTAGTTTGTGTCTTCAATTAATGGAGAAGTCAGTCAATAAATAGTATACATGAATTATTGCATGGCTTAGATTGTTCAACAACAACAACAGGGTTTTGTGGGCGACACATCTCCCCACATGCTAGGAAGCTAATAGATTCCTCCAAAGTCCAACCTCTTATTTAATCAAAGATTGCAACTTACAACTGATTCACCACTAATTACTAGAACCGTAATAATTAGTTTTTTTTTTCCGAATTCGATGACAAAAAAAAGTATTAATTATGGGTCTGAGGATTGGAACAATATTTTTTCGGTTAACATGTCTTTTGATCCATAATGTTTGATCAGTTTTGGGTTTTGGTTCATAATTTTTTTTGCCTAGTTTTGGTACCATATGTTTGCAGATTTTTCTAGTTTTGGTCCGACTGTTACATTCCGTCCATTTTTTTTTTCCGTTAAGTGACATGTGCAAGTCACGTTATCCATCATAAACTTTCAATTTTGTTCAAATTTGGGGGAATTGGCCCATTGAACTAGGTTTAGGGTGTCAGTTCCCCCAAATTTGACCCATTAAACCTAGTTCAATTCGCTTAAATTGAACTATGTTTAGAGTGTTAATTCCCTCAAATTTGAATAAAATTGAAAGTTTAGGCTGGATCACGTGACTTGAACATGTCACTTAACGAAAAAATGGACGGAAAGTAACGGTCGGACCAAAACTAGAAAAATCTGCAAACATATATTACCAAATTAGGCAAAAAAAAAAAAATCATAGACCAAAACCCAAAAGTGGCCAAACATCATGGATAAAAAAACTTGTTAACCCATATATTTTTTTGTGAGTAGACTAATAAATCCTAATTAGAGATTTGAGTTTCAGTTAATTGGCCAAAAAAATTGGGTTTATGTTATAATAATTTGTACTACTTTAAATGAAAGACAAAACACGATTCAACATTGGACCCATGAAATCAAATCGGGGGCCAGATCATACCACCCCCTAGCTAGCTTTTCTTTTTCGTTGCTTTCCTTGTTATCTCCCTTTTCCCCCATTTGTTGCTTGTGTTAAGTTCAGTGTTCAATAATTCTTTCCTTGATCAATTAAGGTTAAAAGCTTAAGATTGAAGGTTACATTTCATTCATGGTGAGAATAAAGTTAACCACTTGATCTTATACAACCTTCTGGGATTTGGAAGTTTGATTTCAAATAAACCTAGTTTTTTTATATCAATATTAGAGCTTCATCTATGAATGAATTTCTACATCATATAAAAAAAAAAAAAATTGTTTTTGGAGGATCAATATTATAGCTTCATCTATCAATATTTTGTTTGTGTCCAATTTAACTAGATTGCCACAAGTACCATCTCGCCAAACTATTGGATCGATTGTGGTTCAATTCAAGCCCGATTGATTAGCGCCTTCGAATTGAGCCACACTCGAGAGGGTCTAATGGTTTTTGACCTATGGTCGAGTTGATGTGTAAATTCAAATAAAGGACCCTCCAGATATCGTCTTATAAAATGTTTTTATTATTTTATTTATCTTTTGAAAAAAAAAATTACAAAATTAACGAGGTAGTCGTATATTTTAATTTATTTTTATTATATATAATATTTATATGGAATTTTTAAATCCACTATCATGAATATAATTTATCTTATATATTTTCATTTATAAGTCTCTTCCATCCTAAAGATTAGTGATACAAAAAAAACTGAAAATATTAAACAATCAAACTGCAATCAAAATGACTCCAGAAATTAAGAGTACTACTATTAACTAACTAGTTGCTGGCCCCGCGCACCGCGCGGGGTGATATTTTTCCGTATTTTACTGTATATTAAAAACAATTAATATTTATTCTTTATAGTTATGAGTTCGTATCCAAATAACGATCCCAAAATTTCTACATATACATTGAGTCCACTTGTGTTGTACAAAATTATAATGGTATTGTCATGTGCTTACTGGCTGAAGAATAATTTTGTTATAATCATAACTGTGGCTAACACTACATCTAAGTTGTAAAGTTTCTTCACGTATTCTAAACTCTTTGGTTGGTTTTTTTCCACATGTTTGAACATAGAGTTTCGAGTTTTGTTTGGTTCATCACATCATTGGTATCAACTAATTTCATAGGGAAAAAATAGTTAATCATATATAATTGGTTAGTGAGATTTGTAACTTATGCATGATTTATATTACTATTTAACATCTTTTCTATCACAATCAGAATATATATATACAATTATTTGGATCTTGTTTTTTTACTTATTTTATTAAATTCTCTAAATTAATTAATGTTTTGAATATTTTTGGAACATTTTGTAAAAAAAAATTTGAAAAATCAATTACAAAGATAAACACATTCAAATACCTAAATTTATTTTAACGAAATAAATAATAGAAACTATATGAAATAATAATAATAATAATAATAATAATAATAATAATAATAATATCTCCACGAAAATATAGAAAATCTTTTATATATATGTGTATTTTTAATAAATAGTTATATATACTTATTATTCATCAATTTTCTTATGTGATCGTCCCACTAATATATATATTAAATCATTTAATAATAATTGTCATTAAATCAATTTGATTTAATGAGTATTGAACGATATCTTTTAAAATATCTACATTGTTATCCTCGTAACTCATCCTCCTAATAAACAATAATCAATTGTTGTTTTATCTCATATACTTGTTAATCTCCATAATTGGACGGATTAATAATATACGTGACAACGAATTTCTCTCCAAATTTGACCACAAAAAAAAAAATCTTTCTAAATAACATGATTTATATCGTTTTTCTCCTAATCTAGCCCAACTAAATCTTGAAGCCAAATCACAATTAACAACCCTACTAATATCTATACTGTCTCTTTTCCATCCTAAGTATTGTATTGTCAATCCTAATATCTACGCTGCCTCTTTATACCGTTGTATCGTATAGCCTCCCCTTTCCACCTTCAGTTTTTCCATCGCCGCCGTCGGAGGATTACGACTCCGCCTCAAATTCAATCTTCTCATTTAACCTAACAACCACCATTATTGTAGCATCGCCCCAAGATCGATAACAGAGTCATACTAACTATTGTTCTTGGTTGATGCCGTGAAAACGCATAATCATCTATACCTTAAAGATTTGGCCACAACAATCTCCATGATTATCTATTCCGGAATCGGATTTTGGTTGCCATCGATATACATAGTCATCGGATGAAGTTGCCGATCTGGCCGCTTGAAGGTGCCACATCGTGATTGCTATGGGTTGTCACTCTCATGTATGTGGAGGACACCAAATCAGGGGAATTTATATTGCTTTTGAATGTGATATCTGTACCTGAATTAAATCTTATGAAATAACGGAAGCTCTGAATTAAATCATCAGAAACCCTTCATGTTTAAAATAATGTTTATAGTTCTCTAATAATGTTTTATAAATTTTCTAATAATGTTTTATAAATTTTCTGCTGAATTGGAATTTAAGAAGGTTTTAATTGCTAAAATTTACTTCTCATCCGTTTAAAATGATATTAATTTATGTGTTAGGAGAGGTTTTTTTTTTTTTTTTTTTTTTTTCAATTTCTAGGGTTAAATTTCAAAGTTAATGTGTCACTCTTTTGTTGGTCCATAATGCTGATGTGGATAGAAAGGATGTGAGGTGGCACGCAAGGGGAGCACGAAATCGCTGACGTGGCATCATAATATTTAATCACTCTCTCTCATATTACTTTATTATATATATAGATAGATATATGTCTTATATAGTCTTAAGCAAAATTAAAATTGATGTTTCTAAGTCTATTTAAATGAATTTTCATAAAAACTTATGCTTTGGCCACTAGGGGTGTCAACGGGGTGAGGCGCGGCGGGTACTGCCAAATCCGAATCCGCCCTGCGGGTCGATACAGTCGACCCGTACCCGCCCCGTACATCTTGCGGGGCGAGGCGGGTCGACCCGCGGGTCACCATGTGAAAAATATATTTATTTTTAGAAACCTTAGATTCTAAAATTTATATTTGTTGATGGTTATACGTCCAATTCGGGTTCGTTTTACATTCGGATCTCGCCAACACGTCAAACCCATTAAAGCGGTCTAGAAACGTTAACCCGCGAGTTAGAACGGTCCGAATGGGCGACACGCGTGTTCGGACCGGACTCGTTCGGATTGTGTTAACATCCGGACGTCCGGTGTTAACACAATCCGGAGGTCCGGATTGTCGCTCCTCGACACGCGTACCCCTACGTGTTTACACCACGTACGAGCCTTCCCGATATCAACTTCATTCCCGTCCACGCCCGTTTTATATTTTACATTAAACCAGCGTCAGACCATTCAAAATCGGTTTCGGGTTCAACGTGCCCTTATTTAAGGGAACCTTCCCTACCATTTCACAAATTAAGTTGGCAAGGAAGCTCTGGCTTCTCTCTACCTTTCTCTCTCTAGATCTCTGATTTAAGCATCAGAGAGGGTTCATCGCACTCCACCCCCCCCCCCCCCTCTGCGTAGTGTGCGATATTACCCTTTGTGCAGGTCTCAGGAGAAACACGCGCATACTCCACCATACGTGCATACACCGCCAGGCATGCACACGCGCATACATCGCCATACATGCATACACGCATACTCCGCAAGGCGTGCATACACGCATACTTCGAAAGACACGCATACTCTGCAAGGCGCGTATATGCGCATACTCCGCAAGGTGCACGCATGCGCAGACACTGCAAAACATTCAGACACTTAGCCATTTTAAAGGCTTGCAAGTCTCTGACAGTCCGACACTGAGTGTCCGACACCCCGACACTCCGAGTGTCTGACACCCCGACTGTCGGACACCCGCAAGCTCAAATAACCCGTCATCCAACATTTTGGCGCCGTCCGAGAGATTCGAACGAACAAGCTCTCGCTTACCAGCAACAGCTATATGGAAAACCTATACGTCATACATGGTGGTGTTATGCGAGGGAAGCATACGCGTCCTAGAAGATGCAACATGCTGAAGAAAACCAACATGATGATGAACCAATCCAAACATTGACATTCATAGAGGCTTCCCAACAGGAGATGTATGATCTAGAGAGACATGCAAAGACCAACACTGGAGCGCTACGATGCGCTACTCTGACGTTGTAACCACCGTTATGGCGACTGCGTCTACCGCCACCTCTACAACAGGGTGCACCAAGGCAGCATCAATCGCTGCTATCACCACTAACACTGCCACAGTTGCGACACCTATTACCACCAACCATCGACGTTCGACCAACAGTTTTCACGTGTCGTGATCACTCTGGCTCGGCGAAGGGATCGCTACCGCTAGAAATTGTCTTCGACTGAAGCCATTGACAAGAAGACCTAGTCCAGACCTTATGGTGGGGCACCAATGTGAATCCCCCAGACGCCTGCTAGCATACCTATCACAAGCGAATCCTTTATAGTAACAACTATATATACACAGTAACATAATTGCAGGTCGTACCTATGAGCGATCAACACAAATAAAGTATATATTCAACACAAGGTTGACGAGACCTCAAACCGAGGGGTTCTCACGACTGACACAGGGAGTAACCCCTTACTATAAACTGAATGTTATAACTATTTCTATACATTACAAATTTCTATCTTATGACAAGGAAATAGGAATAAAAGCGAACACAAAGGGGGAAGACACGACTTTAGTCGCATTACCTCAACAAGCTGCATCAAACAACCAATGCGCAAACAAGCGCAACATGATAAACACAAAACATGAGGTATACAAGACCGCCCATGACAGACGAAGCGAGCAATGACAACGATTCCAAACTCCACTAAGGGAAGGAAATATGCAATCAGAACAATATCATCATTTGATTCCGACACAACTGCTCAATACGCCGTGACCGCGCAAAATTCTTAATTTGCTCGTCAATCCCAAACCGGGGGCATGCGCTGATTACACCTCTGTGGAGGAGCTCAAATCGCCTTGCGATAATAAACAAAGGGGGGCACCATTCAAGGGACAACCCCACCAGCACTGTATAACGTTACTCAAGATCGACTCCTGCGCTATACGCATATCTGTGCCAAAACCATCACGTGGAGAAGAAGACATAGCTATCTCCGACATTCCAAAAATACTCATTCGCCAAGAAAATAAGAAGGAGGGGACTCATACACGGATGGATGGGTCCCAGTCAATCCGGCGCAAATACATGTGCCTACGCGCACCTACATGCACTTACACGTGCCTACCCACGCATGCGCGTCCTAATACGGATGTTAAAAGTAACATAAGAAATATCTCCGATAATGACAACATGAAAAGCGGGGGACCTTGTCATTTCGACATTCCTCAACCATGTATACATCCATGACACAAGCACAACTTCAAAAAGAAGTTAAAGCTACCAAGTCATAAACACTATGGGGGTACAACACCATGAAGAATCACAAGAATGCGCAAACTCGACACAAAGGGTACCAATGCTTCTCACCACAACGAGACACACGTCCAAGCTGAGAACAGTTACCCCTACTCAATCCCACCAACAAATACACTTGCATTAAAATGCAAGGAATACGAGGGAGGGAATTTACAAATCATCCTCAATGGGCGCTGCCACACAACAGTCACCAAGGGAAATCCCCAACACTCGTCGCAAGAACGGGGGCACGTCGTGAACTACGACTATTACTAGGGTTTAGCAGTATCCTACTTACAAGAGATACTCATCACACCCGATCAAAGAAAGACGGTGTGACTGCCAAGCGACTTGGGGGGCACCAAACGAAATGCCAAACACACCCACTGTAAGGGGCAACTATATATATACAATCTCATAAATGCAGGTTTCGCAATTAGCGCAAGGGCTAACCCCCCAGCGTCCGAAGCATGCCTACTACGGGGGGCAACCATATGCATACAACTTTATATGCACAGGTCAAAGAGCATGAGTAACACAAGGACCAAACCCCCTCTTACGAAGGAGCAAGGTGTGCACACTGCGGAGACAACCTCAGCACTGAGCCACGAAGACAAAATCAGCATCCAGGAAGCCCCGAGAACAAATCACAAGAAAATCTACAAGGGAAGAGGTCCCTTAACCTAAACGAAGGGAGTAACGCTCCAACATATATGAAGGGAACAACCTTCTACATACATTTATAAAAACTCTTTCATACGAAGGGTAATAGGAGGAATTTTAACCACTCTCACCTCCATCTATATAGAGTGAATTGCAGTGATAAGGTTAAAGGACCATGCCCACACTCCGACAAACGGGGAGAAAAATGCCACGCCCATTGAAGGCCAAAGCTTGAAGATCATACTCGCAAACGGAGCGCAACACCGCTCCCAAAGCACCCTATCGGCTCTAAGAGCCTAAAAAGGAGGTTCCTCCAACCAGTATACGGTCCTAAGGCTAAGTGAAATGGGACTAAGGCCCATATTTCATACTTATAATCATTTACATCATCCATACTTGGACAAACACCCACGTTCATGTCGGCTAACGCTCACATGTTATATGAACGTCCTTCCAACAGGGGATGACGTATATCCTCTCTTATATAGAGTTGTGCCAAGAGATTCTACAAGAAGCTACAATGAAACATACACTCAAATGAAAGGAGATAGTCCTAAGGCTAAGTAAAACAAGACCAAGGCTCGTAACTCTTACCCTTATCAAATATCTATACATAGCATAAATTTGCTTAAATTAGCAATAGCGTTTGGTGTATCCAGCTACCTTGAACAGGGGGCAAAGAAAATTACAACGATCCTCGAAGGCCTGGACCGTCTTAAAGCTTCTTCAAACAGGGGGCAAGAAAAATCGCGACGTTCCTCGAGCACTCAATGGAGGTCAGGACAGCCTTAAAACTCCTTTAAACACGGGGCAAGGAAAATTACGACGTTCCTCGAGCACTCAATAGAGCTCAGGACCGTCTTAACTCCTTTAAACACGGGGCAAGGGAAATTACGACGTTCCCCGAGCACTCGATAAAGGCCGGGATCGTCACGAAGGTACATTTCGCAACTCGCTTGGGCGATATTCCGCTAAAAATAGAGTCAAGAAAATGTGAAACCATTCCTTGACTCGGGGGCAAATGGTGGATATACGCACAAGCTATCACTAATTGGACCCGAGAAATGGGCCATAACCGGATATAACTTGAAACTTAGAACACGGACACCCGGGCCCATCACTTAGGCCCAAGAACGACACGGGTAGCGAAGCCCACCCTGAAGACCCCGAGGGAAAAATTCCCTCGGGAGGCGACCCGAGCGAGGTTATCTCGCTCGGGTAACCCGAGCAGGGCCATCTCGCTCGGGTTACCCGAGCGGGATCCCTCCAACTCAGGTACCCGAGCGGGATCCCTCCAACTCAGGTACCCGAGCGGGATCACTCCCACTCGGGTCCCCGAGCGGAACCTTGGGAATACCCGTCCGGGTATCCCCCCTCCGTCCGGGTATCCCCCCCTCCGTCCGGACTAGTCCCTCTGTCCGGACCCCCACCCCCGGGCGATATTTCACTCAGGGCTCGCCCTTGGAGGCCACTCCCACACACTTAAACGCATTATGCTTATCTACGGTCGGACCGAGGTCAAATGTACATTATTTACGGTCAAGACCACCTTATATTACAAACCTGCCACAACCGGACCAGTGAACCACTAGAACCGGGGCGGTCCGATAGGAACTCTATAAATAGAGACCTCCTCTCCTCATTTGAAACTAATCTTGCTATCTCTTACTCAAGCTCTGACTTCTCTCTACTTTATCTCTCTAAATTGCATAAACTCATTTAAGCATCGGAGAGGGCACACCGAGCACCACCCCCCTTGGGTCTCGGTATTGCCCCTTTTGCAGGTATCCCACGGAGAAGGAAAGACGGAGGTCCGAAGCAAGAAGGCACTCAGGACACCGTATGCAAATAGTGGACTTACCGGGAGCCCCCTCCTGGGCGCCCATTTACAAGAATACGAGAAGAAGAAGCCCACGAGGCAGGAATACTAGAAGGAGAAGTCCAATAAGAAGAAGAGAATGGAATGAGAAGCCCACGAAGGACAATTGTATGTAAACAAAGCCCACGAAGGACACTCGTGTGTAAACACTTAACATGCATCGTCAACCAAAGGGAGTATTCATACAAAATTTTAAATACATATACTAATTGAAGAAGATATTAGAACTTCATATATTCTCTATCATATTGCAAGCATTGCAATTATCTAAATAAGTTAATGTATTCTCATAGGTACATTATTCTCACATACTCCCTGCTCTGGAATCATACCAAGTAGTCGACTCTATGCATATAACTTGCATCAATACAAGCTATTACGCTAAACACAATAAGTGGCCTGTATCATACGCCACCAACACGTCAACACTTGACGTCAACAACGAACACTCAATACGCTCTCTTGCGCGACATCTATTATGTCTACTCTACGCAGCTACATCCTGGAAATTTTTCTAAGGATTACTTACAAATAACATGGCGCGACATCCCCGCTCAGGGGTAACCCCATGATTACAACAATAATTCCTTTGATTTTTCGACCAAGAGGCGATCATCTACTACGTGGTGCGACATCCTCTATACGAGGGCAATCCCACACAATTACATGGCGCGAAATCCTCTTTACGAGGGCAACCCCATGACATCTTACTGTGGAAAATGACACCTAGTATAGATTACTAAACACTTAGGCGTGATTCACCCCCACAATACATGACGCGACATCCTCTATACGAGGGCAACCCCATGAAACATGGTGCGACATCCTCTTTACGAGGGCAACCCCATGAGAACCTACTACTACCCACAAGTAGCGTTCACGTACCACCTTTCTACGCTGGTAGGAGCGTATCCTACCATCGCCGCAGCGCACAACGCAGCGAAACTCACCAAACATACAAGTCGAGTCTTGTAAAACGTTATCTCGCCCGTGAACGAATAACTGAAACAAAACACTTCAACTAATCAAGTAGTGTCTTGCCACAAACGTCGGCTTGGAATGACTCAAGAGACGGAAAAAACTACAAGTCGTGTAATGCGACCTTGTACAGCACCCTGGAATAACCAGGTAGATGTGTAGTAGCATCGCAAGGTAAGTAACTGGACTAGCCAGCAGAACACCTCGCAACAACGATACAGATGGGGTACCCAAAGTACGGAAAATAAAACAATTCCAAATTGGCAAGTCGTGTCTTGCTACAACGTCGCTTTAGAATGACCCAAAAGACGGTATAAACTACAAGGCATATTACACGACCTCTTTCACGCCACTTTGATTAACAAAGTAGAGGTGTGCTAGCATCACAGGGCAAGTAATTGGATTAGCCAACAGAAAGCCTTGCAACAACGTTACGCGGAGTGTTCCCAACTAACAGATGGAAAAATGCATCAAACTAACAAGTAGCGTCTTGTGACAACGTCGCCTTAGAGTGGACTAAGAGACAGTAAAAACTGAGGTCTCGCCTCGTCGAGACGACATGTTTACATGCGAGTGTGGGTCTTGTGCATTACTACTCATAAATGCCAATTACCAGGACAATGGCCTTGCACATTACTACCCATAAATGCCAAGAGTCACTCTAAGGCCTTGCGCATTACTACCCATAAATGTCAAGCGTCACTCTAAAGTCTTGCACGTTATTACCCATGAAATATGGAAAGCATACAACACATGTGTTTACCACATACTCATTACGCCATACCTTGGTATAACCAAGAGGGGCGCGCAACGCAGGGAAATATGTCTCCTAACTACAGCTACGGATGCTACATCCAATCAAAGGACGAGTCTCAACTCTACTCTATAGTCCACACCACATGGACAATCATAAAAACAAAGGTATGACATATTACTACCAAGTAATCATGCATTACTAAACTATTCAAGACAGGTTCATATGACAATGTCAAGCATCAAAACATAAGCATAAAAGATTCAAAGGGACAACACCCCAAATGCAACCTCGACCCGACATGGGGAGCCAAAACTATATACAAAGGTTTGATATAAAACCAACGATCAACCCGACGCCACGTCAGGAACATCGACAACATCAGCATCATAGTATGCATTGGCTACAACTTCATCCAGAGGAGCCCCCACCACTATACTCAACTCACCATCATCATCAAATACCTATTTATACTGGCGAATATCAGCCACAACATCCCCAGAGGTAGTCGCCTCAACATCCTCGGGGGAATCCGCCTCAATAACCTCAAAGGCAGGCGCCTCAAAAATATGGGGGGGGGGCACTCGCCACAACAGACGGGGGAACAATCCCACATGCCCAGTGGAAAACGTGGCATATACACCCAACTGATCAAAGCAGAAATCGGGGGCAACAGTATATACCTGTTCAATAAAGCCCTCGATGGAGTCGTACAACAGGTCATCAGCACATGCACGAACCTCAGTCCTCAGTCCACCACACCATCAACCTTGCCTGCTGCATAGGCCTTCTCCTCCACAGCTTGCAAGGCAAGGTCGTGCACCTCGCTATCCTCAACAACCTTTTTCTGAAAGGCAACAACATCATAATCGAGTACAACAACTTGAGCCTGATGAGATGAGGTTCCCGCCTCCAAGTCAGCAACCTTCAAATCCAAGAAGCGCGCCTTCTCCTTCGCGCTCGCCAACTCGCGACATACCATCTCGCACCTCTCTGGAGTGCCTTCTTCTCCTCCGTGAGTTCAATCACAAAGGAAGAAATACAAGTTATAAAGTGTAAGGATGAATACTTACAGGCGCAAGACATGTCATCGCACCCTCAACATACGAGTGCGCATCCTCAGGTTCGCTGGGACGAACCCTTCGATCGACAAGAGGAATAATCTGCCGGAACACACGTACTCCCACCTCGGGAGTAGTCAAGATGGAACCCTTGGCAAAGCGTGGCCCCCCAACAAGTAAAGGGTGCCCACTCCCCACCAGTGATAGCGTCCTTGCCAGGACGAACCAAGTCAGCTCAGGTGAGCGCGGCAAGGGGCGCAATACCTATGAACGCACACAAAGATAAAAAAGAATGCCCAAACATAACACTATAGCAAGAAAATAAAGGCAAGTTACACAACTTAACGAGTAGACTTCACCTCCAAGGTCCGGTCCCTCGATCGGGGGGCTGACATAGCAGGCGCGTGAGCCTGACCATTAATGTTCGACGAATCGCCACTGCCAGATTTCGACCGCTTGGGATCGCTCGAGGGACGCACCTCGGAGCCAGCTATTTTGGTCTTGGAACGAGGCGGAGTGTCCACAACAGCAACAACGCGATCCGTCACGTTAGATGACGGCCTACAGACAAGAAGTCGTAAAAAGTTATAGTGTAACACTGTTACTCTAAGATCGCCAGCTCACGAGATTTGCAGGGACCACCATACCAACCATAGTGCACGTGCGTGTCAACGCACTAAGAGGGGAAGCAGCACCTCTTGTTCAAAAGCTAAGTATAGAGACGTTAAGTGCAACACACGCGCGTCTACGCACCAAGAAGGAGGAGTAACACCTCTCGTTCATAAACTGGATATAATGGCAACATACATGGGGCAACGCGCACATGTTTCGACACATCAACGAGGTGCGACAATTCACTTCTAAATTCTAAGTGTAAGATACCATGAACGCCACACTACGCACGCGCAACATCGTGAACACACGTCGACATATCAATGCGAGATCTACCACCTAACATACGAAGCACCTAACGGATACACCAAGTGGCTATCATGTCCACGCGTCTCTATGCGGCTATCATGTCCGAATTTCTTGAAGTTGCCATCACGTCCGCGCACTACTAAATGGCTATCATGTACACGCGCCTCTAAGTGGCTATTATGTCCGCGAATCGCCAAATGACGTTCATGTCTGTGCGCCACATCAACATATCTACAACCAAGTAGTGGTCTCAGGAAGCACTCTATCTTGAAAACACCTGGTAGCGGCAACAACATGGAAAGGCACGTCGCCTCGTCGACCTCTGTCTTATACTACAAGGCAAGTCGCCTCGTCGACCTCTGTCCTATACTACAACGCAAGTCGCCTCGTTGAACTCTGTCCTATACTACAAGGCACGTCGCCTCGTCGACATCTGACCTACGCCCTACCATGGAAATATCAAATAGCAGTCGCCAAATGCACCCTACCTGGGAAAAACCCAAGTAGCTGTCGACACAAGGCTCAACTCCCCACGTTCAAGACAACTATGTGGCGAACATCCCCGACACGTGGACAATTCCACATGAACGAGCTGAGTACTCAGCTTTAACGTGGCGAACATCCCCGCTGCGGGGGAAAATCCACATCTATGGACTTATAAGTTCAAAACTACTAAATAGCGAAAATCCTCAATACAGGGGCAACTCTATGTCAGTAAGGGTCTCGTCCCGACACTTATAAAGCCTATACGACATTACGTGCGTCTTCACAATCCAAAACTACGCGCGTCTGCGCGACCCAACACATGTCTATAGTGGGACGTTTATCGACAACATGTCGGAGGCTTAACACCTCGCGACTAAGGGGATGCGCCCAGGGATAGAATCAACACATACATACACCTATGTGATCTACGCGCCTATTCGACACATACATGCGCGTACCCGGCCACGTCACTACAAACACTCCCACTCCGGGGTAATACTATATCGACAAAGGCCTCATCTCTCGACATATACTTTGCGAACATACTCCTATTATGAGACGTTCTTCAACGATGTGGCGGATGCATAGCACCTCGCAGTCTCAGGACCTGCACATCTATAACACACACTTCTCTGTGTAGTGTGAGGGTAAAGACTTTACCTCTCCTTAATTTTTTCTGACTCTTTTGTATGAGTTGTTAACATATACACATGCTTACATACCTGCGCGTACATATGCATGTCTACATATACATACACATGTTTGCATATCCATGTCACGTGTCTATTATTATAATCCCGACACATATATACTTATATCCATGTCATCGCATATATATGTGCCCATATCTACATGTTTAATTTCATGACACTACATGTCACGCGTCTGCTCACATACACGCGTACACCATGTACACACACATGCTAGCATTCACGCCCATGATTGCATACATAAACTTGCATTATTATATATGTACATGTTATACACATATACTTGCTGAGCTAACCATGTCAGGAGTTATAATCACTCTCGTTAAACAAAGGGAGGGATACGCGATATCAAGGCCCACGCACCAACAGAGAGTAAGTCTACTTCAAGGTAACACCTGAACTTAAATCGAACGTACACTCTATCGAAAATAGAGTCAAGCAAGGACCGCGCCACTACTTGACTCGGGGGGCAAATGATGGGTATACGTCCAATTCGGGTTCGTTTTACATTCAGACCTCGCCAACACATCAAACCCATTAAAGCGGTCTAGAAACGCTAATCCGCGAGTTAGAACGGTCCAAACAGGCAACACGCGTGTTCGGACCGGACTCGTCCTGATTGTGTTAACACAATCCGGATAGTCGCTCCTCGAAACGCGTACATTACGTGTTTACACCACGTGCGAGCCTTCCCGATGTCAACTTCACTCCCTTCCACGCCCGGTTTATATTTTACATTAAACCGGCGTCAAACCATTCAAAACCAGTTTCGGGTTCAAGGTGCCCCTATTTAAGGGAACCTTCCCTACCATTTCAAAAATTAAGTTGGCAAGGAAGCTCTGACTTCTCTCTAGCTTTCTCTCTCTAGATCTCTGATTTAAGCATCATAGAGGTTTCATCGCACTCCACACCCCATCTGCGTGGTGTGCGATATTACTCTTTGTGCAGGTCTCAGGAGGAACACGCACATACTCCACCATACGCGCATACACCCCAGGCATGCACACGCGCATACACTGCCAGGCATGCATACACACATACTTCGCAAGGTGCGTATACACGCATACTTCGCAAGACGCGCATACTCTGCAAGGCGCGTATATGCGCATACTCTGCAAGGTGCACGCATGCGCAGACACTGCAAGATATTCAGACACTTAGCCATTTTAAAGGTTTGCAAGTCTCTGACAGTCCGACACTCCGAGTGTCCGACACTCCGAGTGTCCGACACCCCGAAACTTCGAAACTCCGAGTGTCCGACACCCCGACTGTCGGACACTTGCGAGCTCAATTAACCCATCAGCACAACTACACAACACTTCAAGGACCCGACGAATTTCGAGTCAACGACCCGCGAAGAGTCAGGATCCAACATTTGCCGTATCAGAATTCGAATAACAAATTACAAATTTAACTTAACATTCAAATATTAATCACCAAACTCGTTAAAACTGTATTTATTTTGACTATGTATTATATTACACTAATTTTATATAATGTACATAGGTTATATACATATGCATACCACATGCACGAGGCGGGGCCGGTCGGCGGGACCCCACGACCCCAAACCCGGACCCGCCCCACGAGTCACGGGTCGGCGGGGCGAAAACAGGGTGGGTACCCGCGGGTCGACAGTTACCTGTGACCCGTTGCCACTACTAATGGCCACCCTAACATATGTGCATATTATCGTCGTTTGTCGCATGTAAAGTGTTAAAAGTAGAGGTGTCAATTAAAATAATGGGTCAACTAATGGGTTGCTCATAGCGGGTTAGGTCAAATATTCTCAAACTCGTACCATATGAGTCTGATTTTCAAGACTCAACCCAACTCATTGTACAGCCGGTCAACTCATAGGTCATCATTAAAACCGTTTCACTTAATATTATTAGCAGGTCAACCCATTTGACCAGTATCATCGCGGGTCAACCCACTTAACCTGTAGGCATTCATTCATTTTCATTAACATTCAATACATACATCCAATTCCAAATCCAATTATTATACACACACGACAATCAACCGAAAAATACCTGACACAAACACAACTCATGCCGAGTTGTCCACGGGTCACTCGCGAGTTTGTTCAAAAATTGACATGTTTAGTGATGGGTTCCGATGTAATCGTTAGCCCCGTTAACAATCAATAAACGGCGGGTAAGCCTACTGTGCCTCGCGAAAGACCTGGAAGGTCCAGAAGCCCAGTATGAAGGGCCCCGATATATGAATTGAATGCTCCCGTCAAGAAGCCTCTAAGTAGGCCCCGATATGCCTTTGAGAAGGCCCCGATAATAAAGCCCCGAGAAAGTTGGCCCTGTCCCGTCGGACGAGGGGTCCTGGGTGGTGACCTAGAATGAGATAACTCTGGAGTCCCCGATATGGATTGGGACTCGTGATCAGAGGATAAGACCAAGAAACCCGCCTACTAAATAGAGTAGTGGGGAAACGGTTGAGATACGGATAAACTCCCCTGAGATACGCAGGGCGTGCCCGAGATACGCGGAGCGTGGGCGAGATACGCGGAGCGTGGGGCGAGATACACGGAATCCCGAACGAGATATACGGAACGTGGGTAAAACTGCCAGGCGCGGTTACAGGTAACTGAGGTAACTTCCCCTCCTATATAAAGGAGGAAGTTACCTCAGAAAACACACATTCTCTAATACGAACTTAGATTACTGCTATCCACCCCATCGTTCATACTCTCATTTAAGCATCGGAGAGGGATTCTGGGTCACCACCCAGGTCATCCCCTTTTGCAGGATTGCGCGGAGCCCAGGAGTTCAAGTTTCCGTCAGGAACGTAACGGAGCTTCGACCGTGATCCAACATTGGCGCCGTCTGTGGGAATCTAACAAAAAGTCACAATAGTTTCTACTAGATCGATGGCTGGTGGTGGCAAGAAGAAGCAAGTCCAGGCCGGCAGTTCTCGCCCTGCTGGAACTGTGAATTCCGCGTTGCCGGAGCATGCTGCTGAACAAGGTGAGCACCCTGCTGTTTCTCAAACAGGGGGGAATGGTGAAGATTATGAGGTCTCAGTCCGAGACGCGGCGGTGAACAGGGAGGATATCCCGAGAAGGGAGGTGGATGCTCCTCCAAATCCGGTGGTGCACAGGGAGGAAATCCCGCGGAGGGAGGTAGGTGCTTCCTCAAACCCGGAGTTGGCTAAAGCAGTAGCAGATGCTATGCCCATGTTCTTGGCGGCCATGGAGGCTTTGCTGGACAAGAGAGAGGCTGCCAAGAGGGGAGAAGAGTTACCTCCGGGAGGAGTTGCCTCCGCCTCCTCCAAGGGAGGTTCAAGAGGAACAGGAGGTTCAATCCAGGAATAGGGGTAAGGAACCCGCACACTCGGAAAAGTTCGTGGTCGACGGTCCCGGGCCAGTGCAACACAGGACCATTCCCCTGAATGGCCCCATCACCCCCGATCAGGTGGTGAAAATCGTCAACATCTGCATGGGCGACCAGAAGCATATGACATCGGAGCTGAGGGATCGATCTACTCATCCTTTTGTTCCACGGCTGATAGATACTGTCGCCCCGCCAGGGCTAGGTATTCCGACCATCAAGGAGTACGATGGTGAAGGAGACCCGGTCCGCCATGTTCAGAGGCATGTCCAGGCCTATATGGGTAGGACGGCGAATGATGGCCTCGTGTGTTCGCTGTTCCCGATCACACTGGGAGAAAGGGCCATGACGTGGTTTTTCAGCCTACCGCCAGGAAGTATTACTTGCTGGGCTGATATGCACGACCGCTTCATCAAGCAGTATCAGGGTCGTAGGCGCCTCTTGAAGAGCGTGAGGTCCTTGACCCAGGTGGTGCAGAGATCTGACGAATCGTTGGCGTATTACTACCAACGGTTCACTGCTAGTGCCGCAGAGATTGACGAGGAGATATCGGAGGGAGAGACCATCCGCACCTTCCTTCGGAACCTAACTGCTCCGTATGGTTCCGATCTGATGCACAGTGTAGCCGCGAAGGCTGTGTGGAGTATGGAAGCCTTGCAAGCGAGGGTGAAGCAGCAAATCGACGTGCAAGAGTCGAAGATTGCTGCCGGAGAGCTTGATCCTCCGAAGTCAGGAAGAGGAAAGCCATCGTCCAAGCTGTCGGATGATCGCAAAGGGAGCGACAAATCGGAGGGAAGTAGGAGCCGTGGTCGCCCCGACAGAAGGGAGGACAAGCGTCCTCCGAGGAAGGATAACCGGGAGGGTCGTAATGTTCCCCTCAACAGTTCGATGACCTCCGTGCTAGCAGTGATGGATCGGCAGGGTCTCGCCCGATACCCCCCGAGGAAAGAAGGTGAATTCTTGGGAGGTCGCTCTGATCGTTACTGTCGGTACCACCGAGCCAATGGTCACGACACAGATAACTGTCGGGAGCTGAAGAAGGAGATAGAGAAGCTGATCCAGAAGGGGAAGCTTAAGGAGTTTGTTGATAGGGGACGATGCCGATCCCGTTCCAAAACTCGATCGCGGTCTCGTTCCAAGTCCCGCGACTGATCTCCAAAGAAGAAGAAGGTTGAGCCGGAATCCTCCGGTGCCCGTAAGGAGAGGCGGGGAACCATTAACGTCATTCATGGAGGAATGGCGGCGGGAGGTGATACCTCCGCTTCTCGGGAGAATTATGCTTCCCGTATTTCTGCTGCTGTGGTGCTAGGAAAGAGGTCCCGATCGTGGACTGTAAAGGAGGAAATGGTGATTTCTTTCTCAGCTGAGGACCTGATAGGCGTGGAGAGCCCCCACGATGACGCCTTGGTCGTGACCTTGGATGTGGATGGATTCGAGATGAAGCGGATCCTGATAGACGGAGGGAGCTCCTCCGACATTCTGTTCATGGACGCCTTGGAAGCCATGGGAAAGACGAAGAAGGACCTGACGCAAGTGAACTTCCCGATGGTGGGATTTTCTGGTTCTACTTCCTATCCGTTAGGAATGATTACCTTACCGGTGGAATTTGGTAGTGGCTGGAAAGTGGAAAGGCGGAATGTGGATTTCGTCGTGGTAGAGTCTGCGGGGACGTACAATGCTATCATCGGGAGGACCACCATCAACCCTCTCATGGCAGTCGCCTCGACCGTCCACCAGAAGATGAAGTTCCCGACTGAAAATGGGGTCGGGGAGGTCAAGGGTGACCAGGTGGCATCCAGAAGGTGTTATGTTAACGCCACTCGAAGGAGAAGGAGGGAAGCTATGGCTGTCCTTCAGACTGATGCTGATCCTCGAGAGGAATTTGGGCGTCCCGCCCCCATGGAGGATCTGAAAGAGGTCGAGATTGACGGACCTCAAAGGAATGTGAAGATCGGGTCTGCTTTGTCGGAGGAAAGGGCCCGAGAATTGATCGAGCTCCGAAGGAGTTCAAGGAGCTGTTTGCCTGGTTCCCGAGCGATATGCTAGGAATCAGCCCCGACGTGATTGTGCACGAGCTGAAGATTGATCCCGCGATCAAGCCTATCGCGCAGAAGAGGCGTCCGATGGGCGCGGACAAGAGGATCGCGATCCAGCAGGAGGTGGGCAGGTTGCTCGATGCTGGATTCATCAAGGAGCTCCGATTCCAGACTTGGGTCGCTAACCCGGTCCTGGTGAGGAAGAGTAACGGGAAGTGGGGGATGTGTGTCGACTTCCGCGACTTGACAAAGCTTGCCCAAAAGACTGTTATCCGCTCCCGAGAATCGACCAGCTGATAGATGCCACATCGGGACATGAGCTGCTGAGCTTCATGGATGCTTATTCCGGTTACAACCAGATCAAGATGGCGAAGGAGGATGCCCCCCACACAGCTTTCTATGCTGATAGTGATGTCTATCACTATGACGTTATGCCCTTTGGGCTGATCAATGCTGGAGCAACTTACCAGAGGATGGTGAACAAGTTGTTCGGGGACATGCTGGGAAAGACCATGGAGGCTTATGTGGATGACATGTTGGTGAAGTCCCGACAGGCGGGAGACCACGTCCATAACTTGGCGGTGGCGTTTGAGCGGATGAAGTTTCATCAGGTGCGTTTGAATCCGGACAAGTGCGCTTTCGGAATTAACTCGGGGAAGTTCCTGGGTTTTATGGTGAGCCAAAGAGGAATCGAGGTGAATCCCGAGAAGCTAAAGGCAATCGAGGAGATGCAGTCTCCGAAAACTCATCGGGAGGTTCAGGTGCTGAATGGACGATTAGCCGCGATGAATCGTTTCCTATCCAAGGCGAGTGACCGAGCCATGCCATTTTTTGATGTGCTAAGGGCCCACAAGAAGTTTGAATGCTCCGACAAGTGCGAGGAGGCCTTTCAAGAGCTCAAGCAACATCTCTGTACCCTCCCGCCGTTGGCGAAACCGGTTCCAGGCGAGCCGCTTTATCTCTATTTGGCTGTTTCTGAAGTTGCTGTTAGTTCTGTGTTAATAAAGATTGTCAAGGGCAACCAAGTTCCTGTTTATTATGTAATCAAGGCGTTTGCCAAATCTGAAATGAATCATCCCGCTATTGAGAAGTATCTCTTTGCGTTGATTGTTACTGCTCGAAAAAGCTGCGGTCTTACTTCCATGCCCACGAGATTACGGTGTTGACTAATCAGCCCTTGAAGCATTTTTTGAACCGACCGGAGGCGTCGGGGAGATTGGTGAAATGGGCAGTTGAGCTTACGGAGTTCCGTATCCACTTTGCTCCGAGAACGGCTATTAAGGGCCAGGCGTTGGCAGACTTCATAGCAGAGTCTACAGCACCCGATCTGGAAGAAGCAGGTCCTGTAGAGGGGGCAACCATGGAGGTCCCGATAGCAGAGCAATCAGAACAGCCAAATGAGGAGAACACCTGGGAAATGTACACTGATGGTTCTTCAAGTGTAGAAGGATCGGGGGCAGGATTTGTATTGATACCGCCCGGTGGAGGCGAGCCCCTGCGATATGCTTTGGCCTTGACGTTTAGGGCCACCAACAATGAAGCTGAGTATGAGGCTCTCATCACGGGCCTTAAGATCGCCAAGGGTACGGGAGTCGATCATTTAAGGTGAAGTGTGATGCTAGCCTGATCGTGAATCAAGTCCAAGGGAATTACGAGGCGAAGAACCCGACAATGAGGAAGTATTTGCATGAGGTGCAGACTTTGAAGGGAAGCTTCAAAAGCTTCGACATTGAGGCAATCCCGAGGGATGAAAACGCGGAGGCAGACGCCTTAAGCAAGTTTGCCCTAGGTGTAGCCCCCGAGGAGAATCGGAAGGTGCACTTTCTGGAGAGGGTGATTATCTCAACCATCGATCCGTCGGAGGTATGTGCTATTGAAGCGGGATCGGAGGAAGAAGAGAAATCCACCTGGATGACCCCGATAGTCACATACCTGACTACGGGGGCACTCCCTGACGATGAAGTGGCAGCTGTTAGGTTGCGTCGAATCGTGAGAAACTACGTGATGGTGGAAAACCAGTTATACAAGAGGGGGCATGTAAAGCCTTTTCTGAAATGTGTGGCGGAGCCTGATACGAATCGGATCCTGAGAGAGTTGCACGAAGGAGTCGCGGCCTGTCATGAAGGGGCCCGATCCATTGTGAGGAAAGCACTGAATTTAGGCTACTATTGGCCTTCGATGAACAAGGAAGCGACAGCGATGGTCCAATCTTGTGATGCATGCCAGAGGTACGCTCCGAATATCGTGGCTCCTGCCGCGGACTTGATGTCCATCAGGAGTGCTTGGCCCTTCGCGCAGTGGGGCATTGACTTGGTGGGACCCCTTCCACAAGCCAAAGGTCAGTGCAAGTATTTACTCGTAGCCATTGATTATTTTTCGAAGTGGATAGAGGCTAAGGCGTTGGCCAAGACGACGGGGCAGCAGATCCTCAAGTTTCTCCAGACTCAGATCGTATCCCGGTACGGGGTTCCTCGAGTGCTGATCAGCGATAATGGCCCTCCGTTCAATGGGGCTCAGTTGAAGGAGTACCTGGAGGAATTGAACTTCGAGCATCGGACAGCCTCGGTCCACCACGCTCAGACAAATGGGCAGGTCGAATCAGCCAACAAGATCGTAATGGATGGCTTGAAGAAGAGGGTCTATGCCTTGCAGGGTCATTGGCTAGACGAGCTTGAAAACGTGGTGTGGGCTGTTAGAACAACACCCAAGCAATCGACGGGGGAGACTCCGTTTGGCCTCGTTTATGGCACGGAGGCAGTTGCTCCCGTGGAGATAGCGGTGGCGTCCCATCGCAAGAGGTATTATGAGCCTCTGACGAACGAAGAAATGAGACGTCTGGACTTGGACTTGCTTAAAGAGAAAAGGTGGAAGGCTGATGAAGTTCAGGCCCGGATGCTTCTGGCAACAGCCAGGTACTATAATCGGCGGGTCAAGTTCCGACAATTCCTCGTTGGAGAACTTGTCTGGCGGAGGAATGAGTTCGTCCATCAAGATCGGATCAACAAGCTGTCACCGAAATGGGAAGGACCTTACAAGATCGTAGGGATGCCAGCCCCGAATGCGTACAAGTTAGAAGACCTTGATGGCAAGACGTTGAAACATTCTTTCAGTGGCGCACACTTGAAGAAGTATCATGTCTGATCCTAAGTCGCCTTAAGAGGTGCATGATGTTAAGTCGCCGCGAATGGTGCAAGTTATCTATCGATTGATCCGATGACGCGATTAAAGCCTTCCGAGGTACGATTAAAAAGCCTTCCGAGGTACGAGTAAGTCGTCTTAAAGGACGCGATAAAAGCCTTCCGAGGTAAGATTAAAAAGCCTTACGAGGTACGATTAAGTCGTCTTTATGGCGCGATAAAGCCTTCCGAGGTAAGAACAAAAGCCTTACGAGGTATGATTAAGTCGTCTTTATGATGCAACAAAAAGCCTAGGTATGAATAAAAGCCCTAAGGGGTCCGAGTAAGTCGTCTTTATGATGCAGCAAAAAGCCTTAAGGGGTATGATTAAGTCGTCTAGAATGACGCGATAAAAAGCCTTAAATGGTACGATAAAATCATCTTAAGTGATGTGCGAAATTGCCTTGAACGGCATGGACGAGAAATCTTAAGTGGTGGAATAACCGAGGAGTCTCCTCGGATTTGGCAACTGTCCTTAGAGTGTCGAGGAATCGTGAGCGAGAAGCTCTGTGATTAAAGAGTTGCACCCAAGGTAAAAGCCTCCGATGGTAATATTGGGAGGTCTGAAGATGAAAGCCTTCGACGATGATGTCAGAAGGTCCGGAATTGGAAGACACGACGGACTATAAGTCCCCCATGTCTTGGGGGCAAATGATGGGTTCCGATGTAATCGTTAGCCCCGTTAACAGTCAATAAACGGCGGGTAAGCCTACTGGGCCTCGCGAAAGACCTGGAAGTCCAGAAGCCCAATATGAAGGGCCCCGACGAGATCGGTCCCGATATATGAATTGAATGCTCCCGACAAGAAGCTTCTAAGTAGGCCCCGATTTGCCTTTGATAAGGCCCCGATAATAAAGCCCCGAGAAAGTTGGCCCTGTCCCGTCGGACGAGGGGTCCTGGGTGGTGACCTAGAATGAGATAACCTTGGAGTCCCTGATATGGATTGGGACTCGTGATCAGAGGATAAGACCAAGAAACCCGCCTACTAAATAGAGTAGTGGGGAAACGGTTGAGATACGGATAAACTCCCCTGAGATACGCAGGGTGTGCCCGAGATACGCGGAGCGTGGGCGAGATACGCGGAGCGTGAGGCGAGATACACGGAATCCCGAACGAGATATATGGAACGTGGGTAAAACTGCCAGGCGCGGTTACCGGTAACTGAAGTAACTTCCCCTCCTATATAAAGGAGGAAGTTACCTCAGAAAACACACATTCTCTAATACGAACTTAGATTACTGCTATCCACCCCATCGTTCATACTCTCATTTAAGCATCGGAGAGGGATTCTGGGTCACCACCCAGGTCATCCCCTTTTGCAGGATTGCGCGGAGCCCAGGAGTTCAAGTTTCCGTCAAGAACGTAACGGAGCTTCGACCGTGATCCAACACTTAGTTATGAGGGCATGATCATGCATACATCGAGGACGTTACAAGGGCCTGATTGGGTAAACTCCGATAATGATACCAGAACAATAAAATGTAAATCTAAAATATAAATATAAATCATGAAACATAATTTTATCAGGTTAAACTTACCTTTCTTAAAAGAATAGATTTAAAATTCTCGAGTGAATTCTACAGAAGAGCTTTGAAGTAGGTGTTCTTTTCACAATTGGTCGAGCATTTTAATTTTAATTTTTTAGATTTCTTGTTTTGATAAAATTATATATTTTTATTCATATTTATTTAATTAAATTCTACTTCCGTATCATCGTTGGAGTCGGTCTTAACATGACACTCTAACTAGAGTCGGTAATGGTGCGGTGAAATTCAATAGCCATTATTTTCCACACTGTTGGATATGATTCGAGACAGCCTTATAAAGGTCGACAACATTGAAGTCGGAACCCTCAAAAGTCAAGTCAACGACTAATCATATTTGAATTAGGAGTACGAAGACAAATAGTCGACACCAATGTGAAAGAAGGTCGACTCTTAAGATACCAGTCAAAGAAGCGCGACAACGCTAAACTCTCTCCTTCTAAAAAGTATGATCGAGTCGACAACCAGAGGCTGTCATAAAATCCTTTCTCCTAAGGAAGAAGACAGGTGGCAACCTACTCGCCGTCTGTTGACTCAAGAAGACCTTTCCTCTTAGGGAAAAGGTACCAGCTGGCAACCAACTTGCCGACTTTCTGATCCAATGAAACCTTTCCCTCAAGGTAAAACTGACGTAGCAACCTACTTGTCACCTGATTAAAGAAACCTTCAACACTAAGGAATAAGGAGGTGGTGACCTGCTTGTCACCTACTGACGCATCACCGTTCCTCTCCACCAATCAGAGAAGGGTGGCCACCGCCACTAGGCAGGCAATCAGAGCATAAAGCTCGCCGCCATCAAAGTCGGTATTTTCCTCCTATAAATAGGAGAACACTTTCATTATTTACGTACTTACATACACATACTTTTATAAGTATTCTCTAAAATTCCATTACTGACTTAAGCTTCGGAGTGGAATCAGGGGTCATACCCACCCCTTTTCAGGTCCTCGCCTACTACAAGCATCTAAAGGAAATTAAGTCCCCCTGAGGTCGACACAGACACCTAAAAGAGCTAGCCATAGGCGAGATCTCGAAATCCATTACCAGAAGCTTCAGGCCACGTCATTTTGATCCGAACATTTGGCGCCATCTGTGGGAACGGTGATCAAGAAGTCATGGCACCACCAAGGAGTTGAGTAAGGCAAAATCAAACACGGGGAGCTGAGGCTATATTCCAAGGGTTAAGTGAAACCTTGGAAAATTACTTTAGGCGATTCCAGGGAGCATATAGCGGAGGCGAACTCTCAGAAGGAGAAGTTATTCGTGCATTCTTCAAAGGTTTGGGACCGCTATCCCAATCCTTGGCCATAACTCAATATACTGAGCCGGTGGGAAGTTGGGAAGAATTGATCCAGAGAGCAACTCTCCATGTGAGAGTAGAGCAAACACGAGCAAATCGCCTCCTCTAGTAGGAACCTCAATGGAGTCGAGGCTCATCTACACGAGGAGCTTCTTCGATGAAATTCCGACAAACCCAAAAAAGGTTAGAAAGAGTTCATTTAGCCGAAAGAGGTCATCGCCCCGCCCCTTATTGTGAATATCATCGAGGAGAGGGACATGACACCGAAGACTGCCTCATCGCCAGGAGAGAACTGGAATTTTTGCAAGAAGAAATCCAATGTCACCATCGCCATCGCTCTCATGAGCGAAGAAGATGGAGAACACCCCCAGACAATGGAATCAATGTCCCGTCGGGAGGATTTGCAGCTGGAGGAGAGTCGAGCATGGTTCGAGACGCCTATGCGGCTCAAGAAATCTCCACATCAGGTACTCTCAAGAGACCAAGGGCGTTGGAGCCCATGGCAGTCACCTTCTCCACGGAAGACTTGTCAAGATCGACACAGCTCCATGAAGACGCCCTCGTGATCACAACTCAAACAGATAAATTCGAGGTTAAAAGAATACTTGTCGATAGAGGAAGCTCTACCGACGTAATCACCTTCGACGTTATCGCCGCAATGGGATACAAAAAGAAGATTTTCAAAAGATGACTTCTCCGTTGGTAGGATTTGCAGGGAGAATGACTCACCCCCTGGGGGCAATATAACTCCCTGTGATTTTAGGTCAATGATGGAAGGCCTTGCATTTAAAGGTGTGTTTCATGGTCGTCGACCGAATAAACACCTACAACGCCATATTAGGAAGGATGACTCTCAATTCCAATTACATTGTCCCCTCCACTGCCCATCAAGTCATGAGATTTCCCACACATCACGGAATGGGAGACGTGTGGGGCGACCAAAAGGCGTCTCGACAATGCTACATCAATCTCCTCAGAAGATGTAATCAGAGGGAAACCTTATCCATCGTAACATATGAAGATCCCCGGGAAGAAGGCAGACGACCAGCCCCAATGGAGGAGTTTGTAGAAGTCACCCTGGAGGAGGGCGATAAAATGGTGAAGATTGGAACTGCTATACAGCCAGAATTAGCCAAAAGAATAACTGCCCTCCTTAGGGAGTATAAAGAACTATTTGCTTGGGAGCCCAGCGAAATGCCAGGAATAAGTCGCGATATTATCTTTCACGAGCTAAGAATAGATCCAGCTGTGAAACCTATAGCTCAAAAAAGAAGATCTATGGAGCAGAGAAAAAGGCGGTGATACGCCAAGAAGTGGGGAAGCTGGTCGAGGCTGGTTTTGTAAAAGAAATACGATTCCAAACTAGGGTCGCCAACCCAGCCTTGGTGAGAAAATCCAATAAAAGATGGAGGATGTGCGTGGATTTTCGAGATCTCAACAAAGCATGTCCTAAAGATTCCTACCCTTTACCTAGGACCGACCAACTTGTCGACGCCATTTCAGGACATGAGCTTTTAAGCTTCATGGACGCGTACTCAGATACAATCAGATACAAATGCATCCCAACGATGAGGCCCATACAACCTTTTATGCATATAACGACATCTACCATTATAAGGTCATGCCTTTTGATTTGATTAACGCTGGGGCAACTTATCAACGAATGGTCAACAAGATCTTCAAATCCATGATAGGAAGAAACATGGAGGCCTATGTCGACGACATGTTGATCAAAACAAAGAGAGGCCAAGGCCATGTCCAAGATCTAGAAGAAGCATTTGCATGCATGCGACGCCATCAAGTAAGATTGAATCCAACCAAGTGTGCTTTTGGTGTTCAATCTGGGTTTTATGGTCAGCCAGTGAGGGATCGAGGCCAGCCCGGAGAAGGTCACCGCCATAGAAGAAATGTCCTCGCCTACATGCCATAGAGAGGTACAAAGTCTTAATGGAAGGTTAGCCTCCCTGGAAAGATTCCTGGCTAGCTCAGGGGATAAATCGCTTCCCTTCTTTAAAATCCTGAGAGCGAACAAGAAGTTCGAGTGGACGAATGAGTGTTAAGAAGCCTTCCAACAACTAAAGAAACACCTCAACTCACTTCCCGCCTTGGCGAAACCCTTACTTGAGGATCCCTTATTCCTCTACCTAAGTGTGAGCTCGGCGGCAGTAAGCTCAGTACTCATCAAAGAAACATGCAACATTCATATCCCAGTCTATTATGTTAGCAAGCTTTTCGGCGTTGTCGAAGCCAACTACATGGAAATCGAGAAGTACCTATATGCTCTACTAATAGCAGCAAGAAAGCTACGACCTTATTTCCATGCCCATGAAATCACAGTACTCACCAATCACCTCTGAAGCAACTATTACAGAAGCCCGACATTTCGGGAAGAATGGTCAAATGGGCGGTGGAACTAAGTGAATTTTGCATTCATTTTGAGCCACGGAAGGCTATTAAGGGCCAGGCATTGGCCGACTTTATAGCGGAAAATACGGCGAAACCAGATGCAAAGCCTGTTATACTCCCACAAGAAGAACATGTAAAGGCCACGCCAGAAAACGTTGCCAACGACAATATGTCGTGGTTGCTATATACTGATGGTTCATCCTCCTCCTTGGGGTTTGGGGCATGATTAGTACTGACGCCACCTGATGGGGAACCACTCCGGTATGCGTTGGCCTTGACATTTCGAGCTAATAATAATGAAGCTGAATATGAGGCTCTGTTAACAGGCCTCTGTATAGCCAAAGGCATAGGAATCACCAACTTAAAGGTACGATGCGACTCTGAACTAATTGTCAATCAGAATGTAACTTACGTCGCCAAAGGAGAAAATATGAAGAAATATGCAAAAGAGGTACGTCGACTTGTACGGGGCATGCCTCATTTTTAAATAGAGGCTATCCCTCGAGAAAGCAATCAAGAGGTTGACGCCCTTAGTATATTTGCTTTGGGAAATTCCCCACCAGTGCTGGTACACTTCATCGAGAAGTCTCTCTACTCAGCCGTGGAGGCAAGTGCTGAAGTTCTCTATATTCAAGCCCCCGACTCATGAATTACTCCTATTCAGAATTTTCTGGAAAAGGGAAATCTCCTAGAAGACTCACTGGAGGCGACCAAAATCCAAAGAATGACAGGAAGATTTGTAATTTTAGATGGATACCTCTACAAAAAGGGATACTCCACCCCTTACCTCCGATGCATAGCCACCCCTCAAACGGTAAAGATAATAGAAGACCTACATAAAGGCGACGCTGGATGCCATGAGGGAGCTAAAACTCTTGTACTCAAAGCTCTGCGGCAGGGATTCTACTGGCCAACTATGCATAAAGAGGCGATAACACTTGTACAAGCATGTCCTGTTTGCCAAATTTACGCTCTCAGAATCATGAGGCCACCAGCGGATCTGACGCCAATGATGAACGCCTGGCCTTTCGCACAGTGGGGAATCAATCTCATCGGCCCCTTGCCTAAATCCACAGGTCAACGAACACACATTATGGTCGCCATCGATTATTTTTCCAAATGGATAGAAGCAAAAGCTCTGGCATCAACAACTACATTCCAGATGATCAAGTTCATACGAGAACAAATCATATGTCGATATGGGATGCAAAAAATCTTCATCAGCGATAACGGTCCCCAATTCGCCAACGACGAACTTGCCGACTTCTGCGAGGAAATGCTTATAAATCATCGTTTCGGCTTTGTCCCTCATGCGCAGACAAATGGACAAGTCGAGGCAGCCAATAGAACGATCCTTAACGGACCAAAGAAGAGAGTGACCTCTCTAAAGGGAAGCTGGGTAGAAGAGTTGGACCAAGTACTTTGGGCGCTCAGAACCACACCCAAAAGAGCCACCGGCGAAACTCCTTTCAGCATGGTCTATGGATCCAAAGTCGTGTCACCTATTGAAGTGGCTAATATCTCCCAGAGAGTAGCCACATATCAGGTCAACCAGAATGACGAGCAAAGGAAGATCGACTTAGATCTAGTCGATGAGAGAAGATGGGCCTCCGAGGAAACTTAGAGAAGAATGAAGCTCGCCACTGCTAGGTATTTTAACCGGAAAATAGGGCGACGCCAATTCTTCATGGGTGAGAAGGTTTTACGAAGGAACGAGTTCTTAAAGGCTGATCAAAGAGGAAAGATGGTGCCAAAACGGGAAGGTACATATATCATAATCGACATACCATGTCCCAACGCCTACAAATTAGAAGATCCACAGGGGCAACGCCTCAGCAGAACTTTTAATGCGGAACATATGAAGAAATTCTATGTCTAAGAAAATCCTTTTATGTATTTCTACTACTATAAAGTGATAAATAAAGATATGATCTCTTTCCTCTTGATATGTCAAACAGGACTCCCCGACTTTGTTGGGTTTTGATCTCCGGTTGAAGCTCGAACCCGACCGTCTGCGCGTCCGACCCTGCACTAAGGGACAAACCAGGCTTGTGCCCGGTAATCCCCCTCCGAAGCTTAAGTCAGTACTCAGAAGACCAGTCTAAGAACTGATATGTATTGTAATTTCGATCAAAACGTAAACAAATGAGAAGAGATATGAACTTATATTTATAGGGAATGGCCTATATGGAAACTGGCCCATGCATTTATGATGCACCGATACCTTAGTATGGAAAGTTGTATATGCACACTTTCCTTTTCGGAGAGGGGATCACTCATTTAATTTCGGGTCAATGAGGCTTCTTCATTCTTCTACTTGGGGAAGATGAGAACCCGAACCCTTATGTCCAGTTGGTCCTTCGTTAATTTCTTATACGAGGAGATCATTTTCATTTTATAAACAGAGAAGACGAGACGACTCCTTCTCCTTATGGAGAGAGTCGTTTCTTGTTCCGCGGAGAATGATACGATTCCTTCTATGCGGAGGGATTCGTCTCCTTCTCCTTATAGAGAGAAGACGATCCCTTCTCCAAGGAGAGGATCTTCTCCCTCTCTGTGGAGAGGAGAAGATCCCCTCTCCGAGGAGAGGATCGTCTCCCTCTCTGTGGAGAGGAGACAATCCCCTCTCCGAGGAGAGGATCGTCTCCCTCTCTGTGGAGAGGAGACGATTCCCTCTCCGAGGAGAGGATCGTCTCCCTCTCCTTGGAGAGGGGACGATCCCCTCTCTTGGAGAGGGTCGTCTCCCTCTCCTTGGAGAGAGGACGATCCCCTCTCTTGGAGAGGGTCGTCTCCCTCTCCAGGAGAGGGGACGATCCCCTCTCTTGGAGAGGGTCGTCTCCCTTTCCTTGGAGAGGGAATAATCTCCCCTTCCTGGAGAGGGCTTGTTTCTTATCTTTGGCCGTCTAAAGGGTCGCTTGGACCGATTAGCGGAGATTACTATCCGGTTCTTAGACCGATATCCATCAGACTTCATATAGTCGGCGACGCTCAGGAGATCAATCATAACTGACTCCCTCGACTTCCAAAGTCGCCTCTACAAAGGAGATCAGTCATAACTGACTCCTCGACTTCATATAGTTGGCGACGCTCAGGAGATCAGTCATAACTGACTCCCTTGACATCCAAAAGTCGCCTCTACAAAGGAGATCAGTCATAACTGACTCCTCGAATTCATATAGTCGGCGACGCTCAGGAGATAAGTCATAACTGACTCCCTCGACCTCCAAAAGTCGCCTCTACAAAGGAGATCAGTCATAACTGACTCCTCGACTTCATATAGTCGGCGACGCTCAGGAGATCAGTCATAACTGACTCCCTCGACTTCCAAAAGTCGCCTCTACAAAGGAGATCAGTCATAACTGACTCCTCGACTTCATATAGTCGGCGACGCTCAGGAGAGCAGTCATAAATGACTCCCTCGACTTCCAAAAGTCACCTCTTCAAAGGAGATCAGTCATAACTGACTCCTCGACTTCATATAGTCGGCGACACTCAGGAGATCAGTCATAACTGACTCCCTCGACTTCCAAAAGTCGCCTTTACAAAGGAGATCAGTCATAACTGACTCCTCGACTTCATATAGTCGGCGACGCTCAGGAGACCAGTCATAACTGACTCCCTCGACTTTCAAAAGTCGCCTCAACAAAGAAGATCAGTCATAACTGACTCCTCGACTTCATATAGTCGGAATTTTCCTTCTCATCATTAAAGGTACTTGACATAACCCCTTTCCCTTTATTTTAAAGACTAATGACTTATGTCTCGGGGGCAAGTGTTGGATATGATTCGAGACAACCTTACAAAGGTCGACAACATTGAAGTCGAAACCCTCAAAATTCAAGTCAACGACTAATCATATTTGAATTAGGAGTACGAAGACAAATAGTCTACACCAATGTGAAGGAAGGTCGACTCTTAAGATACTAGTCAAAGAAGGGCGACAAAACTAAACTCTCTCCTTCTAGAAAGTATGATCGAGTCGACAACCAGAGACTGTCATAATATCCTTTCTCCTAAGGAAGAAGATAGGTGGCAACCTGCTCGCCATCTCTTGACTCAAGAAGACCCTTCCTCTTAGGGAAGAGGTACCAGCTGGCAACCAGCTTGCCAACTTTCTGATCCAAGAAAACCTTTCCCTCAAGGTAAAACTGACGTGGCAACCTACTTGTCACCTGATTAAAGAAACCTTCAACACTAAGGAATAAGGATGTGGTGACATGCTTGTCACCTACTGACGCATCAACGTCCCTCTCCACCAATCAGAGAAGGGTGGCCACCGCCACTAGGCAGGCAATCAGAGCATAAAGCTCGCCGCCATCAAAGTCGGTATTTTCCTCCTATAAATAGGAGACACTTTCATTATTTACGTACTTACATACACATACTTTTATAAGTGTTCTAAAAAATTTCATTACTGACTTAAGCTTCGGAAAAATTTCATTACTGACTTAAGCTTCGGAATCAGGGGCCATCCCCACCCCTTTTCAGGTCCTCGCTTACTACAAGCATCTAAAGGAAACTAAGTCCCCCTAAGGTCGACACAGACACCTAAAAGAGCTAGCCACATGCGAGATCTCAAATTCCATTACCAGAAGTTTCAGGCCACGTCATTTTGATCCCAACACGTACCATTTGTGTTATGGTTAACCACAGTCCACACCATTATATTGTTATGAGATTATGGTGATGAGTCTTGAGTTCATACATGGTAATAATCATCACCGTTGTATATATGTATAACTTTGTTCCAAATTTTTAATTTTCATTTACCTCATCCACATTCTTAATTCTTAACATCTCATTTTCACTCAAAATCTTGCAATTTGAGTTTTTTTTTAATATACTAACATTAGCAATCTCAACCATT
Organism: Clarkia xantiana subsp. parviflora; assembly: GCA_036873135.1. NCBI lineage: Eukaryota > Viridiplantae > Streptophyta > Magnoliopsida > Myrtales > Onagraceae > Clarkia > Clarkia xantiana. The sequence continues at coordinate 22,601,526 of JAPTYO010000008.1, read as the reverse complement.
CCTCGTTCATTTTGAGTCTCTCAATCTCACTCTTAATAGTAATGTGTTCCTCATTCATTTTAAGACTCTCAATCTCTCTTAGTGGTATTGTATTAGTTTGCATTTCTAACACGTTGACTTTGGATTTGGATTAGATTGGTTTTGTAATTTAATTGTGGTAATTTTTTTTGGATTCGGGTACTGACATGATTATCAGTTATAAATACTGTTAAAAAATATTGATAAATGGGTATATCGCGGTGAAAATTGCGATTATAGTTTTAAAATTGAATCATAATGAGATATGTTTATATGAGTAAAAAAACGATATAATGATAGTATTAGTGATATTTTCACAAAAACTATCCTAATGCTAGCGTCTTTGGAGTCGGTATACTCTTCCCCTCGTAATTTATGACGCACGGTAAATAACGATAATACACATGTGTAGCGCTGCGCGTAGTGGGTTAGTATTTTATTTCATATATATATACAAACTTTTTTAGCCACCTACCTCTGCCACATGATTTAAACGCAGAACAATTTCATATTATACCGATAAGTAGGGTTCTGTGAACAGCCAGCCCTAGCTAGTGGAGAAAACAAAGCAAAGCAAAACGTCAAGGAGAAGCCATCCAGGTGCTGCACTCTTCTTCATTAAGGGGGAACAATGTGGGAGGTCGGTCCAACCCTAACCATTTAGTAGGTCCCCCCCTATTTAATTATGTTCTTAATTAATACATCATGTTATATGGTCTAAATTAATCATCGACCCAATAGATGTTTCTAATTCTATTATTTGAGTTAGAATGATATATGTTTATTAGGCCGCACTAGGTAGTGGGTAGTTGAACTTCTTTGTGGCCTAAGATATTAAGCTCCACTTCTACTATAAATATGAGCTTTGAAAATAGACAGAAAATCAAAACTCATATTTAAAAGGGTAAAAAATCTTTTAGGAGATTTAACTATTGGTAGGTGAGTTTTAAAACTCTTAGATTTTTATTTTTTTGAGTATTTATTATCTGAAGTGTGACTTATTAGTCAGTTATGACTCGTTTGATTTAGTTAGAAGTAGGTATGGCAACGGGTCTCGGGGCCCCAACCCGGTTTTGACCCGCCAACCCGCGGGTCACGGGGTGGGTCGGGCTCGGGTCGGGCGGGTCCGGGTCTAGAAGCACGGGCCCCGTTGACTTGCCCCGAAATGCATATATATTTATTTATTTCTTTTTATGTTAGTAATGTAACATTTACTAAACAATATGGTTAATATAGTACCTATATAAATAACATGGACCAAATTACAAATAAATGTATATTTAGATTATTAGGATTTGTTAATTTGAATTTGATATTTGGATTTGAATTTGTATTTTGTAATGAATTTGATGTGTTTGTTGTTTGTATTTAAGAGCATCCACAATGGTTTTACATAAATTGTATTCTTTAAAGTTGCCACGTAGACATTTATGTACACTTTAAGTAATACGTAAATTTAAGACACACGTAAAAAATATTTTCTCTGCAATCGTATTACTTAAACATATTCCTTAAATATATTTTATTATTAAATTTTCCAACAACCACCAATAAGATATTAACATTAATTATACAATGAATTAATTTATAATAAAAAATTGGTTACGTAATACATAGTGCAGTACTTAAATTTAAGGAATGCTTTATGTAAAAACATAAATTTACGTGTGGGTCCCATTTTTAAGGAATGCTATGTAAAACCACTGTAGATAGTTTTTGTTGTTTTACGTAAATAAACATGTAGGACCCACGTTTACGTAATCTTTACGTAATACCACTGTGGATGCTCTAATTGGTGTTAGATTTATGTTTTGAATTTATATATAATGTAATATTTTGATAAAAAAAAAAGTGTATTTAATATTGAGAAGTGAAAAAAAATAAAAAAAAATAAAAATTGTTCACGGCGGGGCGGGGCGGGCCCCGCGGGTCGACCGGTTGGATATTTTACCCGCCCCGACCCGCCCCGGGAGGTACATTTGTCTGAGGCCGGGTCAGCCAGGCCGACCCGCGGGGCGGGTCTGGGCTGCGAAAACCCACCCCGACCCGCCCCGTTGCCATCCCTAGTTAGGAGGCTCGCCTTGTCTCGAGCTCATGCAGAACAAGTTCACCTGGTCTAGGAGTTTATCCCTGGAACGAGCCCATGCCTGGGCGAGCCCCATGGCTCATCCTTATCGTTGGATATCTGCCCAATTCAGGTTCGTATTTACGTTCAGGACTTCGCAAACCCGTCGAAAACCACAAACGGGTCCCAAGAACAAACACCCGAGGAACAAAACGGTCCGGACGCACGTATGCATCTGGACCGGAACCTCCGGATTGCCTAAGGGCAAACCGAACCTCGATTGCCCTAGGCGGTCCGGATGTCGAATCCAACGTGGTCCGGACCATCAACGGGTACCGCGCGCATCCTTTTTTATCGTCCGAACACTGAGAAAAGGAGTTTTCCTAGGCCGAACTTAAACAAACCAGATGACTGTTCTTACTTTTCTTTAAACTGGCGTCGAACCGCACAAAAACTGGGTTCGGTTCTAAGGTTGCCTATAAATAGGAGACCTTGGCCACCCATTTGGACACATTTCTCAAGAGATTTGGCCTAGAAGCTCTGACCTCTCTCTAGGACTTTCTCTCTCTAGATTCTCATTTAGGCATCGGAGAGGGCTCAACCGGCAGCACTCCCCGCTCTCCGTGCCGGTTATTGTCCCGTGTGCAGGTGAAGTTCTGCGAAGCCGATAAGCTTACCTTGCCAACAAGCTTGCACTGCAGACGCTATACCTTACCGATAAGCTTACCTTGCCGACAAGCTTGCACTGCCGACAGCCGTACCTTGACGACAAGCTTAGACGGCCGACATCCGTACCTTGCCGACAAGTGCACATTGCTGACAGCCCCTTGCCGACATCAGACAGTCCATTTCCGACACCCGACGTGTCCCCAACCCGAAATGTCGAAGAGTCCGACTACCCGGTTGGATTTCGACGCAACACTTGGCGCCGTCCGCGAGATTTGAACAAGAAGCAATCGCTCTTAACGATAGCTAGATGGCAAACGTACACGTGATCCATGGATACTTTGACGCCGGATGCGAGAGGTCATACAAGCGAGAAGTGTACGCTGTCCGAAGATGCTGTCATGAAGGATGCCGTCATGAAGGATCCCGTCATAAATGATGCCTTCATGAAAGATGAAGACATAGAAGATGTCATTGGCTTCTCGTAAAAAGACAAAAAGCACATTGTGTACCCACACAACGACGCCTTAATCATAACCACGCAGAAACCAACGAAAAGTCAGCATGGACCTTTGCACATCCCCGAAGCAGCGTCCACTGTTTCCTCCGTTCCAGCATGGAGGTGCCAACCTAGCGCCACCAGTCACACCCGCCATGATGGCAGCTCTTGAAGAACTGATAGCATTCAATGAGACTCTGAAAAACCAAGGATTTTTTCCGCCACCACCACGTCCACCACCGGTCAACGGCCAAGCCGCCCAGGCAAGAGCAGTGTCGCACGACACCGGACGACAAGAGTCACAACAACAAGGAGGAAGAGGTCAATACACAGAAGGTACATTCCAGTACCAACAACCAAGCAGGAGCCAGCACGCTCATACACTCCGTACGGAAGTATGCAGCATCCGGAAGAAGCAAGGAGACAACCTCCACGTACCCGCTCGCAGCAGCAGTACAAAGAAGTCTCCCTCCAAGGAACAATTCAAAACAATGCTGACATCCATCGCAATGCTGGATGGAGAAGACCTGTCATCAATGAAGACATCCCAATCACAGGTCTCACAGCAAAGGCCTTGGAGGCAATAATCGAAAAGAAGATGCGAGAGTCAAAGTTGAAAGGAATGCACGTGTTGGAAAAGAATGCGTCACATCCATTTGCTGACAAGTTGGTGTACAGCCGCGTCCCAGACGCTCTGTATAGACTGGGATGAGACAACTATTGAGGAAATGGAGATCCAATCGAACACGTGCAACAGCACGAGGAGTCCTTGCTGGGAAGGACAACACCGCTCCCGACGTGTCCTCACCCGACGCGTCCGCTACCGACGTGTCCGCTCCTGACGCATCCGCACAAATCTCGGATTTTCTCGAAAATCCCCAACAAGGGCATGCACCAACCACACCCATGCAATGGAGCCTCAAGCGTTCTACGCGCACAAGACTAAAATTCGCGCTGCAGTAATAAACAAGGTGGAGGCATCACCCAAGTGACAACGCCACCACCACTGCGGAAGATAGGAATTCAGGAGGGACTCCTATGTTATACGCACGCCTGTACCAAACCCATCACGTGAGAAGAGTTAGAGAATTATTTCCAACATCCAACAAGTTTAATTGTCAAGCACACAAGAAGGGTCGTACCACTCAAAGCGTAAGCTGACAGCAAAACATCATCTCCGACCCGCATCTGAGAAGGGAAGGATTACTCTTACTCACTCCTAGCAACAAACAAACTTGCATAAAAATGCAAGAAGAGAGAAGAGCGAATTTACAATGTATGAGCACGGCTGCATGAAAGCCACCAAGAGACACCCTCAACACTCGACGCAAGAGCGGGGACATATTTTAGGCATATACTAGGGGAGACCGGGTGGGCTCGCCCAACCTCTCCTAGGAGGGGTTGGGCAAGCTAACCTGATTTTAGGCCTTGGGGGTCTTCCGCCCGACCCCAAGGGCCTCGACCTCTATTTCACCCGTCCTACACTTAGCCAATTTTGCCAACATCTCCATGCTTTAAGGGTTTAATCCTGTTATTATGTGTTAACTGAGTACATTTAGGGATTAACAGTGTCATTAAGCCACATTAATGACACTGTTGCCTATATATACTCCACAAGTTCCATTCATTCCAACAGGTTTTTACATCTTTGCATACCTAGCTCTGCCTTCTTTCTAGGATTTTATCTCTCTAGAGAACTCAGATTTACTTAAGCATCAGAGAGGGTTCACCGAGCACCCCCCTCTCCGTGCTCGGTAGTGCCCCTTGTGCAGGTCGACAGGAAGCAAATGAACGGATCAGACAGACAAGCTAGACGGATCAAGAAAGATAGCGAATAACCCGTGAGAAGTGCCACTCGGATCAGAGACCCGACGACCCGAGGGACACGATGTAACATGAACCACTTCGTACCTATGTGTCCACCTGCCATATAACTTATATAAACACAAGTAATAATTATTTTTTACAGATAAACACAATTTCTTACCGAAATTTAATATGAGTAAAAATAATGTACCACGTGAATAATTAATCCTTATATTTTTGCTCATTAATTAGATTGATCATTTAAATAAATTTTCAATCTGATATGTGAGCAGGGAGATTAGCTGAAAATACTTACTAAACTACATTAAATTTCATCTACAGATATAGATGGAGTAAAATTAGTCAACTAGTCTATATGTTGTCGACTTCCCTCCCTCCCAGCATTATTAGTGAGAGAAAATTGTAAAATAATGATTATGCATGTGGGCTATTGAAGTACTAAGGTTAGTCTATTTAAGGACCACGCAGAAACCCTAGCTAGCTAGCTAGACTTAACCCCCCCTGCCTGCCTGGAGGAGAAGAAGTTAAATAGTTGCCAAGCTAGCTTCCAACTTGGTGACAAAGACTAATTATAGCCGCCAACTTGGTCTCAAGTTTCAACATATATATATATATAACTTATCACATCAAATTCATTATTCATTATTGTGATGTGATATATATATGGAGACTAATTGGTACTTCAACATTAAGGTATCCACAATGCACAGCCCCAACTTTCATCCCACATTGTGAGTGTTTGGATGGATGTAATTAGGGTTGAAAGTAAAATCCGGCGAGACCGAAAAACCGCAAAAAATCGAACCGGACCGGTCCGAAAAAACCGGACCGTATATAGACCGTTTGTTATGTGGTCGGATTTTTTTGGTGTCATTCGGTTTTTCGGTTCGGTTCGGTCCTCATGTCTTAAAAACCGTGGAGACCGAACTAGACCGAAGTTATTCAATGATATAATATAATATGATATATATTATATATCATATTAAGATAACTTAAAATTTTTCTTAAGGAAATCAAATATCTTATCTTTTTATTAATTTTAGAACTTTTAGTATATTCTATAAGTATTAGTTGTATGAAATTTTGTATAGTATTTTACATAATTTTTGTTTAGTATTCTAAAATTGGAGAAATTTTAAATATTGATTATTACGTTCGGATTTTCGGTTAAAACCGAAAACCGAACCGAAAAAACCGTACTAAACATGGACGGATTATTTTTTTCCATATGGATTTTTGGTCGGATTTTTTTGTTGAAAAAATCCGGTCCGAATAAATCATACTCCGACCGAAATAGCTAAAAAACCGGTCCGACCGAACCGGTTTCACCCCTAGATGTAATGTTGGATATAATCTCATATTACGTCCCACATTACATCTACATTATGTTGTTTGGTTTGCCAAACGACGTAATGTGCATTGTAATATGAGATTACGTCCAAACTTCATTCGACGTAATGTTAGATTACATCAAAAAACGGATGTAATGTGAGATTACGTCCAACATTACGGAGTGTTATTATTATTTACTAAATAGATAAATTATTTTGTATTATCTTTATAGTTTATTATGTTGATAATACTTTTATTGTTATAGCTTTTATACTTTTATAATAAATAATAATACACATGATATTTGTATAAAATGAGCAAGTCTTTTTCGTTGTATTTTTATGAAAATTATCTTATAAAATTATATATAGTTTTTTAATCAATAGAATTTTAATAGTTGTGCGTATTGAGTTTAAATATTTAGTATTTAGATTTCATAAATGACTACACTATTAATCACACACATAATCCTTAAGAAGTTAGTTATTGTCAAAATATATGTTCGTTTAAATCTTATCATATTATGATACAACATACTCTCATATAAATTAATATAATAATAATAAAGTCACATTACAATTCACATTACAGCACATATCAAACACTGTAATCTAACATTACACTCCACATTACAGCACAATCAAACACTGTAATTTAACATTACAAGTAATCTCACATTACGTCTCACAATACTTGTAATCTCACATTACGACCATCCAAACGCCCCCTTTGTGCCACGTAGGAGCCAACTAATAAAAAATAATATAAAATAAAAGTGTTTATGAGTTATCCATGAGTACTCCAATGGTGTCAACCATATTCAACCCAACTTGGCCCTACATGTTATTTTATATTAATAAAATTAACATTTAATAAAAAAATTAACTAAAAAAGACGATGAGAGATAAAATAAAATATTGATATATTAATAATAGGATGTGAGAGAGGGAATCCATATTGGAGGGATTGGACAAGAAATTTGGGTATCTCCAATGCAAAATAACAAGAAAATATGTCACATGGAGAAGTTGTCTTTCAAGTTTGTATTACGTTGTGGATGCTCTAAATTAAATTCAATGGCCCTCTCTTCTTTTAGCATTCTAGGGTTACAGGAATAAGCAATAGGAGAAGTAGTTTTTTCAAATATTTTATTGTAATGTTTTTTTTTTGTGAACTCCAATAACTTCTTCTGATGATAGGTAAGTTGGTTGATTTTCCACAATATTTGTATATACCGTGCCACCATTCTATAGGGCTCACACCACTTTGTGTCTTTTGCTTGACTGAACCACTTCCTATCTCTTTTGGGCCCCAAAAAAGCCCATCTTTCTTTTCTCTGATTCTCAACAAACCACCCACCCATTTTAGATGCTTGCTTCACTTTCTTACTGGCCCAAATTTTTAGATTCTCTTCCACCAACTACTTTTAAATCTAGTCCACTTGGGGATTCTTCAGATAGAATAGCCCAAGTAAGGGCCCAATATTCGGGCTTGGTGAATTCAGACCTAATAGATGTAGCCTATGCTATGTATCACAAGTTTTGTTTTTTTATCCTTAATTAATAATTCATCTGGGAACATGATATATGTCACTAAATGGAACAGCGCACTGAAATTTACCACTCAAATACCATGCATAAAGTTGGCCAAAACACAAATACCATACATAAAGTTCAGGGGTCAATTGTACAGATTGTTAAAATTGAAGTCCAACATTGACTTATTCTATCATCATCATCGAAAGATAAAGCCAAAGGAAATGCAACCGTAAAGCGAAGGCAATTAGCCGGTAAAAGAGGAGCTTGAGAAAAAAACAAGCGAATCTATTTCAAAGCAAAAGACGTGTCCCTTCGTCACCTCCACGTGTCAGTCCTTATCCGTTTCTTCTCTTTAAAGCATCTTCTTCTTCTTCATCATTTGATCAGCAACCAGCTTTCCTTTCCATTTACCTCTGCAAACCAACAATGGCGACCAATCTCATCCCCTTCAGCTCTACCGCAGTTCAGCCATCAGCTTCTTCTTCCGCCACGGTGAAGCCCGATCAGAGCCGCCGCAGCTGGTGGTCACCGATCTTCGGGTGGTCTTCTGATCCCGATTACGTTAGCTCCGATGGTGCCGCGGCCGTGAAACTGGTGGCCAGATCCGAACGGGTCGCGCCGGTGGTGTTCACTGAAGAGAAAGCGCGGCGGCTGAGGATGCTCACTCAGGAGACTTACCATGACAAGATGTATCACTCCGCCATCGCTTCACGCCTCGCGACGGAGTACGGCGACCAACCCGATATGTAATAGGTCTCCGATCATCGATCGGACTCATGTGATTATTTTTATTTCTCTATGTATATATTGTTTTATAGCTAGAAACAAATGGGAAGAGGCATCAATGCTGTGTAAGAACGGTTGGATGATTAAAAGGGGTTCTAATTAATTAAAATGTTGTACTAACTAGCTAGTAGTTGATTATGTATGTGCGTAAGTAATTTAGTAATGTAAGGTTAGATTAATGAATTATTGTCTTGCGATGTTCCGATACACATCTTTTTTTTTTATGACGGTTTCGTTGACGAAGTGATCTAATCTAAAGAAATATAATCTTACTTCATTAAATCAGATAATGCAATCAAGGAGAATTGGAAATATGAATTTTGGATTCCATGTCTATTTCAATATATTTGTTTGCAGATGTGACTGACACGTATTAGAATCAGCGGCGGATTAGAGTGTGCTAAGCGGTTCCGGGGACACGCTTAGCCGGAATTTTTATTTAAATAATATATATATGTATATTTTTTAAAAATATTATTGAGGAATCTGCTTAAACAATAATTTGAAGGACGCAACTTGACACCAATCTCTGTGTAGTGTGTTGGGCTGTTGGCAATGAGTAAGAGCATTCACAATGGTAAAGACATTTTAGCTCTCATTTTGAGCCACATCATAGCCAACTCACTAATATGTCATAAAAATATTAAATTTATTTAAAATATCTTATCTCTTCCAATGGCAAGGACATTTTAAAATGTTTATATGATATAAATCACTCATTAAACAATAGAGAGATACTAAATAAACCAATAAAATAGGAAGAGATTGTAAAAAGTTAGAAGTGTCCATGGACAACTTAGATGAAAGAGAATAAGCATGTATGTGGACAATTAGTGGAGAGACAAAAAATGTATTTCATTCTCTCATCCACATAGGCAAAATGTCCACTAAAATTTGCTCATTGGAAATGCTCCAAGGAGACTGAGCTCATGATTATTTAGTTTGATACTTGCATACTCTTATTTTAGTCAATATTTTTTAGGTTTCTGATGTTTTTCTTTAGGCTCCTTTCACTATTTGTTTTAGTTTTTTTTTTTTTTCTTTGAGTTAAAAAGGGGATTTGTTAGATTTTTGGTGTCATATGTTTGACTAATGTTAACTAGGCTCAAATTGATCCAGCTATGCTAAATTGTAAAAAATAAAAATTAGGAATATAAATTGGCGGACTAAATTGAACAAAATAAAAGTATTTAACAGTCATACTTAACTGTTGACTAACTGATGCACAAAAAGCCTACAAAATGCAAACATATGACACCAAAAGCTTACAAAAAAAAAAAAACATATGGCATCAAAAACCAACATTGGTCAAACATACAAAATGCAAACATATGACACCAAACGCCTACAAAAAAAAACCTTATGGCATCAAAAGCCAACATTGACCAAACATATGGCACCAGAAGACCATTTAACCCTTTTTCTTTTCCTTCAAACTTTTTAATCAATATTTTTTTAAGCTATTTATTATTTTCTATATGTAGAGTCTTTTTTTTTCCCGAGTTATGGCTTTTAATAAAAAAATTATGTAGAGGTATTTATTTTTTTTATTTTTAGTTTCTTGAAAGTTTTAGTCATTTTCTTTCCAAATTTTTTTCTCTCCTAAAACTTTTTTGTGATGTATTTGTTATTATAAAAAAAACGATACACTAAGTAACCCTTTTAAGGCTTTTGGTCAATATTTTATTAGGCTTTTTTTTTAATATTTTCTTTAAGGCTTTTTAGTTAATATTTTTTTTTGGGGCTATTTTTTTAAAAAAAATTATTGAGAATTTTTTTACTGAGTCAATTCTTTTTTTTCCTTTAGTCAAACAACTTTTTTTTTTATAATATAACAAACGTAATAATTATTTAGTTACTTATTAAAATACGTTACGATGAAATTAAATATTCATAAAAATTAAGTTGAGTGACTTGAATTAATGTCGTATTGTAGTAAATGTATATATTATTGTTTTGCAAACTAATATTAATTATCCACCATATATATTAATATATATATTTTTTATGTTGTCTAAATTATAAATAACTAATCTTTATTAAATAAATTTTATTAATTAAAAATAATAAATCTTATCAATATGCTTCATATATAAATTATTCTCTATTTTATGTGTATAATTATACATATATTTAAAATAAAATTGTAAAAAATATATTATAATTTATATTCATTTAAAAATATTTATAATTTAAACGATTTTACATTATATTATTAAAAATAAATTAAAAATATAAAATAATGAAATGAATTACAATTAAATTACTTTTATTATATACTTAATGCGCAAAACGCGAGACAACAACTCATATATATATATATATATATACACTGTTAATAAACGTCTTATCAATGTATCGTTTTCAAACCAATGTTATATTTATTCAATTCAATTATTAAGTGGTGAATTATTGAACGGATAAAGGTTAAAGAAGATTAGGCGTATCTATTTATTAACCTTTTTTTTTTTTTTTTTGGCAAGAGCATCGATTTATAACTTAATTAGTGGTGGATTGATTATTTAACGAATAGAAAGGTGAATATTTTTTTTTTTGGCCAACAATAGAAAGGTGAATTAATTTCATTATTTTAGTGAAGAAATTAAAGGTGATGATGCAACACCAAGCCAATTATTGATGGGACACTTGCGTCTAGAAGTCGTTATGTTTGTCTGAACTTAACGCCATCATCAACTTAGGAGAGGATGTTGAAATTTGTTGAATTGGTTAATATTAAAATTTTAAGAGTTTTATGTTTTATTTTTGTTAAAATTTGGTGTTTCTATACGTTTTTTCTTATCTCTTCAATCAATTTTATCTAACCGTTCATAATCTATCACTATTTACTTTTCACAAATCACTCAATTTCCTCCAAATTTGAACATCTAAAAGAAAGAGTTTCCAATAGAGTGGTTTGGAACGATTTGCAACGACAATAAAACGAGATTTACTAGTACGGATGTGGCTCGCTTCTCAGGTGATGGTCCCGACAAGGTGACAGAAGAGAGCGTGTATGAGAGCTCAAATTTGACATTCGGTTACGTCGGGATTTGCTTCTCTAAAGTAATCACACCGAGACACCGAAAAACAACCAAAATGAAATCTGGGACTGTCTATATTAACACTTTAATCCCGAGACATCAAATTTCAACTTAGGTGAAACCTGAAACTGTTTTTAGGTTCTTAAAGTATGAATAACAGTATAATTTTTATTCTCTAAAATGTAATAAATGTCCGACACATTAAACTATATATTACTAGGTGCTGACTCTGCGCTACGCGCATGGCTACTTAATAAATTGTAACATTTAATATGTGTGTATAATACTAAAAATAAAAAACGGCATAGAACTTAAGAAAGATGAAATCATCTGACGAGAATAAACAAATAAATTGTAAAATAAATTGTACAACTTTTTTTAGTTATATTTATCTTTACGCACATTGAGATACAAAGATATAGATTAGCTGTTATATTTATTGTAACTTGTAAAGAGGGTTGCTGAAGAATAGACATCGTTCAAAGGAAGAAGTATGATATGTTAAATTTTGATTGGTAATTTGTGTTAATACATGTTCAATTATCATTGGTTTTAAGTTGATGACGTCTCGCGCTGAGAATGAAACTGTTAGTCTCTCATTTTGCTTATTATATATATATATATATAGATTTTATTGTTTAGGGCCATAGATTTGTAAAAGATTATATATATATATATACATATATATTATTGTTTAGGGCCTTAGATTTGTAAAAGTTATATATATATATATATATATATTATTGTTTAGAGCCTTAGATTTGTAGAAGAGTGGGCCGAGAGTGGAAAGGAGTAGACCGTGAGTGAGTGGAAAATGAATAGATTGGCCTAAAGGTTAGAAATGTTTTAGATGACCTAACAATGGAAATGAGGTGAGGTAACACATAATGAGAGGTTAAAATGCTGACGGAGCATCGTATAATTTAACTTCTATCTCTCCTCCTACTTTAAATAATATATAAATTGCAAAAGATTAAATGTTTATATATACTTACAATGAATGTAATAAAATATATTTGTAAAAAGTAATTTATAATTTTGACAACACACTTTTTAGATACATTATTTCACATATATAAAGTGGAAAGTAAATATTAAATTTCAGGTAAAGTTTTGGGTTAAACTGAAAATTAAGTGCAATTCCGTCATAAGTTACAATAAATCTAAGGTATCGTCCTTCCGGGCATATAGTTTTTGTTTTAATTATAAAAATAATAATCCAAGCTTTGGATTGTCAAGTCCAATTGTTTCAGTCAATCCCTAAGCCCAATTTAAGGATGTCTTTAAAGGCTAAGAAAGCTAGTATTTTAGATGGGCTTTTATAAGGCCCATGTCCCTTTAGCTGAGAAAATAATAAATATACCATATTGGGTACTTGGAAAAACCAGAACATATAATTTGATTGGACCTATTAGTTTACCCTAGAAAAACTTGGATTACAGTTCATGTAATATAATATAGGGTTAACAGGTCTTTTGTCTATGATGTTTGACAACTTTTGGGTTTTGGTTAATGATATTTTTTTTTACCTAGTTTTGGTACCATATGTTTGCAGATTTTTTATAGTTTTGGTCTAACCATTACTTTCCGTCCATTTTTTGACATGTACAACTACAAGTCACGTGATACACCCTAAACTTTCAATCTTAATTTAGTCTCTCTAATACTTTCCTAACCTTTTTTTGGTTCAATTTAGTCCCGAAGTTTCAAAAATTCAATTGGACCTATTGTCCAATTGGGATCAATTTTGAAACTTCGGGACTAATTTGAATAAAAAAAAGGTTAAGAAAGTATTAGAGGGACTAAATTTAAAATTTATAGTGGATCACGTGACTTGAACATGTCAAAAAATGGACGGAATGTAACGGTTAGACCAAAACTAGAAAAAATCTACAAACATATGAAACCAAAACTAGGTAAAAAAAAACATCATTGACCAAAACCCAAAAATTGTCAATTATTGATCAAAAACATGTTAACCCAATAATATATGGTAGCCGCTCCAAAGTGAAATTGTACGGTGCATGGTGCAAAGGTTTTTTTTTTTTTTTTGGTGAAAATGGTGCAAAGGTGAGGATCTCACAAATACCATCTCATATTTATGTGCAAAATTATACGATGAATATAAATTTAAAGTATGAAAAAAATATTTAGTTGCAAATAAGGTTCGCAACTGGGAATCAAATAAGCTTCGGAATAGAATTCTCAATTCCACACTTTGTACCAAACTGGGATGCCCGCCCCGATTTCGACCCGACGACCCGCGACCGGGTCCGAGTTTGGGGTCGCGGGGCTGCCGACCCGCCTCATCCCGTCATGTAATATATATATAATAATAAATAAAGTAGGAATCAACGTAAATTTTTTACCCTTAAAAGTGTAAATAATAAGGATTTGACGTTTTTAAAATTTTTCATTTATCTTGTAATTATTTTTAATTTACCCAGAATTGAATATTCAGAACCAAGTTAATGATTGGTCCCTACCGACCCTCATTGTGAAGTAGTTCCGTCCAGCAGCTCCATTAATGAGTAACTAACAACCTATCTATCTATCTATCTATCTATCTATCTATCCTGTTATACACATTACTTTGCCACGTCACACCGTCATGTGAAGGCACATGTCAGCCCCACTAAACATGGTGGCCACTTAGTTTTATTGGAAGGAAGAAAGTGTAGGGTTGGGCCTAAAACGACAATGTCCTGATTTTCAGGGGCTTGGATGCCCCATACAAGGAACATAGGTTTTATTGAGAGTAGTGGCCTTCGTCTCTCTATGTATGTATTATGTGCCTTTCACTGTCGGTGGGTGGTCGGACCTTCATTTTTTGGCCGGAACCCAACCATGGAATTCAATTAAAGGATAGATAGATAGCTAGTGCCACTCCACATAACCCCACCACCACTTAGGCCGGCCTAGCTATCTAAGGCTAAGCCTAATGCTAAGGCTAAGGCGTGGGTACGTGGCGCAGACCGTAAGTTGTGGGTTATGTTCCATAATAATGATCCATGCATAACACTGATCAATACAAACCGCTTTTTACACAAGTATATATAATGAATGGCTGCCTGAAATATGTGTACCACACATCATATCACTATATGTGTTAAAAAGACACAACTTTCCTAAAAACTCCAACTATTGTAAACAAAAAAAACCTTTCTTTTTAGTTTTATGTCTGTTTTTCTGTTATATTTTACGGATTTCAGTATAGGTTTTATTCAATTTATGTATATTTATGCCATTTAGTTATATTGAACTTTAATTTTGCATTAGTTCTTCAATTTCCTTATACGTAGACACTAATTGAGATAAGTTAAATAGAATCAGAAGTGCATTTTTGTTCTATTCTCTTCATTAAATGTTGTTAAGTTGAATTTTATAGAGTTATTGGACTAAAATCTGTCAAATTTAACAGAAAAAATGGTAAAAAATAAAAACAAAACTTGAAACACCTATTATTAACAATCTAAATTTGAAACACCTAAAAGCAATATGATGCAAACATAGAACTGTGATTTGTGATTAGGTTATTTAAACATATTTCAACACTTAAACCGAGGCTTACGAAGAATATCGGTTGATAGGTCTCATAAGGCGCCCTACATCAGCTGTATATATATATATATGTATATGTGGAAGTGGAAATTGATCGGTTCTATATATTGTTAGGGGAAAAAAAGTTAAGTTATACGAAAGTGGTAGGTAAGTGGGTATAGCGGTGTATATATATATATATATGTGGAACCAAAGTATGTATTTATGAATAATGGTCGTGAATATGGGCCAAGAGATGAGGCTGTGGTGGGTGTTATAATGAGTGATAGCTAGAAGACATTGGAGTTACGAAATAGAAACATAAGTCGCATCATCACATGGATATGGTCATCAACAATATGGAAATTTCAATCTATACATACATACATAATGTACATGTGGTGTCATTGTCTCATTATTAATATCTTGTAAGATATCAACTAAGCTACTCAGCAGTTATGATCGAGCAAGCACTAAGTGACTAATTAAGGGGCAAGGGAGCTACTTCGTAAAAAATTCACCCTCCTCAACTTTGAGATGTTTTCCTTGGCCAAAAAAAAGAAAAAAAAAACTTTGAGATGTGTTTAGATCGGCAGGTAAATGTAAATCTTATTTTCTTACCAAGTAAAACTGATATAGTACTAATTCATTAATTTTCTTTTCTCCAACAAATTTCAGCACTTATTTTTTTTAAACCGAGTATCTTAGGAATGCCCATTAAGAGGATAATATTATTGACATACTTGGTTCACATCTAAAATAATTTACACTTATACCGTAAGAGGTTATAATGAGTTGGCTAGAAATATTTTTTCATATTTATAGAACTCGAACATGAATCTTCTAGTTAAGAGACAAAACGCTTAGTCTAAAATTTGATATTTAAATGATGATTTTAGGGTTTAGGATTATAGGAAAACAATGATAGTTAGTATGATATTTCAATACACACTACTTTAGGATGCATACAAGTTAGATTATCAGTATCTGGCTTTCATTACATAAATTTATAACTTGGTCCCTGATTACGAACAAGGCCGATGCCGATCCTAGCTGGACCGGCCGGTGGGGCACGTGATCAGATAGAGCTAGCTGGGGTGGGAAGGCATGCAGTTGGTGAAATGATGATGGTTAGGGAATTGATGAAAGTGGATGTAAGCAGGCAGGGTTGTAACAGGACATGTTGATGAGAATAGGATGCATGTGCTTACTTATATAAGGTAGCTAGAGGCGTGAATTGAAGGATAGCTAGCTAGCTAGGAAACAACTGTCTTTGTCTTTCCCATTTCCATTTCCATTTCCATTTCCACCCATTTGATGATACCCCAGTTTCTCCATTCGGGGTACCTGAATTTATTGCCCTACCTCATCTCTAACTATACATATATATACAATTAGCTAGCTCTCACTTATATATTTATTCTCATCATCTTAATTAAACTTAGGGTTTCTAAGCAATGCCAATGATTGAAACTCGGTTTAAAATTTAGGGTTAAAAACCTAAAAACAGTTTCAGGTTTCACCGTGATGAAATTTGGGGTCTTACGATTAAAATGTTAATATGTTTCATTTTGGTTGCTTGGTGTCTCTATGTGATTATTTTTAGAGAAACCATTCCCGACTGTCAAATTCGAGCTCCCGTGCACGCTCTCTTTCCGTCACCTTGCCGGGACCGTCACCTTGATCATCACCTGAAAAGCTGACCACATCCGTACCGGTAAATCCCGCTTCATTGTCGTTGGAAATCGCTCCACAGTCACTATGTTGGAAACCCTTTTCTTTTGGGAAATTTGACAATTTTATAAAAAGTAAAGCGTGATGGATTATGAGTGAGTGACTTGATTGAAGAAAACGATTTGAAAAGAGAGGAAAAGACGCGCAGAGACATGAAATTTCCACAAAAAATGAAAGCTGAGACTATTTATATTAAAATTTTAATCCCGAGACACAAAATTTCAACATTAATGAAACCCGAGACTGTTTTTCGGTTCTTAACCAAAAATTTAAATCAATTCGAGTTAGGGTAATTAATTTCTATTTGTTGAAGTCGGAGTCTGAATTGTGTATCTGTGAATATAATGTAAATAAATAAAGACTGGTATGTATGTATAATTGGCAATTGCTGCTACTTTTGTTATAATAATAAACAATAATGAAACTAGCTTATAATTGTTACGTAGAGCAGCAGGATGAGATGCAACGTTTTGGAATAAGTGAATAGACAATTCATTCATGATTGTCATGTAATTGGCAACTCAGGGTGGCTGAAGTTGCATGGTGCAGGCAAGGTGAGATAGGGATAGTTGTTGATCATTTGCTACGACACATCAACCTCTCAACTTTTCTGGGTTTTCCTTTCATTTCCTTCACACTTCATTTTTGGCCAACAGATTTTACTTTCTTTAAAGTTGACATATCTTTTCATTCACTATATATCATCAATGCGTCAATATCGAGAAGCATGCAGTATCACAACAAACAAATCCCACTCTTCATCTCCCAACTATGCTTTTTGTCAAGCCACTTCACCACATGGTCGGCCAGTTCTAATCTTTTGTTCAAGTTGTTTTTATTATAAAAAATTGCTATTTATACTTTTAATGTTTATATAAAATACAAAATATTATATCTAACAAAGACATAATAAAATAAAAAATGGAGGACAACGAGTTTAGAAATAGGGAAAACCAAACTCATTTAACAAATTACGCAGTCATATAATTTTTGAAGAAGCATGACACATACTACTATATTCAACTTCTATTGAAGAATTAAAACACAACATCCTATTTCTTTAATTAACTTCAAATATATTAAGGAATATCCAAGATAAAGTAAATTTCCAACTAATTTTCGATAATAATTTAAATCAAAAATCGATGCATTGTCTTACGCAAATTAAACATTTATTCATATCTTTTCGTTGTAAATCTAACATTCTGCTTCATAGGAGTACCAACAAGTTTGCAACTCAAAAAATCAGCCTTGGGAAAAAGCTCAAGAGTATATTTCATTTTATACAAGAAAATTTCTGAAGAAGACCGAGACACCTCAATCCTTAGAAAATATTTAAGATTCCCTAAGCCTTTCAATTTAAAATTTCTAATCAAAATTGATTTCAACTTTTTAATAAAAAATTCATTACTCCCCGTGGTTAAAAAATCATCAATATAAATCAGCAAGACAACCAATATCATTGTCCTTCCTATTATAAAAAAGAGAGTAATCATAGAGACTTTGTTTATATCTATTTTTAAACAAGGATTGTGTTAATTTGATATTTCATTGTCTTTTTTTTGCCAAGATATTTTCATTGTCTTGAAACATGTTTTAAACCATATAATGATTTAAGTAATGTACAAATAAGCTTTACTTTGAAAAATAAGACTTTGGATTAATTGGCATTTGGGTAAATTGGGCCGCCTTTCATGTAGCCTATTAACCAAACTCAACTGAGGTGTAGGTTAATTAGAGCAATTAACTCTAACTAATTGTTATTTGCCGAATATATTAGGGTTAGGGGTCCTATTGGACTTGCTCATTAACTATAAAGATTAAGGTCCACTAAGAGTAGCTCATAGATGGTTTTGCCGACTTATATAGTTACTTGGAAGTTAAGTTTTATTAACCTCCTTAATTAATGAGAGTAGATATATTTGTTAAGTTAAAGATATATTTGGTAACTAAATATATATATAAATATATATATAAATATATATTTGTCTAAGGATATATATATATATATATATATATATATATATATTATATTCTATTATAGAAAATTTATTAATATATTATGTGATTATATATATATATATTGTTGGCAATTGGAGAATTTGAGCCGCCCTTCATGATAGCCCATTAATATAACCCAATTGAGGTGTAAGTTAATTAGAGAAATTAATCATAATTAATTAGGCTAGGCCGAATTAATTAACCCCATTAGTTTTGCTCATTAACTATAGAGATTAATGTCCACTAATAGTGGGCTTAATGCTTAGTTCGACCGAACTATATAAACGGTTAAGTTTCTTAACCTCCTTAACTAATGTGAGTAGATATATTTGTTAAGCCAAAGATATTTATAGTAACTATATATATATATATATATATAATTGTTTAGGATAATTATATATATTATAGATATAAATTAGATTCTATTTTATGTTATCTACATATATTATTGGGAGGATATCTATATCTATATCTTTAAAATTATATATATATATATATATTGTTACTAATCTTAGTAGATTTATATCTTGGAAACAAATCGCATCCCCCTATATAAAGGAAATAATTCGGTCTGCCTATGTGTTAATTCACAAGTTATTAATCATTCACACCACCAATAGAGTGTTTAGAGAGGAAACCCTATTGCCTAGACCCCTAGTCTACTTCTTCTATACCGTGGATTCGTGGAGAATAGAGTCTTCATTTCTATAAAGTGAGAGATTGAAAGACACTGGTCGGTGAACCGCGAAGCAACCTTATTGAAGACGCATGGGGACTAAGGTGCTTGAAGATCAAGAAAGGGCCTGATCATCAAGTTAGGACCAGTGATATAATCTCGCCAAGAACGGTTAGCAAAGTTATCGTTACGGTTTGTGATTGTCATTAGATTTTGGAATCAGGGTTCCTTAAAACACTAGTTTTGATCAGGGTAAAACCAAGATTTCTTAGTTTCTAAGAAAACCTAGCAATCGGTCTGAATTTTGGACAAGGAACGACGAACCAGATCTGGGCGAATTCCGCCGCAGATCTGATTAGCGTCAGCGTGATGGTGGTCTTCGAACACCGAGGGCTGTAGCTTCTGGTGGCCATGTGCTGCCGCATCATGTTGCTTCTCCACCTGACCGCCGCAATGCTGTCCTGCTCTGCCGCGAATTGACCGTGGGTGGGTGACCTAGTATCACTCCACACGAAATCCCCAATTACTAGTTAACCCTAATTCGAAGAATTGTTATCTTGATAATTAGGGTTAGGGTTTATGTGTAGATCCTAGCAAGATTCGACTATCAGATTCTTCTTATCATATTGAATATGAATTTAGCCAAAATATTAAATCTTGCTCCAAACTAAACATTAAAGATTGAATATTTATTGTGTATGTACGAAAAACATCGAATCTTGACCTTGGTAGCTTGTTACTTGAGATGGAAGTAATCTAGGGTTCTTGGACTAATTGGAAATTCTATTTTGGGGCTAAAGCTCTAATTTTTAGGGTTTTACAAAATATGGGTTGAATTTAATTAATGTTAATTTCTTTAAGTTTATGATATTCTTAGAATTCCTGATGAGTAAGAAATTATATTTAGTGCCGAGATATTTCAATAAATTGATCGCACACTAGAATTGAGCATGTTAAGACTATGCTGGTGTTTTTGCATGATAGAAAAAGTTCGAATTTAATTAATTTTTTTGAAATTTGCAATTAGGTCCCTAAATTTAATTATTTTCAAATCAGCCCCTAGAGAATTGAAGATAAGAAATTTGAATTTTCAGAAATTGCAAATAGGCCCCTCAAAGTTTGAAAAAATTTCAAAATTGCCCCAAAGTTAAAATTTGGCCGAATAAAGTATTACAAATGCCGAACCGAATTTTATATGATATTTCATGTTAAGTTGGCTTGATTGCTAGCATACGATTATTTACGATATGAGAATTATGAATGCATGCTTGGTTGTTGATAACATGCAAACCCTAAGATTATAGACGACTTTGGTTAGGTCGGAGAATGAGTTAACTTTCATTCTGGTTCACTTAGATTGAACTGTTTTGAAAGATCGGTCTAGGTGGGGATTACGAGAGTTTTAGGGAGTTTACTGTAATTTATTTGATTTCATTGGGCTCACTAATGACTTTGGTAAAGAGCAGTAAACAATCTTTAGTGATCATAATCATTCACCTGGATATCCAATGAATGTAGTTATTCATTATAATATTTGAACTTGCGAACTTAAAAGTTATTCATTATTGTGTCTATGTGTTTAACGTGATTAGACTTAATTGAAGGAAAATTTTCAATCTATAATCTGATTTCACGGAACCTAGGCGGTTCCAATTATGAAGCATGAAGTGGATGGTTAGACCATTTATTGGAAAAATGCGATATTCTCTACAGTATCCGACCAGGTTCGCAACCTCCGCTGAATTTTGTTGATGGAAAACCATCTCCTCAGTACGTGAAATATAATATAGATAATTATTTAGCTTTACGGTTAATACTAATTCACTTATCTTCTCCAGTCCAAAATGAATTTAAGAGTTATAGTTTCGCCTATGATTTATGGGCAGATACTCCTATACAGATCGGGAGATGCAAACTATTCTCGCAAGCATTTGCTACAGTAAGAAATTTGGAACAAGGAATATGGACGATGTTGGATATATACCCAAGATACCACCAATTGGGCCCTTTAATTAGACCACGTTCGATTATAATTTGAAATTTTGGAAAACTGACACCCGAGGCCCAAAACACTTAGGCCCAAAAACACCCCGAGTAAATATTGTGTTTCTACGAATTTAATAAATCTACCTAACACAACCGAGTATGTGACGCCATGGTCGAAATGGCACATACGGTATGAATCACGCGTCGTTGATGCGACCCTATTTACATGGCTAAGTATGTCTGTATCAACGTAGATCAAAATCCTAGCCAAGAATGTGGTCTTTTACGGCTGCTTGAGCCACTGGGGCGGTACAAAAGAGAAACTAGGCTCCCCAAATGCTCAATTCCCGAATTGTTTAACATTATGAAAATGTTCTTGGCAATCACTTGCGATGAGCGAATCAAGCTCTGGTTAACAGGTCTTTTGGTCCATGATGTTTGACCACTTATGGATTTTGGTCCATGATGTTTTTTTTTTGCCTAATTTTGGTACCAAATGTTTGCATATTTTTCTAGTTTTGGTCCGACCGTTACATTCCGTGCATTTTTTCCGTTAATTGACATGTGCAAAACACGTGATCCACCCTAAACTTTCAATTTAAAGTTTAGGGTGGATCACATGGCTTGCACATGTCACTTAACGGAAAAAAAGGACGGAAAGTAACGGTCGGACCAAAACTAGAAAAATCTGCAAACATATGGTACCAAAACTAGGCACAAAAAACATCATAGACCAAAACTCAAAAGTGATCAAACATCATGGACCAAAAGACCTGTTAACCCTTTTGTTTATATAATAAGGGTGGAGTTTATTACGACTCATAATGATTACTATAGACCGCAACAAATTCAATGCATGGCTCTTTCACAAATGAATTTGTTACTTTCATTCATCATAAGAGGCAGTTTTGATTAATAACAAATAGTCATTATATCAAGTCATTCTAATATTATCTGATAGAACTAAGCACACTTCTAAACAAGTCTTCGCAATCCCACCGACGGTACATGCTTTGAAATTTTGTAAGCATGTAGAGCTTTAGTCATGGGATATGTGGTCATATCGTCTGTCCGCAGTACTCCAAATCTATCTGCTCGTCCTTGAACATCTTTCTCACAAAAATGTATTTTACATCTATGTGGCGAATCATTCAATGGTACGTATTCGCTTAATCACACACTTCTCTTGGAAAAAAGCTTAGGGCCATGAAGAAAATCCTAAGGTGAGATATTTTTTTGGAAGCTAAACTCTTATGCTCTACTGGTTAGATCGGAATTGAAAAAGGGAGATGTTAATGCCACTTTAACTAGTCCATTCGAAAGTGAGGAAACCATCGACCATATGCTATATCAATCCCCCTGGACAACAATGGTATGGCTTGCTACTCTAAAACTCAGACTTGGCGATGGTGGTGCTCATACTCTTACAAGTGGTTTGCTGCCCTAAGGCAGAAGGGAGGGTTGACTAAAAAAGAAAACGATATTGTATTGGTCGCTTATTGGAAAGAGAGACGTGGAGTGGAGTGTTATACACATTCGAGCCCCTAAATTCTATCTGAGTGTCATCCCAATGCTTGAAGGATCACGACAAATTTTGGTCTAACTTGGGATCCAACATTCAGCATGGCCAAGGAGTTCGTAACGAGCAATCTGAAGAACGTTGGATACTGCCGGAAAGAAGTGTTATTAAGGTGAATTGCTACGCTTCTTAGGAGGAATATTCCAAAACGGAGCCATCGGTGTGATAGCAAGGAACCATGAAGGGATGATCATAGCTGGGGTAAATAGACGGATCAATGACCTTGGGTGTTTAACCCTTGAAGCCCTTCCTGTTAACGAGGCAATCAGGTTGGCTATACAAGAACGATGGACAAACGTTGAGGTGGAATCTGATTCACGAGAGGTGGTGCTATCAATTAAGGATAGCTTGCATCATAGATAACATTAAGTACCCTGCCTCTTACATTCCGGAGGTTAAGTTGATAGTCATTTTGCGAAGAGTTAGTACTCAGTTTCGGAAGAGTTCGTGCATTGATAATGAGTTTTTTTTATTCCGCTCTCTCTTTTAGTTTTTCTTAATAGAGATTGATAATTTATTCCACTGTAATGTAAGTTGATAGATATACGCCCAATTTGGACCCGTTTTAGTTTGGATTGTATTATCACGGTAATCCCACACACGATTGTAAATCGAAACGTTGACCTGAACACACTACCCGCATTAGAAAACGGTTCGGACGGGAAAAACACCCGCCCGGACCGTAGCTAGTCCAATCTCCCCTAGAGGAGATCAGACTAGCTGGTCCGATCTCCTCTAGGAGAGATCGGTCCAGTTGGACGACCTCATGTCTCTGAGATCGGACTATTTAGCCCAATCTCAGAGGCCTCGGTACCACCCTTGGATTGCGTAATGTGCCTGACCAAAGGGTGTACGCAACGTCCGGGAGACAGTCGTCCGGGTCACGCCTCGCCAAGACCCGACATCATTTTACACATCCGACCCTTACACAACACTACAAAATCTCCCATGCTTACAAGGGGTTAACCCTTTCATTATCTCTTAACAAAACACTTTTAGGGGTTAACGACGTCATTAACCGTCTTAATCCCCCTTTAGACCTATATATAGGGCTCAAGTCCTTCTCATTTGATAACTTGATGAATTCTTGCACATTTGAGCTCTGCCTTCTCACTAGTTTCTCTCTCAGATTACAGTACTAATTTAAGCATCAGAGAGGGTTCGCCGGTTCTACCCCCGGCTTACCCCTCGTGCAGGTCGGCGAACGGACGGATTACAAGAAGAGCGAAAGGAAACGGATCGTAAAGAGAGGAATTTCACCCGTGGGATAGACATTCGGATCGACGTCCAGCTGCCCCGATATCTACGTCCCATCATTTGGTGTCGTATGTATGATTCGAATAAAAAGCCATGACATGGAAACCAAGAACACGAGCAACAATACTTCACCACCTCTACGAACCGATGGTCGAGTACCCAATACAAACGTCATTCACGAAGGCTTTTTAAGAGAAGGTGCATTGTCCAACCCAAGAGACATGTATATTTCTCAAACAAGGAAACCATAGGAAAAACCAACGATGGAGTGCTACGTTGTGCTACGTTGTGCTACTCTGTCGTCGCGACCCCTGTCATTACAACCGCACTTACCGCCGCCGCTAAGACCGCGTTCATCGCCGTCGTTGCAACCACTGTTACCGTCGACAATCGGCATTCGACTGCCAGTGTTTGCTCGTCGATGTCACTTAGATCCGATGAAAGGATCGCTGACGAACGAAATCGCCGACGATCGAAATCGTCGCCGACCGAAATTGACTCCAACCGAAACAGTCATCGACCGAAAATCATCGTCAACCGAAACCATCCAATTCAAGAGACACATATGGCTCTTAAGCAAACACGAGGTTCCATTTTTAGACATGAAGGAGTGCCACTATAGAGCACTATGATGTGACATACCAAAAATTGGCAAAACAGCTAGAGAGGAGGCAGTTAGACATCGCTCCCGTCATACAGGAGGGCAGTCGATACCAGGATCGCTTTCAAAAAGAAACAACAATCTTTTCAATTCAAGGCAAGCAAACTCCAGACTGGGAAACTCCTGCGAACGATACAGGGAGTAAATCTTTCACTACACATTAAATTATCTAAATACTTTGATATTACTGTGTGTTGCAAAATCCTATCTTATGACAGGGGAAAATAGGAAATGAAAGCAAGCACAAATGATGAAGGATTGAACATTTGAGGAAAACCTTGTTTTGACACAGAAAGCCGAGTTGATTTTCAATCGTTGTGATTCGCCGGAATTGCCGTTGTCAATCCCGATCATGTCGCTTGACTCCGCCAAGCCATCCCACGCCGTCGACCTTTCACCGATAATTGCACCAGTCAACATCGATGTGCTCCGAAAATACGGGTCGTGTCGAGGAACCCACTGGATCGCCCAACTACAACCTACTAAGTGCGCACACTTTCAAAGCGCGTACACTCTCAAACAATCGCGCTTGCAAAGCGCACCCAAATCAAAGGGTATACTCAACACCAGAAGGGGGAGATACATTCTAACTCCCAGGCCAAGATACGGAGAATGTCATGACATTGAAAAACAAAGAATGATCCCCTGGTCATCAAAAGGGTCATCAAAAGCTTCGACATCGGAAGGATAGTAGCTTCACAAGGTTAACTTCCTACAGGCGGGAGACACCCGCATAACAAGTAACACTAGACATAGTGTCATCACTGTTGTTGGAATATGATTCGAGGTAACCTTAGTTAGACCAGGTCGAGTTATGACTATAAGGATAGGCAGGCAGGAAGTCGAATACGTCTAAAAGCGAGACCAGAAGAAAATAAGTCGACGACCATTTCCACTCAGAACGATAAGGCAAAGACAAATGGTCGACGAGTATATATGAAGAAGTCGACTTTTGAAGAACGGCTAACAAAAGAAGGCGACTAAATCACTCAAGGCTCTCATATTAAGGTACGAGTCGAGTCGATAGCTAAAACACCACTGAAAACCCTTCCTCTTAAGGAAATTGACAGGTGGCGACATGCTTTGACCGCCTTAGAAGAAACCTTCCCTCTTAAGGAAAAGGCACCAGCTGCTAACCTGCTCGCCGCCTTTAGGTCCGAAGAAACCTTCCTCTCAAGGTAAAACTTAGGTGGCAACCTGCTTATCACCTAGTTAAAGAAACCTTCCACAGTAAGAAATGGTGAGGTGGCGACTTGCTTGTCACCTACTGACTCTTCACCGTCCCTTTCAACCAATCAGAGAAAGGCAACCACCGCCATTGAACAGCCAATCAAGGCACAGCAAGCCGCCATTTAAAATCGGTAATCTATCCCTATAAATAGAGGAACATTCTAAATATTTTACGATCTTGATTCTCATACTTTACAATACTCTTACATAAATCCATTACTCACTTAAGCTTCGAAGTAGAATCAGGGGTCATCCCCACCCCTTTTCAGGTCCTCGCCTAGCACAAAGCTCCTAAAGGAAACTAAGTACCCAAGAGGTTGAGAAAGATACCAAAAAGAGTTAGCTCCCGGCGAGACCTCGAAGTCCACTACTAGAAGTTCAATGCCACGTCATCTTGATCCCAACATTTGGCGCCGTCTGTGGGAACCGAGATCAAGAAGTCATGGCGCCACCAAGGAACCGAGTAAGGCATAATCAAGCACGGATAGCCGAAAGAATATTCCAGGGACCAAATGAAACCTTGGAAAATTACTTTAGGCCATTCCAAGGAGGATACACCGGAGGAGAACTCTCCAAAAGAGAAGTCATCCATGTGTTCTTTAGAGGTTTGGGACACTTGTCCCGATCCTTAGCCATCACTCAATATACTGAGCCAGTGGAAAGAATAAAAGAATTAATAAATCGGGCAAATCTCCACGTAAGAGTGGAACAATCCAGGACCACCCACCATTCCCAGCGAGAACCTCCACAAGGTCGAGGAGAAGGCTCATCTTGGCGAGGAGCCTCGGCTAGGGAATTTCGACAAACCCAGTAGAGGTTAGAAAGACTTCGTATGGTTGAGGAAAGTCGCCACCCTCCTTCTTACTGCGAGTACCACCGAGAACAAGGACATGATACAGAGGAATGCTTTCTCGCTAGAAGAGAGCTGGAATTTATGCAAGAAAAAAGTCAACGCCATCGCTCCCATGAGTCAAGAAGATGGAGGGCACCTCCTAGAAACGACATTAACGTTCTAGCGGAGGGATTTGCGGCGGGAGGAGAGATAAGCTCAACAAGGGATCAATATGTTGCTCAAAGTACCTCATCGACAAATTCGTTAAAAAGATCAAGAGAAGTAGAGCCAATGGCGATCACCTTTTCAACAGAAGATTTTTCTGAAGCCTCCCAAACCTCACGAAGATGCCCTGGTAATCACGACCCGAATCAATAATTGGGAAAAAAAAGAAGGTGCTTGTGGATGGGGGAAGTTCCACCGACGTAATCGCTTTTAAAATCATGTCCGCAATGGGGTACAAGAGGAAAGATTTACAAGAAATGACCTCCCCACTGGTAGGGTTTGCGGGAAGAACAACTTATCCCTTGGGGGCAATTTAGCTCCCAATAATTTTAGGTCGGGGTTGGAAAACCCTACACCTAATGGTGCCTTTTGTGGTGGTCAACCAATTCAATGCTTACAATGCAATATTGGAAAGGACTACCCTTAACCCTAAGCATATTGTTCCCTCCACCGTTCACCAAGTTATGAGGTTTCCAACTCATCATGGATTGGGAGAAGTTTGGGGCGACCAAGAAGTATCTCGACAATGTTATGTCAGCCTCCTTAGGAGACATAACCAAAGGGAAGCCCTCTCTATTGTTACAGATGAGGATCCTCAGGAAGAAGGTGGACGACCTGCCCCTATGGAAGAATTGGTGGAAGTAGCCTTGGAAGGAGTTGAAAGAAAGGTTAAGATTGGAGCCGCCCTGCTCCCAGAGTTAGCCAAAAGAATAACCATCCTCTTGAGGGAATATAAGGAGCTATTCGCTTGGGAGCCTAGTGACATGCCAGGAATAAGCCCATATATTATCTCCCATGAGCTAAGAATAGATCCCGCAGTGAAACCCATAGCCCAGAAGAGAAGATCTATGGGAGCGGGTTGAAGAAGGCGGTAATTCGCCAGGAGGTGGGAAAGTTAGTCGAAGCTGGTTTTTTGCCCGGTCTTAGTAAGAAAATCTAATAAGAGGTGTAGAATGTGCGTAGACTTTCGGGATCTCAACAAGGCATGCCCAAAAGATTTCTATCCCCTTCCAAGAATTGACCAACTAGTCGACCCCACTTCAGGACATAAGCTCTTGAGTTTCATGGATGCATACTTAGGATACAACCAGATACAGATGCACCCGAAAGACAAGACCCACACCACTTTCTATACCGACAGTGATATTTATCATTACAAGGTCATGCCTTTTGGCTTGATTAATGCGGGGGCCACTTATCTACGTATGGTGAACAAGCTCTTCAAATCCATGATAGGAAGAAACGTGGAAGCTTATTTTGACGACATGCTAGTCAAAACAAAAAAGGGGCAAGATCACGTTCAAGATTTGGAGGAAGCATTTGCTTGCATGAGACTCCACCAAGTAAGATTGAATCCCACTAAGTGTGCTTTTGGGGTTCAATCAGTGAAGTTTTTGGGTTTTATGGTTAGCCAAAGAGAGATCGAAGCCAACCCGGAGAAAGTTACTGCCATAGAAGAAATGTCCTCGCCTACCTGCCATAGGGAAGTACAAAGTCCCAATGGAAGACTGGCCTATTTGGGAAGATTCTTGACGAGATCGGGTGACGAATCCCTCCCCTTCTTCAAACTTTAAGGGCAAACAAGAAATTTGAATGGACGCCTGAGTGTGAGGAAGCCTTCCAACAATTGAAGAAACACCTTCACTCGCTTCCCACCTTAGCAAAGCCACTGCCTGAGGATCCTTTGTTCCTCTACTTAAGTGTAAGCTCAGCGGAAGTCAGCTCAGTACTCATCAAAGAGACATGCAACATTCAAATCCCGGTTTACTACGTCCGTAAGCTCTTTGGTGTTGCTGAGGCTAGCTACATGGAGATCGAGAAGTACCTGTATGCTCTGTTGATAGCCGCCAGGAAACTTCGACCTTAATTCCACGCCCACGAGATCACGTTACTAACCAACCAACCTTTAAAACAACTACTACAAAAGCCGGACATTTTAGGAAGAATGGTTAAATGGGCAGTGGAGTTGAGTGAATTTCGCATTCACTTTGAACCACGAAAGGCGATCAAAGGTCAAGCACTAGCTGACTTCATAGCAGAAAATATAGCAACACCAAATGCTAAACCCGTTGTCCTCCCACAATGTGAAAGCCACGCTAGAAAGCACCACCAACGATACTATGCCATGGTCGCTGTACACCGACGGATCATCCTCTTCCTTGGGATGTGGGGAAGGATTAGTACTAACGCCACCTGACGGAGAACCACTTCGATATGCTTTGGCTTTAACCTTTCGAGCTACCAATAATGAAGCTGAATACGAGGCTTTGTTAATATGTCTTCGTATAGCCAAAGGCATGGGAATTACCAACCTAAAGGTACGATGCGACTTTGAATTAATTGTCAATCAGACAAATGGGACCTATGTCGCCAAAGGAGAAAATATGAAAAAAAAAAACATGTAGAAGAAGTGCGGAGACTCGTGCGATACTTGCCTTATTTCCAAATAGAGGCCATCCCTCGAGAGAATAATCAAGAGGCCGACACCCTTAGCAAATTCGCCTTGGGAAACACTCCCCCGGTGACAGTACATTTCATAGAAAATTCTCTCTACTCAGCCGTGGAAGCAGGAGTTGAAGTTCTTAATATTCAAGCCCACGACTCATGGATTACTCCCATCCAGAATTATCTAGAAAAGGGAACTCTCCCAGAAGATCCGTTGGAGGTGACTAAAATTCAAAGAATGACGGGGCGATTTGTAATCTTGGATGGATATCTCTATAAAAGAGGATATTCCACTCCTTACCTCCGATGCGTAGCTGCCCCCCAAACTGAAAGAATAATGGAAGACCTGCATAGAGGCGATGCTGGATGTCATGAAGGAGCCAAAACCTTGGTATTAAAAGCTCTGCGCAAGGGTTCTACTGGCCGACTATGCACAAAGAGGCGACAACGCTCGTGCAAACTTGTCCTGCCTGCCAAGTTTACGCTCCCAGAATCGCTGGCCACCTGTAGACCTTACTCCTATGTTGAGTGCCTGGCCTTTTGCACAATGGGGGATCGATCTCTTTGGGCCCTTGCCCAAATCCAAAGGTCAACGAACACATATCGTAGTCACTATCGACTATTTCTCCAAGTGGATAGAAGCAAAAGCTCTGGCATCAATGACTACTTTCCAAATGATTAAGTTCATACGAGAACAAATCATATGTCGATATGGGGTGACAAAGATCCTCATCAGTAACAATGTCCCTCAGTTTGCCAGCGACGAACTCGCCGACTTTTGTGAAGAAATGTTAATCAACCATCGATTTGGTTCTTTTCATCATGCCCAAACAAATGGACAAGTCGAGGCAGCCAACAAAACAATTCTCAACTGATTGAAGAAGAGGGTGGCTTCTCTAAAGGGAAATTGGGTTGAAGAGTTGGATCCGGTACTTTGGGCACTCAGAACCACACCCAAGAGGGTCACTGGCGAGACTCCTTTCAGCATGGTTTATGGGTCGGAAGCTGTTTCACCCATTGAGGTAGCTAATATCTCCCAAAGAGTTGCCACATATCAAGTCAACCAGAAAGACGAACAAAGGAAGATCGACTTGGATCTAGCCGACGAAAGAAGATGGGCCTCTGAAGAAATTCAAGGAAGAATGAAGCTCGCCACTGCTAGATATTTTAATCGAAAAGTAGGGCGACGCCAATTCTTCCTAGGGGAAAAAGTCCTACGAAGAAATAAGTTCTTAACAGCCGATCAGAGAGGAAAAATGGTGCCAAAATGGGAAGGTCCTTATGTCGTCATCGGCATACCATGTACCAATGCTTATAAACTAGAGGATCCGCAGGGGTAACGCCTCAACAGGACTTTTAATGCAGAGCACTTGAAGAAGTTCTATGTTTAGGAGAAAATCCTTTTCATGTATTTCAATTACAATAAAGTAATGAATAAAGATATAATTCATCTCTTCTTAATGTACTAAAGCAGGACTCCCCGACTTCCGAAAGTCGCCATCTACAAAGGAGATCAGTCAGAACACTGACTCCTCGACTACATATGGTCAGCGACGATCCAGGAGATCAGTCATAAAACTGACTCCCCGACTTCCGAAAGTCGCCATTTACAAAGGAGATCAGTCATAAAACTGACTCCTCGACTTCCGAAAGTCACCATCTACAAAGGAGATTAATCATAACATTGACTCTTCGACTACATATGGCCAGCGACGATCCAGGAGATCAGTCATAAAACTGACTCCCCGACTTCCGAAAGTCTCCATCTACAAAGGAGATCAGGCAAAACACTGACTCCTCGACTACATATGGTCGGCGACGATCCAGGAGAGTAGTCATAAAACTTACTCCCCGACTTCCGAAAGTCGCCATCTAAAAAGGAGACCAGTCATAAAACTGACTCCCCGACTTCCGAAAGTCGCCATCTACAAATGAGATCAGTCATAACACTGACTCCTCGACTACATATGGTCAGCGACGATCTAGGAGATCAGTCATAAAACTGACTCCCCGACTTCCGAAAGTCGCCATCTACAAATGAGATCAGTCATAACACTGACTCCTCGACTACATATGGTCGACGACGATCCAGGAGATCAGTCATAAAACTGACTCCCCGACTTCCGAAAGTCGCCATCTACAAAGGAGATCAATCGTAAAAATGACTCCACGATTCTCTAATATATGATAAAGGCAAGAGGAATTCAAAATCACACTACAAGCTCAACCTATGACTTAATGATCTCGTCATAAAAGGTACTCGACATAAACCCTTCCCCTTTTAGTCAAATAAAGTTAAGGACTTATGTCTCGGGGGGTAAGTGTTGGAATATTATTCGAGGTAACCTTAGATACACCAATTCGAGTTATGACTATAAGGATAGGCAGGCAGAAAGTCGAATACGTCTAAAAGCGAGACCAGAAGAAAATAAGTCGACGACCATTTCCACTCAGAACGACAAGGCAAAGACAAATGGTCGACGACTATATATGAAGAAGTAGACTTTTAAAGAATGACTAACAAAAGAAGGCGACTAAATCACTCAAGGCTCTCCTATTAAGGTATGAGTCGAGTCTATAGCTAAATAGCACTGAAAACCCTTCCTCTTAAGGAAAGGGACAGGTGGCGGCCTGCTTTGACCGCCTTAGAGGAAACCTTCCCTGATAAGGAAAATGCACCAGCTGGTAACCTGCTTGCCGCCTTTAGGTCCGAAGAAACCTTCCTCTCAAGGTAAAACTTAGGTGGCAACCTGCTTATCACCTAGTTAAAGAAACCTTCCACTGTAAGAAATGGTGAGGTGGCGACCTGCATGTCACCTACTGACTCTTCACCGTCCCTTTCAACCAATCAGAGAAAGGCAAACACCGCCATTAAATAGCCAATCAAGGCACAGCAAGCCGCCATTTAAAGTCGATAATCTCTCCCTAAAAATATGGGAACATTCTAAATATTTTTTCGATCTTGATTCTCATACTTTACAATACTCTTACAAAAATCCATTACTGACTTAAGCTTCAGAGTGGAATCAGGGGTCATCCCCACCCCTTTTCAGGTCCTCGCCTAGCACAAAGCTCCTAAAGGAAACTAAGTACACGAGAGGTCGAGAAAGATACCTAAAAGAGTTAGCTCCCGACGAGACCTCGAAGTCCACTACTAGAAGTTCAAGGCCACGTCATCTTGATCCCAACAACCGTCGTCCTCCCAGAATACACACCAAAGGCCGGTCTAAACCAGAAAATAGCAAAAAGAAAAACCATGCATTACCAAGAAGGCGTTATGAAAATCTCTCACGCCTAAAGGCCAAGAGGAAAACAAAGCCACTCACGGCGGGCAGAATAAACAATAGAGAAACTTGAACCCCGAGAATGTATGGAAATAAACAACCCAATAAGTGGTAACCGACCGTGTAGACCTCCGAGTCCGGCTCATAGTAGCCGTCCTGATCAGACGTGCCAGTCTGATACACGACATCACTACCTGGATCCGCTGACCTGACTCAATAACTCGGTCTGTCATGTCTGAACAAGACCATCACTTTGATCTACCATCTCTCAGAAAACATCTCAAAATATGAACATACACATCCAAGAGGTGTATTAAGGGACAAAACCTCGAAAAAGATGCTCAAGGTTAGAGCTTCATTCCTGAGTGAGAAGCAAAATGCGATTAACATCCCATTGAAGAAATTCTAAGAAGTAGTGAGCAAGCGGGGGCACCATTCAAATGGAAACCCACAACCACCGTGGAACGTACAGACCAACTATTAACAAAGGAGCGGGAGACTTAAACTCCACCTACCAAAGCGACGGAGAAGAAAAACAAGGCAAGAAGCACACTAGTGCCAAACGCCTCACCTACTACGCAATTCATAGAGGAAGACCATCCAACCTATGTGATTTTACACAACCGTCAGAAAAGGTGGCTACAATAAAGGAAATCTAATCACAAGTGATACCAACAAGCCTATCCAAACCAGGAGCATATTCCAATCAGAGAAGAAACATTCCACATCGCCAGCGAGAAACTCTAAGGACACAAGACTTACAAAAGAGATAGTGCCACAACCAGAATATGAAAAGGGGGATACACCTTCCATCAAGGGCCTTAAGGCATGATAAGAGTTCTCTAAGCTCAACCAAGGAAGGGGTAAATCCTACTTCAGAATCATCAACGTCAATATTGGAGCAAGGAATCAATAGGGGTGGGCACTGGACCGGTTCAGCCCGAACCGGTTCCGAACCGGACCGGACCGGAACTGTTTTAAACGGTCCGGTCCAGTAATGACTAGGGTTTATATTGGCTTAGGTTGGTCTAAAAAAAACTGGACTGGTTAGAACCGGTCCAGAACCGGTTTTGGCCTGTTTTTTGAAAAAACAAGTCTTGGACCGGTTCTATCATTAAAAACCCGTAAAAATCGGTCCAAAACCGGTTTTTTTTTTTATTTTTAAATCCAACAAAACAGACAGCATTCCAAAACTGAAAAAACACTGCAAATCCAAAACTGAAAATAAAACAATCCACATGCCACAATCAATCAGTCAAAGACTCAAAACACTGCACCACTGCACAATCCATAACACAAGCCACTACACAATCCATAACTGATAACACTGCACCACCAGCCAGCCAGCAACATCTTCCACAACCAAAACAAAACACTGCACCACCAGCATCCACAAGCACAACACTACACATGCATCCATAACACAAGCCCAATCCATAAATCCCACCAAAATCCATAACATAAGCCACACACATTGAATCCAGGACAACACAATAGACAACACACCAAATTAATAACTAATGAGCTAAGATATTCAACTTAAGCTAGGATGCTTTTCTTATCTGTCAGACACGTATTAGTGAGATATTTTGAGTTCACATGTGAGACTTTACGGACGTACCAAATCCATAACACATCCACGTTCTGATGCATTCATGAATGTCTTCTCTAGAGATAAGAAATGACATCTGCTTCCTAAGCATTTGGATTATCTTTAACAAACTCTGCAAAAAATTAATTATGTGTAAGTGCAAGTCAAAAGCATAATATAGGAAAGAATTATTACATAAAACTAAAAGTACAATTATGCAAGTCTAATACATACCTTCTTCCATCCTCTCAATCTCTTCAAGTTCATCTCTAGATAGCATGTAGGATGAACACCCCCTAATCCAATCCTGAGTACAAATGAGCGCTTGAACCATTTTAGGGGTCAGACGACTACGGTATTCATCAACAACTCAACCTCCTGTGCTAAAAGCACTTTCAGAAGCTACCGTAGAAACTGGTACTGCAAGCACATCTCTTGCCATTGCAGCAAGTACAGGAAACCTAGATGAGTTCACCTTCCACCAAGTCAACACATCCCAGTTTGGTTTACTTTTATCGTATGGCTCCCTGTCTTCTCTCAAGTACTTAGACAATGCAGCTATTGGATCAGATTGCTGAGTATTCCCTGATGCACTCCAGAACATTGCATCCATATCATCATCAAATGAGGTTGGTGCAGCAGTGGTAGATGGCTCAATCTCCGGTGCCGCCGTCGCTGTCATTTTCTTATACTTGTCAAACACATTCTTTAAATCACTGGACAATTTTTCCATCAACTTACGATGTTCTTCCTCATCCTTAGCAAACAAAGCTTTGAAAATGACATTTGCTCCATCCATCTTCTGCTAGGGATCAAGAATCACAGTAAGCATCAATAAAGTGTTAATCTTCTTCGAATCCCCCCAATACTTTATGAACTTGATCTCCATCTTCTCTGCCATCGCCCTACTCCCTATATCATGATCTCTCAAACGTTGGTTAATCAACATCCTAATTTTTTTCACTTCAATTAAATAAGAACTCGAAGTGACATAGGATGAACCAGAAAGTTGGGTAGTAGCATCATAAAATGCCCGAAGAAATGGCACTATATCACGTGCGTACTGCCAATCATCTCTAGTAGGAACCCCAGTTCCCTTTCCACTGCTGAGTTCCTGAACAAAACCCCCATCTATGAGTCCGAGTCGATAAAACGCATTCTCGTAAACAACAGCTGCCTCTAACATAAAAAATGTAGAGTTTCATCGAGTTTTCACATCCAAGCACACTAGACGCTGCGAATTCACATTTGCACCTGATGCACAATTTTTGAATCTAGCATACCTTGACGGAGAAGATTTGGCGTACTTGAATGCATCCGTATTCTAGATACTTTCTTCTCAATATCTCTCAACCCATCACTCACAATCAAATTAAGTATGTGAGCAGAGCAACGAACGTGATACAGATCCCGATGCAGACTCGAGTAAGTATCCCAACTCACGAAACACTTGCTTAAGATATCAATTAGCAGGTTGTTTGCACTAGCATTATCCACAGTAGAACCTTTTTGACATCCCAATGTATGAGGAGCTCCTTAATAACCTCAGCCATAGATTCACCAGTATGCCCACTAACCTGGACAAAATTTATGATCTTCTTATGGAGTTTCTAATCATCAACAAAATGTGCCGTGAGACACAAATAACCAAAATTCTGACTTGAAGTCCATGTACCAGTTGTTAAACAAACTATGCCAGAAGCTCTTGACATGAACCCCTTCAACAACAACTTTTCTTTCTCATACATTTTAAGAATATCTCTAGCCAAAGTGGTACGAGAAATGCATTCAAACCTAGGTTGTAACCTCTTCAAAAACTTCCGAAATGCCTCATTCTCAACAAAATTGAATGAAAGTTCAGCAGAGATAAACATGCGAATAAGCTCTGTATGACATGCTTCTTGATCAAACTTAGGATATAATGTCAAAAAGCTAGTCTCTAACCCTTCTTCCCTAGATGATTGTGGCCGGTCAGAATTCTTCTTATTAAAAGGAGATGAATGACATCTACGCAAATGGTTACATAGGGTAGATGGTGTTGTTGTAAAAGTCAGTAGCCTATTACAATAGTTGCAATTAGCCTTTGCAGATTGCTTCGTACTTATCTCTTTATTTCCTGTCATATGTTGCCAACACCATGATTCATTTACCCTTGACTTAATCCTCTTCGGATTAGGAGGTTTATGAGACTCTGACTCACCTCTAGTAGATTTGCTTCTTCTAGTCAAAGAATTTTCCGAATCAGATGAAATATCCAGGTCCTCCGTGGGTATACCCGTTGCCGTTGGTAGTGCAGAAGTATTCTCTGGATTCCCAACTTCAACTATCCTCATCCTTTTCCCCGTAACAGAATTTTTCTCAGAATCGGAAGGTCCCGATCCCGAAGGCTTCCAAAAATCCAAAAAGAACATAAACAAAATTAGATAATTCAACATCGATCGAGAACATTAATTAAGAACTCTAATTCATCCCTAATAAGCTTAATTGAACAACAAAATCTCAATTTTAAGACTTCCTAAGCATTTCAAGTCTACTATTAAGCTTAATTTAAAAAAATCCCCAAATTTGTAAACCCTAATTCGACTTAAATGCCCTAATTTTGAACTCTAATTACTAATTAGAACTCTAATTCATCCCTAATAAGCTTAATTGAACAACAAAATCTCAATTTTGAGACTTCCTAAGCATTCCAAGTCTACTACTAAGCTTAATTTAAAATCACCAAATTTGTAAACCCTAATTCGACTTAAAAGCCCTAATTTTGAACTCTAATTACTAATTAGAACTCTAATTCATCCCTAATAAGCTTAATTGAACAACAAAATCTCAATTTTGAGACTTCCTAAGCATTCCAAGTCTACTACTAAGCTTTAAAAAAACCCCAAATCTGTAAACCCTAATTCGACTTAAAAGCCCTAATTTTGAACTCTAATTACTAATTAGAACTCTAATTCATCCCTAATAAGCTTAATTGAACAACAAAATCTCGATTTTGAAACCATATTTCACCAAATTAACAAAACCCTAATTTGATTAAACTAACCTTCTTTTGAGGACCCATGACTGTGACAGAGCAGAGGAAGAGCCGAAGAGGAACTAGAGGCGGGCGACGGATTCGGCGGGCGGCCGAGTGCTGGCGGCGCGGCGGGGAGGACTGGAGAAGGGGCAGCGGCGGGGAGGACTAGAGAAAAAAAAACGGGAGCTCTCTGTGACTGTAAGTGAGTGAAAGTGAATGGCTCTGTCTCACACTCTCACTCCCTGTAAACTAAAGACTAAAGAAAACTCTCAGTAAAAAAAGTCAAAACGTGTTTGTTTTTTTTTTTTTTTGGGTACTTAAAAGCAGTTCAAAACCGGGTCGGTTCGGACTGGTTAATTGGACTGATTTGGTATACCCCTTGGACTGGTTCCAATTTAGGGGTTGCAAACCAGTCCAATTTGGACCGGTCCACTCCGGACTGGTTCCAAACGGTCCGGTTCCAGACCAGGTCCGAACCAGTCCGGCCGGACCGATTTTTATGCCCAAGCCTAGGAAGCAACACCAAATTCAAGCTCAAATTTAAGGCAAACCAATCCACAGCTCAACAACATGGTAAGGGACGGTTCGAGATCGAGCCTTACACTAAACGCCCGCCCTCACCAAACACCTTATCATTGGGTGGTAAGAAATTTGTATCCAACATCCCATCAAGAGAAAAATCCCAATAAAGGGGCCACTGGTGGAAAAATCTTGCCCTTAAGGTTATACGCCAAACACTCAGTGAATGAAGGTTACGAGAAAGAAAAAGCGGGGAACCCGTCAATTCGACATCCCTCACCAACGTGTACGTCCGCAACACAAACGTAAATTCTAATGATGTTAGCCTGCAAGGCATAACCAATACGGGGACAAACCCACCGAAAATCACGAGACAACATCTGCAAACCTAAAGGAAAAAAATCCTTTTTAAATTCAAGTCCTAACTCAAGGGGAGCCTACAATCAAGACTGGAGATGGGAGGAACATGACTAAGGTAACACTCCCTAAAAGAATTCGATAAAACTCCAAGGTAAAGGTAAAGGCGAAGCACACTAAGTACTACAACACTTCAAGAAGATTATTACAGCCTGATCGGAACCCAAAATCCGATGCAAGGTGCATTGATCAGACTCACCAGTCCGAAACACGGCTTCAAGTTAAACAACTCGAGACACTACCATATGAGCAAGCTTTTCGACTCAAAAGCAACCCCTTCCAAGAAACGTTACTCCTATTCGATCCTCACTGCAAAAGTGTTTTTATCGAAATACAAGGAAGAGGGGGAAAGAATTTACAAGCCTCCCCTGAATACGGGCGCTACCACATTCTAGTTACCAAGGGAACGAAAATAACCCCCACCCAAAAGCAAAAGCTTCCCTCCCAACTCTAAGAGATACATTCGGCAAAAGTATTGCCCAAACCATGGATATGATTGAAGAAAACAAGCATGAGCAAGAGTAAGTCCTGCAAGGGACACCCATCGCGCCCAAGCAAGAAAATATATCAATAAACACAAGAGTAAGGAACCCCGAGCATAAGAGGTACCTAACCATGAAAATGAACAAGGGGCCTTCAAAGGCCAAAAAATGAAAGATGGTGCGACAACCAAGCAACTTTGGGGGCACCAACCGAACAAGTGCTTAGCACTCCATCTAAATATATAAGTGGAGATTAGAAACAAAAAGCAACGAGAGCACGCAATATCACTCATCCTAGAGAAGTCGCAGAAGAGGGAGACAACCTCAACCCCCTGTACGGATTCGCCCTAAGTTGGCGACAACGAGCACCGCCCTCGAAAGGTGATCTCTCACACTCAAGAAAAGCCTAGGTAACATGCAATATTGCGGAAAGAAAACCCAAGTACAGATTCATATGGCGTATCAAAGACGCACCCTACCTAGAAAATAACATCAGGTAAAAATCACATTATGTGCCCTCCAGGAGCTAATCCTGCGAACAACTTTCGACGCCACCAAGAGCGTATCTTGAGAGAAGTTCTATACTGACCACATTATGTGCCCTCCAGGAGCCAACCCTGCGAATAGTATCTTGAGAGCAGTTCTATACTGCGACCACATTCTGCGCCCTCCAGGAGCCAATCCTATGACCATTTTTCGATGCTCCCAAGAGCGTATTGTGAGATTAGTTCTATACTGTGACCACATTATGTGCCCTCCAGGAGCCAATCCTGCGAATAGTTTCGACGCCCCCATGAGCGTATCTTGCGATCACTTTCGCACCCCCAATAGCGTATCTTGCGATCACTTTCGACGCCCCCAAGAGCGTATTTTGCGATCACTTCGACGCCCCAAGAGCATATCTTGCGAACACTTCGACGCCCCCAAGAGCGTATCTTGCGAACACTTTCGACGCCCCCAAGAGCGTATCTTGCGAAAACTTTACAACGTCCCCAAGAACGTATCTTGAGAAAACCTCTTCATAATGCAAGTAAGCTTATATAAGCAATACAAATATAATTATGATGACAATGCAAGCATGACAAAATCGATTGGATTAAAGAAAAGACACTTTGAAAAAAGAAAAGAAACACGACAATAGGCAAACAAATCACAAGTCATGCAAAACAACCTATAAAGAAGACATGCCTTGCAAGTCACCAAATGTGACCTCTGACAAACTTTGTTGTCTTGCATGTCGCCCTCACATGACCTCTGCTTGCATTCTGTCTAGCATGTTTCCCTCGCGTGACCTCTGCCTGCATCCGACTTGAACATCATCAAGCACGACTTTTGACAAGCATTGCCCTTGCGCATTGTAAAGCACAACTCATGAAGAGGACATCCCAAAAGCATAAAGGATACAATATACGACAAGACAAAATGCGGGGACAAAAACAAACAAATATAGCATAAGCAAAAGGCAACTATAGCAACCAAGGTATGAAATAAGACACATGATATAAAAATATAATGTTCAAATATTCATGACAGTTTCGCTAATAAGCATGGAATGCAAAAGCACAACTTTATACATCTCGAAGTGGCTATCATGTCCACACACTACGAAGTGTCTATCATGTCCACACACCGCGAGACGAATATCACGTCCACACATCGCAAAACGGCTATCAAGTACATACATCGCGAAGTTGCTATTATGATAACGAAACTCAAGAAGCTACTTCTAACCTTAAGAGGAGATTCAAGAAAAAGGTAAAACCAATACCCTTCGTATACTAATCAAAGGTCCGCACATATATGTCATCTCTCTTGGATGATACCAGGTAGGAGTCATCCTCATTATAAAGACAACCCCTCCACGAAATCAAATATAAAACAAAGAGACACGGCAAGCGCATTCAGGGGCATATAAAGAAATGATCTCCACAACGACCACAACTCCGATACTCGTGGAGACTAACTCGTGAGCAGTCACAACCAAAAACTTCAAGCATAAATTTGCTATCTTAGTTGGAGCCACGACAAATGAAAGGAATCTCAATAAAAGGCGATGGTTACACCCATCACCAAAAGCAAAAACTTCAACACAATGGTTAATCAAATGACTCCAGGGGTATGCCAAGGAGGCACCTTCAAAGTCGCCATCAAACCCACACGAACAATACGTTAACAAAGAGAGAAGCGCAAGTTTCAAACTTCACAAACACGAAGTTGAAAAAAATGGAACAACACAAGGAGGTCAACAAACGATGTCAGATCGTCCGAGTCGCAAAAAATAGTAACAACTCCCAAGCCAACTCGGAGACACTTACTCCGAAAACGAAGAGGCAAGTCCAAAATATTAACATAAGAATATGGTCGAATGCAACAAAGCATAATGACACGACACAAAACGAGCTATTGTCTCATAAAAATGAAGCTAGACTCTGGAAAGAGATTGATCCCTAAAGGGGGCGAGAACCCCTGGGGAGGATCAATACAACAATGACAATAAGGAATCAATCTCATTCCCCATGCCCTAAAAAGGAACAAAGAACGACTCAAAATCACAAGCAAATAACAAGGCACCTCTACTCACTCAAAATCAAAAGAGTCGGAGTCACGTGAAGAAAACTCTCCCACGACCTCCCGCTAAAAAAGAGGAGGCGACCTGAGTAGGAAACGTGATCACATGCCCTTTTGCATGGATCGACGCTCAACTGCAACGTACACTTGAACAAAGGGTGATATCAGTCAACCACGAATATAAAGAACACAACTAGGCAAGCGTCTTATCAATGAAGTTATGGTTCACAACACTACTCACCCATTTGGGGAAGACATTTTCAAGAATGCTACTAGTCCGGCCGAAAAGCTCTCCCATAAAACAGCTAAGACAAAAGCCGAAGTCGGCAGAAGTCAACCCCAGGGCTCGCAGCAGGTTGGACAGACGCCTTCCAAACTGAGCCGCCACAAGGGGGGCTCTCTTTCCTGATTGGAAGAAATCATGCCCCTTTCTACAATCCAGAAATGAACATGCAATCATGTTCACCCCCTTACGTAAGTCAATTGGGAGATGATGGGTATACGTCCGATTCAGGTTTGTTTTATAATTATTCGGACTTCGCCTACACGTCAAACCCACTAAACGGTCCCAAAATAATCACCCGCAAGTCTAAAACGGCCCGGGGTATGCGCGCGCGTACCCCAAGCATAGGACTCGTCCGGATTGCTAGACAATCTGGCGTCGAGATTGTGTAACAATCACGACCGCCGGTTTACGTCTAGAAATGCACGTGACTCCTATATACGCGAAAACGGCACATGTCAGACTCTTCGACGTCAACTTCTTGCTCGTCCACGTCCGGTTCACTTTTTCACGATTAAACCGGCGTTGGACCGTTCAAAACCCGGTCTAATTTCAAGGTTTCCTATAATTAGGGGCCTTGATCATTCATTTCCAACTATGTTGACCCCGAAGCTCTGACCTCCCTCTAAACTTTCTCTCTCTAAAATTCTAATTTTAGCTTCGGAGAGGGCTCATCGCACTCAACCCCCCCCCCCTCTGCGTGGTGTGCGATACTGCCCCTCGTGCAGGTATTTGAAGACGCACGTATCCCGAAACGTGCGAAGACCCGCTACCTCGATAACCCGAAGCGCATACACTAGGACCCGACTCTCCAAAGAGTGAAGGATCCAACATTTTGGCGCCGTCCGCGAGACACAAACACAACAATTCATACACTACCGACAGCAGTGACGAGCTACCCTCTGCTTCCCGATAACCCGGATATGGCAAGAGAAAAAGGTCTAAGACGATTAAAAATGAAGGCTACTCCGGAAGCAACCAAGCAAGCACCACCAAGAAGGAGTCAGGTAGGTCCCTCCTACATCCCCGAGGTCGTATCCACAGCCTCTTCTGTGCCGTCTCTAAACGCACAACAGGAGCGTACCGCCCAAACCAATGAGCCACCACCAGGGTTCGAACGTAGAGCCCACACAGAAGAGGAACAACCTCAGGGTAGAGGCACCCAAGGTGCTCATACAGCCTCTACATTAACGCCTGCAATTATGGCAGCAATCGAAGAGCTCCTGGCCTTCAGAGAAAAACTAAGGAATCAAGGCTATGCGCCTCCACCACCACCATCCCCACCACCTCCGCCACCACCTGCTCAAGCATACCCTGCACCGGGGAAAATGTCTCACGACACTCCCCGAGGAGAAGCCCCAATGCCACAGGGAAGACAGCCTCCAGCTGCCAACCCACATTACTTTTATGCAGAGCCACAAGGATCTCACTCCAGTGAAACTTACTATGAAAGGCCAAACTCAGCCGAATCATGGCAACCAAGTTTCAGGAACGAGCAACCAGGCAGGGAGGATTCTCAATACCAATACAGTTGGGGGCGTGACAACAGCAGAAACCCAAATAACATTTGGGGGATGCCAAGGAGGAATGTCAATGTCCCCATCACAGGACTGACGCCCAAAGTCTTAGAGGCTCTTATAGAGCAGAAGTTGAAGCAGTCAAAAGTCAGGCCAATGCATATCCTGGCTGATAGTGCAAGCCACCCATTCACCAAGGAGATGTTGTATGACAGGGTTCCGGGAATCCTAAAAAACGTCATAATTGAGAAATACTCGGGAGAACAACAACATGAGCAGTTACGTTCCCGCAACCTTAGCAGGTTCAGCGGCACACTGGTTTTTCTCCCTTCCTAATGAAAGTGTCAGCTCCTGGCCTTACTTAAAAGGAAAGTTCATCCAGAGGTACATGGGTGAACGCAAGTTGCTCAAGGATTCAAGCGCGCTAGACGACGTGAAGCAGCAGTATGACGAATCTTTAGCAGATTACTACATCCGCTTCAGTCAGAATATTGCAGACATCCAGAAAAACCTGTCTGAGCACGATATAATTCAGGCATTCATAAGGAACTTGGGCCGTTTAGGATTCTCCTTGGGAGAAAAAATGTCAAAGCGACCGGCAGAAACTCTGGAGGAGTTCGCCTCACGCGTCAAAGAGTTCGTGGACCTCGAAAGGTTCAGAGCAAGAGCTAAGGCAAAACTGAACGCGGAGCGCAACAAAGACAACAACAAGGCCGGTCAAGCCAAACGCCCCCAAGGAAACCAACCGCAAAGGCAGTGGCAACCACAGCCTAAGCGACCCGCCCAAGAAGGCTTCCAGAAACTGAATGAGGTAAACGCCGCGAACCTCATCCCGCTGAATGCACCCTTGTCGGTGATCTTAAAAAAGATGAAGGA
Source organism: Clarkia xantiana subsp. parviflora (assembly GCA_036873135.1). Classification (NCBI taxonomy): domain Eukaryota; kingdom Viridiplantae; phylum Streptophyta; class Magnoliopsida; order Myrtales; family Onagraceae; genus Clarkia; species Clarkia xantiana. Next base: position 22,557,035 of record JAPTYO010000008.1, on the reverse strand, counting down.
AACTAATCTCTTGGAAGATCCAAACAACTAGCAAAAAGGCCCTTTGGGGAAAGAAATGGAAAAGTGGTGTGCAAACCACGAAGTCAATGGGCACGACACCGATAACTGTTTCAGCCTAAGAATGCGTATCAACAATGTTATCTTGTGTGGAGATTTAAAACACTATGTAGACCAAGGTGAAAGCACTCCCACAAAGCAACAAGGAGAACACTCGAAGAAAAGCAAAGGAAAAGAAAAGATGTATCAAAATCCAAATCCTCCTAAACAGGGTGTGATAAATGTCATACATAGAGGACCAGCTGCCGGCGGCCAGCGCTCACACTCAAGGAATGTCTATGCCTCCTAGGCAGAGCCACATCCAAAATACGGCAAGCGACCAAGGGGTGAGCAGGAAGATCCGGTCATCATGTTTTCTAAAGAAGACATGAGACATATCGTATACCCCCATGATGACGCACTCGTCATCACCATGCCTATCGCGGAGTACGACATTAAACGAATTATCGTTGACGGAGGAAGCTCTGGAGACATCCTAACTATCAAGGTGATAGAACAGATTTGTCGCACAAAGGAAGACTTGAGCCCTGGAACGTTCCCATTAATCAAACTCCCGATAACACTGGGTACAATCACACTCCCGATAAAACTGGGAGAATGCTGGACAAAGTTGGACATCAACGTCAACTTTATTGTGGTTGAAACTCTAGGGGCGTATAATGGGATATTGGGAAGAACAACCATAAATCCTTATGAAATAGTTTCATCCACAGCGCACAAAAAGCTGAAGTTCCCGACAAGGAATGGAGTTGGAGAAATCATGGGAGACCAAACTGCAGCACGACAGTGCTATGTAAACGCCCTAAGGCGTAAACAACAGCTCTCCATAGCCATGATAAGGCAGGATTTCCCAAGCAAGAAGAAGACAAGCAGGTGGAAGAAGCATGCCTACACGGTTTACAAGTGATGAACAAGTCACGACACCGCAGAGTGTTTGGGACATCAAGAAAGAGGAGGATGAGCCAACCTTGGAATACTATAGGCGCTTTGCGCTAAATGCAGCACTGCTGGGGGCAACCAAGGAGGCAGTTGTTGGATCGTGATTTATTAAATACGACCATACTAAGAGCGTTCCGTTTTTGCGGCAAAACTCTCAGACACTAAAGTCGGGACTATTGAAGTCAGGACCCTCAGAAAGTAAATTCTGGAGCACTAAAGTCAGAATCTATCAGAAGAGGTGAAATAGCGGCACCCCCCATGGACAAGTGGACCAAGTCGATCAGGGCGATCAAGGCGACCAAGTCGACCAAGGCGACCAAGGCGAACAAGGCGACCAAGGCGACCAAGGCGACCAAGTCGACCAAGGCAACCAAGGCGACCAAGTCGACCAAGGCGACCAAGGTGACTAAGTCGACCAAGTCAACCAAGGCGACCAAGGCGACCAAGTCGACCAAGGCGACCAAGTCGACCAAGGCGACCAAGACGACCAAGGCGACCAAGTCGACCAAGGCGACCAAGTCGACCAAGGCGACCAAGGCGACCAAGGTGACCAAGTCGACCAAGGCGACCAAGGCGACCAAGGCGACCAAGTCGACCAAGTCAACCAAGGCATCAAGGCGAGACCATCAAAGTCGCCTTCGACTATTATAACCACCAGGTGGCAACCTGCTTGTCACCTACTTAGAAGAAAACCCTTCCTCCTAAGGAAGAAGAGGTGGCTACTTGCTTGTCCCCTACTTAGAAGAAAACCCTTCCTCCTAAGGAAGAAGAGGTGGCGACCTGCTTGTCACCTGCTGACACAGTGCCTTCTATCTCCACCAATGAGAGAAAGGCGGCTACCGCCCTAGTCAACCAATCAAAACGAAGCTGCCAGCACCTAAAGTCGGTGAAAGCTTCCCCTATAAATACTCTTCGGTATTCTCATTCATGATTAAGATTTCTCACTACCAGAATGCTATACTAACTTAAGCTTTGGAGTGGAATCAAGGGAACAACCCCGCCTTTTCCAGGTCTCGCCAAGAGCAGTCTCGCCATGAAGAACAAGCTACCCACAAAGCTTTCCAACTTCAAAGAGACACCAAGGCGGGAACCAGAAGAGCCTCGCCAGGCTTAGCCGGACTTTTATGATCCAACATTTGGCGCCGTCTGTGGGAACCCGATCAAAAAGTCATGGCGCCTCAACTTCAAAAAGGGATACACTCAAAAGCGTCAATAAGAATATGAAGGTGGTGACCCCTTCTAAGGTAATTACTAGAGGCCAGAAGTCGTCACCAAAAATCTGACACCAAAGGTCGTCGCCAAAAAGGTAGTCACCCAAAGTTTCGTCGTTAAATGGTCTTAGCCATAAATGTCGCTTCGTAAAAATTCGTCGACTCCGAAAAGTCGACGACAAAGCTAAAAAGGGATCAGTAATCAAACTGACCCTTAGCTTAAAGAAGTCGCCTCGGAAAAAGTCGTTGACTCCGAAAAGTCTGCGACAAAGCTAAAAAGGGATCAGTCATCAAAGTGAAACTTGCTTAAAGATATCGCCTCGGAAAAAGTCGGCGACAAAGCTAAAAAGGGATCAGTCATCAAAATGACCCTTAGCTTAAAGATGTCGCCTCGGAAAAAGTGGTCGACTCCGAAAAGTCAGCAACAAAGCTAAAAAGGGATCAGTCATCAAACTGACCCTTAGCTTAAAGAAGTCGCCTCGGAAAAAGTCGTCAACTCTGAAAAGTCGGCGACAAAGCTAAAAAGGGATCAGTCATCAAACTAACCCTTATCTTAAAGAAGTCGCCTCGGAAAAAGTCGTTGACTCCGAAAAGTAGGCCACAAAGCTAAAAAGGGATCAGTCATAAAACTAACCCTTAGCTTTAAAGTTGTCGCCTCGGAAAAAGTCGTCGACTCGGAAAAAGTCGGCGACAAAGCTAAAAAAGGATCAGTCATCAAACAGACCCTTAGCTTAAAGAAGTCGCCTAGGAAAAATTCGTCGACTCCGAAAAGTCGGCGACAAAGCTAAAAAGGGATCGGTCATCAAACTGACCCTTAGCTTAAAGATGTCGCCTCGAAAAAAAGTCGTCGACTCCGAAAATTCAGCGACAAAGCTAAAATGGGATCAGTCATCAAACTGACCCTTAGCTTAAAGAAGTCGCCTCGGAAAAAGTCGTCGACTCTGAAAAGTCGAGGACAAAGCTAAAAAGGGATCAATCATAAAACTGACCCTTAGCTTAAAGTCGTCGCCTCGGAAAAAGTCATCGACTCGGAAGAAGTCGTCGACTCAGAAAAAGTCGGCAACAAAGCTAAAAAGGGATCAGTCATCAAACTGACCCTTAGCTTAAAGAAGTCGCCTCGAAAAAAAATTTCGACTCCGAAAATTCTGCGACAAAGCAAAAAAGGGATCAGTCATCAAACAGACCCTTAGCTTAAAGAAGTCGCCTCGGAAAAAGTCACCGACTCCGAAAAGTCGGCGATAAAGCTAAAAAGGGATCAGTCATCAAACTGACCCTTAGCTTAAAGAAGTCGCCTCGGAAAAAGTCGTCGACTCCGAAAATTCGGCGACAAAGCTAAAAAGGGATCAGTCATCAAACTGGCCCTTGCTTAAAGATGTCGCCTCGGAAAAATTCACCGACTCCGAAAAGTCGGCGACAAAGCTAAAAAGGGTTCAGTCATCAAACTGACCCTTAGATTAAAGATGTCGCCTCGGAATAAGTCGTCGACTCCAAAAAAACGGCGAAAAAGCTAAAAAGGGATCAGTCATCAAACTGACCCTTAGCTTAAATTCGTCGCCTCGGAAAAAGTCATCGACTCCGAAAAGTCGGCGAGAAAGCTAAAAAAGGACCAGTCATCAAACCAACCATTAACTTAAAGATGTCGCCTCGGAAAAATTCGTCGACTCCAAAAAGTCGGCGACAAAGCTAAAAAGGGATCAGTCATCAACTGACCCTTAGCTTAAAGATGTCGCCTCGGAAAAAAGTAATCACTCTGAAAAGTCGACGACAAGGCCAAAATGGATCAGTCATAAAACTGATCATTAGGCTAATAAAGTCGTCGCCTCGGAAAAAGTCGTCGACTCCGAAAATTCGGCGACAAAGCTAAAAAGGGATCAGTCATCAAAGTGACCCTTGCTAAAAGATATCGCCTCGGAAAAAGTCGGCGACAGACCTAAAAAGGGATCAGTCATAAAAATGACCCTTAGTTTAAAGATGTCGCCACGGAAAAAGTCGTCGACTCCGAAAAGTTAGCGACAAAGCTAAAAAGGGAACAGTCATCAAACTGACCCTTAGCTTAAAGAAGTCGCCTCGGAAAAAGTTGTCAACTCTGAAAAGTCGGCGACAAAGCTAAAAAGGGATCAGTCATCAAACTAATCTTATCTTAAAGAAGTCGCCTCGGAAAAAGTCGTTGACTCCGAAAAGTAGGCCACAAAGCTAAAAAGGGATCAGTCATAAAACTGACCCTTAGCTTAAAGTTGTCGCCTCGGAAAAAGTCGTCGACTCGGAAAAAGTCGGCGACAAAGCTAAAAAAGGATCAGTCATCAATCTGACCCTTAGCTTAAAGAAGTCGCTTCGGAAAAATTTGTCGACTCCGAAAAGTTGGCGACAAAGCTAAAAAGGGATCGGTCATCGAACTGACCCTTAGCTTAAAGAAGTCGCCTCGAAAAAAAGTCGTCGACTCCGAAAATTCGGCGACAAAGCTAAAATAGGATCAGTCATCAAACTGACACTTAGCTTAAAGAAGCCGCCTCGGAAAAAGTCGTCGACAAAGCTAAAAAGGGATCAGTCATAAAACTGACCCTTAGCTTAAAGTCGTCGCCTCGGAAAAAGTCGTCGCCTCGGAAAAAGTCATCGACTCAGAAAAAGTCGGCAACAAAGCTAAAAAGGGATCAGTCATTAAACTGACCCTTAGCTTAAACTAGACGCCTCGGAAAAAGTCGTCGACTCCGAAAATTCGGCGACAAAGCTAAAAAGGGATCAGTCATCAAACTGACCCTTGCTTAAAGATGCCGCCTCGGAAAAATTCGTCGACTCCGAAAAGTCGGAGACAAAGCAAAAAAGGGTTCAGTCATCACACTGACCCTTAGCTTAAAGATGTCGCCTCGGAAAAAGTCGTCGACTCCAAAAATACGGCGACAAAGCTAAAAAGGGATAAGTCATCAAACTGACCCTTAGCTTAAAGTCGTCGCCTCGGAAAAAGTCGTCGACTCCGAAAATTCGGCGACAAAGCTAAAAAAGGACCAGTCGTCAAAGTAACCCTTAGCTTAAAGATGTCACCTCGGAAAAATTCGTCCACTCCAAAAAGTCGACGACAAAGCTAAAAAGGGATCAGTCATCAAACTGACCCTTAGCTTAAAGATGTCGCCTCGGAAAAAAGTCATGGACTCCGAAAAGTCGACGACAAGGCCAAAATGGATCAGTCATCAAACTGATCATTAGGCTAATAAAGTTGTCGCCTCGGAAAAAGTCATCGACTCCGAAAATTCGGCGACAAAGCAACAAAGGGATCAGTCATCAAATTGACCTTTGCGTAAAGATATCGCCTCGGAAAAAGTCGGCGACAGAGCTAAAAAGGGATCAGTCATCAAAATGACCATTAGCTTAAAGATGTCGCCTCGGAAAAATTTGTCGACTCCGAAAAGTCAGCGACATAGCTAAAAAGGGACCAGTCATCAAACTGACCCTTAGCATAAAGAATTCGCCTTGAAAAAAGTCGTCAACTCTGAAAAGTAGGCGACAAAGCTAAAAAGGGATCAGTCATCAAACTAACCCTTAGCTTAAAGAAGTCGCCTCGGAAAAAGTCGTTGACTTCGAAAAATAGGCCACAAAGCTAAAAAGGGATCAGTCATAAAACTAACCCTTAGCTTAAAGTTGTCGCCTCGGAAAAAGTCGTCGAATCGGAAAAAGTCGGCGACAAAGCTAAAAAAGGACCAGTCATCAAACTGACCCTTAGCTTAAAGAAGTCGCCTCGGAAAAATTCGTCTACTCCGAAAAGTCGGCGACAAAGCTGAAAAGGGATCGGTCATCGAACTGACCCTTAGCTTAAAGAAGTCGCCTCGAAAGAAAGTCGTCGACTCCGAAAATTCGGCGACCAAGCTAAAATTGGATCAGTCATCAAACTGACCATTAGCTTGAAGAAGTCGCCTCGGAAAAAGTCGTCGACTCCGAAAAGTCGGCGACAAAGCTAAAAAGGGATTAGTCATAAACTGACCCTTAGCTTAAAGTCGTCGCCTCGGAAAAATTCATCGACTCGGAAAAAGTCGTCGACTCAGAAAAAGTCGGCAACAAAGCTAAAAAGGGATCAGTCATCAAATTGACCCTTAGCTTAAAGAAGTCGCCTTGGAAAAAGTCGTCGACTTCGAAAAGTCGGCGATAAAGCTAAAAAGGGATCAGTCATCAAACTGACCCTTAACTTAAAGAAGTCGCCTCGGAAAATATCGTCGAGTCCGAAAATTTGGCGACAAAGCTAAAAAGGGATCAGTCATCAAACTAACCCTTGCTTAAAGATGTCGCCTCGGAAAAATTCGCCGACTCCGAAAAGTTGGCGACAAAGCTAAAAAGGGTTCAGTCATCAAACTGTCCCTTAGCTTAAAGATGTCGCCTCGGAAAAAGTCGTCGACTCCGAAAATACGGCGACAAAGCTAAAAAGGGATCAGTCATAAAACTGACCCTTAGCTTAAAGTCGTCGCCTCGGAAAAAGTCGTCGACTCCGAAAATTCGTCGACAAAGCTAAAAAAAGGACTAGTCATCAAACTAACCCTTAGCTTAAAGATGTCGCCTCGGAAAAATTCGTCGACTCCAAAAAGTCGGCGACAAAGCTAAAAGGGATCAGTCATCAAACTGACCCTTAGCTTAAAGATGTCGCCTCGGAAAAAAGTCATCGACTCCGAAAAGTCGACGACAAGGCCAAAATGGATCAGTCATCAAACTGATCATTAGGCTAATAAAGTCGTCGCCTCGGAAAAAGTCGTCGACTCCGAAAATTTGGCGACAAAGCTAAAAAGGGATTGGTCATCAAACTGACCTTTAGCCTAGGAAAGTCGCCGACGGTGAATAAGCCTTTTCCGAATCGATTGTCGACCATCAACAATCTGATATCAACTAAATCACTCAGATTAGTCGGCAACTCGAAAGAGGTTAGGTGTTGAAGAAGCCTTTTCCGAATCGATTTTCGACCATCAACAATCTGATATCAACTAAATCACTCAGATAAGTCGGCAACTCGAAAGAGGTTAGGTGTTGAAGAAGCCTTTTCCGAATCGATTGTAGACCATCAACAATCTGGTATCAACTAAATCACTAAGATTAGTCGGCAAATCGAAAGAGGTTAGGTGTTGAAGAAGTCTTTTCCGAATCGATTGTCGACTATCAACAATCTGATATCAACTAAATCAATCAGATTAGTCGGCAACTCGAAGAGGTTAGGTGTTGAAGAAGCATTTTCCGAATCGATTGTCGATCATCAACAATCTGATATAAACTAAATCACTCAGATTAGTCGGCAACTCGAAAGAGGTTAGGTGTGAAGAGAAGTCCTTTTCCGAATTGATTGTCTACAATTAAGAATCTAATATCAGTCATATCACTTAGATTCGTCGGCAATTCGAAAGAGGTTAGGCGTCGACATTCCAGACTTGATAAGAATCAGTCATTCTATGGAAAAGAGTGAAAGGTTCAAACCTAAGCCTCACGAGGATCTGAAAGGAATTGATCATCAACAAAAAAAAAAACCAAAAGAGATCAGTCATAAAAAACTGACCCTTAGCTTAAAGTCGTCGCCTCGGAAAAACTCGTCGACTCCGAAAAGTCGGCGACCAAGCTAAATAGGGATCAGTCATAAAACTGACCCTTAGCTTAAAGTTGTCGCCTAGGAAAAAGTCGTCGACTCGGAAAAAGTCGGCGACAAAGCTAAAAAAGGATCAGTCATCAGACTGACCCTTAGCTTAAAGAAGTCGCCTCGGAAAAATTCGTCGACTCCGAAAAGTCGGCGACAAAGCTAAAAAGGGATCGGTCATCAAACTGACCCTTAGCTTAAAGAAGTCGCCTCGAAAAAAAGTCGTCGACTCCGAAAATTCGGCGTCAAAGCAAAAATTGGATCAGTCATCAAACTGACCATTAGCTTAAATAAGTCGCCTCGGAAATAGTCGTCGACTCCGAAAAGTCGGCGACAAAGCTAAAAAGGGATCAGTCATAAAACTGACCCTTAGCTTAAAGTCGTCGCCTCGAAAAAAGTCATCGACTCGGAAAAAGTCGTCGACTCAGAAAAAGTCGGCAACAAAGCTAAAAAGGGATCAGTCATCAAATTGACCCTTAGCTTAAAGAAGTCGCCTCGGAAAAATTCTTCGACTCCGAAAAGTCTTCGGCAAAGCTAAAAAGGGATCAGTCATCAAACAGACCTTTAGCTTAAAGAAGTCGCCTCGGAAAAAGTCGTCGACTCCGAAAAGTCGGCGATAAAGCTAAAAAGGGATCAGTCATCAAACTGACCCTTAGCTTAAAGAAGTCGGCTCGGAAAAATTCGTCGACTCCGAAAATTCGGCGACAAAGCTTAAAAGGGATCAGTCATCAAACTGACCCTTGCTTAAAGATGTCGCCTCGGAAAAATTCGTCGACTCCGAAAAGTCTGCGACAAAGCTAAAAAGGGATCAGTCATCAAAGTGAAACTTGCTTAAAGATATCGCCTCGGAAAAAGTCGGCGACAGAGCTAAAAAGGGATCAGTCATCAAAATGACCATTAGCTTAAAGATGTCGCCTCGGAAAAATTTGTCGACTCCGAAAAGTCAGCGACATAGCTAAAAAGGGACCAGTCATCAAACTGACCCTTAGCATAAAGAAGTCGCCTCGAAAAAAGTCGTCAACTCTGAAAAGTAGGCGACAAAGCTAAAAAGGGATCAGTCATCAAACTAACCCTTAGCTTAAAGAAGTCGCCTCGGAAAAAGTCGTTGACTTCGAAAAATAGGCCACAAAGCTAAAAAGGGATCAGTCATAAAACTGACCCTTAGCTTAAAGTTGTCGCCTCGGAAAAAGTCGTCGAATCGGAAAAAGTCGGCGACAAAGCTAAAAAAGGACCAGTCATCAAACTGACCCTTAGCTTAAAGAAGTCGCCTCGGAAAAATTCGTCTACTCCGAAAAGTCGGCGACAAAGCTGAAAAGGGATCGGTCATCGAACTGACCCTTAGCTTAAAGAAGTCGCCTCGAAAGAAAGTCGTCGACTCCGAAAATTCGGCGACAAAGCTAAAATTGGATCAGTCATCAAACTGACCATTAGCTTGAAGAAGTCGCCTCGGAAAAAGTCGTCGACTCCGAAAAGTCGGCGACAAAGCTAAAAAGGGATTAGTCATAAAACTGACCCTTAGCTTAAAGTTGTCGCCTCGGAAAAATTCATCGACTCGGAAAAAGTCGTCGACTCAGAAAAAGTCGGCAACAAAGCTAAAAAGGGATCAGTCATCAAATTGACCCTTAGCTTAAAGAAGTCGCCTTGGAAAAATTCGTCGACTTCGAAAAGTCGGCGATAAAGCTAAAAAGGGATCAGTCATCAAACTGACCCTTAACTTAAAGAAGTCGCCTCGGAAAATATCGTCGAGTCCGAAAATTTGGCGACAAAGCTAAAAAGGGATCAGTCATCAAACTAACCCTTGCTTAAAGATGTCGCCTCGGAAAAATTCGTCGACTCCGAAAAGTTGGCGACAAAGCTAAAAAGGGTTCAGTCATCAAACTGTCCCTTAGCTTAAAGATGTCGCCTCGGAAAAAGTCGTCGACTCCGAAAATACGGCGACAAAGCTAAAAAGGGATCAGTCATAAAATTGACCCTTAGCTTAAAGTCGTCGCCTCGGAAAAAGTCGTCGACTCCGAAAATTCGTCGACAAAGCTAAAAAAAGGACTAGTCATCAAACTAACCCTTAGCTTAAAGATGTCGCCTCGGAAAAATTCGTCGACTCCAAAAAGTCGGCGACAAAGCTAAAAGGGATCAGTCATCAAACTGACCCTTAGCTTAAAGATGTCGCCTCGGAAAAAAGTCATCGACTCCGAAAAGTCGACGACAAGGCCGAAATGGATCAGTCATCAAACTGATCATTAGGCTAATAAAGTCGTCGCCTCGGAAAAAGTCGTCGACTCCGAAAATTTGGCGACAAAGCTAAAAAGGGATTGGTCATCAAACTGACCTTTAGCCTAGGAAAGTCGCCGACGGTGAATAAGCCTTTTCCGAATCGATTGTCGACCATCAACAATCTGATATCAACTAAATCACTCAGATTAGTCGGCAACTCGAAAGAGGTTAGGTGTTGAAGAAGCCTTTTCCGAATCGATTTTCGACCATCAACAATCTGATATCAACTAAATCACTCAGATAAGTCAGCAACTCGAAAGAGGTTAGGTGTTGAAGAAGCCTTTTCCGAATCGATGGTAGACCATCAACAATCTGGTATCAACTAAATCACTAAGATTAGTCGGCAAATCGAAAGAGGTTAGGTGTTGAAGAAGTCTTTTCCGAATCGATTGTCGACTATCAACAATCTGATATCAACTAAATCAATCAGATTAGTCGGCAACTCGAAGAGGTTAGGTGTTGAAGAAGCATTTTCCGAATCGATTGTCGATCATCAACAATCTGATATAAACTAAATCACTCAGATTAGTCGGCAACTCGAAAGAGGTTAGGTGTGAAGAGAAGTCCTTTTCCGAATTGATTGTCTACAGTTAAGAATCTAATATCAGTCATATCACTTAGATTCGTCGGCAATTCGAAAGAGGTTAGGCGTCGACATTCCAGACTTGATAAGAATCAGTCATTCGATGGAAAAGAGTGAAAGGTTCAAACCTAAGCCTCACGAGGATCTGAAAGGAATTGATCATCAACAAAAAAAAAAACCAAAAGAGATCAGTCATAAAAAACTGACCCTTAGCTTAAAGTCATCGCCTCGGAAAAACTCGTCGACTCCGAAAAGTCGGCGACCAAGCTAAAAAGGGATCAGTCATAAAACTGACCCTTAGCTTAAAGTTGTCGCCTAGGAAAAAGTCGTCGACTCGGAAAAAGTCGGCGACAAAGCTAAAAAAGGATCAGTCATCAGACTGACCCTTAGCTTAAAGAAGTCGCCTCGGAAAAATTCGTCGACTCCGAAAAGTCGGCGACAAAGCTAAAAAGGGATCGGTCATCAAACTGACCCTTAGCTTAAAGAAGTCGCCTCGAAAAAAAAGTCGTCGACTCCGAAAATTCGGCGTCAAAGCAAAAATTGGATCAGTCATCAAACTGACCATTAGCTTAAAGAAGTCGCCTCGGAAATAGTCGTCGACTCCGAAAAGTCGGCGACAAAGCTAAAAAGGGATCAGTCATAAAACTGACCCTTAGCTTAAAGTCGTCGCCTCGAAAAAAGTCATCGACTCGGAAAAAGTCGTCGACTCAGAAAAAGTCGGCAACAAAGCTAAAAAGGGATCAGTCATCAAATTGACCCTTAGCTTAAAGAAGTCGCCTCGGAAAAATTCTTCGACTCCGAAAAGTCTTCGGCAAAGCTAAAAAGGGATCAGTCATCAAACAGACCTTTAGCTTAAAGAAGTCGCCTCGGAAAAAGTCGTCGACTCCGAAAAGTCGGCGATAAAGCTAAAAAGGGATCAGTCATCAAACTGACCCTTAGCTTAAAGAAGTCGCCTCGGAAAAAGTCGTCGACTCCGAAAATTCGGCGACAAAGCTTAAAAGGGATCAGTCATCAAACTGACCCTTGCTTAAAGATGTCGCCTCGGAAAAATTCGTCGACTCCGAAAAGTCTGCGACAAAGCTAAAAAGGGATCAGTCATCAAAGTGAAACTTGCTTAAAGATATCGCCTCGGAAAAAGTCGGCGACAGAGCTAAAAAGGGATCAGTCATCAAAATGACCATTAGCTTAAAGATGTCGCCTCGGAAAAATTTGTCGACTCCGAAAAGTCAGCGACATAGCTAAAAAGGGACCAGTCATCAAACTGACCCTTAGCATAAAGAAGTCGCCTCGAAAAAAGTCGTCAACTCTGAAAAGTAGGCGACAAAGCTAAAAAGGGATCAGTCATCAAACTAACCCTTAGCTTAAAGAAGTCGCCTCGGAAAAAGTCGTTGACTTCGAAAAATAGGCCACAAAGCTAAAAAGGGATCAGTCATAAAACTGACCCTTAGCTTAAAGTTTTCGCCTCGGAAAAAGTCGTCGAATCGGAAAAAGTCGGCGACAAAGCTAAAAAAGGACCAGTCATCAAACTGACCCTTAGCTTAAAGAAGTCGCCTCGGAAAAATTCGTCTACTCCGAAAAGTCGGCGACAAAGCTGAAAAGGGATCGGTCATCGAACTGACCCTTAGCTTAAAGAAGTCGCCTCGAAAGAAAGTCGTCGACTCCGAAAATTCGGCGACAAAGCTAAAATTGGATCAGTCATCAAACTGACCATTAGCTTGAAGAAGTCGCCTCGGAAAAAGTCGTCGACTCCGAAAAGTCGGCGACAAAGCTAAAAAGGGATTAGTCATAAAACTGACCCTTAGCTTAAAGTCGTCGCCTCGGAAAAATTCATCGACTCGGAAAAAGTCGTCGACTCAGAAAAAGTCGGCAACAAAGCTAAAAAGGGATCAGTCATCAAATTGACCCTTAGCTTAAAGAAGTCGCCTTGGAAAAAGTCGTCGACTTCGAAAAGTCGGCGATAAAGCTAAAAAGGGATCAGTCATCAAACTGACCCTTAACTTAAAGAAGTCGCCTCGGAAAATATCGTCGAGTCCGAAAATTTGGCGACAAAGCTAAAAAGGGATCAGTCATCAAACTAACCCTTGCTTAAAGATGTCGCCTCGGAAAAATTCGTCGACTCCGAAAAGTTGGCGACAAAGCTAAAAAGGGTTCAGTCATCAAACTGTCCCTTAGCTTAAAGATGTCGCCTCGGAAAAAGTCGTCGACTCCGAAAATACGGCGACAAAGCTAAAAAGGGATCAGTCATCAAACTGACCCTTAGCTTAAAGTCGTCGCCTCGGAAAAAGTCGTCGACTCCGAAAATTCGTCGACAAAGCTAAAAAAAGGACTAGTCATCAAACTAACCCTTAGCTTAAAGATGTCGCCTCGGAAAAATTCGTCGACTCCAAAAAGTCGGCGACAAAGCTAAAAGGGATCAGTCATCAAACTGACCCTTAGCTTAAAGATGTCGCCTCGGAAAAAAGTCATCGACTCCGAAAAGTCGACGACAAGGCCAAAATGGATCAGTCATCAAACTGATCATTAGGCTAATAAAGTCGTCGCCTCGGAAAAAGTCGTCGACTCCGAAAATTTGGCGACAAAGCTAAAAAGGGATCGGTCATCAAACTGACCTTTAGCCTAGGAAAGTCGCCGACGGTGAATAAGCCTTTTCCGAATCGATTGTCGACCATCAACAATCTGATATCAACTAAATCACTCAGATTAGTCGGCAACTCGAAAGAGGTTAGGTGTTGAAGAAGCCTTTTCCGAATCGATTTTCGACCATCAACAATCTGATATCAACTAAATCACTCAGATTAGTCGGCAACTCGAAAGAGGTTAGGTGTTGAAGAAGCCTTTTCCGAATCGATGGTAGACCATCAACAATCTGGTATCAACTAAATCACTAAGATTAGTCGGCAAATCGAAAGAGGTTAGGTGTTGAGGAAGTCTTTTCCGAATCGATTGTCGACTATCAACAATCTGATATCAACTAAATCAATCAGATTAGTCGGCAACTCGAAGAGGTTAGGTGTTGAAGAAGCATTTTCTGAATCGATTGTCGGCCATCAACAATTAGATATCAACTAAATCACTCAGATTAGTCGGCAACTCGAAAGAGGTTAGGTGTGAAGATAAGTCCTTTTCCGAATCGATTGTCGACAATTAAGAATCTAATATCAGTCATATCACTTTGATTCGTCGGCAATTCGAAAGAGGTTAGGCGTCGACATTCCAGACTTGATAAGAATCAGTCATTCGATGGAAAAGAGTGAAAGGTTAAAACCTAAGCCTCACGACCATCTGAAAGGAATTGATCATCAACAAAAAAAACCAAAAGGGATCAGTCATAAAAAACTGACCCTTAGCTTAAAGTCGTCGCCTCGGAAAAAGTCGTCGACTCCGAAAAGTCAGCGACAAAGCTAAAAAGGGATCAGTCATAAAACTGACCCTTAGCTTAAAGTCGTTGCCTCAGAAAAAGTCGGCGACAAAGCTAAAAAGGGATCAGTCATAAAACTGACCCTTAGCTTAAAGTCGTCGCCTCGGAAAAAGTCGTCGACTCCGAAAAGTCGGCGACAAAGCTAAAAAGGGATCAGTCATAAACTGACCCTTAGCTTAAAGATGTCGCCTCGGAAAAAAGTCACTGACTCTGAAAAGTCGACGATAAAGTTAAAAATGGATCAGTCATAAAACTGGCCCTTAACTTAAAGATGTCGCCTCGGAAAAAATTCATCGACTCCGAAAAGTCGACAACAAGGCCAAAATGGATCAGTCATCAAACAGATCATTAGGCTAATAAAGTCGTCGCCTCGGAAAAAGTCGTCGACTCCGAAAATTCGTCGACAAAGCTAAAAAGGGATCGGTCATCAAACTGACCTTTAGCCTAGGAAAGTCGTCGACAGTGAAGAAGCCTTTTCCGAATCGATTGTCGACCATCAACAATCTGATATCAACTAAATCACTCAGATTAGTCGGCAACTCGAAAGAGGTTAGGTGTTGAAGAATCCTTTTCCGAATCGATTTTCGACCATCAACAATCTGATATCAACTAAATCACTCAGATAAGTCGGTAACTCGAAAGAGGTTAGGTGTTGAAGAAGCCTTTTCCGAATCGATTGTAGACCATCAACAATCTGATATCAACTAAATCACTAAGATTAGTCGGCAAATCGAAAGAGGTTAGGTGTTGAAGAAGCCTTTTCCGAATCGATTGTCGACTATCAACAATCTGATATCAACTAAATCACTCAGATTAGTCGGCAACTCGAAGAGGTTAGGTGTTGAAGAAGCATTTTCCGAATCGATTGTCGACCATCAACAATTAGATATCAACTAAATCTCTCAGATTAGTCGGCAACTCGAAAGAGGTTAGGTGTGAAGATAAGTCCTTTTCCGAATCGATTGTCGACAATTAAGAATATAATATCAGTCATATCACTTTGATTCGTCGGCAATTCGAAAGAGGTTAGGCGTCGACATTCCAGACTTGATAAGAATCAGTCATTCGATGGAAAAGAGTGAAAGGTTAAAACCTAAGCCTCACGACCATCTGAAAGGAATTGATCATCAACAAAAAAAACCAAAAGGGATCAGTCATAAAAAACTGACCCTTAGCTTAAAGTCGTCGCCTCGGAAAAAGTCGTCGACTCCGAAAAGTCAGCGACAAAGCTAAAAAGGGATCAGTCATAAAACTGACCCTTAGCTTAAAGTCGTTGCCTCGGAAAAAGTCGGCGACAAAGCTAAAAAGGGATCAATCATAAAACTGACCTTTAGCTTAAAGTCGTCGCCTCGGAAAAAGTCGTCGACTCCGAAAATTCGGCGACAAAGCTAAAAAGGGATCAGTCATAAACTGACCCTTAGCTTAAAGATGTCGCCTCGGAAAAAAGTCACTGACTCTGAAAAGTCGACGATAAACTTAAAAATGGATCAGTCATAAAACTGGCCCTTAGCTTAAAGATGTCGCCTCGGAAAAAATTCATCGACTCCGAAAAGTCGACGACAAGGCCAAAATGGATCAGTCATCAAAGTGATCATTAGGCTAATAAAGTCGTCGCCTCGGAAAAAGTCGTCGACTTCGAAAATTTGGCGACAAAGCTAAAAAGGGATCGGTCATCAAACTGACCTTTAGCCTAGGAAAGTCGTCGACAGTGAAGAAGCCTTTTCCGAATCGATTGTCGACCATCAACAATCTGATATCAACTAAATCACTCAGATTAGTCGGCAACTCGAAAGAGGTTAGGTGTTGAAGAAGCCTTTTCCGAATCGATTTTCGACCATCAACAATCTGATATCAACTAAATCACTCAGATAAGTCGGCAATTCGAAAGAGGTTAGGTGTTGAAGAAGCCTTTTCCGAATCGATTGTAGACCATCAACAATCTGATATCAACTAAATCACTAAGATTAGTCGGCAAATCGAAAGAGGTTAGGTGTTGAAGAAGCCTTTTCCGAATCGATTGTAGACTATCAACAATCTGATATCAACTAAATCACTCAGATTAGTCGGTAACTCGAAGAGGTTAGGTGTTGAAGAAGCATTTTCCGAATCGATTGTCGACCATCAAGAATCTAATATCAGTCATATCACTTTGATTCGTCGGCAATTCGAAAGAGGTTAGGCATCGACATTCCAGACTTGATAAGAATCAGTCATTCGATGGAAAAGAGTGAAAGGTTAAAACCTAACCCTCACGACGATCTGAAAGGAATTGATCATCAACAAAAAAAAAAACCAAAAGGGATCAGTCATAAAAAACTGACCCTTAGCTTAAAGTCGTCGCCTCGTAAAAAGTCGTCGACTCCGAAAAGTCGGCGACAAAGCTAAAAAGGGATCAGTCATAAAACTGACCCTTAGCTTAAAGTCGATGCCTCGGAAAAATTCGTCGACTCTGAAAAGTCGGCGACAAAGCTAAAAAGGGATCAGTCATAAATCTGACCCTTAGCTTAAAGTCGTCGCCTCGAAAAAAGTTGTCGACTCCGAAAAGTCGGCGACAAAGCTAAAAAGGGATCAGTCATAAACTGACCCTTAGCTTAAAGATGTCGCCTCGGAAAAAAGTCACCGACTCTGAAAAGTCGACGATAAAGTTAAAAATGGATCAGTCATAAAACTGGCCCTTAGCTTAAAGATGTCGCCTCAGAAAAAAGTCGCCGACTCCGAAGAGTCGGCGACAAAGGCTTAAAAAGGGATTAGTCATAAAACTAACCCTTAGCTTGGAAAATTCATCGACTTTGAAATGTCATTAACTCCTAAAAAGGCTAGTGTTGTGTCTTTATTTTTATCTCTACTCAGATAATGCCGAAACGACATCACCCAAGTCTCGGGGGCCAGTGTTGGATCGTGATTTATTAAATACGACCATACTAAGAGCGTTCCATTTTTGCGGCAAAACTCTCAGACACTAAAGTCGGGACTATTGAAGTCGGGACCCTCAGAGAGTAAATTCGGTATCTAACAGAAGAGGTGAAATAGCGGCACCCCCCATGG
Organism: Clarkia xantiana subsp. parviflora; assembly: GCA_036873135.1. Taxonomy (NCBI): domain Eukaryota; kingdom Viridiplantae; phylum Streptophyta; class Magnoliopsida; order Myrtales; family Onagraceae; genus Clarkia; species Clarkia xantiana. The sequence continues at coordinate 22,539,918 of JAPTYO010000008.1, read as the reverse complement.
ACAAGTCGACCAAGTCGATCAGGGCGACCAAGTCGACCAAGGCGACCAACGCGTCTAAGGCGACCCAGCCGACCAAGGCGACCAAGTCGACCAAGGCGACCAAGTCGACCAAGGCGACCAAGGCGACCAAGTCAATCAAGGTGACCAAGTCGACCAAGTCAATCAAGGCGTCAAGGCGAGACCATCAAAGTCGCCTTTGACTATCATCAACACCAAGTGGCAACCTGCTTGTCACCTACTTAGAAGAAAACCCTTCCTCCTAAGGAAAAAGAGGTGGCAACCTGCTTCTCCCCGACTTAGAAGAAAACCCTTCCTCCTAAGGAAGAAGAGGTGGCGACCTACTTGTCACCTGCTGACACAGTGCCTCCCATCTCCACCAATGAGAGAAAGCCACCGCCCTTGTCAACCAATCAAAACGAAGCTGCCACCACCTAAAGTCGGTAAAAGCTTCCCCTATAAATACTCTTCAGTATTATCATTCATGATTAAGATTTCTAACTACCAGAATGCTATACTAACTTAAGCTTCGGAGTGGAATCAGGGGAACAACCCCGCCTTTTCCAGGTCTCGCCAAGAGCAGTCTCGCCATGAAGAACAAGCTAACCCACAAAGGTTTCCAACTTCAAAGGGACACCAAGGCGAGAACCAGAAGAGCCTCGCCAGGCTTAGCCGGACTTTTATGATCCAACAGCAGTGATCAACGCGTTCTTCATCAACTCGAACGCACGATCCTTCCTTCTAATTGGAAGAGAATACGGTTGGAGGACCACTCAGTCAATGAGTGACCTCAAGGAAAAACTCGAAAGAGCAGTCGCTTGTGAACATGAACTGGAGTGGAGCAAACCACCCGCATGCAAGGGAGAGGTACTCTTTCAGCAAGGCACAAGCAGGAGCACATTAGACGGCCCAAAACATGCATTTACGCCTCTGAACACAGAGGTGGAACAGCTGTTTGTGAGCATCCTGCAAAACAAGCTACCCCCCCCCCTCGGGAAACACCACATGTGTTCCTAGGAACCGACATCATGCATTGGTGCGAATTACACAGCGCCTGGGGTCACAGCACAAACGACTGTCTCATCCTGCGAGTTGACATCGAATAAATGATAGCCCTTGGAGCTCTACAAGATCACGTGGCGTGTACCCACCACACCACGTGAACAAAAGGAGCGGGAGGCTACAATCACATCCCTCCCCCAACTTCATGCGTTACGCACAGGTTTATTCATGCATTTACTTTCAAGCTTTAATTTCCTAAGTAGTTTAAGCTCTTAGTAGATTATTTACATATGGGTGATCAATTGACCCCATCTATCCTGCAATGTAAATACAAGAAGACTAATGAAGTTAACGTATTTTCGTAGGTACATTACCTCCTTACACTCCCTACTCTGGAATAACACCAAGTAGTGGACTATACGCATAAATAATGCACCAACAACACAAGCTATTATGCTAAACACAACAAACGACATTTATATGCTACAAGCATGTCAATATTCGACATCAACAACGAATACTCAATACGCTCTCTTGCACAGCATCTATCATATCTACTCTATACAAGTACATCATAATTTTTTTCTAAGGATTACTTACAAACAACATGGCGCGACATTCCCACTCGGGGGCAACCCCATGATTACAACAATCATGCCTTGGATTTTCCAACCAAGAGGCAACCAGCCACTACGTGGCGCGACATCCTTTATACAAGGGCAACCCAAACATTTACGTGGTGCGACATCCTCTATACGAGGACAACCCCACACATTTACATGGCGAGACATCCTCTTCATGAAGGCAACCCCATGACATCTTACTGTGGAAAATGACACCCAGTATAGATTATTAAACACTTGGGCGTGAATCACCCCATAAAACATGGCGCGACATCCTCTTCACGAGGGCAACCCCATGAGAACCTACTACTGCCCAAAAGTAGCGTTCGTTATTAATTACCACCTCTCTACGCTAGCACACGGTGCAAAATCCCTTCTACAATCACTTCCACGCGCAACGCAGCGAAAAAATCACCAAATATACAAGTCGAGTCTTGTAAAACGTTATCTTGCCCGTGAACAGATAACATAAATAAAACACTTCAACCAAACAAGTAGTGTCTTGCAACAAACGTAGCCTTGGAGTGTTCCAAGAGAAGGGAAAAACTACAAGTCGTGCAACGCGATCTTGTACAACCCCCTGGAATAACCAGGCAGAGGTGTAGTAGAATCGCAGGACAAGTAACTGGACTAGCCAGTAGAACGTCTTGCAACAACGATACGGCGGGGGTACCCAATTTACGGAAAATAAAACACTTCAAAACGGCAAGTCGTGTCTTGCTACAACGTCACTTTGGAATGGCCCAAAGACGGTATAAAATACAAGGCGTATTACACGACCTATTTCATGTCCCTTTGAATAACAAAGTAGAGACGTTTTAGCATCACAAGGCAAGTAATTGGGTTAGCCAAAAGAACGCCTTGTAACAACGTTACGCGGGATGTCCCCAACTAACGGATGGAAAAACGCACCAAACCAACAAGTAGCGTCTTGTGACAATGTCGCCTTAGAGTGGACTAAGAGACGGTAAAAAATAGGGTCTCGCCTTGTCGAGGCATCACATTCACGCATATATAGGGGTCTTGCGCATTACTACCCATAAATGCCAAGTACCGGGATAACAGCCTTACACATTACTACCCATAAATGCTAAGTGTCACTCTAAAGTCTTGCGCATTACTACGAGATGCGGCAGACCGACAACACATGTGACTAACACGTACCAACACCGCCATTCCTTGGTATAATCAAGAGGGGAGCGCAATGTAAGGGCATATGCCTCCTAACTGCAACTACGGATGTTACATCCAATAAGATGACAAGTCTTAACTCTACTCTATAGTCCACGCAACATGGACAATCATGCAAACGAAGGTATGTAATATTACTACCAAATTATCATTCATTACTAAACCATTTATGACAGGATCCACACGACAATGTCAAACACAAAAGCATAAAGGGTTCAAAGGGATAACACCCAAAAAACAACCTCAACCCAACACGGGGAGCCAAAACTATATACAAAGTTCGGATAAAACTAGCAATCAACCCGACGCCACGTCAGGGACACCCGCAACAACGGCATCTCCACATGCCTCTGTGACAACAACACCATGAGAAGTACCCTCAACTATACACGGCTCACCATCATCATCGAACACTAACTCGTATTCACGAGTATCAGCCTCAACACCAGCTGGGGCACTCGCCTCAACAATCGGGGTGGCATCCACCAACGCAGCAGGAGGAGCGATCCCGTCCCTAAGACATAAAGCAGCCACATGCCCAACGGAAAAAGTGGAATACGGACCCAATTGATCAAAGCTTAGATCGGGGGCAATGGCATATACCTACTCAATAAGACCCTCAATGGAGTCATACAGCAACTCATCGGCTCCCGCCCGGATATCCTCAAGATAAGAATCAGAGGCCTTATACTCTGCAACTCCTTCAGCCTTCCTGTCCTCATGAACCTCCTCCCTCAGAGCGTGCAAGGCAAGGCTATGCGCCTCTCCATCCTCGACAACCTTCTTCTGAAGGGCAGCAAGTTCAGACTCGAGCGCAGCAACTCGAGCCTGACGGGAAGAACTCTCCGCCTTCAGATCGGCGACCTTCGAAACCAAGAAGCGCACTCTCTCCTTCGCGCTATTCGCCTCATGAAAAGCGATCTTGCACTTATCCTGGAGCGCCTTCTTCTCCTCCGCGGTTTCAATCACGAAGGAGGAATGGTTCGCCATCTGAGCGGTGACCTACAAAAGTAACACAAAGCTAAAATATAAACAAGTGATGGCAACACTTAAAAACATACATACAAGTTACAAAAGAGTAAAGAGAAATACTCACAGGCGCAAGACATGCCAGCGCACCCTCAGCATATGCCTGCGCATCCTCAGGCTCGCTAGGACGAACCCTCCGATCCCCAGGAGGGATAATTTGCTGAATCACGCGCACCCCTACCTCGGGAGTAGTCAAACTGGCCTCCTTAGGAAAACGGGGTCCCCCAATAGCAAAGGGTGCCCACTCCTCACCAGCATTAGAGTCCTTCTCAGGACAAACTAAGTCAGCACGGGTGAGTGCAGCAAGGGGGGGGGGGGGGGGGAACACCTATGAACATATAAAAATGATAAACAAAAGACACAAATGTGATAATTATAGCAGTGAAATAAAGTCAAGCAACATACCTGAGAGGGGAGTACCCTCCTCCGACGTCTGGTCCCTCGACCGGGGGGCAGACATACTGGGAGTACGAACCAAGCCTTCAACTCCCTTCCCCTTGCTAAGGGGAGTCTTGGACGCCTCACCTCATCCAGATTTTGAGTGCTTAGGATCGCTCGAGGGCCGCACGTCAGAGTCAGGACGTTTCGCCTTAACCCGAGGCGGAGTATCAGCTGCAGCAACAAACTCGGTCACGAGTGGGGACCGGCCTACAAAAGGAACAAATCAAGATGAGAACAAAAACGTGATAAATAGACAAGGAAAGCAATCCTAAAAAAACACAACTTACCCGCGCTTCCCTTCTAGCGTCCAGGCTTCATGCCCTGGAGCACAGTGGAAACGTCCGTACGGCCACTCCGCACGGGAGGAACAGCACCACCCGTAGAACCCGCCTGCAAGCGCGAAGTTTTTCCATGACACCAGCCTACATCACAACACAATGAAGTTATAAAGATTCACAACATACCGAAGGACCTCCCGAAGGAGGTGTGAAAATCTCAGCCGCGCGCAAGTCTCTCTCCGTCACGCGATGCAAAGCCCTATAGTTGCGCGCCTTGTGTGCCCGGTATATCACCTTCATCCCTGCTTTGTCCGACTCAGTAAACTCGCGAAAAGATGGCACGGGATCAGCCTTGGTAATGCGAACGATAGGACAGGTTTTCCCCATGTCATTAGTAAAGAAATAATGCTTCTTCCAACGACCTTTGGAACGGTCAACAACAGTAACGAAGCGAAGGGTAGCATCCCACTTTACCTCCCCCAGTCCCAAGGTAGAAAAATCGCCCCCTTCATCAAAGGCCAGCGGACAGAGATGGAACACAAACCAGACACATCCAGACGCTGGAGCCGGAAGAAGCAACGGAAGAGCAGGGTCGAGTAATGCCACAACTGGTGATGGCATAGCACTCGGAAGCAAACCCAATATCGGATGCCGGAGGGTGCAAGATCGAGAGGAGAAATCCTGTAATAGTGACACAATCTACGCAAGTCCCGACCGTAGGAAAAGTGCAGACCCTCTCAAATCTGGGAGGTATATATGGCAGACAACTCCGTCGGAGGCACAGTAGGTGTCACCACATCAACATCCCTAACGACATCAAAGGGAAAGAACACCTCTACCAAGGGGTGAAGCCCAGAATGATCGACATAGATTTAATAATCGTCTCGATCCAGCACATTACCAGCAAATGTCTGAATAAGATCTCCCGATTCCGAGTTAGGCTCCGACTCGGGGGAAGAGTATATATCCTCCACAGTTTCCGGCCCAGATGACTCCGGATCCTCCGACTCATGATCCGAATCCGAAACAAAACAATGTCTAACTAAGGGAGTTGGAATATGGGACTTACTCATATTGATAAACCCTGCGAATCGAGAAGGTAATCCTAAGGACAGACGCGCCAGCTCCTCACCCTACAACTCCTACAAGGATACAACAACAATCTATTCAACGTACGCACATATATCCATCGCGACAACAACTACTACTACCATACAACGAACATCCCCCACTCAGGGGCAACTTCGTACTTATAAACCTATAAGTGTTCGACTACTACATAGCGAACATCATCTATACGGGGGCAACTCTATGTCAGTAAGGGCCTCGTCCCAACACTTATACGGTTTACTTATGAGTATGCCCAATTGTGTATGCCTATATGCACCTATATGCCCGCGTGCACCTAGGCGCGCCTACGCGCAACTACATACGTCCGCACACACCTACATATATTCTCACATAATTATATGTGTCTATACATGACCATGCGTGTCTATACTCATTCATGCATGCCTATGCACGCCTACATACAGTTGCATGCATCTACATCCATGTGCATGGCCTACGGTTAATGTCTAACGTAATTGATGTGAAACATATGGGTTAAAGGTACTTTTGATACCACATGTTTGACCGAATGTGGTTTTTAGTACTGGATGTTTAGTTTTGTATACTTTTGGTACCAAACGTTTGAAAAAAATGTGGCTTTTGGTACATCCGTTAATTGGCCGTTAGTTTTGGCCGTTAAATGACATGTGCAAGTCACGTGATCAACTCTAAACTTTTAATTTTGTTCATTTTAGTCCCTCAAATATATTCCTAACTTTTATTTTGTTTAACTTAGTCATAACACTTCAAAATCGGACCCAATTAAACCAATCGAATTCAATTGACATAGCCCCATTTGGGTCAAATTTACCCAATTGGAGATAGGTCCCAATTGGGTTCGATTTTGAAGCTTTAGGACTAAATTAAACAAAATAAAAGTTATGAATATATTTGAGGGACTAAATTGAACAAAATTAAAAGTTTATAGTCGATCACGTGACTTGCACATGTCATTTAACGGCCAAAACTAACGGTCAACCAACGGATGTACCAAAAGCCACATTTTTTCAAACGTTTGGTATCAAAAGTATACAAAACTAAACATCCAGTACTAAAAGCCACATTCGGTCAAACATGTGGTATGAAAAGTACCTTTAACCCGAAACATATTCATGACATTATTATCTATATGTCTATATTATCTCACATATGTCATGCTCTTTTTTCCATATTGAATTGGGTTAGGCATTTCATCAAACACCTAGTGGGCATGAATAGTCAAGTTTCAATCAAGACAAGGATTGATCAAATTGAAGCAAGTAAATGTGCCTACATACCTGGAAATGGTTTTAATCAACCCCGAAAATCCGAATCACCACAAATATCGAGGTTGAACTCTCGTTTTGGACCCCCGGAAGCTCGCTGTAGCGCCGCCGTGCCCGTCGCCGCTCCTCCTGTTAGATTACGGAGAGTAATCACTACGGAAACACTAAAACATCGTACGTGCATGTAATCGAAATTACACAGCGGAAGAGTTACACATACCTCAACAGTTTACCGTAGTCCTAGATCATTTGCACGAAGGGAGTTCTCGATCCATCGGACGGAACCCGTAGAGATTCTTGTGAAAGAATCCCTACGTGGTGTTAGCTCCATAGCAAAGCCTCAGATCAATTCTTGACACGGGGACGGATCTTCGGAGAGTTGCTCAAAAGCAATTTGGCACACCCTTGGTGTAGGTATGGTTCGGCCGAAACTTCAAGGTGTGGGATGAGGGTTTTCTCTCTAAAACACTCTTGTGAGGGAATTATGATTAACCACAAATATTCCCTAACACCTCTTATTTATAGGAGTAAAGTGGACAAAAGTCCACTTTACCCCACCTAATTATTTTGGCCGGCCTACGTATTGGGGAGGCCCAATTTTGGGCCTCCCATGTCAATTGGGATTTGGGTCTAACCCAATTACCCTAATGTGACATTTACCCAAGTTCATTAGGTTAACTATACATATTATGGGCTACCAATTACGGCGCCCATCACCATATGCTTACAGCTCCCACTCGTTGGAATGGGAGGGTGCATGTTAATGTATTGTTGTCCAAATCCGCATAAACATTTCTCCCATTTGATCTACTTCGTGCTTCCGAATAGTTCATACGAGGTTTGTCGTGCGACCAGCGGATACGACGGGCATCGTGCTACTCAGCGGATACGACCGCAGAACGTTGATTCCCTTTTCTCTAATCAACCTATTATAAACAAAATTTATACATATTGTACCGCATTGTATCCTAGGTCAACTGATAATTCTCCATTTGCTTAGTTTCCCCATAGGAACACTTCTCCGAGGCAACCGTACAAGTATTCACAACCTTCAACTAATATTCGGCATGTGGCCACCTAGTGAATACAAGAATCGGTGGATTACAGGTGAACTTGACCATCCCCATCGCTCATACCCTTAGCCAAACCCAACCGGTTTCCAAAGACGTGTTCACTGGGCCATTTTGTTCAGCACTACGCTCGTACGCCGAGAAGCGAGCATTGAGCCTAACCTTAGGTGTGAGTTCTGAGTCCATGAGGATACTTTGGGTGCCTCTTCATAAGGCTCCCGGGATCAATCACACGCTCGAGGTGAAGAAGTTTGCGCCCGCCAGAATCACGAGGAATCTTTTCCTAGCACAACCGAGTTGTGACCCCGTGGTCGTACATGGCACGCGTAGTATAAAGCACGCGTTGATAGCATACATGAACCTTTTGGGTCAACAAGAATGGGACATGTCAATCATGCTATCACAGATTTTCATCTGGCCCAGAATGTGGATTTATGACGAACGGAGTTCATCACGGCGATCTGCAGGACGAAGATCAGGTCGAGTTACTTCGACAATAGATAATCGTTCTGCGTAATCAGGTTTATCCCCCTGATTCTTAGCCAGCATTGCATAGTAGAGGCCTCCTTCCACCGCAAGACGATCGTACCTGTGTGACTAGGTAAGGCCCACATTTGACATAGTTTTGGCAGAGGATTGCGTCCTCCTACGACTCAGTTTATAGACCGTAAATTTGATGTAATCAAAACATTATGACGTTGATTGATCATAAACTCAGTTTTAATTCTTTCTCTTACAAAATGTAACTTTCTAATATCAAAATGTTATCACAGATACATCTCATTTCTAAACCCTACGCAATCCAAGCAGTTTTACATGCCTTTCGAATATCTCCCTGCGTAGTGGCTTAGTTAATGGGTCCGCAATCATATTATCAGTGGACAAGTATTCCATAGTGATTATATTGTCTTCTACCATCTATTTAGCATAGAAATATTTCACATCAATGTGTTTGGTCCTACTATGGTACTTCAGATTCTTAACTTCCGCAATAGCTGCCTAACTGTCGGAGAACACCTTTACAGGTTTACTTCTGACGTCACCACCAAGCAACACAGTAAGAAGCCTTTTCAGCCAGACTGCTTCCTGTGCATTCTTAGAGAGAGCTACAAATTCCGATTCCATTGTAGACAGCGCGATGCAGGTTTGCTTCTTGCTCGTCAATGAAATGGCGGCATTAGCAAGGAGAAAAACTCCTCATGTGGTGGACTTACGATCATCCGGATCGCCACCATGGTCGGCGTCACTGTAACCGGTCAATTCTAACTTCACGCCCTCATAGCACAGAGCATACTCGGAAGTACCTTTCAGATAACGAATTATTCGTTTTACAGCCTTTAAATGTTGATAGCCAGGGTCTGATTGGAAACGTGCTACTAAGCCCACATCGTAACAGATATCCGGACGAGTGCATTGCTTGGCGTACATCAAACTACCAACCATGCTTAAATACTCTGCACCCTTCATTTGTTCGCGATCTGCCAGGTTCTTGGGCCGTCATGTTTTGACAGTGCGCACCCAAATACTACCGACGTATCTACGGGTTTGGCATCCTGTAATCTGAACCTTTTCAACAACTTGTTGATATAGGCTTCCTGAGATAGACATAATTTCCGGGAAGCCCGATCTCTAGCAATTTTAATGCCCAAGATATACGTGGCCTCTCCCATGTCTTTCATCTCAAATAGAGATGCCAACCAAGACTTTGACTTGTTCATAAAACTCACGTCGTTTGCGGCAATGAGTATGTCATCCACGTATAATGTTAAGATGACATACTTAGACCCGGAAGTCTTATAATACACGCACGGATCCTCGTGAAGATTCATAAATCCGTTTCCTACGATTTCCTCGTGGAATCTGCGGTACCATTGCCGTGACGACTGTTTATGATCGTAGATGGACCTTTGGAGTTTGCAAACTTTACGTTCGTTACCGGGAGTAATGAAACCCTCCGATTGCTCCATGTAGATCTCTTCCTCCATGTTTCCGTGGAGGAATGTAGTCTTAACATCCATTTGGTGCAGCTCGAGATCGAGACTTGCGACCAAGGCCAGAATGGCCCGTACTCTGGTGTAACGCACAGTTGGTGAGTATGTTTCATCAAAATCTACTCCGTGAAGTTGGGTATATCCTTTCGCAACAAGTCGAGCTTTGTATCGCTCAACCTTTCCATCAGCAGTGAGTTTCAATTTGAGAACCCACTTTGCACCTATGGCCCTGCGTTCAGCAGGTAAATCAACTAAAGACCATACCGAATTGGCTTTCATTGATGAGATTTCTTCCTCCATTGCACTCCTCCATTCCTTCACTTGAGCTCCTTTCAACGCTTGTTGAACCGTTACATGTTCGTCAACAGATGTTAGAGTGAAGATTTCTCCTCTCTCAATGGGATACTTTTTAGGAGAAGGTCTATGCCTTTAACTACATCTAGGCTCGTTGCTACCATCTTGACTTTGAACATTACTCCCACTCGGAACAATGCTTCTGATCGGAGCATCACTCCCACTGGGAACAAGTGCAGTGTTCGAACCTTGTCCTACAACCTTCCTAGGTCGACCTCTTGGTCTCGGGATCCTATCTCCAAGATTAATTCCTTGATCACTAGGATCTGGAACCTAGTTGGTCGGTAAACTCCCACTGGAAAAAATGGGTAGTAACGGTGGTTGTGGTGTTGGTCCGGAAACATGATTATCAGGTTCAACTTGATTTTTCTCTGCAGCAATAGTGAGTGTGGTAGGGTTTATTCCTATCACTGGATTTACAATGAAAATGTTCTCATTCTCATTGACCATGTCATTCACTTGAGTTGCTGGTTTAAATCTCCCACTCGAAGTAACTGGGACCTGATCATCAATGTTATCCTGCTCTAGTTCAGTAAATATCTCATCTGTTTTGATTTCTCCAAGCGTTGGAAATTCATCCTCAAGAAAAGTCACGTCTCTGGATTCATGTTCGACCACGCCACCGTTTTCTTGAGCTGACACAAATATGTATCCCTTAGAGTTCTCTGAATATCTAATGAAGATACTCTTTAGTCCTCTGGGTCCCAACTTGCCGAAACGTCTCTCAGTTGTATGTGTATAGGCAGCGCAACCCCAAGGTCGCAATCTTGTGAGATTTAATTCTCTACCATGCCATAGCTCATAGGGTGTTGTGTCTACCGCTTTGGTTGGGACAAGGTTTACTACATGAGTGGCAGTCAATAACGCATCACTCCAATAGGAGATAGGTAATTGTGCTTGCGACATCATTGTTCTGACCATATCCAGGAGAGTTCGATTACGACGTTCAGCCACACCATTCTGCTGTGGTGTGTTGGGGATTGTCGTTTGACGGGCTATCCCTTTTTCTTTACACAACTTATCAAACTCATTAGAGAGATATTCTCCACCTCTATCAGTGCGTAAGGTTTTCACCTTTCGCTCCTGTTGATTCTCTACGAGGTTTAGAAAGTTTTTAAAGCAATCTATTGCCTCGGATTTACGAGTAATCAAATGAGTAAAACCGTAACGGGTATAGTCGTCAATGAAAGTTACGAAGTATCGTTTTCCATTCTAAGCGGTTATATTCAGTGGTCCACAGACGTCGGAGTGAATCAACTGCAATGGATTTACAGCTCGTTGAGCTTCTCCAAATGGTTTGCAGGTGGATTTCCCAGCTAGACAATCGTGGAAAGTGAGTTTAGTCACATTGCTCGTACCAGGCAAAAGCTCTCTTCAGGCTAATGAATGGTCCCTATCATAGCTTATGTGTCCCAGCCTCGCATGCCATCCGGCTGCATCAGTCTCTGCTTCCCTGGAGGACAATGCATACATTCTATTCGTATTTATGCTACCATTCAGATCCATGATAAAGAGACCAAAAGAGGAATAGGCATGCCCAAAGAAGAGATTGCCTTTATTAATACGAACAAAGTTCTTCTCAAATGATAAAATGTAATTATTATTCATAAGAGCGGAAACAGAAACAACATTTCTACGGATTCTAGGAGCAAACAGGACATTTTCAAGTAGCATGGTCCTGCCATTGTGCATAGACAATTTGCAGTTCCCTACTCCTATGACTTCAACTTGTGAGTTGTCGCCAATGTATATCCTCTTAGAATCCTTTGGCAATCGTCTAAACTTGGCAAATAGTCTCTTGTCGTTGGCTATGTGGTCCGTCGCACCTGAGTCAAGAATCCAAGAAGGATTTGAGTCAGTTAACATGACAGTTGTGGAAACAAGAGCTTCCATTTCATAACCAACGTCGCATACCTTTTCAGGATGTGATTTGCTGGACCTTGTAACTTCGCCTATTCGGCGTGGACTGGAGTTCCCGCGAACTATCTCTGATTTTAGTCGGAGATCGCCGGGTTTAGGCTTTGTCAACGTTTTATTGTCGACAGTCTGTTGTTTCTTTTCTTTGTTCATTCTCTTCCTCTTTCCTTGCCCAGCTCGTCCCGATACTGGTTTCAATCGAGTTTGTTCCATCTCGATGAATTTCAGCACCGATGCAAGATCCAACACTGAACCACTGGCAGTCAGTAAAGTCTTGGCTGCTCTCCAAGACTTCGGGAGGGCTCCGATTATGGCCTGAATTTTATCTCATTCACCCACCTGATCTTCTTGCTCCAGTGGTTTCAAAGCGCTAAGGAGATCATATACTTTTTCCAGTACACTTTTGCTGTAGCTGTTAAAGCTGTCTTCCAAGGCAGGTATGAGTGGGTGCAGGATTGCTGCCATGACGTTTCAATATTTCAGGAAGAGGGCATCCCAAATGTCCTTTGCAATCGGAACATTCTCATACTCATCATGGAATTCCTGAGAGATCTCAGACAGCAGAATCTCTTTCGCTTTCTTGTCATCTTGCTCCCACTTAAAATGTGCATATGCTAGGTCCTTGGTCAGACCAGCTGCTGGGTAGCTCATGGATTTATGAATGTGACCTGAAAGGTTATTGTCCTCCAACAGTGCACTGACGCGCTTGCTCCACGAGTCATAGTTTGTCTCATTCAAAAGCTCATCAGCACAAGATGTTGTCATCTATGTTGTAATTCGTTACTAAACACGATGATAATCATGAATAATCAGGGAGACAATAACATTTTGAGAAATAATTGCATACATCAAATATCTATTGAGATAGAGTCCGACATATAGTGATTCATCAGTCATCTAAACCAACCGACCACCAGTTCACACTATTGTCGTCTTCTATCCAATAGATCAGTCTGTTAAAAACGGTTTAAATCGCAAAGTACCGGAACATGAATTTTCAAAATAAGCATACCCGATCTTGGCTTTTGCAAGGCCCTTTTAGTTTTGGAAAAATAATTCTGATGAATTCACTCATGCATACACAATTCTACAATCCATGCAAATTATCATATGCTAGTAACATTCATCATACATACCACATACATGCTTACGCGTCATGCGTCCAATGTTCCGAGGAACTCATGCTTGCATTTATAATTCTACTTCTAAGTAAATTATCAAACGCAACTACATCCTTAACATTCTAGCATACGTGTCAAACATGTAACATCCACATCAATCATAAATATTTGGTGACTGGTTTTCGGTTTTAAAACAGTTTTAAACATTAGGGGCTGATTTGCAATTCATGCTTATATTCAATCACGCAAGCTTCTAGACATGAATCTTAGGCATTTTCAACCATCACAGCGTGTCTATTCTAGTGAGCATACCTATATATTTAACCAGGGCTCCGCCTACAACATGTAATATCCAGCTAGCTTGACTCAGTCAAGACAACAGTTCTAATCATGCAGAAATATATATTGAATAATAAAGAATTACAATTCAGCCCACTAATTTAACCAGTCCCAAAAACATGTATCTCTGAGATTCATCCCCATAATCGAAACAAGGCATAAATGTTAGCAACCCTATGCGCACTATGTAGTCCATTTCGAGGTTCAAAAACATTTGGATTTTAAAACTTGACATCCCTATTTTAATTGACTTGAATTCGGTTTAGCAAACATTGTTTGGTTCAGTCAATTTTAGTCAGTTTTGGTTCGGTTCGGTCCGGTTCATAAAATCTGGTTCGGTCCAGTCCGAAGAATCTGGTCCGGTCCGGCAAAAATCTAGTTCGGTTTTTAAATTTAAAATCTAGTTCGGTCCAAGAAAAAAGGGTTCGGTTCGGTTCAACACTCAAAACCGGTTCGGTTAGATCCACTTAATTACCCCGGTCCGACCCGACCCGAATAGGTCAAACCGATTGAGAAAATCTGATTCGGTTTTATTTCGTCCCGGTTTAACATATTGGACCGGCCCAATAATTAAAATTTTAAAAGGTTGGGCCGAAATGTTTACTTGTGGCCCAAGTAGGGTTTTAAATCCATTAAAAAATATTAAACTTAGCCACCAAGTAACATTAATTATATAAAATAATTTCCAATATTAATATATATATATATATATATATATATATATATATATATATATATATATATATGTTTCGGCACACACATAAACATATATATATTTATTGCTAAGATTCTATCTTTAAGATTAAATCAATCAACAATATATATATATATATATATATATATATAAAATCGGCAGAATATATTATATATATTTTTTATTTATTGTCAATATCTTTAATAGGGAAACAAATAACTGACAATATATTTTCTCAATCTTTTAGGTAACTAAATATATCAATAATATCTTTAACCCTATTAAATATTTAGATATATTGATAGTTATATATTTCTATATATTTTAATGTGAATCTATCCTTATGTTCTTAATTATAGATATATTGTTACCTAAATTAAAAATTAAAATATGGTAAACAATATTATTTTAATATAGTATCCCTTTGGTGTCTAAAAAATTAAAAATTTTACCTTATAAATTCACTAGGGTTTCGGCCAAACACAAAAATTAGGAATTAGTGGTCAAATTATAAGATCAAATTTTAATAAGATCTACAATCCAAAGTTTGATTTTGATAAATACCACCTTTTTCTTGAAGATCATGAACATCAACTAAACCAAGAACATGAAAATTTCGGACCTATCATTTAAACCCTAAATTCGAAACTTTTAAAAGTTTCTTTTAAAAATTTCTATCCAAACTTTAAAATTTCAAGAACACCAATTTATCAAAATCATGAACTCCTAACACAGCATCTGATACCACTGTTAGATTACGGGGAGTAATCACTACGGAAGCACTAAAACATGGTACGAGCATGTGATCGAAATTACACAGCGGAAAAGTTACACATACCTCAACAGTTTACCATAGTCCTAGATCCTTTGTACGAAGGGAGTTCTCGATCTACCGAACGGAACCCGTAGAGGTTCTTGTGAAAGAAGCCCTACGTGGTGTTAGCTCTACAGCAAAGCCTCAGATCAATTCTTGACAAGGGGACGGATCTTCGTAGAGTTGCTCGAAAGCAATTTGGCACACCCTTGGTGTAGGTATGGTTCGGCCGAAACTTCAAGGTGTGGGAGGAGGGTTTTCTCTCTAAAACACTCTTGTGAGGAAATTATGATTAACCCTAAATATTCCCTAACACCTCTTATTTATAGGAGGAGTAAAGTGGACAAAAGTCCACTTTACCCCACCTAATTATTTCGGCCGGCCTATGTATTAGGGAGGCCCAATTTTGGGCCTCCCGTGTCAATTGGGATTTGGGTCTAGCCCAATTACCCTAATGTGACATTTACCCAAGTTCATTAGGTAAACTATACATATTATGGGCTACCAATTACGGCGTCCATCACCATATGCTTACACCTCCGCCTCGCTCCGCCGTGCCTCCCGCCGCTGCTGGTCTCGCCCCGACGAGCTGGTCCCTCCAGTGACTAGTGGCCGGCCGGTGGTGGTATGATGTGTGTGGGTTGCTTGGGTGCTAAGTCACTTACTTCTCAAGAAAAGGGAGAAGACAATTTTGAAAGGGTTAAGAACACAATAGGGGCCTGAATGTTTGCCCATGTTGCCAAAAGGGGTCTGAATTGAAAAAACGTATTATTAAGGGTCTAAATTTTGAGTTTTGTTGATAATCGAGTTTCCGTCCAAATTTGCTGTTAAATGTAACGGAAATACGTGAAATGACAGAATTACCCTTTTGCAATTATTATACAATTTATCAGTTTAACTAATGAAATGTGAAATGTCTAAAATACCCCTGCACACTAATTATGCCCTAAGGCCACCACGGCCACCGTCACCGACCACCACCCAGCTCCGGCGACCCAAAAAAGCTCCGATCGGAGCTTTTTTGGCTTCGATCGGAGTTTTTTTGGGTCGCCGGACACTACAAGAATACATAGTTTTTGTGAAGAATATTTTGTGACCACGGTAAAAGTAGGCACTAAATATTAAATGTTTAGTGATAGCATATAAATTTAGTCACAAAGTGATGTTTCTGTGAAACTATTCAGCGACAATCTAATATTTGGTCACTAACCTAAATTATTTAGTGACCATACTAGAGTCTTCACATGTATTTAGTAGCTTAACACATTGAGATGATTATAATTATTGACAATATATTAGTTTAGACACAGTCAGTACCAAATATATGTGATAATTTTAATTTTGTTGCACAATAATTGTGAATAGTGTCCACGCAAGTATAATTTTGAGGAGTAAATGCCATAAGACGTTTTCCTTAGTTGATTCTATAATTATTGTCCTTATCACCACTTTTCCAAATCTAACCATTTATATCTTTTGACTTATGTAAGTTGTTTGTAGTCAGCTATTTGTGTGATTTGTTATTTTGAGCTATTTGTGTGTTCCTTGAAAAAAAAAAAAAAACTAGTTTTTGTGGCCAATTAAAAAAAACTATCCATTTTGAAGATATATAATATTATGTGGCCATATAAAAAAAAAAAAAAAATTTCTTTTTTGCAAAAACATATATTTTAAGCTAATTATTAGTCAAAAGATAAATTATAATAATATTTTCGGTTACCTTTAACTATGGGAGCCCAAACTAATAGTGATTTCTTGGGAAAATTAATTGCGATTTTAATTTTGTTACTGGTAGATTTTATCTAATTATTTTAATTTTTTTTCCTAATATTTTAAATTGCTATTAATACATCTTATGCATTTTATTTATTCTAATGATTTTTAGTTTGCTCATGATAATTAAAAAAATCTGCAGCATTTTTTCATCCAAAACAAAACAATTAATGACTAATACTAAATAAATTTTAGAAATAAAGAGAATAAGAAAATAATAAATAAATTTATTTCGTGAAACAATAATAACAATAACAAATAATAAAGAGAATTTCACGTTCTAAATCTCAACATCCTCTCATCTCCATAACCAACTCCTCTCATCTCCATGATTTCTTTAAAAAAATCTGATATAATTATCTCCACAACCTCCTAAAATTTCTCACATATATCTCCACACTAAAAAACTACTAGTTTATCTCCATGATTCCATATAATCTCTCTCTCGTTAACCACCTAAAGTCTTATATCTTTCTATTATATAATGGCATAGATGTTAGAACTTTCAGGTTTTCCTCCCTTCGTACTGCAATTCTTAATATGTATATGTACCAAATGTCCAAATACATCATCTTCTTCTATTCGAAGCTGCTTATCATTCAATTGTTTTTTTTAACTTCTTACTAATTCTTACTTTCTTTTTGTTTTTGTTTTTATATTTAGAAAAAATTGCTACATGGAGTCACAGTAGTGGATACATGAAGAGATATAGAGGATCAATGGTGCTATCACAATGACTTGACAATCGGTAAACAATGTAGTGGGAGGGGGTGGTGGTCGTCGGAGCCGGGTGGTGGTCGCCGGAGATGGGTGGTGGTCGCCGGAGCCGAGTGGTGGTGGTCGCCGGAGCTGTGGTGGCTTAAAGGGTATTTTGGTCTTTTTAGGTCAAACATGTGAGGGACACACTCTGGTCAAAGGGCATTTTCGGGTTTTCAAATTATTTTCGGTCACATGCTTGGCATGTGACCACTTTCCGTCACTTTTAACAGAAAAAATAGACGGAGACCTCACTTATACACAAAACTCAAAATTCAGGCCCTTAATAATACGTTTTTTCAATTCAGACCCCTTTTGGCAACATGGGCAAACATTCAGGCCCCTATTGTGTTCTTAACCCATTTTGAAATGTGGAGGTAAAGTGATGAGAAATTTTCATGCTCTCCCTTTTTATATATACATGTGGGTAATTCCCTATCATCTTCATATTTTTTCTAACTCTTTTGTATGGGCTATTGACACATACATACGCTTATACACCCACGAGTGCACATACATGCTTACACGTATACCCGTTTACATATCCATGTCATGAGTCTATAATCATGATCCCGACATGCATATACTTACACCCCGTCATTATATACATATAAATGATCATATCTACATGTTTATTATCATGACATTGTATGTCACGCGTCTATGCACGGGCATGCGTATAGTATGGTTATACACACTAAGTGTTCACGTCCCTGTTGCATACATAGTCCTACATCATTACATATATACATGTCATATATGTACATTTGCTGCGTTGACCATGTCAACATCTATAGTCACCCTTATTAAATGAAAGGCGAGACACGCGACATTGAGGCCCACGCGCCCACGGACGGTATGTCCATACCAAGGTAATACCCGAACTTAAATCGAACGTATACTCTATCGAAAATAGAGTCAAGCAAGGGTAACGCCATTACTTGACTCGGGGGCAAATGATGGGTATACATCTGATTCGGGTTCGTTTTATAATTATTCGGACTTCGCCTACACGTCAAACCCACTAAACGGTCCCAAAATAATCACCTGTAAAACGGCTCGGGGTACGCGCGCGCGTACCCCGAGCATAGGACTCGTCCGGATTGTCAGGAAATCCGGACTTCGGTCCGGATTGTCAGGTAATCTGGACTTCGGTCCGGATTGTCAGGTAATCTGGACTTCGGTCCGGATTGCCAAGACAATCCGGACTCCGGACCGGAATCCGGATTGCCAAGACAATCCGGACTCCGGACCGGAATCCGGATTGCTAGACAATCCGGGGGTCGGGATTGTCTAACAATCCTGACCTCCGCATTACATCTAGAAATGCGAGTGACTCCTATATACGCGCGTACGGCACGTGTCGGATTCTCCGACGTCAACTTCTTGCTCGTCCACATCCGGTTCACTTTTTCACGATTAAACCGACGTTGGACCGTTCAAAATTCGGTCTAATTTAAAGGTTTCCTATAAATAGAGGCCTTGATCATTCATTTCACAACTAATTTGACGCCGAAGCTCTGACCTATCTCTAAACTTTCTCTCTCTACAATTCTAATTTAAGCTCCAGAGAGGGCTCATCGCACTCCACCCCCCCCCCCCCATTATGCTTGGTGTGCGATACTGCCCCTCTTGCAGGTATCCCAAGACGCACGTATCCCGGCACGTGCGAGGACCCACTACCTCGACGACCCGAAGCGCATACACCAGGAGCCGACTCTCCATCGAGTGAACGATCCAACATGAGACATACGAAAGACATGTCAGCTACAGGCGCAGCGCAGTGCGCACGCGCATCGGCACATCAACATGAGATTTAACACCTCACTTTCAGAAGTTAAGTATGATTGCTACAGGCGCAGCGCAGTGCGCACGCGCGTCAACATATCAACATGAAGGGTAACAGCCCACTTCCAGAAATTAAGTATAACTACTACAAGCACAACACACGCGCGCATCAACGTACCAACATGAGGTACAACGTCTCATATCCAAAGTTCAAGTGTTCCCGTCACGAGGACAACCCTGCGTGAATAAGCTATAAATTTAGCCAACACCAAGAGCAACACCCTACACTCTAGACAACGAGCCAACCCGTTACGACGAACAATATGGTACATGCAATTCATACAACGACCGTCAGCAAAAAGACTAACACCCCGCATCCAAAATGCAAACACGCCTAATATGAGGGCAACTATATGCATATACCTGCATATGCAGGTCACAAAATACGATTGACACCAAAGTCGACTCCTTCTCATGGAGGTACAGGGTATGCCTACCACGGAGGCAACCTCGAAGTCCAGTTATGAAAGTAAAACCATTGTCCGAAAGATCCCGCAATCGAAACGCAAAGTACACCTACCAAGGGAACAACCCCCAAACTCCTGCAGGGGAAGTGACCATTTTAACGTTCGCCCACAGAAGCAACGCTCTGACATATTTGAAATGAGTGACCCTCGACACGCATTGATGAAAACTCTTTAGCATAAAGAGTAAGGAAAAGTTTCTATTATCACCTTCGTTTGTATATATAACGAATCGCAGGACGAGATTCAAGAACCATGTGCATCCTCCTACAAGGAAGAAAAAACGTCATGCCCCGTCGAGTAACGGAATCCACACTCTTGGAGAAAAAGGGAGTCTATACTTTTACCCTTACGGTTACGTTCATATTTATGATTTACATCCATAAGTGCACCAATGCCTCTATCCACACTCATACTTAAGACATGTTTATGCTTGCATCCAGCCTCATGTTTGCGTATGTATGCATGCTAATACTCACATTCCTACACCTATGATCACAACACGTTTGCAATCGCATCCATATCCACGCTTATGTCCATGTGCATGTTAGCACACACATTCTTACACTTACAAGTGTTTAGCACTTAGATATTTGTATCAACGATTACCATGTATTCATGCTTACATTCATATACACACACTCAATACATTCACACACATGTATATGAATGCATTACGTTGGTAACCCCGACGCTCGCACACGCGTGCACTCGACGTTTGCACATTCATGTCTACGATTGCAACACGTTTACGCCCGCATCCGTGCTTATGTTTTTACTTGCATATACGCTAGTACACACGTTCATGCCCACGATATATCTATATTCACACCCATTCTCATGCTAATGTCTATGTTTTCCTATTCTTTGAGAAGAAAATGAAGGGACACTACGTCGCACGCACGAACATATGGTAAGATCATTAAAGGTAAACAACGGATCCAAATTGATCGTCTCATCCCATCGCAAAACAGAGTCAATCAAGGGTTAGGCCATTGTTTGACTCGGGGGAAAATAATGGATATACGCCCAATTTGGACCCGTTTTAGTTCGGATTGTATTATCACGGTAACCCGACACACGATTGTAAATCGAAACATTGACCCGAACATAGTACCCGCATCAGAAAACGGTTCGGACGAGAAAAACATCCGCCCGAACCATAGCTGGTTCAATCTGTTAGATTACGGGGAGTAATCACTACAGATACTAAAATCATGGTACATGCTAGTAATCGAAATTACGCAGCGGAAGATTCGCACATACCTCAACTGTAGTCCGTAGTACCAAGATCCTTGCATAAGGGAGTTCACGATCCTCTGGTCGGCACCCGTAGAGGTTCTTGTGAAGGAAGCCCTACGCGTTATATTCTCCACAGCAAAGCCTTAAATCGATTTTTGACAAGGGACGGATCTCCAGAGTGTTTGCTCGAAGGAAAATTGGCACACCCTTTGGTGTAGTGGTGTTCCGGCCGAACTATGGTGGTTATGGGGGAAGGGTTTTCTCTCAAATCACCACTTAAATGGAATTGTTATTAACCCTAATAGAACCCCTAACACCTCATATATATAGGAGGAGTACAGTGGACAAAAGTCCACTTTACCCACCTATGAATTTCGGCCGGCCATACATGTATTAGGCAGACCCAATTTTGGGCCTCTTATATCAATTGGGATTTGGGTCTAGCCCAACGTCCCAATGTGACATTTACCCAATTGTCTTAGGTAACCTATACATTTAATGGGCTTCCAATTACGGCACCCATCACCATATACTTACAGCTCCCACTCGCCGGAATGCGAGGGTGCATGTTAATGTATTGTCGTCCAAATCTACATCAACATTTCACTCCTATGATCTCGTCCTTGCTTCCGAATAGTTCATACAAGGTTTTCCGTGAGACCGGCGGACACGACGGGCATCGTGCTACTCATTTGTTAGGATTGTTTAGCACCCGCGGAACGTTGATTCCCTTTTCTCCAATCAACCTATTATAAACAACATTTATATAGTGTCGCACTGTATCCTAGGTCAGCTGATAATTCTCCATTTGCCTAGTTTCCACATAGGAACACTTCTCCAAGGCATCCGTACAAGTATTCACAACCTTCAACTAATATCCGGTTGGTGGCCACCTTAGTGAATACAAGATTCGGTGAATTATAGGTGAACTTGACCATCCCTGTCGCTCATATCCTTAGTCAAACCCAACCGGTTTCCAAAGACGTGGTCACTGGGCCTTTTTGTACAGCACTACGCTCGTACGCCGGGAAGCGAACATTGAGCCTGACTTTAGATATGAGTTCCGAGTCCGTGAGGATACTTTGAGTGCCTCTTCATAAGGCTCCCGGGATCAATCACACGCTCGAGGTGAAGAAGTTTGCGCCCGTTAGAATCATGAGGATTCTTATCTAGCACAACCGAGCTGTGACCCCGTGGTCGAACATGGCACGCGCAGTATGAAGCACGCATCGATAGCATACCCGAACTTTTAAGTTGACAGGATGGGATATGTCAATCATGATATCGCAAATTCTCATCTGGCCCAGAATGTGGATTAATGACGAACGAAGTTCATCACGGTGATTTGCAAAATGAAGATCATGTCGAGTTACTTCGAGACGAGATGATCGTCTTGCGTAATCAGGTTTATCCCCTTGACTCTTAGCCAATCTTGCTTTGTAGAGGCCTCCCTCCACCGCAAGATGACCGTACTTGTGTGATGAGGTAAGGCTCACATTCGACATAGTTTTGGCAGAGGATTGCGTCCTCCTACGACTTAGTTTATAAACCGTAAATCTGATGTATTCAAACATTATGACGTCCATAGATCATAAACTCAATTGCAATTCTTTTGTTTCAAAAATGTAACTTTCAATTATCAAAATGTTATCACAGATACATGCCACTTTTAAACCCTACGCAATCCAAGCAGTTTTACATGCTTTTCAAATATCTCCCTGCGTAGTGGTTTAGTTAAAGGGTCCGCAACCATGTTATCAGTGGACAAGTATTCCAAAGTGATTATCAGTGGTTTACATCAATGTGTTTGGTCCTACTATTGTACTTCGGATTCCATACTGCCGCAATGGCTGTCTGACTGTCGGAGAACACCTTCACAGGTTTACTCCCGACATCGCCATCAAGCAGCGTAGTAAGAAGCCTTTTCAGCCATACCACTTCCTGTGCGTTCTTGGAGAGGGCTACGAATTCTGATTCCATCGTGGACAGCGCGACATAGGTTTGCTTTTTGCTCGTCCATGAAATGGCGGCATTAGCAGGGAGAAACACTTCTCCTGTGGTGGACTTACGATCACCCGGATCGCCACCATGGTCGGCGTCACCCGGAAGGGTGCATTGAATGGCGTACATCAAACTACCGACCATGCTTAAATACTCTGCACCCTTCATCTATTCTCGCTCTGCCAGGTTCTTGGGGCCGTCACGTTTTGATAGTGCGCACCCAAACACCACCGGCGTATCCACGGGTTTGGCATCCTGTAATCTGAACCTTTTCAACAGTTTGTTGATATAGGATTCTTGAGACAGATATAATTTCCGGGTAGCCCGATATCTAGCAATTTTAATGCCTAAGATGTACGTGGCTTCTCCCATGTCATTCATCTCAAATACAGATGCCAACCATGACTTTGACTTGTTCATAAAACTTACGTCGTTAGCGACAATGAGTATGTCGTCCACGTATAAGGTTAAGATGACATACTTAGACCCAGAGGTCTTATAATACACACACGGATCCTCGTAAAGATTCACGAATCCGTTTTCTACGATTTCCTCGTGGAATCTGTGGTACCATTGCCGAGACGACTGTTTAAGACCGTAGATGGACCTTTGGAACTTACAAACTTTACGTTCATTACCAGGAATAATGAAACCCTCCGGTTGCTCTAAGTAGATCTCTTCCTCCAGGTTTTCGTGGAGAAATGAAGTATTAACATCCATTTGGTGCAGCTCTAGATCGAGATTTGCGACCAGGACCATAACTGGCCCTGACCATGGTTTTACGCACAGTCGATAAGTATATTTCGTCAAAGTCAACTCCGTAAAATTGGGTACATCCTTTCGCAATTAGTCGGGCTTTATATTGCCTAACATGTTCCATCATTGGTGAACCTTCTTTCAGGACTCACTTTAACTTTGTGCCCGTGTGGTTAGCAGGTAAATCAACTATAGACTATAATGGCTTTCATTTAACCGGTCTCTCTCTTTTATTATTTTCCTCCATTTTCCCCACTTGGGGTCTTTCCAATGCTTACTAACAGTTGCTAGAGCGAGCTTATCACCCTACTCAATGGGTTCGATGCCTTTGACTTTCGTCTAGGCTTGTTAATCCCATTTTGAGTCTGAACGTTTCTCCCACTCGGAATAATGCCTCTTATCGTTGCATCACTTCCATTGGGAACAAGAGCAGTGCTTAAACCTTGACCAACAACTTTCCTTGGACGACCTCTTGGTCTCGGGGGTTTTATTTCCGAGATAATATCCTTGATCACTAGGACCTGGAACCAAGTTGGTCGGATCACTCCCACTGGAAACAATGGGTAGTCTAGGAAGTTGTGGCATTCCTGGTTCAGCAATATGATTATCAGGTTCTACTTGATTCGTCTCTACGGAAAAAGTGATCTCATGTGGTAGGGTTTATTCGTCCCACTGGATTTACTATAAAAATGTTTTCATTATCATTAACCATGTCATTCACCTGAGTTGCCGGTTCAAATCTCTCCCACTCGAATTAAGTGGGACCTGATTTTCAATGTTACTGCTCTGGTTTGGTCAAGACTACATCAGTTTGAAACTGACCATGCATTGGAAATTCGTCCTCAAGTGATGTAATGTCTCATGTTCGACCACGACACCATTTTTTAAAAGCTTTAAACAAGTATTTTCTAAGAGTAGGTAACGTACTCTTGTCCCGAATACGTGTTTAGTGCGCAATTTAATGTCGCACGATGATATGATTTAACTCATTATCATTCCTTAGCTTTAATGGCGACGTGTCTTACCGATTTCATCGGAACACAGTTTACATACATATGAGTCATCTTCTACATCCCATAGGGAACACCCGAAAGATTGACTCTAACATTATGTTCTTGAATTGTGCTTCTTGAAGTGTACGTCACTTGATTTGAATGCCTAGCCTGACTTATCGTTCAAGGCGTATGTAAGAAAAATCGTTTAACCGGCTTCATCCTTCTTCGTTTGCAAACTTATCTCAAGGATTTCATCACATCTCCGAACTGAGCATCTTGGGTTTTCACCCTATGCGTCAGCTGATACTTTTACAAGGTCGTGGTAGCTTATGAAGCATACTTCTTTCTGATGTAAACGTTATCAGTAAGTTATTTCCGAATGGATGCAAATGAAAATTCAGCACTTAATCAGTCAATACACTTCATTATTAAACTCGTATTTTGAAACGATGTGTTCCGTCTTTCGAGGTCCACTCGCGTATTGTGCTATTTACCGAAGTTTCAAACTTTGGTTAAATCGTTTCATTTCTGAGTTTAATTTAATTTAATCCAATCGGTTTCGCACATGATTATCACTAATTATGTCATTTAATAGAGTACTAATAATAAAGCAAGATTTATAACCGGTTCATTCTTAGAACTACGCGATCAATGGATTTTAATGGCATTATGATTTTACTCAAAGAATTGGATGTAGGAGAAAATGTATGGAGTTGTTTGATTTGGCCATTACAAATAGCCTTATTGCTTTGGTTTTGTTCGGATCTATCCCATTCTTAACCGATTCGATTAATCTTGATAAGCAGAACTCATTTCGAATCGAATGGTAACTACTTTATTCAATGAATCTGAAACAATAATAACCAGAAATCAAACAAAAATGAACTATAGGAAAACCAACATCAATAATACAGGGGTCTCAGATCTCAAACTTGGAGCAATCATGAAGAAGAATGACGGACAGGTCGTCTTAACCGAGTTGTACCGTGAAGGTACTGATATCATGGTGGTTATCGCACCGGATCATCGTTTAGACCTTTTGTTGTCGGGGGTTGCCAAGCATTTCAGCATACCAATGAATCTTTCATCGAATTCCTCGGTCTCTTTCGGAAAGTTTCCTTATTTATCATCTGCTTCGAATAGGTCTATTTTCTTCTTAATCGATGTGATCAGACGCGTGAGCCCTTTTTCATCAACAAACCATAAAAGAGGAAACATCCTCATTACTTTCTGAGCCCTTGTCCATACGTCTAACTCGTCAGCGGGATCATGAAAGGCTATTACACCGTCATCACTGCATAGAATACTGTAGTATTCTGCCATTAAGGCTCGTGCTTCTGCGGCCTTACCCTTACCGAAGCGAAGGTATATGGCACACCAAAGATGCAATGCCCTGAGTTGTATAAACTCTCATTCTACTTCAATTGACAGTTGCGAGAGAATTAATTCTCGTGCATTACGATCCTTCCTCAACATTTTCTTGCTGTTGCTCTCATGTGGGTTTCCATATTCGTCCAGGTTTATCCTTTTCGCTTTCGGATTGACTCGATCGTCAAGATCCGCAGCGATCAGGAGCTCCATAACATTATCTATCCATGCATCATAATCCATGTCGTACAGGTTGTGAGGTTCGTAGAACTGTATCGGTTCAACCATGAAAACTAACACATTGATAATCAAGCAAAATCAGGGAGACAATAACATTTTGAGAAAGAATTGCATACATCATATATCTATTAAGATAGATTCCAACAAATAACGATTCCTCAGTCATCTAAACCAACTGACCACCGGTAAACTAATGGAAGATGGCTGTGAAGAGTTCACATTATCGTCGTCTTCTATCCAATAGATCAGTCTTTTAAAATGGTTTTATTCACAAATTACCAGAACGGGGATTTTAAAACAAGCATACCCGATCTTGGCTTTCCCAAGGCCCTTTATATTTTGGAAAAATATTCCGATGAATTCACTCATGCATATATAATTCTACTATCCACGTAAATTATCATACGCCGGTAACATTCATCATACAAACCACACTCATGCTTACGCGTCATGCGTCTAATGTTCCGAGGAACTCATGCTTGCATATATAATTCTACTTCCAAGTAAATTAACAAATGCGGCTACATCCTCAACATTCTAGCATACGTGTCAAACATGCAACATTCACATCCATCATACACATTTGGCGACTGGTTTTCGATTTCAAATTTTTTTTTTTAAACATTAGGGGTTGATTTGCAATTCATGCTTACATTCAATTACGCAACATTCTAGACATGAATCCTAGGCATTTTCATCCATCACAGTATGTCTATCCTTGTGCGCATTCCATATATTTAACCAGGGCTCCGCCCCAATATGCAATATCCAGCTAGCTTGACTCAGTCAAGACAACATTTATAATCATGCATAAATATATATTGAATAATAAAAAATTACAATTCAGCCCACTAATTAATCCAGTCCCAGACACATGTATCTCCGAGATCCATCCCCATAATCGAAACAATGCATAAAGGCTATCAACCCTTTAGCACTGTGTAGGCCACATTAATGTTCAAAACATTTGGATTTTAAAACTTGACCTCCCTATTTTAATTGACTTGAATTCTGTTTTGAAAATTCAGTTCGGTTCAGTCAATCTCAGTCCGGTTTGGTTCGGTTCGGTCCAGAAAATTCCGGCTCGGCTCGGCTCGGGTCCGGTCCGGTTTTAATTTCAAAATCTGGTTCGGTCCGAACCAGTCCAATAAAATAGGGTTAGGTTCGGTTTGGTTCAACACTCAAAACCGGTTCGGTTAGATCCACTTAGTTACCCCGGTCCGTCCCGACCCGATTAGGCCGGACCGATTGAGAAAACCCGGTTCGTTTTAATTCGTCACGGTTTGACATATTGGACCGGGCCAATAATTAAAAACATAAAGGTTGGGCCGAAATGTTTACTTGTGGCCCAAGTATGGTTTTGGAATCCATTAAAAATATTTAACTTAGCCACCAAGTAACATTAACTATATAAATAATTTTCAATATTAAATATATATATATATATCGGTCAATTGATAACATATATATATTTATTGCCAATATTCTATCTTTAAAACTAAATCAATCAACAATATATATATATATATATATATGAAAATACGGCACACATATATAAATATATATTTTATTTATTGTCAATATCTTAAATAGGGTAACAAATATACTGACAATATATTTTCTCAATCTTTTAGGTAACTAAATCTATCAATAATATTTTTAACCCTAGAATATATTTGATAGTTATATATATTTCTATATATTAATGTGAATCTATCATAATGTTTCCAATTATAGATATATTGTTACCTAGAATAAAAATTAAAATATGGTAAACAATATACTAACTTATTTTGGCCGAAATTTTGAAACTTGGTGCCTAAGAAATTAAAAAATTTACCTTGTAATTTAGCTTAAGGTTCGGCCAAAAACACCATATTGGAAACAAGTGGTCAAATTTTAATAAGATCTACAATCCAATGTTCGATTTTGAAAAATATCACATTTTTCTTGAAAATTATGAACATCAAATTTCCTAAGAACATCATGAAAATTTCGGACCTTTACCATGTTAAAAATTCGAAAATTTTAAAATCTTTCACATTAAAATTTTCGGTCCAAACTAAAATTTTCAAGAACACAAATTTATCAAAATCATGAATTCCTAGCACAGGCTCTGATACCACTGTTAGATTATGGGGAGTAATCACTACGGATACTAAAACCATGGAACATGCTAGTAATCGAAATTACGCAGCAGAAGATTGCACATACCTCAACAGTAGTCCGTAGTCCCAAGATCCTTGTAGAAGGGAGTTCACGATCCTCCGGTCAGCACCCGTAGAGGTTCTTGTGAAGGAAGCCCTAAGCAGTATATTCTCCACAGCAAAGCCTCATATCGATTCTTGACAAGGGACGGATCTCCAGAGTGTTTGCTCGAAGGCAAATTGGCACACCCTTTGGTCTGATCAGAGGAGATCGGACCAGCTGGTCTGATCTCTCCTAGGAGAGATCAGTCAGTACAGCTTTCCGACCTCAGGTCTATGAGATCGGACTATTTAGCCCGATCTCAGAGGCCTCGGTACCACCCTTGGATGACGTAATGCGCCCGACCAAAGGGTGTACGCGACATCCGGGAGACAGTCGTCCGGGTCACGCCTCGCCAAGACCCGACATCATTTTACACATCTAACCCTTACACAATACTACGAACTCTCCCATGCTTACAAAGGGTTAAACCTTTCATTATCTCTTAATAAAGCACTTTAGGGGTTAACGACGTCATTAACTAACTTAATCCCCCTTGAGACCTATATATAGGGCTCAAGTCCTTCGCATTTGATAACTTGATGAATTCTTGCAGATTTGAGTTCTGTATTCTCTCTAATTTCTCTCTCTAGAATACGGTACTAATTTAAGCATCAGAGAGGGTTCGCCGGTTCCACCCCCGGCTTACCCCTCGTGCTGGTCAGTGAATATACAGATTACAAGAAGAGCGAAAGGAAACATATCGTAAGAAGAGGAATTTCACCCGTGGATAGATATCCGGATCGACGTCCAGCCGCCCCGATATCTACATCCCATCATAAGTGACTTTGTTCTGTATCAATATATGCAGAAGACTGAACTTTCTTGTGTGTACTTTTTTTCTACATATTTTACTCCCTTGGTGATACTAAAGTAATAAAAACAAATGAATAGACATTAAACATGAAAATTAAACGGATAGAGCATTGAAAAAGCGGAACATTAAAACGTTTTATTTACGTAATAGACAATTTACATTTTTATTTAGTCTTAATTAAATAGTGGCTACTTCTCTAAAAAAATCCATATTTTTCAAAAACATCATTAGTTGGTCGAATTTTAGATTCAACTCCAATAATTAACCTCCATAACATGCTGCAACTTTTTTAAATTAGTAATAATACATCAATCACATAATTAAAGAAGCCATACATGAATTTACCCAAAAAAATACATGAAATTACTTCTAAGTTGTAAGAGATGATATTATTTCTTTTTGTTGAAGTGAGACGACATTTTTTGACTCCTCTTATTATGTATTTTTACAACTCTAGCTAAAACATTTGAGATTTTTTATACTTGATTATTAATTAAAATAAAATTTGATTTTGCTCTAATTAAAGAATATATGATACTGTATCACTTTCAATTCATTGTCTTAACTGGCATTTTAGATTTAATGGTATATATTACCTTTTTATAGAGAGAGTAATAATAGTTATAGTGTAAGCTAGGTAGGTAGGGTTGAGTTTTGATGTAACGGAAGAGGCAAAAGGATCTGGAAGCTGTAGAGTTTAGCAGGAAGAGAGGTTAAATGATTGGATGACACATGGCGGATGTTGATTTGACCAGTGGCTGCGACGCATCGCATAAAAACAAAAACAAGAAACAGACAAATATATCTTTTGTAGGTAGATAGATAGAGAGATCGGCTAGCTTAGCTAGCTCTGCACTGGATTGGATCCATCACACCGTTGATTGCGTGGACGAAAACGCCTCTCTCTCTCTGCTCTATTCTGCTCTCTACGATGAGGTAAGCGGCGTAAGCCTAATCACTAGCATTCAACTTCTTTATTATTATCCTACAACGCCGTTTCAACTACCATCCATCTCCGTGTTTCGGACTCAAATTTCGTTTACTCTTACAATTAAAAATATTGATAATCATTATGTTACTTATTTTACAGGTTCTTCTGTTATGAATGATAATTTATTTTAAGTATAAAGAAAATATATTATGAATGTCCTCGTTATCTTAATATAGTCTCCTGAGGTACCATTTAAAACACCCGCTAGTAACTAAACAATTTTTTTTTTATTAATAAGCATAAATACACTTAATATGTTGGAATAGTTGAGGGTTTCATTCTTAATGAAAAACTTTTAGGTATAAATTCTGAAAACGGAATAAAAAAAAATTTATGTGAGTCATGACCCATTAGAGACTAACCTTGTAATACCTTGTAATATTTTAATGATCTAGACTGACCAATATATATAACACACAAAATTTCATGTGTTGTCATTCAGAAATATAAACAAACACGATTCTTTTTTTTTTAATGCACGTGCGGTTGTATCGTATTGTATAAAAAATTGTAAGCATAACCCTATATATATACACATCCATTAATTCAAGGGATTTAATACAAGCTAGCTAGATATTGAGATTGAATTAAGGACTAAAGTTCATTTCTTTCTTTCTTTAATAATATATAAAAATATAGAAAAGTGATCAAGATAGTCAAGTTTGGTTAATTAGGGGAGTTGGAAAGGAAAGTGCATGATTCCCATTGCTTAGCAAATTACAAGGTAGAAACCATTTGGTGGATGAAGAGAGAAGCGAATGGCATCCCAAAGTTTGGAATGTTTCACACATTTAGTTAATGTAGTTGCCTTCATTCATTCATTCATCCAATTTGACCTCTTTGTTGTTGTTCATGTCATAATCCAGATTCTATTTAACTATATAGGAGGAGTTTGAAACCCACAAGTATCATGTCAAATATATGCATGGTGGTACTCTTCTTGTCAAACACCACTTGCATCTTTATGTTTGACAAGTTAATGCTCATACATACAAACTCATACCCTAAGATCTTTATCTTGTTGTTTTTATTGTATTCTGTCGGTGACATTGTCATCTTATATAATTCAATTGCATGTGGATGCGTGAGTATTATGGATCCAAACAACACTGTATCTATCTCTCTGATTTTTCTTGTTTTGTCTCAAAAAAACAAACTCTCCATATACACCATTATGATGTCACATCTCGTAATGGCTCATGTCCTTTTCCTTTTGTCCAATTCGTTAAAGTTGCTTTTAGCTAGGGTTTCTCTTCTCCCCTATCTAGCTAACTCTACCAAATATTTACTATATATAATATAATAGCTAGCCCGTATTTATCGCTATCTCACTTTCCATTAGTGTGATACCGAATATTTAAGCTATAGACGATTTGCCGATATGTATTATATATTTTTATCGTTTAGAGTCAAATATCATAGAATCAACAACTATATATATAAGTAGGTGTTTAGAGTCGTGACGGTACATGAACACTGTATCTTCAAGTTTGAGAGATGCTATTATGTTACTATTTAGCAATATAGATCCTATACACCCATTTATAGCGATATATCTAGGATACTTTGGATAATTAAGATTCAATTTAAGTTGGAAAACTAAAAAAAATGTGAGTTGTAACTGAGAGTGACAATTATCTAACACATGCACCACCCGCGAGCCTGAATAAATAAGGCGATCAATAGAATTTAAAATCAACATCATTTGATTAACTGCTCTACATATATAAATTATTTGCTATTCCTTGTTTGAAAATATAAATGGTAAAATTATCAGCACCTTTATTCAGTAGAATGTACAATCAACAAGTCTGAATGTTAACAGTTTAATTAGAGTATCAAACTGTTTTTACATAATTTGTCTTCTTTAAAGTTGTCACATAGGATACTTAAGTACCGTTTAAGTAATGTTATAAGTTAATACTCACTTAAATAATATTTTCTCTCTAATATCTTGGAAAAAAAATGGTTTTACTTAAACAAATTTTATTATTAAACTTCAAACAACCACCAATAAACTATGTTAGACTTAATTGTGAAATTGATTAATTTTGATTTGAAAAATAAGATATGTGGTAATGTGCATGCATAGTGTGTTCCTTAATTTAAGAAATACCTTACGTAAAAATGGGTGGGTCCTATTTTTAAATAATGTTATGTAAAACAATTGTAGCAATTTTTTGTGAACTTTACATAAAAAACATATGAAACCCATATTTAAATAATGCTAAGGAAAACCATTGTGAATGCTCAAGGTTAGAAAGACATGTATAATTAAAGTTAAGGGTTAGAACACAATAGGGGCCTGAATGTTTGCCCATATTGCCAAAAGGGGTCTGAATTGCAAAATGATATTATTAAGGGTCTGAATTTTGAGTTATGTTTATATGAGAGGTCTCCGTCTATTTTTTCTGTTAAAAGTGACGGAAAGTGGTCACATGCTTGGCATGTGACCGAAAATAAACTGAAAACCCGAAAATGCCCTCCGACCAAAGTGTGCCTCTCACATGCTTGACCTAAAAAGACGAAAATACCATTTAAGCCACCACGGCTCCGGCGACCACCACCACCACACCGACTCCGGCAACCACCACCCCGACTCCGGCGACCACCACCCGGCTCTGGCGACCATCACCCCGACTCCGGCGACCGCCAAAAAAATTCCGGCCGGAGCCAAAAAGCTCCGATCGGAGCTATGTCTAATCTTAGATCATTTAAAGGACTTTAAAAGGATCCTACAATCATGAAAAAAAAGGTCCTAATCTACTAGCTATCATGTTAAAACCTTATTGGGAATCCGACTTAATTAACAAATATCGAATCCGTGTTCAAGTTTTTGTTGCCACTCTCTCGAACCCTCTCTATTAACCAAAGTTCAACTACCTATATATATGTATAGCGATAAAGTTTAAATTCAGGATATGCTGAGCAGCAATCTTTTCCCCTGATAAACATGTCAACTATATATGGTACAAAATTTTAATTGGATATGGAGATTGAATAGTCCTATAACTTTTGTGCTTTAATTACTTTGCTATGGGTCTATCCCATGATTTTAGGGCTTAATTATTCACAGAAATCACCTAATTAGTTTTAATTATAACAAAGCTATTTTAACTTTGCCACACAAAAGAAAAGAGAATAAAAATTGAGTTTCTATTAAGATGTTAATAATCATGTGTAGGAGAAATGTAGGTTAGGTTGGAAAGGGATTTGCTAGGAAATTAATCTCAAGTGCAAATCCCTTATCTTTTGCTCTCTCAAGTCTCAATCGTGCGTTATCATATCTTTTGAGCAATTCCCACATACACATGAAGTCAAAGTGGATAGGAAGGTTGGTCTAAATTATTGATAATTTAATATTGTAGTTATATATATATATATATATATATATATATAGAATGCGGTGGAGTTTGATACAAAAAAGAATGAATTAACATGGAAAACGATATTTATTGAAAAAAAATTGGGAAAATCACTTTACGGCTATTTGGGTTGCATAGATCTCGAAAAATTATGTGGTTTCAAAAAAAAAATCGTCTTAAAAGATGAAGAAATGAGTGAGATATTGGGTTCCAAAGTTTTGAATTGCTATTACGTAGCTATTCAGCAATAAGGGTATTTTAGTCTTTTCATGCGCCAAAAATGAGATTCCGTTAGTTTTAATCAGAAATTCTAACGGTGCAACACCCAGGTTAACTCGGGTACCAATTTGTCACAAAATTTAGTGGAGGTACCAATTCATTTTGGGCTGTTAACCCAGGTACCAATTTGATTTAAATCCCTCATATATATACTAAGAGCTTTACCCATGTTGACCTTAAGATGAATAATAATTTTATATGATTTGTATTCATATTCATTGTGATAATAGTAGATATATTAAGATAGTACGTACCCGTCAAATTTATCCACTAAACTTCAAATCATAGACGAACTAATTCGCTGTAGACCCGTGTGTCGTAGTCCGGTTCAAATCATAGACGAACTCTTCGCTCTAGACATCTTTCTCAATAGGAAGAAGATTATTCTATTCTATATAATTCATCTACTGATATAAAGGTTATGAAATCAATCGGTATCTTCAGTAAAACCTAAGTAAATGTAATCAATAAACTTTAGCAGCAATTAGGGGGGGTCTCTTAAAAGATGTTTCGCGGAACAACATATATATTAGTCCAGGAGCCCTCACGAACGTTTTTCTACTGGTTTTTTTTTTTTTTTTTTACACCTCTTAACTTTTTTTTTACCCTTCAGGATTATTTTCTACCTTTATACTGTCACTATCTTTATTAACAACTAGGTGCTGACCTCGCCCTACGCGCGCGGCGACTTGTTAAACTACAAACGTTAAACATTAACATGTATGTAAAAGATTGAAATTATGTTCAGCTTTAATTGGTCATGTAATGCAGCAAATGTATTGTAATCTATTTTATTACAAATAATATGAACTTTCACAGCATTGCGAGTTTAAGGTGCTATTGCCGCCTATTTTACAATGAACTCTCACCGATAGTTTAGGGTATTGTGCCGCACCGTAATATTAAGATTCATATACGAAGCCAACATCCTCATGAACAAAATTTGAACCCTAAATCTTGTCACCACCCATCAATATAAGAAAGAAACCAACATCTTATTATGAACTTAATGATACCATTCACTTGGAACTTAATGCACGGGCATAGAACCCTAGTAGTTTTTTAATTGATAGATAGTGTAATTATTAACGAGTGAGGATTTATGGTGTAATTATTTTTTTACAAATTTAATGATTAAATTTAATGCGTGATGTGTCAAACTTGTATTTAATGATTGACGTGTCATATTCTTATTGGAAGACGGTCGATGTGGCAGAGCTAATGTGTCATCGCCGAATTTACTCTTAACGCTGATGTGGCAGTACCATAGTGAGTCTCTCTCTTTCCTCTTACTTATATATATATACTAGGTGCTGACCCCGCGCTACGCGCGGGGCGACCTGTTAAAATAAACGTTAACCTTATATGTAAAAGATTGAAAATCTATTTTAAGTTTCTTGACTTTAGATATAATATGCATCAAGTCTCTAATTTTCAAAATTGTCGATATTGAAAGCTCTTCTCGACCCGCAAATTGAAGATAATTTAAAATTTTCATAATGCATTGGTTTCAAATTCTTCTATCATCATTCAAATTCATATCGTCATTGTTGTCATATTCACATTCATCAACGGGAAAAGGCCAAAGCATCTTCATTTTCACTTTGTAGATTAAACTATATAATATGAGTGTTATCTTAGCTCAGCACATAAGATGATTTGTTACAAAAGTGTATAAAAATGCCTATCCCACATTACACCATATTGCACTATTCCAAATTATCGAATTTGTGTTAATCACATCTTTAATTTTTCCTCAGGATAGATGAAACTAATATTGAAATTTCTAAACTAACCCCGAAATAATGATGACTAATTAAATTGTGATTTCTTTTATTCTCAATTAAAATGTAATTTCTTAATTTAAGACATAAAAAAGTACACGATTGTAAAACTTCTTCAAAGAATATTCAATCTTACCAATTCCAAAATAAATGAAAATATAGATAGATGTATTAGCAAAATAAAATCATAAAAAATTATACAAAAAATATATCAATTTTGTTCAATATATATTATGAACAAAGTTACACCTCGTTCATTCAGAAAAAATAATCATTTTAAATTATTAAATGTGAATAACAATAAATATAACAAATCATTACTATCATTATTCTATTCGACATAACTGTATAAGGATGGGTTTGTACTAAATAAAATGTATTACAGTATTAAGGTTACATGTTGTGGCCCTACTATTTCATTATGGGGTTTGAATCGGCCCACGTAAATATTACAGTATCAAACATTGCTAAAAATAATTTGAGTCAAATGTATTCAGCCGAATCATTCATCCCAAATACTCAATTTAATAGAGTGTGTGCTGATGCGGCAGTCTTAAAATTGCCTTAATTTCTGATGTGGCGGCCTCAAGATTGTTACATCTTTTTTCTCTTCCTTTATTATATATAGATAATAATGGATGTTTAAGATAGTGTCGTAACAAATTGATAAAAATAAATATAAAACGATATAACATTTTAATTTTTAACATATTTAGACTTAACCGAAACTCTCTTATTCAGAAAATGCTTGTTTAAGATATCAACCCCCTATCCAGTTCAGAACCCACAAGAATAATAAAAGTGAATCTACTGTGGAATGTGAATAGGCTACATAGATTTGATTTAGCAGGCCTTGCTATGTGAATGGCCCAGAAAACAAACTCAGCCCACACTAATGATGTGAATTAATGAAGGCTGACGTGTCACACGGTGGTAAGCTGATGTGGCGCTTTCATATGCACTCTGAATGCTGACGTGGCATCACCAGGTTAGTCTTCTATCTTTCCTCTTGCTTTATTATATATATAGATATACACACTACAAGAAAATGCACACAGCGCCAAAGTGGTTGGTAGGTCAATCAAGTGTACATACCGATTCCACACAAAAATAGCCGGTGTGGATTTTAGACATGGTAAATGGTACGTACAATTTGTTGTGTGTAATCCG
This sequence comes from Clarkia xantiana subsp. parviflora, assembly GCA_036873135.1. NCBI lineage: Eukaryota > Viridiplantae > Streptophyta > Magnoliopsida > Myrtales > Onagraceae > Clarkia > Clarkia xantiana. The sequence continues at coordinate 22,502,586 of JAPTYO010000008.1, read as the reverse complement.
AGTGGATATGAATCGGTTACACTCAAAACACATGTGTGCAATCCGAATGAGAAGTCACTTCAATCCTACCCAATATCTAACCCTTTAGTAACATCTATCTCATTTCAAATGTGCATCTTTAGTATTGGATTTATGATTCCAAAATATTAGCATTTAGTAATTAACATTTCAACTCTATTTAGAACATTTAGTATTACATTTGTGGTTTCAAAAATGTTGGATTTAGTAACTACCAATTTAAAATCTATTTAGATCATTTAGTATTGCATTTGTGGTTCCAAAAAAGTCGTATTTAGTAACTAACAATTTAAAATCTATTTAGAGCATTTAGTATTGCATTTGTAGTTCCAAAAAAGTCGGATTTAGTAACTATCAATTTAAAATCTATTTAGAACTTTTAGTATTGCATTTGCAGTTCCAAAAAAGTCGGATTTAGTATCTAATACTTTAAAATCAATTTATAATCTTTAGTAATGGACAAAGTTAATTCTAATGGAGTTATTTGCATACAATCAATTCAATTCTAGAAATGCACATTTAGTATTACATTCATAAATTTCAAACGTTATATTTAGAAGCAAAATTTTTAGGAACACTCATTCTGTAGAAAAAAATAACTATTATGAATTTTTTTATTAATAACTCAATTCAATTAGAGTCTTCAATACAATTAAGACTTGTGCAACTACAATATTTTCTTGACTTATGAAATAAAACAACAATGACTTTAAGGAAAAGTGTCAACCATCTTCGTAATGTATCTTTCTTGTAGTGGTAGAAAATCTTTCAAAACTCTCAAATATCACCGTGACTTTTATTATTTAGAGTTCAACTATTTAAAGTGTGACTTTTTAATCAACTATGATTTGATACATTTATTTTGGGTTTTGCCATGACCTAAGCATGACTGACCTAGTCATCTACTTTGGGAGACAATGGCCCCAGCATGAGTCTTGGTCAATGTTGTTAAATTCCATATTGGGCCGGACAGACCCAACGGGCCAACATAGAGTAACCATTTCCACAAGTGGGGTTCCATCTTAAAACCAATTAGTGATAGGAGGAGGTAACCCACTTGATTATACAGTTACTCTAATTAATTGTTTCTATCGGTGTGGGATAGAATACACACCACAATCACTACTCATGGTGAGACTCTTAAAATGCGAGCCCCCAGATTTGGTCAATTGAATCAAGGGGCTCTTTGGCAAAAAAAAAAAAAAAAAAAATCAAGGAGCTCGCCCAGACCCAGACTCATCTTAAAGATATTATCCAAGACCATGTGACCAGGTCTGGCTCGGGTTAGAACAGGTCTTTCTACTATGTTTCACAAGCATCATTTTTGTGGTACATTTTTTTTATTGCCCTAAATGTGAATCCTATAGGAAAATTGACATTAATAATGATGTGATGCAAATTCTACGTGTAGCTAAAAAAAATCATATTTTTAAAGTTTTACCTGTGTGTGATTAAGTCATTCCTAGTAGTAAAAAGAGCACAAGGATGATGCTTGTGAAGCATACGATAGAAAATCCATTCTATATAGAAGCTATTCACATTTCTACAATCTGGAGTTTTTATTCTTCACGAGGTGTCTTAAGGGGGTCAAATCGGAAGGGCCACCTGTAACATATTCGTTTCACATTAATCATCACTCACACCAATTCAGCCCCTAATTAGAAGTAAAGTGTTAATCATGAATATTTTACCAACGTAAAGTTTGAATTTGAAACATTTATAACTCACGAACCAAAACATTTATACATAACTCACAAACCAATGTACAGTATATGAGTATAGCTCTATTTTCTGCAGTTTTTTTTTTTTTTTACTAAGAGCCATTTCTGTTTATTTCCTTTTGTTTCTATGTTAATTGTACTATTAAGCAACTCATATAATGATAGTAAAGAGACAAGAAAGAGGATGGCCAAAGAAAAATGAGAAAAATATATATTGCAAGGAAATAAACAATGAAAGAGGAAAAATGGTGGAGACAATAATCTTCAGGCTTTTTTCTTGATTGACATTTTTATCATCTTCGAAAATACCACCACTCATTGATTTCATATTCTCATGTCTTTGTCTTCTTCCTCTTGAAATCATTGGCCAGCGATGCTTATTCATATGATTTTGTTATATAAATAAGATATATATACTTATTAATTTAAGAAACTATAGTGTTATATAATCTCGAAAAGTAAATAATTATATAGACCCGTCCCAATATTTATAACTATCACTTCTTACATTTGAGTTTTAGACTGGAATTATATATTGCTCTTATATTATCATTTATTGTTTACAGAACAAACACGACCCAAAATTGTTCCGACAAGTAAAAGTAATATGATCGATAATATTATGAATAATGATTCAGCCTGAGAATTATCCTGTGAAACATCTACCGACTGTGAGTGTGTTTCAATTGTCATTGAAATTCTAAAAAATTACAACTTTACCATTATGAGTGCTTTCGGCAGATTTTTCACAGAAATTTTCTGCATATGTAGCAGCACTCTAATATTATATAAGTATATCCCCTATTTTTTATTATTTTTTTCCGGTGTACTTTGTTAAATTAAAAAAGAAAAATAGTATGTATCTTTTAGCTCTAGTGTTATATTGAACGTGATTAACTAAAATATAATCAAGGAATTTGCATGCATAATCCGGGAAAAACTAGTTACAATAAGACAATATGAATATTATAAAGTTAAAATTAATCATTAATAAATGCAAACAAAGCAAGGATGATAGCGAATATATATATAGGTGAGAAACATCCAAAGACATTGCACATTTTGTCCAAATCAATCCATTTAACTTCCTTGGCCAAAAAATGCATTAACTTCAAATTATAACTTTTTTGTGATAAGGATACATCAAAGCCGCGCCATCTTTAAAACATCTATCTCTTTATATTTATTTACTTTACTCATCGTCCCGTCTCTCTATCTATTATTTATTTATTATTGAATTGTCTCTCATAGTCCAATAATATATATAATTACTATGATATGATATGACTACCCTCTTCCGTACATTTGGTGTTTGTTTTTGTTGGATTTAGATCGAAAATCATTGCTATTATTATTAAGTATTACAAATCATACATATACATCTTCTACAAACACAAAGTACGACCACATTCCTGCAACTATATATATATATATATATATATGCAATGTATGTATTTAATAGTGAGAGAGAGTAATAAGGGTATGGGATGTACGTATTTTGTGTGATTAACATTAAAACGGTGAGGCCCACAAAGGGCACAAGGTCCCCTAACATGTCTTGGGACTATTAGGACATGATGAGGAGGGGATGTGCCTTTGTGTGTGTGGGGGCGCCAGTGCTGGGTCAACACTAGAGCATATGTAGTTTCCCCACCCTAAATTCAAAGAAAAAAAATAAAATAAACCCTAAGAAAAATAATAAGATAGCATTGTTTCCATGTGCACAAATTTAAGAGCAACATTCCAATATAACAACCCTCTTTTTTACCTCGTCATGATAAATAAATTCAATGTTTTTCTTACGAGTTTCGTTGATTCATTTATATACACAGTATCCGTAAATTTAATTTCTTCCGTTGTCTATTACAATTCCTTGTATTGATTGTCTCAAAAAGTCAAACCTAAAAGTAGATAAAAACCACTAAAAAGGTTCTATAATTATACTAGAGTAACAAAATGATCTGTTATATATGTGTTATCTTATTTGTTAAAAGATCAACCACTTGATTTGCTTCATGATATGCATGTTTGATTTTCGATCTTAGATTAGAAGATTCTTGCAATAAAAAATCAGTGTATTAGATATATATCCTCATTGACATCTTTTATAACTAGATTCACATATTTATTATAGCATCAGATTCAACATAAATGAAATAAATATTTAAATTTTTTGTAAAGATTACTTATAGCTCAACGACCAAACTATTAGTGAAACTCAACTTTCTCTGAAATCTTCTAATCTAATCCAACTTCAAATGTGTTATCTCACCAATCCTCTCCACACCCTCATGTACTTAATTCCTCTAAATTAAATGAGCCATAGTGTTAAGTCCACTTCATCTATAAAGTGGCATCCTACTTGAGTGCTAGTCTTTGGATTTAAATTTACGAAGGATGCTAGACAAATCTTTAGCTTGACAAACAAGTTTAGCCACTCTGAGTTCAAATTATAATAAATACCATATTTTGTAAAAAAAAGAAAGAAAAAAAACATTAACGCCCATGATTTGAAATTGTGGTTTTTTTTTAATATATAATATGTATAACTAATCACTAACAAGTGTGTTGCCCATAATTTATTTACATGAAAATTTATATTATAATATTATTATTGTCTAGTATCTTGCACGAAACGAAAGTGCATTTTTAAATTAATATAATATATAAATATTATTATAGTTTATTTTTTTTATAGAATGTAATATAAACCATCAAATGTCGTTAAAAACTTTGTATATAAATTAAATAATGAATGCAAATTTGTGTTTAAAATTAATTGATTTATTATTAAATATTACTACGAAATTTACTCTATGCAGAAATTCTGTTTTGATAGCGACCATCATTAATGAACACAGAAAGACATACGGAGTTAATGTCAGTGCTATGAGCTGTCGTGGCATAAGAAGTTTGTTCTTATTTTATTTCTGGATGGACTTCCTCAAACATTACAACCCTAAACTATGAATGAACGGGGTCCATAATTTTATTAATTGTTAATTATAATAATTGGCGTTAAATATGGTATAGATAAAAATTAAAACAATAATAGGCGGTGGACTTAAAATTCAAACTTTTTTTTTATTATATCTTAATAATCAGTTATAAATTTATTTATTTATGTAAAAATAAGTTCAATGTGAAGCATGAGATGAGAAAATGAAAAAATTATGGCTTGGAACGGAGCTAATAGGTGGCTCAAAGTTGGTAGCACTTCTCCTAGTTAATATTTGACACTTATAGTGTGTTGGTCAATTTATACAACATGTTACATTTTTGTTGGATGAAGGGCACCAATTATAAGCCATGTGTTGGCTCCGTTTCAAGCAAGAATTTCTCAAGAAAGTGGCCCTCAGTATGTATATGATGAGGAGCTCTTCAGCTTCAATATAACGGCCAAGTTATCAAGGCCCTCTATTGTTAAATTCCACATTTGGCTGAATCAAACCCAACGGGCCAATATAGAGCAACTACTTTCACAAGTGGGGTTCCATCCTAAAACCAATTGGTAATAGGAGGAGGTAGCCCACTTACTTATATAGTGCTCAATTTATTAACACACCACCGGTGTGGGACTCATGGTGGAGGATACTTCAACACACCCCCCGCACCATGAGGACTCTTTTTTTTAAGACACCGGCTTTTCAAATAACCATGGTTATTCGAACTATTTACCGTAATGGTTAACCGCACCATTATGGTGAGGGGCGGTTATGGTGATGAATCTTGTAACCGTAATGGTTATGGTTATGGTATTCAATCCATAACCGCGGTTATAACCATCACCTCTATATATATAACTAGATACTAACCCCGCGCACCGCGCGCGGGAGAAATAAAATTTATATTACAATATAATAATTAATTAAAATTTCTAAATCCAATTATTTACTAAATTTATATATAAGCTTATGTGGATCTTCCATACATGTATTCCACATAGAATGTTAAACAACTAAATGTTTGATCATAAACTTATTACTATGTAGAACATACCTCAAATATGTATATATAATATAAATTTTTAGGAATTTTTTGTATGTGTTTTTGGTAAAATTCTATTATATATATAGTTTAATGTTTAACATATGACGATATTTCTTAGACGTCGACAAAAAAAAAAAATCGCTATTAAACTGTATAGATTTGTCATTAATATACAATATATATACATAAAATATAAGCATTATTAATTATCTCATTCAATAATAGCATGACAACAATGCATACTCGTGTTTTTTGAAAATTCATATTAACCCAAACACAAATTATATGTACGAACTCGAATTTCATGTTAAAAAAAAATCAGTTGCATATCGATCGTGAGTGCGTTGAGGCCTTGAGGATGAGCTCATTGATCCACCTACCAAAAAAAAAATCAAAATCACACTAAATAAATTAAAAACATGTACAACAAAATTTCCAAAACAATATAAAATTAAATAAGAAGCTCTGGTATATATAACTTTTTTCTATCACTAATAAGTTCTGATATAACTAATAACATATTTTCCATCTTTATTAGGATGTAGTCGAGGTTGAGCTCCTTGGTCCACCTTAAAAATTAAAACATGGATAAATATATCAGAAACATATAATGAAATGATCAAAACAATATACTTCAATATATAAATTATAAAATTTTCAAACCTCTAATAATCGAGAGAGTGTCAAGATTGAGTTATTCGGTCCAAAGAGTGAAGCACTTCGTGAGCCTCTTGCGATCCAACCACAAAAAAAATAAAATCGTTATATTAGATCATTTAATATGAAAGAATTAGAAACAAAATCTAATAGAAGTAGCATAAATAGTGCATGCTACTCATAACCCTCATAATGTCCGAAGAGTCACATGACGATGAAGAGATGGCCGTTTAGAATGAAAATTGTGGTGCTGGTCTGGTCATGGTGATGAGATGTGATGAATACAAAGAGAGGTTTCTCGGCTGAAGTGAAGATCAAGAGAGTATATGGTGTATATATATAAGCAAACTTTTACTTTAATGTAACAAAATATTAAGTAATATGATATATAATTTTTTTTCTCAAATATATTTATTTATCGTATGTTATTAGAAAATCAATATATAACTTGGATTATACATGTGTACCTTAATTAGTCAATCGAGCATAATATACTACTACTATTATTAATTATTATTATTATATTATATAAATCCTACTTTACCGTACTTTTTTAGGTTAATATAATTTATTAAAAAAATGTAAATTTTATGGTTTTCTTCTCTACGTGTTATTATTATATGTGTATATATTGTGTATATTATTATAATAATATAATATTGCGTACGTTTATATTATTTATTTCTAAAAGTATATTGTTTATTAAATTTTCTTTACCAATATACGTTGTTTACGTGGGGGTCTACGGTCTTCCGGAACCAAACTGTATAAAATTACTATTTAAAAGGAAACTTTTAATTAATTTGTTTCTTTAAATTGCGTAGAGACCAAAATAGGAGATAAAAATACTTCTTAATTTAAAACCAAACAATATTATGTATCTAAATTTAGAGAACCCCTATTAAATTCCGATTAAATTAGAAAACGGTGACTATGTGGACTGTCCACGTGTCGGCCAAAGGGCTTCCGATACCGAATTAATATAATATAGTAGATATTAATACATATATTACTAATACTTATATTGTTATATATATACATTATTATTATACTTTAATTATTAGTCAAATATTATAATTCTTATTTCGTTCCCTTTCCCACCCACCATTTTTTTGTCTATGTTTCTTATTATTAGGTAACCACGATTGGAAGCGATGGTGAATGAGGATCGAAGATCGCAAGTGATAGGTGATTGAAGATGTTTTTTTTAATTAAGTGAAACAATGAAGTTATGTTTAATTTGAATTTCGTGTATAAAACAATGAATGTATGTTTACTTTTCTTGTATGAAACAATAATGTTGTATTAGTTTGAATGATTGTGGTTAAATGGTTTAATCGTGGTTAAAAACCATGGTTATGGTTATGGTATGAAGAATCATAACCGCAGTGGTTATGGTTATGATTATGGTATGAGTAAAAAAAAATATAGTATGATTATAGTATTAGTGCTATTTGCACCATACCCTCACCATCGCCAGCCCTACCCTCTATGTGTGCCTCTGCTTTCTGCATGTGTATTTATTCAAACCAATTTTTATTTGATATTTGGCAAAAAAATATAATTGTTATTTGATATTCATTTTTTTGGTAGAAGTTATTTGATATTCATTTATGAAAAACTATCTTGAATTGGACCATTTATTATTATAATAATATATATACTTGGCCAAAAAAATTATAATAATAATATATATAAAAACTCATTAATTTATTTTAGATTAAGAAAGAACGAACTATTTAATTAATTAGTAGCAACAATACTTCTTCTAATAACTATAGATTTTTTTTGGTTAAAATCCTACTAAATTTTGAGGATAAAAAAATATTCAAAAGATGCAATTTATTAATTATATATCTTAACTCGATGTAGTAATGACCATCTAAGTGTGAAAGAAACATACCACACAGTACCATATGTGTTGTGCTGCTCTTCTGATAGAGTCCATAAATCCCATGCAGAAAAAATCCTCCCGTTGTTGTCATAAATAACTAACTATAAATCTATAATACACTGAATATGGACGATTGTTTTTTTTCTTTCGCTTTTTCCATTGATAAGAGCACATTGTTATGTATGCAATGATTGACAAGCCGACACGTAAAGGCCGACTCAGAGCGAAATCACAGCTGTATGTATTAATTCAATTCATATATATGGAGTGCCTAACTTATTTTTTTAATCTTAGAGTGCCTAACTTAGAGTCTCTATAAATATAAATTCAATAAAAACTATAAATATCTGACTTAATATATACAAAGATGTATTTTAGATTTTTTTTTTGTAAGATATATAATTTAATAATTACAGTAACTAAGCCTTAATAATAAATAAACATTATATTTGTATAGTAGATAACTGGACACGGCAGTTGACATGCTCTTCTATTCTACCAAACAGACAACATTAATTCTGCGTAAGCTTTGGTTGTTCTAGACCAGCTCTGACAACGATTTAGAATGGAAGTTGGCAAACAAGAAAAGTAAAAGAGAAATAGTAGATAAACTGATCAATAAATATATTCAGTATTTAGTATTCCTATTATAGTTTGGACCAAATTCAAAGTATTTGTTGCCAGAACTATTAATAATTTTGTGCATTATACGATATCAGTACTATTAAGAATAGTTTTATTACATATTTACATGTTTTGTTTTATCATTTTTTTAATTAATCATTAACCCGTTAAATTAACTTATATTCTACTACTAATTAACAATTTTATAAATTTATTTTTAAATGATATATATGAAAATAATTTAGATGTTTTAATATTGATCAATTTGTTAAGTTAAAGTGAATATATAAAAATATATAATATTATATGCTTTTAATAAGCTATTTACATCTATTTTCACATGTAATAATCAAATTTTAAATTAAATTACTATTAAAAAAGTTATAATTAAGTAGAGTAAAAAAGTATGATAGTAAATAATAAGAATTAAAAAAAATATCTTGAAAAAGTAAATTAATATAACTCTATTTAATGTCTTGGAATTTCATTTTGTGTTTAAAAAATATATAGTTGTTATATTCCAAAATAATATCTACTTGAGTCTATTTATATAGAGTAACATATTGTCTATGAATATTTTTCATCTATAGGGCTCAGACGGAGATTGAACCTGAGATATTCAGTTTATCAATGAAGAGTTGTTGAATCAGTACACTCTATTATATAATATATATAGTTAAATAAATTAGTTGAAAATGCACCATTATATTGGTCATATATGATATATAGTGGAATGCACCATATCTATTTTGTGTTGCATCACTATAATATGATTTGCAATTAATACTGCGAAATGCACTAGTCCCGTTAGTGTTGATTAAATTTTTCCGTTAAAAGTTAAAAGCGATGATGTCTCAGAAAATGATGTTTTATTTTGGCCGGAACAAGTAAGAATGGAAGTCGTCAGTCACATACGGGGCAAAATCGTCAAGCTAAATTGTAAAAAAAAAAAAAGAAAAAAAAGAAATGATAATTGGTTGACCCTTAGAATCCCAATGGCGGCCCCTACGGCGTTGGGCTTGCTATGGAAAGGAGCCCCCACTTCTTCTTCTTCTTCTCACCCTCTCTCTTACTCCCCCAGTATTAAAATGGGCAACACACACTAATAACACCCATCATCATTCTTCATCACTTCCACCCAAAACAAAACAAAACAAAACACTAGCTAGCCTTATTAAAACACAGAGCAGAGCAGAGAGGAAGAATTTAGAGAGAGAGAGAGTGAAATGGAGGTTAATTATAAGGTTTGGTGGGGTGTTATGAAGGTGGTCGGAGTTGCGGTGGCGGTGGTGATAGCGGCGGTGAAGATCGGGGTTGCACTGTGGTGGCGGCCAAGGAGGATAGAGGAACACTTCAACAAACAAGGCATACGGGGGCCACCATACCGGTTCTTCATCGGAAACGTCAAGGAGCTGGTCGGAATGATGATGAAAGCTTCAGCACAACCCATGCCCACAACCTCCCACAACATCCTCCCTCGTGTTCTCTCCTTTTACCACCATTGGAAGAAGATTTACGGTCCGTTTCCTTTTCCTTTTTTTAATTTCTCACACTCTTTAACATAACCAACCTAGCTATAATATTAATATATATATATATATATATATATGTAACAGTTACTACCACACAACACAACAAATGCACCCATTTAAAAAAAATATATATATATAATTGGGTTTTGTGTCTTTTTTTGGTGTTCAGTTATTGGATTTCTCTGCAAAATAAACTACTTTTCAGGCTTTTTCTGAGTTTTGGATGCTTGATGTTCAAGTTCCTTGTTTGGACTTACTCTTCCTTCCCATCTCCACTCTCTTTTTTGTTTTCTTTAAATTTCTTCATCTCTCTCTTCAAATTTCCCAACTTTACAATAATAAAAATCTAAATAGTAGTAAAACGTTATCTTCCGGATAATAATGCCTTTTCTTTCCATCTCGGCTTTTCCCCGAGTCATTAACGCTCTTTGTTAGTAGCTAAAGGTTGAAAAGGAAAAATCAATGGCTAAATGTGGATAGTGTGGTCTTCTTAGTTAATCTTAATAACCAATCTTTCTCTCACTATGAGATGAGAGAAGTGCAATTAAGGGTTATTTTTATTAAAGCAAATTAACTTGAGGCCAGCCGTAAGATATATAGTTTTTCTATCTTGGTGTCGAAAAAACATGATAAATTTACTTTGTTTTCACTTGGTTAAGGCTTAATTAATAAATAATGAGGTTGGTTGTAATTGTAGGTTCAACATTTTTGGTGTGGTTTGGGCCGACGGTTCGTGTGACGGTTTCGGATCCGGACCTGGTTAGAGAAATATTCACCTCCAAATCGGAGTTGTATGAGAAAAATGAGTCACACCCACTAGTGAAGCAGCTAGAAGGTGATGGACTATTGAGCCTCAAAGGAGAGAAATGGGCTCACCATAGAAAAATCATATCTCCCACTTTTCACTTGGAAAATCTCAAGGTCAGTGTTGTTTAACCCAAACAAAATTAAGTTACCTCGACTCGACGGTAGTAATTAATTTTGTTTTGTTTTTGAAATATATATACACAGTTGATGGTACCAGTAGTGACGAGGAGTGTGATGAATATGGCCGAAAAGTGGGAGGAAATGTGCGAGTCAGGAGAAGTGGAGATGGAAGTGTCGGAGTGGTTCCAAGCCCTAACCGAAGACGTAATTACGAGGACTGCATTCGGAATAAGCTACGAGGAGGGAAAAGCCATTTTCAAACTACAAGCTCAACAAATGGTTCTTGCAGCTGATGCCTTCCAAAAAGTTTTCATCCCGGGATACAGGTACCTTTATCCATCGGTCAAGTAGTCTAATTTCTCATCTTTATTTTCACTTTTATTAAAAATTCTAAGTCTATATCATATTTCTTATCTTAATTTTTCATTTTTCACTAGAGTGTATTTTTGTATATTCAGTCTTATTAGTAATCAAGGAATTAAAAATTATAAATGTTCTGTATAAAATATGATCGCGTTTGATCGAAAATGGTGTCTTTTTAGGGAAACCCAATAATTAATGACAGTGATTATAATAACATTAAACCTTGTCTATCCAGATTTTTTCCCACAAGGAGGAACATTAAATCTTGGATTTTGGACCGTCAAATAAATAAATCGCTGATGACCCTCATAGACCGCCGGAGGAGGATCTCCGGTGCCGGAAGCGACGGCGGGGAGGGTCCGAAGGACCTTCTGGGGCTGATGATCAAGGCGGCGGACTCGTCGCCGGCGCCGTCAAGCGTCTCCATCTATGACATCGTGGAGGAGTGCAAGGGCTTCTTTTTTGCCGGGAAACATTCCACGTCAAATATGCTGACGTGGACAACGGTGCTTTTGGCGATGCACCCGGAGTGGCAGGATATGGCGCGTGATGAGGTTGTTAGGGTGTGTGGGGCACGTGACTTGCCCACCAAAGATCATGTTGTCAAGCTCAAGACCGTAAGTACTTTTTAGCTTTATCTTAATTTATTATTACTAATTTTTCTAACTTTAAGCATTCACCTTCTTTTTATACATTTATTTATTATAATTATAAATTATTCGGGTATTTTTAATTTCAATATTCAATCATGCTTAAGTACCTATTATACAAAGTTTATATATCTATGTTATTTTGTCTCTATATATATCTTCATGCCGGTGGTTGGGTTAACTGAACTGCCACCTTGCTCTCCCGACCCGACCACACCATGAGAAAATTCAATAGATATTAAATTTTACCATTATAAAACAATTTAATATTAATTAATAGAACATCATATCATATGATGTTTCAGTTTAGATGACTTTGTTGTTATGTGCAATGTTTGTGCAGTTGAACATGATAGTGACCGAAGCTTTGAGGTTGTACCCGCCCGTAATCGCGATGATTAGACGGGCTAGAGCCGATGTCGAGCTCGGCGGCTACAAGGTTCCTAGGGGAACCGAGCTCTTGATCCCGATCTTGGCTCTTCATCATGATCAAGCCATATGGGGACACGATGCAAATGAGTTCAACCCATCAAGGTTTTCAGACGGCGTGGCTCGAGCCTCAAAGCACCCATTTGCATTGATCCCTTTCGGATTAGGGGTTCGCACTTGCATCGGCCAAAACCTAGCCATCCTTCAAGCTAAAATGGCTATTGCGATCATACTTCAACGGTTCAGATTTCGCCTAGCCCCGACCTACCAGCATGCACCAACGGTCCTAATGCTCCTGTATCCACAACACGGTGCGCCCCTCATCTTCGATCGCCTAATTGAGGACTCTGCCATCAAACAAGATCAAGATTCATAATTTGGGGTAATCAACCATCATTGTTAATTATCTTGTGTTTGAGTGAATGAAAATAATTTGGGGGGTAGTAGAAGAAATTTTGGTAAAAAAATATCAAAAAGAGGGTTAGAGGAAGGAGTAGTATTTGGATTTGGGGTTTTTTGTTTTTGTTTTTTTTGCCAAAAAAGAAAAACAAAAGGTGTTTTGATCAAATCTAACCTCTTGGCTATGGCATGTAAGCTTAATCTCTTTTAGTTGCTTAGGGATTTAGGTTTGGCTAACAAATTAATATAGGGGAGAGAGTTATTATCATATAGTATGTGTATGTAATATGTATATTCCTGCACTAGTGCGAAAGATTTTTGTAATAGCGCCTATGCATCCATGATGTTATTATTGATGCATTCGTATCCGATGTTATGTGTTATTGGATTTTATAGGGTTAAGAACCTAAAATACAGTATCTTATTTCATCCATGTTGAAATTTGGTGTCTTATTTGCAACCTAAATTTTATTTTTGTTGAATTGGTATATCTCAGTATGTTTTTTTCGATCAAAAGTACTATTCCATCAACCCTCCCACCCACTCATAGTTCATCACTCTTGAGTTTTCATAAAATCGTCCAAGGGTTAAAATGTATTTTGGTGCCATAAGTTTGAGCAAAGTTGGCTTTTGGTGCCAAATTTTTGTATTTTGTAGACTTTTGGTACATCCGTTAGTCAACCATTAAGTTTGACCGTTAAATACTTTTATTTTGTTCAATTTAGTCCTCAAATTTATATACGTCAAATTTGATTTTTGCAATTTAATCTCTAAAAAAAACCAAATTGGACCCTAGACCCAGTTGACATAGTCATGGTGCGACCCATGGCTGCTTCGGACCACGGCTAGGGTCGCCGGACCTGGACGACCCCAACCGTGATCTGACTCAGTCATGGGTCGCACCATAGCTAGGTTAATTGGACCTAAGGGTCCAATTTGGGTCAATTGAACGAAATCAGGTGAAAATTGTCGTTTATGTTCTGCATATGGTCAATTTGAGTAATTGACCTAGCAATTGAGCACAAATGGTCAATTTGAGCGAACGAAACCAACAATGGATGTTATCCGAGTGGCTCGGTCAACAATTAACAACGAACATAAAAAGAAATTTGAGATACCAGCAATTAACAAAGCCAACAATCAAATTTTCAACAGGTCTTGGAGCAGTAAATTGACCATTGGGTCCAATTAACCTAGCCATGGTGCGATCCATGGCAAGATCAGACCACGGATGGGGTCACCCAGGTTCGGGACCCTAGTCGTGGTCCGACCTAGCCATGGGTCTCACCATGGCTAGGTCAATTGGACCCTAGGGTTCAATTTGTTTTTTCTTTTTGAATTAAATTGAAAAAAATAAAAGTTAAGTATATAAATTGGGGACTAAATTGAACAAAATAAAAGTATTTAATGTCAAACTTAACGGTTGACTAACAGATGCACCAAAAGTCTAAAAATGCAAAGACATGGTACCAAAATGCTACAAATATAAACATATAGCACCAAAAGCCAAATTTGCACAAAATCACCCAATTTCCCTCCAAACTTAAACTTCCAAAAGAAAGGGTTTCCAGTAGAGTGGTGTAGAGTGATTTCCAGTGACAACGAAGCGGGATTTACTGGTGAGGATGTGACCAGCTTCTCAGGTGACGGTCTCGGCAAGGTGACGGGAAGGGAGTGTGCATGAGATATCGAATTTGACAGTCGGTTCAGTTGGGATTGACTTCTCTAAAGTAATCACAATGAGACACCAAAAAGTAACCAAAATGAAACCTGAGACTGCCCATATTAACATTTTAATCTCGAGACACCAAATTTTAACATGAGTGAAACCTGAGACTTTTTTTAGGCTCTAACCCTTATTTATATTCTTTCGTATAATTTGTTTTAAGAAGAAAAAGATATGTGAACAAAATTGTGTAGCCATCGATGGATATGCACCCAATTGAAGTATAATCAGACTTGACGATTGGAGAATTCGACTATGGCAATGTACAAATAAAGGTACGGATTTTGGCTAAGACTCCGAATATTAACCCAAAAAGCATGTGCTTACACAATAATGGGTCGAATAAGTTGACTCGCTCAACTCGCCTAATTTGAGTGGATGACCTCTACTCGGATCACAAACTTAAGGATAACCCATAGGCCCATCCCATCTCTTGATAATCCCAATTCCTGAAACCATACAGGACATGAATAAGAACAATGAGTATGCCCCAATAAAGGTAACCCATTCATACCAACCCTTCAACATATTCAAGGGAAGCAACCCCCAACAGTTACAAGGGGAAAACCCCCCAACGTCTACAAGGAGAACAACTTGAATCCTCACATGGATATTGTTAACCCTTATGTTGTCAAACAACTGAACAAGTTTATAATAGCTTATCCAAGAACGACGAGACTATAATTCCGGAATAGGATAAACATATTCCGAATTAAGTCCTATCCAAGGTTAATGACTCAAAAACTCTATAAATACTCATTCATTTCTCTTATTTGAAGGTAATTTCTCTTTCTATACTTGAGCTATTATTTTATCTCTTTAGAATTGAGACTGACTTGGGCACCAGAGTGGGTTTACCGGGCCTCGACTCGGTTACCCCTTCTTGCAGGTCCCCAAACGGACGTAGCAAGACGGAAGAGCGGACATGACGAACAGAAGGAAGACAATCAACTAACGGAGATTAAGTCTCGAAGAGTTAGATCGATCCGCCATACTTGTCAAAACCATAAATTGGTTATTTTAATTCTTAGTATTAATCAATTGAAAAAAATAAATTAATTAATAGACCTTAAAATAGTAATAAAGCAAGCTTAATTTTCATTTAATTGTATTCATTTTCGGATATAGAATCATTGCAAATATATAACCGAGAAACAATGAACGCATTAGAAGGAGAAGGACCACTTTAAGGACAATTTCCAAGAATGGAGAGTTTGTCTCTCTTGATAATTACCCATTAGTTCTTGTCTTTGTCTACAAATCTCAAAACCCGAAAAGAAGAATGATCAAAAGTAACACCAAATATATTCTATTAATGATAAACCTTCGAATTGAAACCCTTTCTAGGAATAATAGTATTTATTTACTTTTAGTTAAATTTCTCATTGATATATTAATTAGTACAAGATTTTAGAATGATGGTTAGTTTGTCTGGATCACAGTGTATATTCAAAATTCGTAGCATCTTTTACATTATGTATTTTTGTCGGAATATATGAGTAGTATAAATTCAAAATTATAAAAATTATTTAATTAGTTTCAAATAATATTTAAAATAGGAATCTGAATTCCACACTTTGACAAGGAACAATCCTTTAGGTCCCTCCCCTAAAAATAACCATTATTCACTCTCTATTCATATTATCATTCCTTATTCATAACTCATTCATATTCAATTTACCAAACAAGTTAATATTGTTAAACCCTTGCTTAGCTAGCTAAAAGTTTGACGTGACTTAACTTGGAAGGGTTTAAGCCCACAAATAGAGCACACATGTTAAATATCCACAAATTCGTTTTTAATTAAGCCCCTGATCATTTAATTAAAAATTCCACTTGATTTGTTTTTCATAGTATTTCAACTTACTCGTGTATTCAGTTCAGTTCAGTTTGTCGAATAGTGATGATTTTAAAACTCACAAAGAAGTCTATCATAAAATAATAAGTTTCCTTACCAATCCGGTTGTGCATGTAAAAAGGATTTCAAACAATATTTGCAAGAGTTAAGTTTATCGAGTGAAGATGACAGTTTTCTAAACTGCTCTCATTATTGTTTTTAAAAACGCATATAATATTAATTTATTTTTTGGCTGAATAATACAAGGAGGGACTAATTGGTGAAGCAAAATTTAAAGACGATATGGACAGGCATTAGCCTTCTTGAGCTAAGTAATAATAGGAAATTACTGAATTTGATTTTAAAGAGAAAAAGGGTTTATAGGTGTCTCTCTAATGTTTTTTATGGTCCCCATGGGGAAGCATGTGGTTAGGGTAATTCTTGGCTCTGTTTTTCTTGCTCTTTTGTTAAAAGGAATCAAAGGGAAGAAGAGTCATGTGAAGATCACAAGAGATATTCTTCTATAGTTATAATTACCATATCAAATATCACTTTTTTGGTAATTTTTTCACTTACACTCCCTTGTGATACTTTTGTAAGTAAGGTCTGTTCTGATTCCTTCTTACATGTTTGCTTTCCAAAAAGTAGTTCCAATTATATATTCTACCCAAAGGTTAATTTTATGATGGGTAGACAGACCTCTTTTGTATTTATTATATGGAATGTGTGTTGTGTGGTACAAAAGTAACGTGATTATGTGAAATATAAAATTACTAGGAATTATGAATGAAATATGCCTTAGAGTAGGCACAAATACATTTTTTTTAATTAAAAGAAAAAAAAAATATAAGATTGTAAATTTCAAAATTGAAAATAAACATATTTGTTAGGTCTAAAAAAACATAACCTGAAAAGTTAAAATAGAGTAGAGATTGGGACAATTATATCATCTCTCATATTCAATAGCTTACTCAGTGCGATAAATCTAATAACCCAATTGGTTTAATCCTAATTTTGGATCATTTGGCTCTCTGGTTACTTTATTATTTTGCTTTAACTATAAAAGTAAATAAAAATTGATTTAACAAACATAATTACACTATATACCAAAGTTAAGATAATATCTGTAAGATCAAGGGCAAGCAGATAATACAATGCCATAATCAATCACTGTTATTCATGTGATTGATTGGGCATTATTGCCTTTAGGTCATTATTATTAGAAGGTGGTGATTAATTAGGCCATAGGATAGGACCACACCAAAATCACATAAACTTATTATGATCAATTCTTTTATTAAGGAGTTGCACTTCTCAAGATGAATAGAGCAATGCATGTCCTAATAATCTTCCTTTTTAGTTAACTAAACTATGGTTTTTGCCTTTGGTGTGAGGAGCAACATAATTTTGTCTCTTCGTTTGCACTTTGTCTTGTGTGAGCTCCTTTAAAGTTAATACCATCTAGGCAGTGTGTGTGATCTTGATTATATACTAAACGACAAAATCTAAATTCCAAAGAATGTATTTATTTATTTATTTATTTATCATCCCTTAATAATTAGATTAATAATAATAATAAAGAAAAAAAATGAATAGTGTGAAGTGAAGGCCAGGTTAGAAAGCACTCCCCTTTTCACTTTATAAGCCTAGTTAGTCCCTCTTCTTTAGGACAAGGCAAAGCAAACTAGCAAAGCATGATCTTATCAAAAGGCCGCTACTTTATGAAAAGTTAATATCATCTTTTTAACTGTTAAATCGACCTATAAACCCATGTAGTAGTTATCTTGGTTGTTCATATTGCAGTGATAGATAAAGATGAAAAAATATATATGACATGATATATATATTTTATAATACGTAGCTGCTGAATCATTGACATATTTATAACAAGTTCATATTATTATTATTTTACTAAATTCTTTAACAGTTAAGAGTCTTTTTTGGACAAAATGTGGAATTAAGGGTCGTTCAATTTACTAAATTTATATAAAGTACATATTAACGTACGTTCCAACATGAAATTAAAAAAAAAAATTATATTATACATCCACCACTAAATATAAAGTGGTTTTAATAACAAAGTTCACAGAGCTTTATATCTTCGGGGATTGACACTTAATCGATCTTAATATTCACATTAATGATAAATTATCTTAAATATAAAGCGGTATGAATAACGAAGTTCACAAAACTTTGCAGAATCCTGGGATCACATGGTACTGTATTACGCAATAGTTATATATGAGTCTTAACCCGTGGTTTGGTTCTATAAGCTCAAATTCAAATAAAATGAAGAGGTATACAATGAATCTTCTTGGTTAAGCGTGACTAAAGTCCTGGTAAGTATGGTGAATGTTAAATATAACTACTTTGTGATTAGTTTTACATTAACTAGCAAATTAAGTGTTATATATAAGTTTGAAATATGTAAGCGCATTAGGTTAAAATTATGTGTTAACCATGTAATACGGTGTAGCGGTTCAATGTTTCATTTATTAATCAGGTGTGTCGCCTGAATTCGATCTAAGAATGGAAAAAAATATTTATAACCAACATTTTACCCTTACGGACTGACTCGGTGCGAGCAATGATTATCTTAGTGTCCGACCCATGACACCTTGTGGGGAAAAAAAAACTCTTTAAGTTTTTTTTGCCAAGGAGTTTTAAGTGAATATTGTGAAAGTTAAGAATAACCACTTTACCAACTGTCATAAAACCTTAAGATTATAGGTGAAGGCGTGGTTTAGTCTTTATACTTCAACATTCCCCCTCACGCGTGGCCTGAAACATTTTGAAGGTCCAACACGTGAAATTTTAAATAGGGGTTTAAACTGGCGTTGCGGAAATTCGAATCTGCGCGCTCTGATACCATGGGAAAGTTAAGACTAACTAGTTAAGTTTTTCTTACTTATAATTATACCTAAGTTTAGGATAGAAGGAAAGCATAGATATGTCCTCGAACTTCTCAGGCAATGCTTAAATGATTTTGAGTATGAAGAGTAACAATGGATGCTTGTTGCTTACTTAAATGCAAGTTTAAAATTAGAAGGCATTATAAAATATGGGAGTGAGCTGATAATGAACGAAGCTCTGTAGCACATGATGTAGAGTGGGTGGCCCTTGAAGATAGATAGATATATGAAGGAATAGAAAAAGGAAGCAAATTAATTAATAAATAAAAATCTTCCTCACCTAAAATACAAAAAGAGAGTTGGCAATTTGGCATGCAAACACTAAGTAATTATTAATTTAAGTAATGAATGAATGATGAATAATCCGGAATTTGTCTCCAAATGGGTGCACAAAGATCAAAGGTGTGTGATTGATTAATGCAACCATGTCGGGCTACCAAAGCAAAGGACTCCCACTTTGCATGATTGATTGGCCATTTCATTAGAGCACATCCATCACACACACCAACAAACCAAACAAAGCTAGCTTTTGTGTTTTGGCCTCTTCTTTCTTTCCTCTCCAATCTGTGTTTTTTTGCCTCTTTCTTTTGCAGATCTCTCTGAGTAGTATTGTTCAGTTTCCTCATCTGCCCTGTCATATGATTGCTTTTAAAAGATGACTCTTCTAATTCAATCTTTTCCACTCCTACTACCTATCTATATATATATCATGTATTGTATTAATCATAATTGCATCAGCTTTGTTTCACATCTGTTCAAAGCAGAAGCTTTTTGTTAGTTCTTGCTCAGTATTCCAGTTATCTTGTCAAAATCTGCAGTTAGATTCTTTACTTCATCTGTGTTCTAATTTCCTTTAAATAATAACAATAAGTCATTTTCGAGATTGGGCGTTTGGATGGACGTAATGTGAGATTACAAGTAATGTGAGCTACGTAATGTAATGTTAGATTACAGTGTTTGGTTGTGCTGTAATGTGGAATGTAATGTTAGATTATTACAGTGTTTGGTGTGTGTTATAATGTGCATTGTAATGTGACTTTATTATTATTATATTAATATATATGAGAGTATATTATATTTTAATATGATAAGATTTAAAAAAAAATATAAATTTTTACAACAACTCACTTCTTAAAGATTATGTGTGTGGTTAATACTATGGTCATTTATGAATTCTAAAGACTAAATATTTGAACTCAATACGCACAACTACTAAAATTCTATTATTATTATTATACATACTTTTATAAGATATTTTTCATAAAAAAATGCAG
The DNA here is from genome assembly GCA_036873135.1 of Clarkia xantiana subsp. parviflora. NCBI lineage: Eukaryota > Viridiplantae > Streptophyta > Magnoliopsida > Myrtales > Onagraceae > Clarkia > Clarkia xantiana. The sequence continues at coordinate 22,481,633 of JAPTYO010000008.1, read as the reverse complement.
CGAAAAAACTAACTTATTTTATACGAACATCATGTGCATTATTATTTATTATAATAATGAGTTATGAAGTATATAAAAAATAAAAAAACTAATAATAACAACAACATTATTATCATAATAAATTATAAAGATGATACAAAATATTTTATCTATGTAATAAATAATAACACTCCGTAATGATGGACGTAATCTCACATTACGTCGAATAGAGTTTGAGGGGGTGTTTGGATGGATGTCACATTAGGTTAATTGGGCTTGACATAATTCCTAATTGACATGGGAGGCCTAAAATTGGGCCTCCCTTCCTTAATAGATGGTTCGGCCGAATAGAGTACCACATTGGTTGGAGTGGACTTTTGTCCACTCCACCAATCCTATATATAGGGGAGTCTCCTAAGGGGTTTTACACATCAAGTAATTCATAAGTCCCTCCATTGAGGAATTTGAGAGAAACCCTCTCACCCCCTTAGTAGAAATTTTGGCACATTATAGTCAGAGGCTTGTCCCCGTTGAAGAATCGATCAGAGGATTTGCTGTGGAGCTTATACCGCGTAGGACTTCTTCTCACGAAGAACTTGTACGAGTTCCGACCGGAGGATCAGAACTCCCTTCACATCGTTCTTGGGCAGGAAAGCTATTGAGGTATGTGTACATTATTCTGCTGCGTAATTAGTTTACTTGCATGTACACGTTTAGCATTCCGTAGTATACGTCCCCGTAATCCAACAGTGGTATCAGAGCGAGTGTTAGGAGTTTTTAAATTTTTGATAAACTTATGTTCTTGAAATTTTATAAAAAAAAAACCGAAATTTTTGTTTATTTATGAACACCGAAATTTTTCTGAAAATTTAAAATTATCTTTAAAAACTTAAAATTTTCGAAATTTACATGTTTTTATAGATCAATGCCGAAATTCATATTTAAATTTAAGTTTGATGTTCATAATCTTCAAGAACACGATGAGTTTTTGTCAAGAATAGTTATTGGATTCATGATCATAATAGCGTTTGATCTTAAAATTTGACAACTTTTCCAATTTTACATGTTTTTTGCCGAAACCCTAGTGGCAAATTAGGTAAAAAAAATTAATTTTCTTGAGCACCAAGTAACTTAAAATTTCGGCCAAAAATATTATAGATAAAGGTTGCCATATATTAGCATATGGTGACGTGGCGCCGTAATAGGAGCCTGTTAATTAAGGGAATTACCTAAGTTAATTAGGTAATTGTCAATCTGGGCTAATTGGGCCAAATCCAATTAATAATTGACAAGGGAGGCCCAAAATTGGGCCTCCCCCTTATACATGCAATTCGGTCGGCCACCCTATACCACATTGGTTGGAGTTGCCTTTTGGAAACTCCATCAATACTATATATAGGGGTGTCTGCTAAGGGTTTATTCACTTATTCATAATAACAAGGATCTCCATTGAGAACATTTGTTTCCCTTAGTTAAATTTCGGCACCATCACATCTGGTCTGAGGTTCCATCTCCGTTAGAGAATTGATCAGAGGTCTTGTTGTGGAGCTACATCGCGTGAGACTTCTTCTAACGAAGAACTTGCACGTGGTTCCGACTGGAGGATCAGAACTCCCTCCACTTCGTTCTTGGGCAGGAAAGCTAAAAGGTATGTGTACTAATTCCGCTGCGTAGATTAGATTTCTTGCTAGTACACGTTTAGCATTCCGTAGTATTACGTCCCCGTAATCCAACAGTGGTATCAGAGCCTGTGTTAGGAGTTCTTAAAATTTTGATAAACTGATGTTCTTGATGTTCATAAAAACCGAATTTTTGATGTTCATGAACACCATGAAGAATCCGAAATTTTTAAGTAGATTTCATGTGTTTGATCTTTAAAAACTTAAAATTTTCAAATTTACATGTTTTTCTAGATCAAAACCGAATTTTTCATGATCAATTTAAGTTTGATGTTCATGATCTTCAAGAACACCATGAGTTTTATCAAGAACATGTTTTGGATTCATGATCAAGTTAGAGTTTGATCTTAAATTTTGACAACTTTTCCAATTTTCTTGTTAGTGCCGAAAATTCCTAGGGGTTTTTCGGTAAATTTTTTAATTTTCTTGGCCACCAAGCAATTAATTCGGCACAATATATAATCGATATAGGTTGCCATTTTTAAATTTTATTAATAGGTAACTATATCTAGAAGTTGGAAATAAAGATAGGTTCTAATATAACATTGTAAAAGATATTAACTATCAATATATATGGATTAAAATAGTGTTAATATATATATTGATAGATTTAGTTACTATTAAACAATTAAGAAGATAAATTGTCTACATATTTTAATCCCTAAAAGATATATTCGACAATATTTTATATATATATATATATATATAATTCGGCTGAAAATATATTAATATATATATTTATATTGTTGATTGATTTATATCTTAAAGATAGAATCTTGACAATATTTATATATATATATATATATATATATATATATATATATATATATATATATATATATATATCTTTATACCAATATAAATGTGAGAGTTGTCCTCACCCCTAAAAGGTACCTCTTGAACATTTTTATTTTTATTTTATTATATATATATATATATTTATATATTTAGTTCTCATATTTTTTATTTTATTATATATATATATACGTGTTATATTTAGTTCCCCTATTTTTATAAAATTGGCGATTTAGTCTTTTTATCTTTGAGACCCATCTATTTATCTTTACTATTACTAAAAAATTCATTTAATTACATTTTGTTATTTTTAGTTTTTTAGGTCGCTTAATTGGTAGGTTACCGTAATTATTATTGATTTCTCCATCAAATATACATATTAATTAGAGTCAACATGCATTTTATTATATATATATATATATATATATATATATATATATATATATATACGTGTTATATTTAGTTCCCCTATTTTTATAAAATTGGCGATTTAGTCTTTTTATCTTTGAGGCCCATCTATTTATCTTTACTATTACTAAAAAATCATTTAATTACATTTTGTTATTTTTATTTTTTTAGGTCGCTTAATTGGTAGGTTACCGTAGTTGTCCTCACCCCTAAAAGGTACCTCTTGAACATTTTTATTTTTATTTTATATATATATATATATATATATATATATATATATATATATATATATATATATATATATATATATATATATTTAGTTCCCATATTTTTTATTTTATTATATATATATATACGTGTTATTTTTAGTTCCCCTATTTTTATAAAATTGGCGAATTAGTCTTTTTATCTTTGAGACCCATCTATTTATCTTTACTATTACTAAAAAAATCATTTAATTACATTTTGTTATTTTTAGTTTTTTAGGTCGCTTAATTGGTAGGTTACCGTAGTTATTATTAATTTCTCCATCAAATATACATATTAATTAGAGTCAACATGCATTTAATAGGTGCAAATGTCAGGTAGATGCATTTTTCCATTCACTATATCATCGATTTGGGGATGTTCAGCATGTTAACATTTTTGTATCAAATAAATTAGTCACTTGCTAACTCAAATAACATATTAAATATGGATCAAACGTGGTTCTTGAAGTTTGACTTTACATATAACATGTTACTCAATGTTATACTTTTTTACTCGAACTATCGTTTAGTTCTTGCGTTTGTAAATTCAATCATATTAGGTATCTCCTAATTGGTAGCTGAATAAATAGTTAAGTTTAATTCAAGTATAAACTTTAGACATTAGTGTTTTAAAAAATTGATGATTTAGTCCCTACAATATTTGAGTATTACTAAATATTTCATTAGATAAATTGCATTAACTTTTTTGTTAAGGTCTCTTAACTGACATGTTACAAAATTATCATTAACTTATTAATACAATATACCTATAAATTTGAGCCACCCATAAAGTATGATATGTGCTCAACTCGTGCAAATTTCGAGTACATGTTGAATTTTTTTTGTACCACATAGATCATTCACTTGTCATATCATATCAATTGTCAAAATATGGGTCAACCACGGTTCTTGAATTTTGACCTTTTACGGATAACCTGGTACTCATCGTCCAACATTTAGGGTCTTGAATCATTAATTTAATTCTTCCGTCTGTCAATTAAATCAAATTGTGTACAACCTAATTAGTAGTTAAATAAATTGACATAAAATCAAGTATAAACTTTAGATTTTAATGAATTGAAATTTCCATTAGCATTAAATCAATTTTTGTTGGTATTATGATATAAAATTGTATGAAAAGTGTATAGTTACGTTTGTATAGGTCAAATTGCTCCACCGATGAGTCTAAGTGGTTAATTGCGGGCTTACATTCTTCACTCCTCAAGTTGATAAATTAGATACAACTTTGTCGTTAATAACTCACGTCATGCTCAATCCAACTCATTATTAGTTATAACAGTAAATTAGTATCGTATTTTAAAACGATATTTAATTTTTTACTTAATTATCCTCTTCTATTTTTCCCGTTTTGAATTACTTTGTGTCGTTCTTTTCGATCACAGATTCATTTCTCGCAACACCTAAACTTGGCCATGTATTAATTACATATTATCATATTAGAAAACTGAAGATAAATTATGTACTTTAAAACTTAGATGATTTATACGCGTGCAACGCACACGTTAATAACTAGTATATATATATATATATATATATATATAATTCGGCTGAAAGTATATTAATATATATATTTATATTGTTGATTGATTTATATCTTAAAGATAGAATCTTGACAATATTTATATATATATATATATATATATATATATATATATATATATATATAAACATATATATACGTACCGAATTTATATATATATATATATATATATATATATATATATAATTCGGCCAAAATTGTATATTAATATATATTTATATTGTAGATTGATTTACATCTCAGAGATAGAATCTTGACAATATATATATATATATATATATATATATATATATATATATATATATATATATATATATATATATATAAGCATTATTGGAAATAAGTTCATATAATTAATAATTCTTGATGGCTAAGTTAAGTTTTATGATGGATTTTAAAACCCTACTTAGCCTATAGAATTATTTCGGCCGAACCCTAGGGTTCATAGACCGGTCCAATTGCTAAACTGGATCGGGATAAACCTATCCGGGTTTTCTTAATCGGGTCGGGTCGGACCATAGTAACTAAATTGAACCTAACAGGTTTTGATTGATAAACCGAACCACTATCTTATTTTATTGAACCGTTTCGGACCAAACCGGAATTTTAAAAATAAGAACGAGTTGAACCGGATTTTGAAATTTGGACCGAACCTCTTTAAAATTTTCAGAAAATTTAAATTGTTCAATAAAATAGGATGTCAAATTTTAAATCCAAAATGTTTTCGAACTTTAAAATTAGCCTAAACAGTGCTCTTAGGGTTTGTGTTTTAATACACGGTTTCAATCAAAACTCTAATGCCTGGTTTCGATTATGGGGATAGATCTCGGACTTGCATGTTTTTTGGACTGGATTAAATTAGTGGGCTGATTTGCAATTGTTTACTTTCTGCATCATATATTTTGATAAAATTAGAACTGTCATCTTGACTTAGTCAAGCTAACTGGATATTATATTGCGAGCATTGAGCTCTGGAATTTAAATATATGGTTTGCGCAATAGGATAGACATGCTATGCTGATTGAAAGTGCCTAGAATCAATGTCTAGAAATTCGCATGATTGATTGTAAGCATGAATTGCAAAACAACCCCTAATATTTTCAAAGCGTTTTATAAAACCGAAAATTCCAGTCGCCAATTATGCATGATGTGTGCGGATATTGCATGTTTTGACGCGTATGCTAGGATGTTCACAATAGAACTCATGTGATAATTTACTTTACGTAGAATTATGTATGCTAGGAACATTAGACGCATGACGCGTAAGCATGTTGTGTTCGATATTTATGACATGGTATGATTTGCTAGATGTAGTATAATTATAAATATGCATGCGTAAATTATCGGAATTTTACAAAATCATAAGGGTCTTGGAAAAGCCAAGATCGGGTATGCTTATTTGAAAATTTCCGTTCCGATAATTTGCAATAGAATAACCGTTTTCAAAAGACTGATCTATTAGATTGAAAACGATAATAGTGTGAATTATTTCACGACACCCCCTTCCTCGGTTTACTGAAGGTTGGTTTGGTTTAGTGACTGAAGAATCACTATTCGTCGTATTCCATCATAATAGATAATCCGATGTTTGCAGTTCTGTCAAAATGTTGTTCTCTTCCTAAACTTTGCATGATTGTCAATGTGTTAATATAGATGGATGCAACTAGCAATGTCATTTCCCAGTTGAATAAGGGAATAAGATTGAATAGCGGTAATTATAAAATATGGAATAAACGAGTTAAGATGATAATCTCTGAAATAAGAGGTCTGGAGCATTTGACCACAAAACGAACTAGGCCTGAGGGAGACCTCACAGATGAGAAAAAGACGTTCTATGATGAATGAGATGTCAATGATCATGATGTTCGTTCCACCTTGCTCTCTATGCTGGAAGACGAGATTCTCTATAGGTTTGACCATTTGGGGACTGCCAAGGACCTATGGGATGGTCTTAAGGCAACATTTGGTGTCTACACCATTGCCCAAAAAAGAGCGTTAAACATCGCTCTTGACACCTATAAAAGAAACCCAAGCATACGATAAAAGATCATATTATGCATATGTGTAACTTGATCGCTGAGCTCAAGGAAGCAGGTGAAAACCTGTCTGAGGAACAACAAATCAACTACATGATCCGCTCTTTACCCGACTCTTGGAATATCATGAAAATGAGCCTTACACATGCTACCCATCTCGATACTCTCGAGAAGGTACAAGTTCATCTTGAGCTGGAGGAAGATAGACCCAAGGCTGAAAAGTCTAGATCTGAAATGCATATTGCATCCTCTGCTCCAACCGAACAAAAGGGGAAGCGCAAAAGAAAGGGAAAAAGCTATCAGAACAAAACTGAGAAGTTTGTGGCGAACAAATCCCAGAAGAAGTTTAAACGCAAACAATCTGGTGGTAAGAAAAAGCAAGCAAAGCAGACACGTAAAGAGGAAACTCGAACGTGTTTCAGGTGTGGCGTGAAAGGACACCTGGCTAATGCTTGCACTAATCCTCCTAAGGTACGTAAAGAGAAAAGATGATGAAAATCATTCATTCTCTTTTGCTTCTAATCACTCGAGAGTAATTCATTTTCTTTTGAATTACAGAACCAAGAAACAGAAGCAACGACCTGATCGAGGATGCCCCCAGAAGGATAAAGATGGAATGAGAGATTCTTTATCTTTAGATTTGCTAAAACTTATACTTTTATTTCTGTTTGAAAATACTCTTAAATAAGTTTCTTGGTGGAACACATTATTTTCGAATATATACTAATACTTGAATTGAGTATTCAATTTATCATCGTTCGTTTTTATCCTATTCACGCTATTCAACACATTGCTCAAGCATCCTTATTTGTTAAAGTACTCCATTATAGTTTGTATCCCAAATAATGTGCATGTTTAAAACCGATCTTGCTTTTAAATTTGGAGACTAAAACGATTCTCAAAACCACGGTTTTTAACCGGGTATGCACGAGGCGCATGTCACCTCGAAAGATGGGACACATCGTATTAGAATACGAATTTAATAATCAAGTATTATGAATGCAGAATTTTCGTTTGTAATTCTTCAGATATAACTCATTGATAACTACTTAGATTTTATGTAAGCCTTCCAGCTACTACAATTTAATTAGAATATCAACCATGGCATTAAAAGCGACAGCTTAAATGCATGGTCCATAAGATAGATAAATCTATGGATGAGTTAAATAAACGAAAAGAAGTAGTCGGTAAAACGACTCTCCCACCCTTAGCCTTGAACGAAGAGTTTGGCTAAAAGGCCATCATTAAAACACTTCAATAAACATAGCTTAGAATTACATGATGTTAGAGTTACACATTAATTGTTCCTGCGAGATGAGATTAATTTAACTCACATTAATGTAAAACACTATGTTCTGACAAAATCGGTTAACACGTTACCATAAAAGCTAATGAATGATTCGGGTAAAACCTTATCACAAAGACGCATTAATTTGCGCATTAAAACGAGTATTTATTAAGAGTACGCACTACTCTCGGAGAATACGAGTTTTAAAATTAGCTTGAAACAATGGTTTCGTGGTCAAACATGGCACATTATAAAGGTTTGAGGATGGATTTCCAACGCTTTGCAGAACGAAACAAGCTAGTACTGATTATGTTAACAGATGGTTGATGGAGATTCTCAGGTCCCACTTACTTCGAGTGGGAGAATTGATGATTGATTTGGTAAAGGGTTAAAGGTCCTTTTGGTACCACATGTTTGCAAAAATTACACTGTTCATACCACTAGTATTTTTTCGTACCGAATTGGTACCATATGTTTCCAAACCTTACTGTTTTGGTACCTCCGTTAGGGTTCCGTCAAAAACAGCCGTTAAATGGCATGTGTCATGCACGTGACCAGCCCAAAACTTTCAATTTTGTTACAATTTAGTCCATCTAATACATCCCTAACTTTTATTTTGTTCAATTTAGTCCTAAAACTTCAAAATCAAACCATTTTCCCAAATTGACCTAGCCGGACCTAGCCATGGGCAAGGTCCGACCCTGGGTCATGGTCGCCGGACCCAGGCGACCCCGACCCAGGGTCGGACCTAGCCCTAGGCTAGGTCCGGCTAGGTCAATTGGGACCTAGCCCCAATTTAGTTAAATTAGGGCTAGGTCCCAATTGACCTAGCCGGACTTAGCCTAGGGCTAGGTCCGACCCTGGGTCGGGGTCGCCTGGGTCCGGCGACCATGACCCAGGGTCAAACTTAGCCCATGGCTAGGTCCGGCTAGGTCAATTTGGGAAAATGGTTTGGTTTTGAAGTTTTAGGACTAAATTGAACAAAATAAAAGTTAGGGATGTATTAGATGGACTAAATTGTAACAAAATTGAAAGTTTTGGGCTGGTCACGTGCATGGCACATGCCATTTAACGGCTGTTTTTGACGGAACGCTAACGGAGGTACCAAAACAGTAAGGTTTCGAAACATATGGTACCAATTTGGTACGAAAAAATACTAGTGGTATGAACAGTAATTTTTGCAAACATGTGGTACCAAAAGGACCTTTAACCCTTTGGTAAATGATGATGGAAACGTCTTCATAATAAATCCAGTGAGAGGGCTCACTCCCTCTCACACATAATCATCACTAAATTTCAAAATGCGAATCAAGTCGGACCTGATAATCATGATAATGAACTATTTCAACTAAACATTTTTCCTAGTGGGAGTGGAACAACCAACTTGGTTCCAGATCCTAGTGATCGAGGAATACATCTCGGAGCTAGAATCCCAAGACCGAGAGGATATTCCAAGTAATTTCAACCACCACCATTGTTCCCAGTGGGAGTTATGCCCCAATAAGAAGCATTATTCCGAGTGGGAGTAATGATCAGACTAAAACATGGGATTAACGTGCCTAGACATAGTCAAAGGCAACGAACTTCTTTCGAGAAGTATCCCATCAAACGAGATGTGTTAAACATCTTGATGTTCGTTCTTGAACCAGTGACGGTTCAGCAAGCAAAGGAAGGACCTCAAAACGAGGGAATGAAGGAAAACAATGGAGGATGAAATTGCCTAAATAAGAACTAATTCAGTTTTAGTCTTTAGTTGATTTATCTGTTAACCACAGAACTAGAAAGTGAAATCTTAGAATTCACTTCTGGTGGAAATTTTGAGTGGTGCAAAACTCGAATAATTGCGAAAGGATATACCCAAATTCACGGAGTGAACTTTGATAAAGATGGACTCACCGACTATGCGTTACACTATAGTCAGGGCCGTCCTTGCCCATGACTGCAAGTCTCAAACTCGAGCATGCATCAAATGGACATTAAGACCAAACCTCTCCGAGTAAAACTGGAGAAAGAGATCTATATGGAGCAGCCGGAGAGTTTCATTACTCCTGGCAAAGAACGCAAAGTTTGCAAACTCCAAAGATCTATATACGGTCTTAAACAATCGTCTCGACAATGGTGTCGCAGATTCCATGAGGAAATCGTTGGAAACGGATTCGTGAATCTTCACCAGGATCCCTGCGTATACACTAAGACCTCCGGGTAAGTATGCCATCATAACACTATACGTGGATGATATACTCATTGCTGCGAACGATATGAGTTTCATGAATAAATCAAAGTCCTGGTTAGCATCAGCATTCGAGATGAAAGACATGGGAGAGGCCACGTGCATCTTAGGCATCAAAATTTCCCAAGATCGTCCCGCCCGGAGATTATGTCTATCTCAGGAATCATATATCAACAAACTGTTGAAAAGATTCAGAATGTTGGATGCTAAACCCGTGGATGCGCCGGTTGTGTTCGGGTGCGCGCTATCGAAGCGTGATGGCCCGAAAAACCAGCTGGAGCGTGAACAGATGAAGAATGCAGAGTATCTGAGCATGGTAGGGAGTCTAATGTACGCCATGCTCTGTACTCGGCCAGACATCTGTTACGCTGTGGGCCTAGTAGCAAGATTCCAATCAGATCCTAGTTATCAACATCTAAAGGTCGTAAAACGAATTATCAGATATCTGAAAGGTACTACCGACAACGTTCTGTGCTATGAGGGCGATCGGCTCGAATTGACCGGTTATAGTGACGCCGACCACGGTGGCGATCCGGATGATCGTAAGTCCACCACAGGAGGAGTTTTCCTCTTTGCTAATGCTACCATATCATGGGTAAGCAAGAAGCAATCTTGTGTCACACTTTCAACTATGGAATCAGAATTCGTTACCCTCTTCAAAAACGCACAAGAAGCGGTCTGACTGAAAAGGCTTCTTACTGCATTAATTGGCACCGACAAGAAGAGTAAACCTGTGAAGATGTACTCCGACACTCAGGCCGCCATTGCGGCAGTTAAGAATCCAAAGTACCATAGTAGGACTAAACACATTGATGTGAAATACAATTATGCTAGGTCGGTTCTGGAAGACAACATAATCGCTTTATAATACTTGCCTACAGACAATATGGTCGCAGACCCTTTAACTAAGCCGTTACGTAGGGAGATTTTTGAAAAGCACGTAAAACTGCTTGGATTACGTAGGGCTTAAATTGTGTGGCTTGCAAAAAGTGATAACATTTTGACATTGGAAATGATATTTCAATTGAATAAAAGAATTGCAATTTGAGTTTATGATTTATCGACGTCATAATGATTAACAACATCGGATTTTACGGTGTATAAACTAAGTCGTAGGAAGAAGTAAAATTCTTCCACCAAATTTATGTCGAATATGAACCTTGCCTCGTCACACAGGCACGGTCATCTTGTAAGGAGAGAGGGACCTCTACCATAACAAGATTGGCTAAGAATCAGGGGGGTAAACCTGATTAAGCAAAACGATAACATTGTCATGCTTAACAACATGACTTAATCTTCGTTTTTTAAATCGCCGAGTTGGACTTTGTCCATCACTATATATCATATTCAAGGCCAGATGAGAGATTCTGCGATAGCATTATTGATATATCACATCCCTGGCTTTACCAGGTGTGCTATCGACGCGTGCTTTATACTGCGCGTGCCAAGTTCGACCACGGGGTCATGCTCGGTTGTGCTAGCTAGAATCCTTGTGATTCAAAGGGCGCATACTTCTTCACCTTGAGCGTGTGATTGATCGGATGTCTTATGAAGAGGCATCCAAAGTATCCTCACGGACTCAGAACTCATACCTAAGGTCTGGCTCAATGCTCGCTTCCCGGCGTACGAGCGTAGTGCCAAAGAAAACGGCCAAGTGACCAAGTCTTGGAAACAGTTGAGTCAGACTCTTGTGTTCACTAGGTGGCCGCCAACCGGATATTAGTTGAAGGTTGTGAACACTTGTACGGATGCCCTGGAGAAGTATTCCTTTGTGGAAAACTGGGCAATTGGAGAATTAACAGTTGACCAAGGATACAATGCGGTACATAGTTTTATTTCAAACAGGTTTGGTTCATGATAGGGAATCAACGTTCTGCGGGCGCTACAATACTCCTAACAGATAAGTAGCACGATGCCCGTCGTATCCGTCGGTCGCACGGCAAGCCTCGTATGAACTATTCGGAGACGGAGACGAAGACTGAAGACTGAGATGTTGATACTATTGCGTAACCGTATAGATTAACGAGCACCCTCCCATTCCGGCGAATGGGAGCTGTTAGCATATGGTGACGTGGCGCCGTAATAGGAGCCCGTTAATTAAGGGAATTACCTAAGTTAATTAGGTAATTGTCAATCTGGGCTAATTGTGCCAAATCCAATTAGTAATTTACAAGGGAGGCCCAAAATTGGGCCTCTCCCTACTTGAACCGAACCAAATTTTAAAAAAATTTCGGAAATTTTAATGTAGGATTACGGGGACGTAATACTACGGAATGCTAAACGTGTACTAGCAAGAAATCTAATCTACACAGCGGAATTAGTACACATACCTTTTAGCTTTCCTACCCAAGAACGAAGTGGAGGGAGTTCTGATCCTCCGGTTGGAACCACTTTCAAGTTCTTCGTTAGAAGAAGTCCCACGCGATGTAGCTCCACAACAAGACCTCTGATCGATTCTTCAACAGAGATGGAACCTCTGACTTGATGATGATGGTGCCGAAAATATAGACTAGGGGAGAACAAGTTTTCTCAATGGAGATCCTTGTTCTTATTTATGAGTGTGTTAACCCTTAGGAGTCACCCCTATATATAGTATTAGTGGAGTTTTCAAAAGGCAACTCCACCCAATGTGGTACACCACATTCGGCCGAACTATGCATAATAAGGGGGGATGCCCATTTTGGGCCTCCCTTGTCAATCACTAATTGGATTTGGCCCAATTAGCCCAGATTGACAATTACCTAATTAACTTAGGTAATTCCCTTAATTAACGGGCTCCTATTACGACGCCACGTCACCATATGCTAACAGCTCCCACTCGCCGGAATGGGAGGGTGCTCGTTAATCTATACGGTTACGCAATAGTATCAACATCTCAGTCTTCAGTCATCGTCTCCAAATAGTTCATACGAGGCTTTCCGTGCGACCGGCGGATACGACGGGCATCGTGCTACTCATCTCTTAGGAGTATTGTAGCGCCCGCAGAACGTTGATTCCCTATCATGAACCAAACCTGTTTGAAAAAAATATGTACCGCACTGTATCCTTGGTCAACTGTTAATTCTTCAATTTCCCAATTTTCCACAAAGGAATACTTCTCCAGGGCATCCGTACAAGTGTTCACAACCTTCAACTATTATCCGGTTGGCGGCCACCTAGTGAACACGAGAGTCGGTGAATTAAAGGTGAACTTGACCATCCCCATTGCTTATACCCTTAGTCTGACTCAACCGGTTTCCAAGACGTGGTCACTTGGCCGTTTTCTTTGGCACTACGCTCGTACGCCAGGAAGCGAGCATTGAGCCAGACCTTAGGTATAAGTTCTGAGTCCGTGAGGATACTTTGGATGTCTCTTCATAAGACATCCGGGATCAATCACACGCTCAAGGTGAATAAGTATGCGCCCTTTGAATCACAAGGATTCTAGCTAGCACAACCGAGCATGACCCCGTGGTCGAACTTGGCACGCGCAGTATGAAGCACGCGTCGATAGCACACCTGGTAAATCCAAGGATGTGATATGTCAATAATTCTATTGCAGAATCTCTCATCTGGCCTTGAATGTGATACATAGTGATGGACAAAGTCCAACTCGGCGATTTACAAAACGAAGATTAAGTCATGCTGTTAAGCGTGACAATGTTATCGTTTTGTTTAATCAGGTTTATCCCCTGATTCTTAGCCAATCTTGTTATGGTAGGGGTCCCTCTCTCCTTACAAGATGACCGTGCCTGTGTGACGAGGCAAGGTTCACATTCGACATAATTTTGGTGGAAGAATTTTACTTCTTCCTACGACTTAGTTTATAGACCGTAAAATCCGATGTTGTTAATCATTATGACGTCGATAAATCATAAACTCAAATTGCAATTCTTTTATTCAATTGAAACATAATTTCAAATGTCAAAATGTTATCACTTTTACAAGCCACACAGTTTAAGCCCTACGTAATCCAAGCAGTTTTACGTGCTTTTCAAAAATCTCCCTACGTAACGGCTTAGTTAATGGGTCTGTGACGATATTGTCTGTAGGCAAGTATTCTAAAGCGATTATGTTGTCTTCCAGAACAGATTTAGCATAATTGTATTTCACATCAATGTGCTTTGTCCTACTATGGTACTTTGGATTCTTAACTGCAGCAATGGCCGTCTGACTGTCGGAGTATGCCTTCATAGGTTTACTCTTCTTGTCGGTGCCAATTAATGCACTAAGAAGCCTTTTCAGCCAGACCGCTTCTTGTGCGATTTTTGAGAGGGCAACGAATTCCGATTCCATAGTAGAAAGCGCGACACAAGATTGCTTCTTGTTTACCCATGATATGGCAGCATTTTCAAGGAGGAAAACTTCTCCTGTGGTGGACTTACGATCATCCGGATCGCCACCGTGGTCGGCGTCACATAACCGGTTAATTCGAGCCGATCGCCCTCATAGCACAGAACGTAGTCGGCAGTACCTTTCAGATATCTGATAATTCGTTTTACGGCCTTTAGATGTTGACAACTAGGATCTGATTGGAATCTTGCTACTAGGCCCACAACGTAACCGATGTCTGGCCGAGTACAGAGCATGGCGTACATTAGACTCCCTACCATGCTCAGATACTCCGCATTCTTCATCTGTTCATGCTCCTGCTTGTTTTTCGGGCCATCACGCTTCGATAGCGCGCACCCGAACACAACCGGCGTATCTACGGGTTTAGCATCCAGCATTCTGAATCTTTTCAACAGTTTGTTGATATATGACTCCTGAGATAGACATAATCTCCGGGCGGCACGATCTCGGGCAATTTTGATGCCTAAGATGTACGTGGCCTCTCCCATGTCTTTCATCTTGAATGCTGATGCTAACTAGGACTTTGATTTATTCATGAAACTCATATCGTTCGCAGCAATGAGTATATCATCCACATATAGTGTTATGATGACATACTTAGACCCGGAGGTCTTAGTGTATACGCAGGGATCCTTGTGAAGATTCACGAATCCGTTTCCAACGATTTCCTCGTGGAATCTGCGATACCATTGTCGAGATGATTGTTTAATGGGGTATATAGATCTTTGGAGTTTGCAAACTTTGCGTTCTTTGCCAGGAGTAATGAAACTCTCCGGCTGCTCCATATCGATCTATTTCTCCAGTTTTACTTGGAGGTTTGGTCTTAATGTCCATTTGATGCATGCTCGAGTTCGAGACTTGCAGTCATGGGCAACGACGACCCTGACTATGGTGTAACGCATAGTCGGTGAGTCCGTCTTTATCAAAGTTCACTCCGTGAATTTGGGTATATCCTTTCGCAATTATTCGAGTTTTGCACCACTCGAAATTTCCACCAGAAGTGAATTTTAAGATTTCACTTTCTAGTTCTGTGGGTAACAGATAAATCAACTAAAGACTAAAACTGAATTAGTTC
This sequence comes from Clarkia xantiana subsp. parviflora, assembly GCA_036873135.1. Taxonomy (NCBI): domain Eukaryota; kingdom Viridiplantae; phylum Streptophyta; class Magnoliopsida; order Myrtales; family Onagraceae; genus Clarkia; species Clarkia xantiana. The sequence goes on along the minus strand of JAPTYO010000008.1, from coordinate 22,466,002 downwards.
TTATTTAGGCAATTTCATCCTCCATTATTTTCCTCCATTCCCTCGTTTTGAGGTCCTTCCTTTGCTTGCTGAAACGTCACTATTTCAAGAACGAACATCAAGATGTTTAACACATCTCGTTTGATGGGATACTTCTCGAAAGAAGTTCGTTGCCTTTGACTATGTCTAGGCACGTTAATCCCATGTTTTAGTCTGATCGTACTCCCACTCGGAATAATGCTTATTATTGGGGCATTACTCCCACTGGGAACAATGGTGGTGGTTGAACTTACTTGGAATATTCTCTCGGTCTCGGGATTCTACCTCCGAGATGTATTCCTCGATCACTAGGATCTGGAACCAAGTTGGTTGTTCTACTCCCACTAGGAAAAATGGGTAGTTAAAATAGTTCATTATCATGATTATCAGGTGCGACTTGATTCGCATTTTGAAATTTAGTGATGATTATGTGTGAGGGGGAGTGAGCCCTCTCACTGGATTTATTATGAAGACGTTTCCATCATCATTTACCAAATCCACTTATGCTATATCAATTCTCCCACTCGAAGTAAGTGGAACTTGAGAATCTCCATCAACCATCTGTTAACTCAATCAATACTAGCTTGTTTCGTTCTGTAAAGTGTTGGAAATTCATCCTCAAATCTTTATAATGTGTCATGTTTATCCACGAAACCATTGTTCCAAGCTGATTTTAAAACTCGTATTCTTCGCGAGTAGTGCGTACTCTTAATGAATACTCGTTTTAATGCACAAATTAATGCAACTTTGTGATAAGGTTTTACCCGAATCATTCATTAGATTTTATGGTAACGTGTTAACCGGATTTGTCAGAACATAGTGTTTTACACTAATGTGAGTTAAATTAATCTCATCCCGCAGGAACAATTAATGTGTAACTCTAACATTATGTAATTCTAAGCTATGTTTATTGAAGTGTTTTAATGAATGCTTTTAGCCAAACTCTTCGTTCAAGGCTAATGGTGGGAGATTCGTTTTACCGACTACTTCTTTTCGTTTATTTAACTCATCCATAGATTTGTCTATCTTATGGACCATGCATATAAGCTGTCACTTTTAATGCCATGGTTGATATTCTAATTAGATTGTAGTAGCTGGAAAGCTTACATAAAATCTAAGTAGTTATCAATGAGTTATATCTGAAGGATTACAAACGAAAATTCCGCATTCACAAAATACTTGATTTTTAAAATCGTATTTTAAAACGATGTGTCCCGTATTTCGAGGTGACATGCGCCACGCGCATACCCGGTTAAAAACCGTGGTTTTGAGAATCGTTTTAGTCTCCAAATTTAAAAGCAAAATTGGTTTTAAACATGCACATTATTTGGGATACAAACTATAATGGAGTACTTTAACAAATAAGGATGCTTGAGCAATGTGTTGAATAGCGTGAATAGGATAAAAACGAACGATGATAAATTCAATACTCAATTCAAGTATTAGTAAATACTCTGAAAATAATATGTTCCACCAACAAACTTATTTAAGAGTATTTTTAAACAGAAATAAAAGTAGAAGTTTTAGCAAATATAAAGATAAAGAATCTCTCATTCCATCTTTATTCTTCTTGGGCATCCTCGATCAGGTCGTTGCTTCTGTTTCTCGGTTCTGTAATTCAAAAGAAAATGAATTACTTCGAGTGATTAGAAGCAAAAGAGAATGAATGATTTTCATCATTTTTTCTCTTTACGTACCTTAGGAGGATTAGTGCAAGCATTAGCCAGGTGTCCTTTCACGCCACACCTGAAACACGTTCGAGTTTCCTCTTTACGTGTCTGCTTTGCTTGCTTTTTCTTACCACCAGATTGTTTGCGTTTAAACTTCTTCTGGGATTTGTTCGCCACAAACTTCTCAGCTTTGTTCTGAGAGCTTTTTCCCTTTCTCTTGCGCTTTTCCTTTTGTTCGTTTGGAGTGGATGATGCAATATGCATTTCAGATCTAGACTTTTCAGCCTTGGGTCTATCTTCCTCCAGCTCAATATGAACTTGTACCTTCTCGAGACCACCATGATCTGAAATGGCAGTCCCCAAATGGTCTTTGGCAGTCCCCAAATGGTCAAACCTATAGAGAATCCCGTCTTCCAGCATAGAGAGCAAGGTGGAACGAACATCATGATCGAAACCAGGCATTAGGGTTTTGATTGAAACCCTGTATTAAAACACAAACCCTAAGAGCATTGTTTAGGCTAATTTTAAAGTTCGAAAAAAAATTTGGATTTAAAATTTGACATCCTATTTTATTGAACAATTTAAAATTTCCCAAAATTTTGAATTTGGTTCAGTCCAATTTAAAATCCGGTTCAAGTCGGTCCGATTTTAAAAATCCGGTTTGGTCCGAACCGGTTCAATAAAATAAGATTGTGGTTCGGTTCATCACTCGAAATCGGTCTAGTTAGGTTTAATTTAATTACTATGGTCCGACCCGACCCAATTAGGTCAACCCGATTAAGAAAACCCGGATTGGTTTTACCCGCTCCGGTTTAGCAATTGGACCGGCCCAAGTACCTTAGGGTTTGGCCGAATTATTCCTTGTGGGCTAAGTAGTGTTTTAAAATCCACTAAAAATTCAACTAAACCTCCAAGAACATTATTAAAATAATTTCCAATATTGCTAATATATATATATATATATATATATATATATATAATTTCGGCATAAATTTAAATATATATATAAATATTGTCAAGATTTTATCTATAAGATGTAAATCAATCAACAATATATACACATATATAAAAATTTTGACCACTATATATATATATATAATTATCTTTGTCAAATATATCTTTAGGGATTAAAATATGTAGACAATATATTTTCTTAATCTTATATAGTAATTAATTCTATCAATATATATTAACCCTGTCTTTAACTATATATATATTGATAGTTAATATCTTTTACAATATTATATTATAAACCTATCCATATTTTTCAACTTATAGATATATAGTTACCTATTAATAAAATTTAAAAATGAAAATATATATATTAAAATATTTGTGCCGAAATTTTAATAACTTGGTGACCAAGAAAATTAATTTTTTTTTTTACCTAAAATACCCATAGGGTTTTTGGCACAAACAAAAAAAGATGGAAAAGTTGTCAAATTTTGGGATCAAATACTACGTTGATCAAGAATCCAAATAGTGTTCCTGATAAAACTCATGGTGTTCTTGAAGATCATGAAACTAAAACTTGAATTTATCATGAAAAATTCGGTTTTGATCTAGAAAAACATGTAAATTTGAAAATTTTAAGTTTTTAAAGATCAAACACATGAAATCTACTTAAAAATTTCGGATTCATCATGGTGTTCATGAACATAAAAAATTTAGTTTTTATGAACATCAAGAACATCAGTTTATAAAAAATTAAGAAATCCTAACACTCGCTCTGATACCACTGTTGGATTACGGGGACGTAATACTACAGAATGTTAAACGTGTACTAGCAAGAATTCTAATCTACTCAGCGGAATTAGTACACATACCTTTTACCTTTCCTGCCCAAGAACGAAGTGGAGGGAGTTCTGATCCTCCGGTCGGAACCACGTGCAAGTTCTTCGTTAGAAGAAGTCCCACGCGATGTAGCTCCACAACAAGACCTCTGATCGATTCTTCAACGGAGATGGAACCTCGGACTTGATGATGATGGTGCCGAAAATATAGACTAGGGGAGAACAAGATTTCTCAATGGAGATCCTTGTTCTTATTTATGAGTGTGTTAACCCTTAGGAGTCACCCCTATATATAGTATTGGTGGAGTTGCCAAAAGGCAACTCCAACCAATGCGGTACACCACATTCGGCCGAACTATGCATAATAAGGGGGGAGGCCCATTTTGGGCCTCCCCTGTCAATCACTAATTGGATTTGGCCCAATTAGCCCAAATTGACAATTACCTAATTAACTTAGGTAATTCCCTTAATTAACGGGCTCCACATATGCTAACAGAGACATCGAAGGACATCTGGGATGCCCTCTTTCTGAAATATGGAAGTGGCATGGCAGTTACACTGCACCCACTTATACCAACATTAGAAACCCGTCTGAACAACAACAGTAAGACCGTGCTTGAAAAAGTTTACGTTCTCCTTCGCTTGTTCAAACCATTGGAAGATGATAGTCAAATGGCTGAATGAGATAAAATTCAGGCCATAATTGGGATTCTCCTGAAATCTTGGAGAGCAGCCAAGGCTATATTGACTGTTAGCAGTTCCGTGCTTGATCTTGCATATGTCCTGAAACTAATCGAGATGGAGGAAACTCGATTAACATCAGTATCGAAAGAACCGAAAACGGAAGGACAAGCTGGCCATAAGAAAAGGAAATTCAGGAACAATGGAAAGAAACAACAGGCAGTCGACAGTAAAACGTTGACTACGCCTAAACAAGGCAGTCCCAGATTTAAATCTGAGATAGTAAGCGAGAATTCCAGCCCACGCCGAATAAGCGATGGTGCAGGATCCAGCAAATCGCACCCTGAAAAGGTATGTGACTTTGGTTATGTAAAGGAAACTTTAGTTTCCTCAACCGTCATGTTAACTAACTCAAATCCATCTTGGATTCTTGATTCAGGTGCAACAGACCATATAGCCAACGACAAAGATCTATTTGCCAAGTTTAGACGGTTGCCAAAGGATTCTAAAAGGATATACATTGGCGAAAACTCACAAGTTGAAGTCAAAGGGGTAGGGAATTGCAAATTGCCAATGGGCAATGACAAATCCTTACTTCTTGATAATGTTCTTTTTGCTCCTAGAATCCATAAAAATGTTGTTAATGTTTCTGCTCTTATGAATAAGAACTTTGTTTTATCATTTGAGAGATCCTTGGTTCGCATAAATAAAGGGGATACTTTATTTGGATATGCCTTTTCTTCTAATGGTCTATTTATCATGGATTTGAATGGTAATGTAAATTCTTATAGAATGTATGCAATGTCCTCCAAAAAAGCAGAAACTGACGCGACTGGATGGCATTCGCGGCTTGGACATATAGGCTATGACATAGTTCAATCATTGGCACGACGAGGGCTCTTGCCCGGAACAAGCAGTGTGGTAAAACACACTTGTCATGACTGTCTAGCCGGAAAATCCACCTGCAAGCCATTCAGAGAAGCAAAACGAGCAGAATTCCCATTGCAAATAATCCATTCAGATGTATGTGGACCAATGAACGTAACTGCTAGAAATGGAAAACGATACTTTGTAACTTTCATTGACGACTACACCCGATTCGGGTTTACTCATTTGATTACTCGTAAATCGGAAGCTATAGATTGTTTCAAAAGTTTTCTTAAGCTCGTAGAGAATCAACAGGAGCGAAAGGTTAAAACCCTACGCACCGACAGAGGTGGAGAATATCTCTCTAATGAGTTTGATAAGTTGTGCAAAGAAAGTGGGATCGCCCGTCAAACGACGATCCCCATCACACCACAGCAGAATGGTGTGTCTGAACGTCGTAATCGAACTCTCCTTGACATGGTTAGAACCATGATGTCACAAGCACAATTTCCAATCTCTTATTGGGGAGACGCGTTGCTTGCTGCCACTCATGTAGTAAACCATGTCCCATCAAAAGCAATTAACACAACACCGTATGAGCTGTGGACTGGAAGAGAGTTAAATCTTACCAGACTGCGACCTTGGGGGTGCGCAGCTTACACACATACAACTGACAGTCGTTTTGGCAAGTTAGGCCCCAGAGGACTTAAAAGTATCTTCATAAGATACTCTGAGAACTCAAAAGGTTATGTATTTGTGTCAACTCTCGAAAACGGTAATGTGTACGAACATGAGTCTAGAGACGTCACTTTTCTTGAGAATGAATTTCCCTAAGAGAAATAAAAACAGACGAAGTCCTGATCGAACTAGAACAAGATGACGACGATTCTCAGGTCCCACTTTCTTCGAGTGGGAGATTTGACACAGCAACAAGTGATTCGGTTAATGATGATGAAATCCCCATGATAAATCTAGTGGAAGGGCTCACTCCCCCCCCCCCCCCAAACACAAATCACTATTGCTGGGAATGCGAATCAAGTAGAAACTGATAATCATATTATACAACTACCTATTGTTCCCATTGTTCCAAGTGGGAGCGGATTTATCACTTCGGTTCCAGGTCTTAGCGATCAAATAACTAATCTCGGAGGTGAAATCCCGAAACATAGAGGTCGTCCGAGGAAAGTTGTTGTTCAAAGTTCTAGTACCGCCATCATTCACAGTGGGAGTAATGCTTGACAAGAAGCATTATTCCAAGTGGGAGTATGGATCAGACTCAAAATGGGACAAATGAGCCTAGACGCAGTCAAATGCAACGAACTTCTCCCAAGAAGTATCCCATTGAGATATGAGAGATTTTCACTCTCACGTCTGTTGATGAACCGGTAACGGTTAAACAAGCGATGGAATGACCTCAAGCAAAATAATGGAGAAATGCAATGGATGATGAAATCACCTCAATGAAAGCTATAGGAGCAAAGTGGGTTTTGAAACTTAAACGCACTGCTGATGGAGAAGTTGAGCGATACAAAGCTTGATTGGTTGCGAAAGGATATACCCAAATTCACGGATTAGACTTTGATGAAACATACTCACCAACTGTGCGTTATACCACAGTCAGGGCCATCTTTGCCCTTGTTGCATGCCTCGATCTAGAGCTGCATTAAATGGATGTTAAGACCACATTCCTCCACAGAAACCTAGAGGAAGAGATCTACATGGAGCAGCCAGAGGGTTTTATTACTCATGGAAAAGAACGTAAAGTTTGCAAGCTCCAAAGATCAATTTACGGTCTTAAATAATCGTCTCGGCAATGGTATCGCAGATTCCACGAGGAAATCGTTGGAAACGGATTTGTGAACCTTCACGAGGATCCCTGCGTTTACACCAAGACCATCGGGTCTAAGTATGTCATCATTGTTGGATCACGGTCGAAGCTCCGGTAGGTTCTTGACGGAAAACCCGAACTCCTTAGCTCCGCGTAATCCTGCAAAAAGGGATGATCCGGGTGGTGACCCAGAATCCCTCTCTGATGCTTAAATGAGAGTATGAACGATGTGGTGGATAGCAAATAATCTGAGTTCGTCTTAGAGAATGTGTGTTCTGAGGTAACTTCCTCCTTTATATAGGAGGGGAAGTTACCTCAGTTACCTGTAACCGCGCCGGGCAGTTTACCCACGTTCCGTATATCTCGTTCAGGATTCCGTGTATCTCGCCCACGCTCCGCGTATCTCGGGCACGCCCTGCGTATCTCGGGGGATTTTATCCGTATCTCAACCGTTTCCCCACTACTCTATCTAGTAGGCGGATTTCTTGGTCTTATCCTCTGATCACAAGTCCCGATCCCTATCGGGGACTCCAGAGTTATCTCATTCTAAGTCACCACCCAGGACCCTTCGTCCCACGGGACAGGGTCAGCCTTCTCGGGGCTTTATTATCGGGGCCTTCTCAAAGGCATATCAGAGCCTACTCAGAGGCTTCTCGTCGGGGAGCATTCTATTCATATATCGGGACCCTTCATACTGGGCTTCTGGGCCCTCCAGGCCTTTCGCGAGGCCTACTAGGCTTTACCCGTCGTTTATTGACTGTTAACGGGGCTAACGATTACATCGGAACCCATCATTTGCCCCCAAGACATGAGGGACTTATAGTCTGTCGTGTCTTCCAATTCCGAACCTTCCGACATCATCATCGAAGGCTTTCGTCTTCAGACCTCCCGATATTACCATCGGAGGCTTTTATCCTCAGACCTCCCGATATTACCATCGGAGGCTTTTATCCTCAGACCTCCCGATATTACCATCGGAGGCCTTTACCTTGGGTGCAAACCTTTAATCACAAAGCTCCTCACTCACGATTCCTCGAGGCTCTAAGGATAGTTGCCAAATCTGAGGAGACTCCTCGGTTACTCCACCATTAAATGCAAGGGATGATGAAACGACGCCTAAGCAGGCGTGCCTGTTGCTTTCTAAAAAAGCAGTATTACGTCACTAACGTCTCTTCCGTACTGTCCCCTATAATCTCGGCAATCAAGATTGAGTCGTTTCATCTTCAACGGTTCGGATTCGAATCTGTCCAGCTGTCTTTTTATTTATAAAAGCCAAAATCCTGGTACTATTCACTCCTTCCCTACCGTTCTGATTTCTGAAAGTTCTGCCATTGTCAAACTTCGAAGCTTTTCTCTCCAAGCTCGTTTGATTCTCCGGCGATTCAAGGCCTCCAGTTGTCAAGATCTTTTCTTCGTCTTTTCCGATCAATCATCCACTATGTATGGTAAGGTTTTCCTTCTTTGCCTCCGTGATTTACTGATATTACTTTCTTTTTCTTGCCTAAGTTTTCTCGCTATGGCCGTTTTTAGACGAGGCCAGTTCTGGAGGAAGGAACCTCTTTATGTTTGAGCTTGCTACTAACGAAATCTCAGAGAGCCTTTATGAAGCTGCTCTCTGGGAAGGCTGCATCACTTCGGCCTGCGAACCTCGGTTTCCCTACGATTCTCACCAAGCCACCAGGAGAAAGCACATAGTCATCCGTCCTCGTGAAGGAGAGGTGTTTGTCTCCACGGGACAGATAAACGCCGGGATCCGATTCCCTTTCTGCGGGAATCTGGTTGAGATGTGTAACTTCTATCAGACACACCCAACCACCTTCTCCCCACACGCTATCCGCGTGTGGAGCGCTTTCCAGGTCTTGTGCCTCCGCCAACAATGGACGTACAGCCTGCTGATCTTCCGTACCTTCTACGGAATGAAATGTAACAAGGCTGGAGTCTGCTCCTTAACCCCTCGACTTCCCAAATGGACCAGGGAGCAACTCGCTCGCTTCGGCTGGGATGGCGAGACTTGGAAGTTTAACAAGGATCGGGGGTTCATTCGTGACTCCGGGTACGACAACAGTGGATGGAAGAAGTACTACTTCTTCGTCCAGAACAGCTCCGTCCCGTGGCCCCGATGGGAGGTTGTCGCGGACCCTGCCCCCAAGTTTGAAGTCTACACCGAGGACGACTTCAACACCCTTCAACTGGTTCAGCTTTATCGTTGGGGGGAATCCCTCGCTCCCCTCGACGCCAACAAGCTCGTGGAGGGGGACTTGATCCAGATCGGAGCCCAACTCCTCGATTCAATTTCTGACAACCTGGTTCTTTGGGTAACACCTCTAACTGTATTTTAATTTCATTTTTGCAGCCAAGAAGGCATCTCTGCTAACCCATCTCGTGTTGAAGCAGGGGGAAACTGACGCCGTTCCAAGCTCCAAGCGGAAGCGGAAGTCTTTGAAGAGGGGGGGCTCTTCTTCTGCAGCTCCTCCGACTGAGGAGCAAGTCATGATGGCCAAGCGGGCCAGAAGGGAGGAGGTGGACAAGGCCTTCGGTGTCACCACCGCCGAGGAAGGTAACCGTGTTCGCCAAGCTATTAAAAAATACAGGAGGTTGGTTCCCGAGGAGTTTATCCCCGTTGACCGGGAGTCGCGGGTCAAAGAAATCAAATACATACTCCAAGGGGAAACCCCCCGCGTCCTCAAGGCGGGCTATTACAACTTCTGTGGAAAGGACCAGTACGTCCCGCGCGGGGTCATCTGGTGCCCCAATAATGAGCTTCCTGACTTTATTCGTCCCCCAACCGCAGGTCCATCGGAGGCTCCCACTCCGATGAAGGCTGCAACTCCAGCGAGGGCTGCGACTCCGCAGGAGCAGATGACAGAGGATACCCCGACGGAAGCTCAGTTCCGTCAGGTGACTAACTTGGATGCTTCCCCCTCTTCCGAGGAGCCAAATGAAGGGCTGATTACCCGCCAGAGGCCAGGGCGGAGCATCCTGAGACCAGCTGTGGAGGACGTGTCTCGGAGTCCTCCCTTGGATTTGCGCTCTCCAACTCCGGAGCCTCCGACTGAGGCTCCCAAGGTAATTCCTCCTCTTCACCTGGATGGGAGCCTCTACGAGGTTTACACCCCCGATCAAGAGACGGTTCCCTGGAACCCGATCGAGTCTCTTCGAGGGGTCCCGCTCCATCGGGGAGACCTTCAACCAGAATTGGCCCTGCACCTGCTGGCAGGGTCAATCCCACCAGCCTTGAGACGTCCGATCTCCTTGGCTGACGAAGATATCGACGAGGATCTTCGTGACATGGCCATCCGTCGGATGGAGGTAAAACTTTACCTTCGTTTTTGCTCTTATCTTCGATTATCGAACCTTAACCTCTTATTCCTTTTGTCTCAGGAAACTGCGAGCCAACAGCGCTGCTTTGGCTACATCCTCGCTCTGAAGGATGCCTTGAAGGAGGAGCGGGCCAGGTCGGACCCCAAAGCCTTGGCCAAGCTTCAGGAGGACCTTGCCGAAGCTGTGGCGGCCAGGGAGAAGATAGCCAATGAGCAAACCCTCCTTGGCCAGAAGGCTATGGACTTGCACAAGCAGGTCCATGACCATGAAGCCGTGCTACGTCGGGAGCGGAGGATGCTCAAAGAGGAACAGCAGCGGCACGAGTCGGAGAAGAGTCGACTTGTCCTCGAGAAGAGCATTCTCGAGGAAGCTAAGGCGGGACTCGAGGCCGAGAAGGCTGAATTTCCTGCCAGACTGGCGGAGGCAAAGGCTCAGGGTCGCGAGGAGGGTCGCGAGGAGTATCGGAACTCCGATGATTTCAAGGCGGATGCCGTGGGGTTCTGCAAGACCGAGGTGGAGAACGTTCTGCTCAATGCCGTCGAGGAGCTTTACACGGTATACGAGGATGCCATTGACTTCAAGAAGTCCGAGACCCTCGCCCCCTTCGCGGAGAAATACTTCAGCCTCCCCGCGGAAAGTGATGAGGCTGATGCCCCCGAAGGTGCCGCGGACCCGACCCCACAAACTGCAGAGCCTTCTGCCTTGGACCCCACGAATCCTGCTCCCTCCGAAGCTGCTGAGGACCCAACTTCCAACAAGGACCAGGCTTAATGCTTCATTCTTTAAGTCCTTGTAATTTCCTCTTCAAAATTTCCTCCTTGTATCGGAACCTTCAGGCCTTCGAGCCTTTATGAAAATTCCTTTTTATCCATTTCGGTCTTGAGTGTTATTGCACTACTTAAAGCGACTTGACTCGTTACTTAAAACGTTCCGATACATCACTTAAGATGACTTCATACATCATTCCGATGCTTCACAAAGACTTACCACTTAAGGTTTCTCGTCTATACCATTTAAGGTGATTTCATACGTCCTTCGCGACGCTTTTCTCGAGACCTCAACACTTAAGGTTTCTTGCCCATGCCGTTCAAGGCAGTTTCACACATCACTTAAGATGATTTTATCGCACCTTTTAAGGCTTTTTATCGCGTCATTCTAGAAGACTTAATCATACCCCTTAAGGCTTTTATCGCGTCATTCCAGACGACTTAATCATACCCCTTAAGGCTTTTATCGCGTCATTCCAGACGACTTAATCATACCCCTTAAGGCTTTTTGCTGCATCATAAAGACGACTTACTCGGACCCCTTTAGGACTTTTTGCTGCATCATAAAGACGACTTACGCGGACCCCTTAGGGCTTTTATTCATACCTAGGCTTTTTGTTGCATCATAAAGACGACTTAATCATACCTCGTAAGGCTTTTGTTCTTACCTCGGAAGGCTTTTTTATCGCGCCATAAAGATGACTTAATCGTACCTCGTAAGGCTTTTTAATCGTACCTCGGAAGGCTTTTATCGAGTCCTTTAGGACGACTTACTCGTACCTCGAAAGGCTTTTTAATCGTACCTCGGAAGGCTTTTATCGCGTCCTTTAGGACGACTTACCAACAGTTAGAATAAATCTAAAAGCAACTTGATCGGAAGCAACTTCTTTTATTTATTAACAATTCAAAGCTGGCTTACATCGGATCAATCGATAGATAACTTGCGCCATTCGCGGCGACTTAACATCACGCACCTCTTAAGGCGACTTAGGATCAAACATGATATTTCTTCAAGTGTGCGCCACTGAAAGAATGTTTCAACGTCTTGCCATCGAGGTCTTCTAACTTGTACGCATTCGGGGCTGGCATCCCTACGATCTTGTAAGGTCCCTCCCATTTCGGTGACAGCTTGTTGATCTGATCCTGATGGAAGAACTCATTCCTCCGCCAGACAAGTTCTCCAACGAAGAATTGTCGGGACTTGACCCGCCGATTATAGTACCTGGCTGTTGCCAGACGCATCCGAGCCTGAACTTCATCAGCCTTCCACCTTTTTTCTTCGAGCAAGTCCAAATCCAGACGTCTCATTTCTTCGTTCGTCAGAGGCTCATAATACCTCCTGCGATGGGACGCCACTGCTATCTCCACGGGAGCCACTGCCTCCATGCCATAAACGAGGCCAAACGGAGTCTCCCCCGTCGATTTCTTGGGTGTTGTTCTAACAGCCCATAGCACGTTTTCAAGCTCATCTAGCCAATGACCTTGCAAGGCATAGATCCTCTTCTTCAAGCCATCCATTACGATCTTGTTGGCTGATTCGACTTGGCCGTTAGTCTGAGCATGGTGGACAGAGGTTGTCCGATGCTCGATGTTCAATTCCTCCAGATACTCCTTCAACTGAGCCCCATTGAACGGAGGGCCATTATCGCTGATCAACACTCGAGGAACCCCGTACCGGAATACGATTTGGGTCTGGAGAAACTTGAGGATCTGCTGCCCCGTCGTCTTGGCCAATGCCTTAGCCTCTATCCACTTCGAAAAGTAATCAATGGCTACAAGTAAGTACTTGCACTGACCTTTTGCTTGTGGAAGGGGTCCCACCAAGTCAATGCCCCATTGCGCGAAGGGCCAAGCACTCCTGATGGACATCAAATCCGTGGCAGGAGCCACGATATTCGGAGCGTACCTCTGGCACGCATCACAAGATTGGACCATCGCTATCGCTTCCTTGTTCATCGAAGGCCAATAGTAGCCTAAATTCAGCGCTTTCCTCACAATGGATCGGGCCCCTTCATGACAGGCCGCGACTCCTTCGTGCAACTCTCTCAGGATCCGATTCGTATCAGGCTCCGCCACACATTTCAGAAAAGGCTTTACATGCCCCTTCTTATATAACTGGTTGTTCACCATCGCGTAGTTGCTCACGATTCGACGCAACCTAACAGCTGCCACTTCATCGTCGGGGAGTGCCCCCGTAGTCAAGTATGTGACTATCGGGGTCATCCAGGTGGGTTTCTCTTCTTCCTCCGATCCTGCTTCAATAGCACATACCTCCGATGGATCGATGGTTGAGATAATTACCCTCTCCAGAAAGTGCACCTTCCGATTCTCCTCGGGGGCTACTCCCAGGGCAAACTTGCTTAAGGCATCTGCCTCCACATTCTCTTCCCTCAGGATTTCCTCAATGTCGAAGCTTTTGAAGCTTCCCTTCAAAGTCTGCACCTCGTGCAAATACTTCCTCATTGTCGGGTTCTTCGCCTCGTAATTCCTCTGGACTTGATTCACGATCAGGCTAGCATCACACTTCACCTTTAAATGATCAACTCCCTTACCTTTGGCGATTTTAAGGCCCGTGATGAGAGCCTCATATTCAGCTTCATTGTTGGTGGCCCTAAACGTCAAGGCCAAGGCATATCGCAGGGGCTCACCTCTACCGGGCGGTATCAATACAAATCCTGCCCCCGATCCTTCTACACTTGAAGAACCATCAGTGTACATCTCCCAGGTGTTCTCCTCATTTGGCTGTTCTGACTGTTCTGCTATCGGGACCTCCATGGTTGCCCCCTCTACAGGACCCGCTTCTTCCATATCGGGTGCTGTAGACTCTGCTATGAAGTCCGCCAATGCCTGGCCCTTAATAGCTGTTCTCGGGGCAAAGTGAAGCCCATTTCACCAATCTCCCCGACGCCTCCGGTCGGTTCAGAAAGTGCTTCAAGGGCTGATCAGTTAACACCGTAATCTCGTGAGCATGGAAGTAAGGCCTCAGCTTTCGAGCAGCAATAATCAACGCAAAGAGATACTTCTCAATAGCGGGATAATTCATTTCAGATTTGGCAAACGCCTTGCTTACAAAATAAACAGGAACTTGGTTGCCCTTGACAATCTTTATTAATACAGAACTAACAGCCACTTCAGAAACAGCCAAATAGAGATAAAGCGGCTCGCCTGGAACCGGTTTCGCCAACGGCGGGAGGGTACGGAGGTGTTGCTTGAGCGCCTGAAATGCCTCCTCGCACTTGTCGGACCATTCAAACTTCTTGTGGGCCCTTAGCACATCAAAAAATGGCATGGCTCGGTCACTCGCCTTGGATAAGAAACGAGTCATCGCGGCTAATCGGCCATTCAGCACCTGGACCTCCCGATGGGTTTTCGGAGACTGCATCTCCTCGATTGCTCTCAACTTCTCAGGGTTCACCTCGATTCCTCTTTGGCTCACCATAAATAATAGCTTTAGAAGGTTGAATCATTTGTTGATTGATGATTAGGGATTACAATGCAATAGGTAAACTATATATACTAGGTGATAAGGATCACCAACTAGGACTAGCTATCCTATGTGCCCAACATGGTGCACCAAGGTGCATACACCATGTAACATGTACTACATGATATATGCACCATATAATAACCTTATACAATCATCTAATGATATGATAGAAGTAAATGCAAGTATAAATGACAAGATGCAATGTGAGCATATCAACTTATATACTCTATATTCTCCCATCCTTTTCTTCTTCTTCTTCTCTTCTTTCTTGGAACACATCCTTGATTCCATATAGCTTTAGCAAAGCTAAGTGTTGACTCTTGACCAATGCCTTGGTAAGCAAGTCAGCAAGTTGTTCCTTTGAAGGAATGTAATGGACACCTATGAATCCTTGTTGAATATGATGTCTTGTGAAGTGGCAGTCTAGCTCAATGTGCTTGGTGCGCTCATGGAACATGGGATTCTTTGCAATATTCACAGCTGCTTGGCTATCTGTGTGGATTGGGATAGGAAGATTTACTTGTATGCCAAGTTCCTTGAGGATTCTTCCCACCCAAAGTGCCTCTTGAATTGCAACTCTTAGGCATCTATACTCTGCCTCAACACTTGATAGGGAAATTGTGTCTTGCTTCTTTACCTTCCAGGCTATCATAGCTTCTCCTAGCTTGACACAATAAGCACTCACTGATTTCCTACTAAAAGGGCAAGCAGCCCAATCAGAATCACAAAACAAACTCAAATTGAGCTTGTTGTTGGAAGGATAGATCAATCCTTGCCCTGGAGTGCCTTTAATGTATCTGATGACTCTTATGATTGCATCATGATGGGACTTCTTTGGCTTGTCAACAAATTGACTGAGTCTTTGCACTGAAAAGCTAATGTCTGGCCTTGTCATGGTAAGGTATAGCAACTTGCCAATGATCCTCCTATAAGAAGTGGCATCCTCCAAGAGTGCATCATCAATGTTTGAATTAGTTGCTTTGTCATACTCATGTGTGGTGAGTTTGACATTGAACTCCATAGGGGTTTCAGCAGGCCTTGCAGCCCCTAGGCCAGCATCTTCAATGAGCTCAATTGCATACTTCCTTTGGTTGATTACAAGACCTCTATCTGACCTTGCAACTTCAAGTCCCAAAAAGTACCTCAAGTCTCCTAAGTCCTTCAATTTGAAGTGTGTTTGGAGTGTGTTCTTCAATTGATTGATCATCTTGGTGTTGGAGCCAGTGATTAGAAGATCATCAACATAGGTGAGAAGAAAAACTTTGTCATCACCTTGTATCTTGGTGAACAAGGAATGATCTGAGGCACATTGTTTGTAACCATTCTTCAATAAGGTTTGAGTGAGCTTGATGTTCCATTGTCTTGAAGCTTGTTTGAGACCATATAAGGACTTCTTGAGCTTGCATACAAGTTTGGGATATCCCTCAAGAGACTTGGAATGATTAAAACCTTGGGGAATGTCCATATACACTTCTTCATTTAGATCACCTTGAAGAAATGCATTGTTTACATCCATGTGGTACAATCCCCATGATTTGGAAGCTGCCAAAGCTAATATGATCCTCACTGTGTCCATTTTGACTACAGGGGAGAATGTCTCATTGAAATCAGTCCCTTCAATTTGAGTGAATCCCTTGGCAACCAATCTTGCTTTGTATCTTTCAATGGAACCATCAGAATTGTATTTGACCTTAAATACCCATTTGCAACCAATTGAAGATTTGCCTTGTGAGAGTTCTATTAGCTCCCAAGTGTTGTTGTTTTGAAGTGCTTGCATTTCCTCCTTCATGGCCAAGATCCATTTTGGGTCTTTGATTGCTTGTTTATAGGTGGTTGGCTCTTTGATCTTGTCAAGAGCAGCCAAGAAGCATTTGTATTGTGGACCCAAGTTGTCATAGGAGACATACTTCTCCATTCCAAAGATAGCATTTGAACTTGATCTTTGTTTGAGTTCAGCAAGCCTTGCACTTCTCCTAGGAGGTGGTGGGTGTAGTTGTGCAATTCTAAGACTCCTTCTCAGATTGGAAGGTTGGGGTGCTTCTTCTTCAATTGGTTGTTGAGGTGGTTGATCCTCAATTGGAGGTGCTTGATCATCCATTTGAGGTGTGACAACCTCAATGGGAGGAGAATTGGTTGATATATCCATGTCAAAATGAAAAGGATTCTCAGGTGGGAAATCCTCAAGTGGTTGCTTGACTCCCAAGCAAGATGGAATAAGAGCCTTTAGAGCATCCTTAGACATGCTAAAGGGGAAAATATCCTCATGGAAATGAACATCCCTTGATACATGAAACACTGAGTTTGAAATGTTCATCACAAGGTATCCTTTTTGAGATGTTGAATATCCCATTAGGATGCATGGTTCAGCCCTTGGACTAAACTTGTCATGGTTGTTCAATTTGGTTGAAAAACATAGACAACCTATAGTTCTCAAGTGATGAAGGGAAGGAGTTTTGCCATATAACACTTCAATAGGTGACTTGAACTTCAAGATAGAGGTGGGAAGCCTATTGAGTAAGTAACAAGCATTGAGTATGCAATACCCCCAATGCCTCAAAGGCATGGATGCTTGAAATCTTATAGCTCTAGCAATGTTGAGGATGTCCCTATGTTTGCGTTCCACCCTTCCATTTTGTTGTGGTGTATGCACACAACTTGTTTGATGAAGAATGCCAAATTGAAGAAGCAAACCTTTGCAAATAGAATTGATGAACTCAGTCCCATTATCACTCCTCAAAGTTTTGACCATTGTTCCAAATTGATTCTTCACCATGATTAGGAAATTCTTGATGTGCAAGAAAGTATCACTTTTGTGCCTCATCAAGTAAACCCAAGTTGCCCTTGAGTGATCATCAACAATGGTCAAGAAGTATTGATTGTTCTTGAAGGTTGGCACTTTGTAAGGACCCCATAAATCCATGTGAACCAAATCAAAGGGCTTTGAAGCAATAGAATCACTGGTTGGAAAAGAAAATCTAGATTGTTTTGCAAGAGGACAAATAGTGCATTGTTTGATACAACCATATGTCTTATTCAAGCCTAAAACATCCAAATGATTCAAATATTGTTCAGAGACATGGCCCAAACGCCTATGCCATCTCAATACTTCATCCTTATTCTCCAAGCAAGCAGCTGCTACTTCCTTGGGCTTGAAGGCACCACATCCTTCAAAGTGTATAGTCCTCTATTCCATTCCCCAATCACCATGGACTTGCCACTCTGGCCCTGAAGTAACACATGATCACAAGTAAAGATCACTTTGCAATTTAACTGGCTAGGTAACCTAGATACAGAGATCAGATTGAACTTGAAGTCAGGGACCAAGAGTATGTTGGTCAAGGTAAATCCACTTGAGAAAGAACAAGAACCAACATGAGTCACTTTGCATTTGTGACCATTTGGCAAGTGCACATATTGGTGATCTGAATCACTTTTCTTCAAATCATGTAGCCACTCAACTTGATGAGTGATGTGGTTAGTAGCACCTGAGTCAAGTATCCAAACCATAGAATCACTAGATATACCTGCCATGTTGACATGAGCTTGATCCATATCCTCAAAGCTTAGGGGTGTATGATCAAAGTGATCATTATGGGCAGCAACATGTTGGATTCTTTTGTCAGCTGTGCCATGAAATATCCTTTTGTCCTTGGCTACCACATGCTCAATTGTGCTTGAGTTGCCACCTTCTTCAACAATGTTGGCTGAATTCCAATTCCTCTTAGGAGCATTTGGATTGGTTTGATGAATTGGGTGATCATATGGGTAGCCATGTTTGATGTAGCAATTGTCTTCAATGTGACCTATCTTGCCACAATAGTTGCAAGTATTGAGTGGTCTCTGACTTGAAGGATTGAAGTTGCCTCTTCCAAAGCCATTTTCTATTCCAATGCCATTGCCATTGCCTCTAGCAAAGCCTCTACCCCTTGCATATCCTCTTCCATTGCCTCTACCACCACCATAGGATGGATGCTTTCCAGTGAACAAGGCAGTTGCCTCACCCACATCACCAATGGAACCAGAGATGGTCCTTTGGCTTTCTTCTTGTACCAATACAGAGAAGGCAATGCTAAGGGAAGGAAGTGGTTGTCTCATAAGTAAGGTGCTCCTAATGTGTCCATAGGAGTCATTCAGTCCCAGAAGAAATGCCATCAACTTTTGCTTCTCCTTGTGTTCATTGACAATGGCAATGTCTCCAGCACATTGAAGATCCAAATCATCAATGGAAGCAAGGGCATCCCAGAGTTGCTTCATTTTGGCAAAGTACTCAGTGATAGAGAGCACACCTTGAGATGTTTGATAAATCTCCCTTGTTAATTGAAAGATTTGTGTGCCATCCACTTTATCAAACATCTCCTTCAAGTCATTCCAAATAGAAGAAGCAGTTGTGTTGTAGACCAAACCATTCACCAAATCTTTGGCCACAGTGTTCCTCAACCATGCCTTGACAATTGCATTTGCCCTATCCCATTTCACTCTATCATTGACATCAACATCCAATCTTGTGAATGTGCCATCTATAAAGCCAAGCTTGTTCTTCACCAACAAGCCTTCCCTGATTGATGTGCTCCAAACATGATAGTTGGAGGTTCCTTGTAGTTGGAAAGGGATGAGCATATGGCCAGTGGTGTCTGAGGGGTGTATGTAAAGGGGGTCATCAACATTGGTTTCTTGAGCCATTTTGTAACTCAGATAACACAAGTAGGTATGGAATGTGAATAATAGGAATCCAAATCCAAGAAATCAGCTGCCACAATCCAATCAAAATCGCATACACAAGTTGCACTACAAACAAAAGTAGTACACCAAGGTTGTTGATAGTAGGACAAAATCCAGCTCACCCTATGAGATTGCTTGTACAATTCCGCAACAAGATTTGTGACTTTCAAAGCTTGAAATTCAACAGAAATGGATTAGAAACCATTCTCCATTGATGAAAGCTCAGAATTCTTGAAGATATGAACACAAAGCACAAGGTAGGCACAAATGCTCCTCAGCCGAGCAATGTGTAGATAAGGGAAATCAAGCAATGAAATTCCAGGTATCAAGCAAGGGGCGCAGCTGAAACATGTTCATAATCCATATCCAAATGTAGAGAAACAAAGCAAACTCCAGGAAATAGCAATATCAAACACGCAATCAGCTCAACAAGGCTGAATTCTTCAAGAACAAGCAAACTAGTACTAAGTCATCTTGGCTATGCTTAGTCTAGGTGCAGATCTACTTTATGCGTGTTGAGTTCTTGAAATTCCACTTACTATATGTCCATTCTTAAGTAAGAAATGGATTGTTGAAGTAGAAAAGATGATCCACGAAGCTGAAGTTGCAAATCCACACTTGAACAAGGTGAATGTTAAAGCAAAACTTTGAAGAAACTTGGTCTTCTTTAGCTTTGTGGTTGTGCCGCCATTTGAGGTGGCTCTGATACCATAATAGCTTTAGAAGGTTGAATCATTTGTTGATTGATGATTAGGGATTACAATGCAATAGGTAAACTATATATACTAGGTGATAAGGATCACCAACTAGGACTAGCTATCCTATGTGCCCAACATGGTGCACCAAGGTGCATACACCATGTAACATGTACTACATGATATATGCACCATATAATAACCTTATACAATCATCTAATGATATGATAGAAGTAAATGCAAGTATAAATGACAAGATGCAATGTGAGCATATCAACTTATATACTCTATAATAAAGCCCAGGAACTTCCCCGAGTTCACTCCGAAAGCGCACTTGTCCGGATTCAAACGAACCTGATGAAACCTCATCCGCTCAAACGCCACCGCCAAGTTGCGGACATGGTCTCTCGCCTGTCGGGACTTCACCAGCATGTCATCCACATAAGCCTCCATGGTCTTTCCCAGCATGTCCCCGAACAATTTGTTCACCATCCTCTGGTAAGTCGCTCCAGCATTGACCAATCCAAAGGGCATAACGTCATAGTGATAGACATCACTATCAGCATAGAAGGCTGTGTGAGGGGCATCTTCCTTCGCCATCTTGATCTGGTTATAACCAGAATAAGCATCCATGAAGCTCAGCAGCTCATGTCCCGACGTGGCATCCACCAACTGGTCGATTCTCGGGAGCGAGTAGCAGTCTTTTGGGCAAGCTTTGTTCAAGTCGCGGAAGTCGACACACATCCGCCACTTCCCGTTACTCTTCCTCACCAGGACCGGGTTAGCGACCCAAGTCTGGAATCGGAGCTCCTTGATGAATCCAGCGTCGAGCAACCTGCCCACCTCCTGCTGGATCGCGATCCTCTTGTCCGCGCCCATCGGACGCCTCTTCTGCGCGATAGGCTTGATCGCGGGATCAATCTTCAGCTCGTGCACTATCACGTCGAGGCTGATTCCTGGCATATCGCTCGGGGACCAGGCAAACAGCTCCTTGAACTCCTTCAGGAGCTCGATCAATTCTCGGGCTCTTTCCTCCGACAAAGCAGACCCGATCTTCACTTTTCTTTGAGGTCCGTCAATCTCGACCTCATTCAGATCCTCCATGGGGGCGGGACGCCCAAACTCCTCTCGAGGATCGGCATCAGTCTGAAGGACAGCCATGGCTTCCCTCCTTCTCCTTCAAGTGGCGTTTACATAACACCTTCTGGACGCCACCTGGTCACCCTTGACCTCCCCGACTCCATTATCCGTCGGGAACTTCATCTTCTGGTGGACGGTCGAGGCAACTGCCATGAGAGGATTGATGGTGGTCCTCCCGATGATAGCATTGTACGTACCAGCAGACTCCACCACGACGAAATCCACGTTCCGCCTTTCCATTTTCCACCCACTACCGAATTCCACTGGTAAGGTGATCATTCCCAGCGGATAGGAAGTAGAACCAGAGAATCCCACCATCGGGAAGTTCACCTGCGTCAGGTCCTTCTTCGTCTTTCCCATGGCTTCCAGGGCGTCCATGAACAAAATGTCGGAGGAGCTCCCTCCGTCTATCAGGATCCGCTTCATCTCGAATCCATCCACATCCAGGGTCACGACCAAGGCATCATCGTGGGGGATCTCCACGCCTATCAGATCCTCTGCTGAGAAAGAGATCACCATTTCTTCCTTCAAAGTCCACGATCGGGACCTCTTTCCCAACACCACGGCAGCAGAAATACGGGAAGCGTAATTCTCCCGAGAAGCGGAGGTATCACCTCCCGCCGCCATTCCTCCATGAATGATATTAATGGTTCCCCGCCTCTCCTTACGGGCACCGGAGGATTCCGGCTCAACCTTCTTCTTCTTCGGAGATCGGCCGCGGGACTTGGAGCGAGACCGCGATCGAGTTTTGGAACGGGATCGGCACCGTCCCCTACCAACAAACTCCTTAAGCTTCCCCTTCTGGATCAGCTTCTCTATCTCCTTCTTCAACTCCCGACAGTTATCTGTGTCGTGACCATTGGCTCGGTGGTACCGACAATAACGATCAGAACGACCTCCCAAGCATTCACCTTCTTTCCTCGGGGGGTATCGGGCGAGACCCTGCCGATCCATCACCGCTAGCACGGAGGTCATCGAACTGTTGAGGGGAACATTACGACCCTCTTGGTTATCCTTCCTCGGAGGACGCTTGTCCTCCCTTCTACCGGGGCGACCACGGCTCCTACTTCCCTCCGATTTGTCGTTCCCTTTGCGATCGTCCGACAGCTTGGACAATTGCTATCCTCTTCCCGACTTCGGAGGATCAAGCTCTCCGGCAGCAATCTTCGACTCCTGCACGTCGATTTGGTGCTTTACCCTCGCTTGCAAAGCTTCCATACTCCACACAGCCTTCGCGGCCACACTATGCATCAGATCGGAACCATATGGGGCAGTTAGGTTCCGAAGGAAGGTGCGGATGGTCTCTCCCTCCGATATTTCCTCGTCGATCTCCGCGGCACTAGCAGTGAACCGCTGGTAGTAATACGCCAACTTCATCAGACCTCTGCACCACCTAGGTCAGAGACCTCACGCTCTTCAAGAGGCGCCTACGACCTTGATACTGCTTGATGAAGCGCTCATGCATATCAGCCCAGCAAGTAATGCATCCTGGCGGTAGGCTGAAAAACCACGTCAAGGCCCTTTCTCCCAATGTGATCGGGAACATCGCACACACGATGTCATCATTCGAGGCTCTACCCATACATGCCTCTGAACATGGCGGACTGGGTCCCCTTCACCATCGTACTCCTTAATGGTCGGAATGCCTAGCCCTGGCGGGGCGACAGTATCTATCAACCGTGGAACAAAAGGATGAGTAGATCGATCCCTCAGCTCCGATGTCATATGCTTCTGGTCACCCATGCAGATGTTAACAATCTTCACCACCTGATCAGGGGTGATGGGGCCATTCAGGGGAATGGTCCTGTGATGCACTGGTCCGGGATCATCGACTACGAACCTCTCCGAGTGCGCGGGTTCCTTGCCCCTATCCCTGGACTGAACCTCCTGTTCTTCTTGAACCTCCCTTGGAGGAGGTGGAGGCAACTCCTCCCTTCTCTTGGCAGCCTCTCTTCTGTCCAGAAGAGCCTCCATAGCCTCCAGAAACATGGGCATAGTATCTGCTACTGCCTTAGCCAACTCCGGGTTCGAGGTAGCACCTACCTCCCTCCGCGGGATTTCCTCCCTGTGCACCACCGGATTTGGAGGAGCATCCACCTCCCTTCTTGGGATATCCTCCCCGTTCACCGCCGTGTCTCGGACTGAGACCTCGTGATC
This sequence comes from Clarkia xantiana subsp. parviflora, assembly GCA_036873135.1. Classification (NCBI taxonomy): domain Eukaryota; kingdom Viridiplantae; phylum Streptophyta; class Magnoliopsida; order Myrtales; family Onagraceae; genus Clarkia; species Clarkia xantiana. Next base: position 22,442,859 of record JAPTYO010000008.1, on the reverse strand, counting down.
TTCACCATGCCCCCCTGTGTGAGAAACAGCAGGGTGATCACCTTGTTCAGCAGCATGCTCCGGCAACGCGGAATTCACAGTTCCAGCAGGGCGAGAACTGCTTGCCGGGATTTGCTTCTTCTGCTTGCCACCACCAGCCATCGATCTAGTAGAAACTATTGTGACTTTTTGTTCGTTCCCCCAGACGGCACCAATGTTGGATCACGGTCGAAGCTCCGGTAGGTTCTTGACGGAAAACCCGAACTCCTTAGCTCCGCGTAATCCTGCAAAAAGGGATGATCCGGGTGGTGACCCAGAATCCCTCTCCGATGCTTAAATGAGAGTATGAACGATGTGGTGGATAGCAAATAATCTGAGTCCGTCTTAGAGAATGTGTGTTCTGAGGTAACTTCCTCCTTTATATAGGAGGGGAAGTTACCTCAGTTACCTGTAACCGCGCCGGGCAGTTTACCCACGTTCCGTATATCTCGTTCAGGATTCCGTGTATCTCGCCCCACGCTCCGCGTATCTCGCCCACGCTCCGCGTATCTCGGGCACGCCCTGCGTATCTCAGGGGAGTTTATCCGTATCTCAACCGTTTCCCCACTACTCTATCTAGTAGGCGGATTTCTTGGTCTTATCCTCTGATCACAAGTCCCGATCCCTATCGGGGACTCCAGAGTTATCTCATTCTAAGTCACCACCCAGGACCCTTCGTCCCACGGGACAGGGTCAGCCTTCTCGGGGCTTTATTATTGGGGCCTTCTCAAAGGCATATCAGAGCCTACTCAGAGGCTTCTCGTCGGGGAGCATTCTATTCATATATTGGGACCGATCTCGTCGGGACCCTTCATACTGGGCTTCTGGGCCCTCCAGGCCTTTCGCGAGGCCCTCTAGGCTTTACCCGCCGTTTATTGACTGTTAACGGGGCTAACAATTACATCGGAACCCATCAATCATAACCTTATACATAGATGACATACTCATTGTTGCGAACGATGTGAGTTTCATGAATAAATAAAAGTCCTGGTTAGCATCAACATTTGAGATGAAAGACATGGGAGAGGCCACGTACATCTTAGGCACTAAAATTGTCCGAGATCGTGCCGCCCAGACATTGTGTCTGTCTCAAGAATCTTGTATCAACAAACTGTTGAAAAGATTCAGAATGCTCGATGCCAAACCCGTGGATACGCCGGTTGTGTTTGGGTGCGCGCTGTCAAAGCGTGATGGCCCGAAGAACCATGAGGAGCGTGAACAGATGAAGGATGCAGAGTATCTAAGCATGGTATGAAGTCTCATGTATGCCATGATATGTACTCGGCCGGATATCTGTTACGTTGTGGGCCTAGTAGCAAGATTCCAATCAGATCCTAGTTATCAACATTTATAGGCCGTGAAACGAATTATAAGATATCTGAAAGGTACTGCCGACTATGTTCTGTGCTATAAGGGAAGGCAAATAGAATTGACCGGTTATAATGACGCCGACCACGGTGGCGATCCGGATGATCGTAAGTCCACCATAGGATGAGTTTTCCTCCTTGCTAATGCTGCCATATCATGGGTAAGCAAGAAGCAATCATGTGTCGCGCTTTCCACTATGGAATCAGAATTCGTTGCCCTTTCCAAAAACGCACAAGAAGCAGTTTGGCTGAAAAGGCTTCTTACTGCATTAATTGGCGCTGACAAGCTATACTACGACAGTCAGGCAGCCATTGTAGCAGTTAAGAATCCAAAGTACCAGAGTAGGACCAAGCACGTCGATGTGAGATACAATTATGCTAAATCTGTTCTGGAAGACAATATAATCACTTTAGAATACTTGTCCACAGACAAAATGGCCGTGGATTCATTAACTAAGCCATTACGTAGATGGATTTTCGAAAAGCACGTAAAACTGCTTGGATTACGCAGGGCTTAATATGTGGCATGTATATGTGATAGCATTTCGACTTTTGAAATAATATTTAGATTGAATAAAAGAATTTCAAATTGAGTATATGATTCATCGACGTCATAATGATAAATAACATCGGATTTTACGGTCTATAAACTAAGTCGTAGGAAGATGTAAAATTCTTCCACCAAAATTATGTCGAATGTGAACCATACCTCTTCACACAGGCACATTATCTTGTAGGAGAGGGGGACCTCTACCACAGCAAGATTGGCTAAGAACCAGGGGGATAAACCTGGTTAAACGAAACGATAACTTTGTCACGCCTAAAATCATGACTTGATCTTCATTTTATAAATCGCCATGTTGGACTCTGTCCATCATTAAAATCACATTCAGGGCCAGATGAAAGATTATGCGATAGAATGATTGACATTTCCCATCCCTGGCTTTTCTAGGTGTGCTATCGACGCTTGCTTCATATTGCGCGTGCCATGTTCGACCACGGGGTCATGATCGGTTGTGCTAGCTAGAATCCTTGTGATTCAAAGGGCGCATACTTCTTCACCTTGAGCGTGTGATTGATCCCGGGTGTCTTTTGAAGAGGCATCCAAAGTATCCTCTCGGACTCAGAACTTATACCTAAGGTCTGGCTCAATGTTCGCTTCCCGGCGTACGAGCGTAGAGCCAAAGAAAAAGGTCAAGTGACCACGTCTTGGAAACCGGTTGAGTTAGACTAAGGGTATAAGCGATGGGGATGGTCATGTTTACCTATAATTCACCGAATCTTGTGTTCATTAGGTGGCCACCAACCAGATATTAGTTGAAGGTTGTGAACACTTGTATGGATGCCCTGGAGAAGTATTCCTATGTGGAAAACTGGGCAATTGGAGAATTATCAGTTGACCAAGGATACAGTGCGGTAAATATTTTGTTTTTAACAAGATTGATTTACGACAGGGAATCAACGTTCTGCGGGCGCTACAATACTCCTAATAGATGAGTAGCACGATGCCCGTCGTATCCGCCGGTCGCACGACAAACCTCGTATGAACTATTCGGAGACGGAGACAATAACTGAAGACTGAAATGTTGATGCTATTGGATAACAATACATTAACAGGCACCCTCTCTTTCCGGCGAGTGGGAGTTGTTAGCATATGATGACGTGGCGCCGTAAATGGTAGCCCGTTAATATTAAGGATAATACCTAAGACAATTGGGTAAATGTCACATTAGGTTAATTGGGCTTGACCTAATTCCTAATTGACATGGGAGGCCCAAAATTGGGCCTCCCTCCCTTAATATGTGGTTCGGCCGAATAGAGTACCACGTTGGTTGGAGTGGACTTTTGTCCACTCCACCAATCCTATATATAGGGGAGTCTCCTAAGGGGTTTTACACATCAAGTGATTCATAAGTCCCTCCATTGAGGAACTTGAGAGAAACCCTCTCACCCCTTAGTAGAAATTTCGGCACATCATAGTCAGTCCAAGGTTCTGTCTCCGTTGAAGAATCGATTAGAGGATTTGCTGTGGAGCTTATACCGCGTAGGACTTCTTCTCACGAAGAATTCGTACGGGTTCCAACCGGAGGATCATAACTCTCTCCACATCGTTCTTGGGCAGGAAAGCTATTGAGGTATGTGTACATTATTCCGCTGCGTAATTAGTTTTCTTGGATGTACACGTTTAGCATTTTATAGTATTACGTCCCCGTAATCCAACACTATGAATCTGCAAAGAAATATAGGCATGGTGATGGAACTAGAGCTTTAGCGTGGCAGTTCTTCGTCGGAGGTTTGGAGGACTACAATGACGATTTTGGGATTGTGCCGTGACAGATATTATAGGCTTATCAGATAATAATTTAGCATTCTTGCATATTAGAAATAATCCATAGATGGAGTTAACTGAAAGGAAGGTTGAAAGAATTGTGCTCAAGCTAATCAAATACTTAGGAAAATTCATACTCTCCTATCATAGTAGTCGTTCTGTATGTAATATTGCTTATTGCTTGTTATGAAATGAATTTGGATTGGATGGCTAAAATTTAATAGTGCTGACCAATTTTCCAATGTTGGATCTTCTACGCTTATGTATTTTTCGGAGTTCATAAAAACCAAACTATTGTTCCGGATTCATGCTCACTTTATTCCATAACTTGTCATTCAAGTGTTCTGCAAATGTCATAGCAAAGGATTTGATTCTGCAACATTGAATTACTTCACTAGACATAAAGATTTCATTTGGATATTGAGATAGATATATCTATTATATGCACACGAATTCTCTTTTATTGGTGCATTTGATTGCAAATTTGGTGATGTTACCTTAAGGACTAACAAAATGAAGAAATTCTTTGAGCTTTGTAATTCCTCAACTTGTCATTTTCAAGTGGTCTGCAAATATTATTTGCAGATTCAATAGAAATGGAGACTAAATAAAGAAAAAATCTCATTTCAATTAGAAAATAACTAAGATCTGAGACATCAATTAGCATCATCAGTAGAATCTGTTTTCAGGATATATTTCAATTGCAAATTTCCAACTTCCATCTTCTTCAATACATTCTTATTTGCATACTAACTCAACTAGAACAAGACTCCATTAAAGAAATTGTATTAGCAGAGCGATGATTGAGCACTAAGATGGAGACACTGGAATTAGCCACATTTAACGAGTCTCCTTGAAGCCCTAGTTTTAATTGGAGCCACAGATCCAACATCTGCAACATTACAGAGCCTCATCGAGGTTCTGATTCTTCCAAAGAGACACTCTTCTCTCCGATCTTTCCCTTTTCCTTGTTCAGATCTCTGACCACCTTTATCACCGAACCACTAACTTTAAATTCAGTGAATATCCGATTCTAATTCTTCCTCCACTACTAAATCCGCTTCATCTTCGTTGGATACCTTTTTTGGGAGATGTGAAATTTTTTGCCAATTTGATTCTTCTTCCGGGCGATTCCCTCGCGCTCGGCAACGAGCTTCTTGACATTACCATCAATTCGTCCCTGATGGCATATGCGCATGAAGTTCACCGCCCATGCGAGAAGCGAGTCAAGGATTGGAGTCAGAGTGTTTCAACATGTTAAGTTAGAGGGCAGTTTTGTCAATTCAAGTGAAGATATGGTCACGTGTGTGCCACGTGATCATTTTTCGTCCAAAACTAACGAAAAATTTGACGGTGCAACACCTTGGTTAGCTTAAGTACCAATTTGTCACAAAATTTAGCTCGGGTACCAATTCGTTTTGGTTGTTAGCCCATGTACCAATTTGGTTATAATCCCTTATTTATTAAATAGATAAAATATTTTGTATTATATTTATAGTTTATTATAATAATAATATTGTTATTATTATTGATTTTTTATTTTTTATGTAATTCATAACTCATTATTATATAAATAATAATGCACATGATGTCCGTATAAAATGAATACGTCTTTTTCGTTGTATTTTTTTTTTATGAAAAATAACTTATAAAACTATATATAATGTTTTAATTATAGAACTTTAGTAGTTCGGCTTATTTAGTTTAAATATTTATTATTTAGAATTCATAAATGACTATAGTATTAACCACACACATAATCTTTAAGAAGTTAGTTGTTAATTTTTTCTTATCATATTAAGATATAATATACTCTCATATAGATTAATATAATAATAATAAAGTCACATTACAATACATACCAAACAATATAATCTAACATTAAAGCAAAACCAAACACATTAATCTTACATTACATTATGTAGCTCACATTACTTGTAATCTCACATTACGTCCCACATTATATCTGTTGGATTTCGTGGCTAAATACTACGGAAACATAAACTAGGTACATGCTAGTAACAGAATTACGCAGCGGAAGATGTGCACATACCTTAAACCTTTTCCGTAGTCCCAAGATCTTGTTGAGGGAGTTCTCGATCCACCGTACGGAACCTATAGAGGTTCTTGTTAAGGAAGCCCTATGCAGTATAGTCTCCACTGCAAAGCCTTTGATCGATTCTTGGCAGGGATAGATCTCTAGAGTGTTTGCTCAAAGAAAATTGGCACACCTTTGGTGTTGGTGTAAGGTTCGGCCGAAACTAGTATTTAGGGAGAAGGATTTTTCTCTCAAATAACCACCAAGGAGGAATTGTGAATTACCCTAATAAAACCCCCAACACTACCTATTTATAGGAGGAGCAAAGTGGAAAAAAGTCCACTTTGCTCATACACAAGTTTCGGCCAGCCTTGGTGTATAATAGAGGCCCAATTTTGGGCCTTTCATGTCAACTAGGATTTCGGTCAATCCTAATTTCCCTAATGTGACATTTACCCAATTTCTTAGGTAATATATACATTTTAATGGGCTTCCATTTACGGCGCCCAATCACCATATGCTAACAGCTCCCACTCGCCAGAATGGGAGGGTGCCTGTTAATGTATTGTTGTCCAAATCACATCAACATTTCACTTTTCTGATCTTGCCCCTAAGTTTGAATAGTTCATACGAGGTTTGCCGTGCGACCGGCAGATACGAAGGGCATCGTGCTAATCATCTGTTAGGAGTGTTGTAGCGCCCGCGAAACGTTGGTTCCCTATCTCAAATCAACATGTTAAAAACATCAATTTATATCGCGCTGTATCCTAGGTCAACTGTTAATTCTCCAATTGCCCAGTTTCCACATAGGAATACTTCTCCAAGGCATCCGTATAAGTATTCATCACCTTCGACTAATTTCCGGTTGGTGGCCACCTAGTGAATACAAGAGTCGGTGAATTACAGGTGAACTTGACCATCCCTATCGCTCATACCCTTAGTCAAACCCAACCGGTTTCCAAAGACGTGGTAACTTGGCCTTTTTCTTCAGCACTGCGCTCATACGCCGGGAAGCGAACATTGAGCCTGACCTTAGGTATGAGTTTTGAGTCCCTGAGGATACTTCTGGTGCCTCTTCATAAGGCTCCCGGGATAAATCACACGCTCGAGGTGAAGAAGTTTACGCCCATCCGAATCACAAGGATTCTACCTAGCACAACCGAGAATGACCCCGTAGTACGAAGCACGCGTCGATAGCATACCCGAACGTCGTCAGGTGTGGGATATGTCAATGATTTTATCGCAGATTTTCATCTGGCCCAGAATGTGGTTAATGACGAACAGAGTTCATCACCGGCGATGTGCAAAATGAAGATCAGGTCGTGTTAATCCAAGACTAAATGATCGTTTTGCGTAACCAAGTTTATCCAACTGGTTCTTAGCTAGTCTTGCTGCGGCAGAGGTCCACCTCTCCTACAAGACGACCGTACCCGTGTGACAAGGCAATGCCCACATTCGACATAATTTAGGCAGAGGATTGTGTCCTCCTACGACTTAGTATATAGACCGTAAAATCTGATGTAATCAAACATTATGAGGTCGATGATGTTGGATTACGGGGACGTAATACTATGGAATGCTAAACGTGTACATTCAAGTAAACTAATTACGCAGCGGAATAATGTACACATACCTCAATAGCTTTCCTGCCCAAGAACGATGTTGAGGGAGTTCCGATGCTTCGGTCGAAACCCGTACAAGTTCTTCGTGAGAAGCAGTCCTACGTGGTATAAGCTCCACAGCAAATCCTCTGATCGATTCTTCAACGGGGACAAAACCTCAGACTGAGATGATGGTGCCGAATTTTCATTACTAAGGGGGTGAGAGGGTTTCTCTCAAGTTCCTCAATGGAGGTACTTCTTAATTAGATTGATGTGTAAAACCCCTTAGGTGATTCCCGTATTTATAGGATTGGTGGAGTGGACAAAAGTTCACTCCAACCAATGTGACACTAGGTCCGGCCGAACCACACATTAAGGAGGGGAGGCCCAATTTTGGGCCTCCCATGTCAATTAGGAATTAGGTCAAGCCCAATAAACCTAATGTGACATTTACCCAATTATCTTGGATAATATCCTTAATGTTAACGGGCTACTAATTACGGCACCACGTCACCATATGCTAGCAGCTCTCACTCGCCGAAATGGGAGGGTGCCTGTTAATGTATTGTCATCCAATAACATCAACGTCTCAGTCTTCAGTCATTGTCTCCGTCTCCGAATAGTTCATACGAGGTTTTTCGTGCGACCGGCGGATACGGCATCGTGCTACTCATCTGTTAGGAGTGTTGTATCGCCCGCAGAACGTTGATTCCCTTTCATAAATCAATCTTGTTAAAAATAAAATATGTACCACACTGTATCCTTGGTCAACTGATAATTCTCCAATTGCCCTGTTTTCCACATAGGAATACTTCTCCAAGGCATCCGTACAAGTGTTCACAACCTTCAACTAATATCCGGTTGGTGGCCACCTAGTGAACACAAGAGTCGGTGAATTATAGGTGAATATGACCATCCCCATAACTTATACCCTTAGTCTAACTCAACCGGTTTCCAAGACGTGGGCACTTGGCTGTTTTCTTTGGCTCTTACGCTCGTATGCCGGGAAGCGAACATTGAGCCAGACCTTAGGTATAAGTTCTGAGTCCGAGAGGATACTTTGGGTGCCTCTTCATAAGACACCCGGGATCAATCACATGCTTAATGTGAAGAAGTATGCGCCCTTTGAATCACAAGGATTCTAGCTAGCACAACCGAGCATGACCCCGTGGTCGAACATGGCACGCGCAGTATGAAGCACGCGTCGATAGCACACCTGGACAAGCCAGGGATTTGATATGTCAATCATGCTATCGTAGAATATTTCATCTGGCCCTGAATGTGATTTTAATGATGGACATAGTCCAACACGGCGATTTTACAAAACGAAGATCAAGTCATGCTTTTAGGCGTGACAAAGTTATCGTTTCGTTTAACCAGGTTTATCCCCCTAGTTCTTAGCCCATCTTGTTGTGATAGAGGTCCCCCTATCCTACAAGATGACCGTGCCTGTGTGACGAGGCATGGTTCACATTCGACATAATTTTGGTGGAAGAATTTTTCTTCCTACGACTTAGTTTATAGACCGTAAAATCCGATGTTATTTATCATTATGACGTCGATGGATCATATACTCAATTTGCAATTCTTTTATTCAATTGAAATATTATTTCAAAAGTCAAAATGCTATCACGTAATCCAAGCAGTTTTACGTGCTTTTCGAGAATCTCTCTACGTAATGGCTTAGTAAATGGGTCTGCGACCATTTTGTCTGTGGACAAGTATTCTAAACTGATTATATTGTCTTCCAGAACAGATTTAGCACAATTGTATTTCACATTGATGTGTTTGATCCTACTGTGGTACTTTGGATTCTTAACTGCCTGATTGTCGGAGTATACATTTACGGGTTTACTCTCCTTGACAGTGCCAATTTATGCAGTAAGAAGCCTTTTCAGCCAGACCGCTTCTTGTGCGTTTATGGAAAGGGCAACGAATTCCGATTCCATAGTGGAAAGCGCGACACATGATTGCTTCTTGCTTACCCATGATATGACAGCATTAGCAAGGAGGAAAACTCCTCCCGTGGTGGACTTACAATCATCCGGATCGCCACCGTGGTCGGCGTCACTATAATCAGTCAATTCTATTTGCCTGCCCTTATAGCACAGAACATAGTCGGCAGTACCTTTCAGATATCTTATAATTCGTTTCTCGACCTTTAAATGTTGATAACTAGGATCTGATTGGAATCCTGCTACTAGGCCCACAGCGTAACAGATATCCGGCCGAGTACATAGCATGGCATACATGAGACTTCCTACCATGCTTAGATACTCTGCATCCTTCATCTGTTGACGCTCCTGCTGGTTCTTCTGTCCATCACGCTTTGACAGCGCGCACTCGAACACAACCGGCGTATCCACGGGTTTGGCATCGAGCATTCTGAATCTTTTCAACAGTTTGTTGATATAAGATTCTTGAGACAGACACAATGTCCGGGCGGCACGATCTCGGACAATTTTAATGCCTAAGATGTACGTTGTCTCTCCCATGTCTTTCATCTCAAATGCTGATGCTAACCTTGACATTGATTTATTCATGAAACTCACATCGTTTGCAGCAATGAGTATGTCATCTACGTATAAGGTTATGATGACATACTTAGACCCGGAGGTCTTGGTGTAAATGCAGGGATCTTCGTGAAGGTTCACAAATCCGTTTCCAACGATTTCCTCGTGGAATCTGCGATACCATTGCCGAGACGATTGTTTAAGACCGTAAATAGATATTTGGAGTTTGCAAACTTTACGTTCTTTGCTAGGAGTAATAAAACCCACTAGTTGCTCCATATAGATCTCTTCCTCCAGGTTTCCGTGGAGGAATGCGGTCTTAACATCCATTTGGTGCAGCTCTAGATCGAGGCATGCAACAAAGGCAAGGAGGGCCCTGACTGTGGTATAACACACAATTGGTGAGTATGTTTCATCAAAGTCTACTCCGTGAATTTGGGTATATCTTTTCGCAACCAATCGAGCTTTTGTACCGAAAGGGTGTAGTTATAAATTATATTTTAATTCGTAATAGAACCCCTGAATTTGAATTTCTGATCGTAGACCGATTTTTATACCTAGGTGTTTAATTAATTATTCGCTTACGAAATTTAGGATTCTATTTAACCTTAATTAACTAGTGGCGACTCTTTTCAAAATTGCACGTTTTCAAAACGTATCGCCTTAGGTCAGATTTTAGGTTTGACAGACGGTGCCAAATTTTTAGATCAAAATGACGTAGCCTGAAGCTTCTTGTAATGGACTTCCAGGTTTCGCCTTCGACTTGCTCTTCTAGGTATCTTTCTCGACCTCGAGGGGTGCTTAGTCTCCTTTTGAGCGTCTAGCAGGCGAGAACCTGAAAGGGGGTTGGGGATTTGCCCCTGATTTCACTCCGAAGCTTAAGTCAGTAATGAAATTTGAGAGATAATACTGTAAAGTATATCAAAGATTCAAGATTATTCAAGTAATGAAAGTCTTCCCCTATTTATAGGGGGAAAGTACCGACTTTCTCTATGGCTGTAGCTTGCTTCTGATTGGCTAATCAGTGGCGGTGGCTGCCTTTCTAGGATTGGCTGAAGGGAGGCGGCAAAATGTCAGTAGGTGACAAGTAGGTCGCACCTCATCAATCCTTAGCGTTGAAGGTTTCTCCAACTAGGTGACAATATGTCGCCAGCTGGTGCCTCTTCCTTAGGAGGAAAGGTTTTCTCTGAGGCGGCAAGCAAGTTGCCATTGTATTTTCCTTAGGAGGAAGGTTTCTTCAATAGTACTTGGCTGCCGACCCGACTCTTACCTTGAGAGAGAGATTTTTGAGCGGACGTTTCGCCATTCTTCGATATCACATTAGTTGTTGACACCTCTTATTATTAGTGTCGAATATTCATCTTTGTTTTCTTCTTCTGATCGTGATTGGTCGTCGATATTTTTATCTTGGGTCTCGACTCAGACATCCTCGATTTCCCTTGAGCCTATCCTCATTAATCGTAACCCAACACCGACGACTCGTGGAAGCAGCCAAGTTAACTGCTCCATCAGCAATACAAGGAAGACTCTCACTACCACTAGAACCAGGAGCAATACAATGGAAGAAATCCAAATGATAACTGGGGATTGCTCTCAAAGAGCGACAATGTCCCGATAACAAGACTGACAACCAAGAACTTAGAAGCTTTAATAAATCAGAAGTTGAAGCAATCAAAAGTCAGAGCTATGCACGTCCTGTCCGAGACTGCCACCCATCCTTTCACCCAGGAGCTTATACAAAGTCAAGTTCCAGGCATCCTGAACAACATAAGGATTGAGAAGTACTCTGGAAAAGGAGACCCCATCGAGCATGAGCAGCAGCACGAAACTTCACTGTTAGGAAGAACAGTCAACCAGAATCACGTAGCTGTGACATTCCTGCAAACCTTAATGGGTTCAGCTGCACATTGGTTCTTCTCACTCCCGCGAGAAAGTGTTGGCTCATGGCCATACCTAAAATTTAAGTTCATACAGAGGTATATGGGAGAACGCAGACTGTTGAAGGGGCCCAATGCAGTTGACGATGTGCAACAACATCAAGATGAGTCTCTAACCGACTACTATGTCCGCCTCAACCAAAACATTGCAGACATACAGACGAACATGTCGGAAGGCGAGATAGTCAGGGCGTTCATAAGGACTCTAGGTCGCCTAGGCTACGCGCTAGGGGAGAAAATGACAAAGCGCCAAGCAAAGACTCTAGAGGAATTAGCTTCACGAGTGAAGGAGTTCGTGGACTTGGAGAGGTTCAGAGTCAACAATAAAGCAAAGATGAGCGCCCTGCGCGGAAAGGACAATAATGATAAACCTGGACTAATAAGGAAATTCCAGGGGAACCAACAAAACAGGCAATGACAGTCACCGCAAAAAAGGACGAACCAGGTCGAATTTCAACGACCAAGGGAAATCAACACCGCAAACCTCGTCCCTCTGAACGCACCTTTGACGGTGATCCTAAAAGAAATGAAAGAAAGCAACATCTGGAGGGAGCCTAATAATTGGCGAAAAGGCCCCCTCGGGAAAGAAACAGACAAGTGGTAAGAAAACCACGAAGTTTATGGACACGATACTAACAGTTGCTTCAGCTTGAAGATGAGGATCAATATTGTGATTCAGAAGGGTGAGTTGAAACACTTCGTGGATCAAGGTGAGAACAACTCGAAGAGGATTCAAGGAGATTCCTCATCCAAAAACAAAGGCAAATAGAAGGTATATGACAATCCGCCTCCTCCCAAGAGAGGCGTGATTAATGTCATTCATGGAGGACAAGCCTTTGGCGGACAAGGGTCAAACACCAAGAATGTATGCATCACAAGTAGGAACACTCCCAAAATATGGCAAAATACCACGACCAGAAGAAGAAGATTACATCATCATGTTCTCTAAGGTGGACAAGAAACATATTGTCTATCCTCATGATGACGCACTGGTGATTACCTTTCCAATCGCAGACTACGACGTCAAACAGATCCTAGTTGACGGCGGTAGCTCTGCGGACATCTTACACATCAAGGTGTTAGAGTAGGTTGGAAAGACAAAGGCAGATTTAACTTCAGGGAGCTTCCCACTCATAAGCTTCACCGGAGCAGCGGCATACCCCTTGGGGACAATCACTCTCCCAGTAACGCTGGGTCAAGGCTGGGCAAAGCTCCACATCAATGTCAACTTCGTAGTGGTTGAAATCCTGGGAGCATACAACGGGATACTGGGTAGAAAAATAATAAACCCGTACGACATAGTGCCTTGACGGCCCATCAGAAGATGAAATTAATTTAAAAAAAAACGGAGTAGGCGAAGTGTTGGGTGATCAAGCATCCGCACGACAGTGCTATTTTAACGCTCTCAAGCGTAAGCAATAACTCCACATTGCAGCGATCGGGCTAGACACAACTGAAGGGGAAGGCACCCGACGAGAAGAAGAGAACAACACTAAACAGGCTGTCGCACTAGAAGGAATGATAAGTCGACATCTTGTCCCAACACTTCAAAGTGTATGAGATATTAAGCAAGAAGAAGGAGAACCTATCTGGAGGTATTTCAAGCGCTATGCGCAGAAAGGTGTTGTGGTGAAAGCAACAAAAGGGGATACAATCAATGCGTTCTACATGAACATGAATGCTCCATCTTTTCTCTTATTCGGAAGAATACATGGTTGGAGGACCACCCAAACAATGGATGATCTCAAGGAGAAGCTCGAAAGAGCGATGGAATGTGAACATGAGCTGGGGTGGAGCAAACCACCCGCAAGCGATGGAGCATTATTTGTTCATGAAGGCACAAACAGTGGAACGAACAACAACATAGACTATGTGTTCACTCCTCTAAACATAGAGGTCATCCTGCAGGACAAGCTACCCCTTCCATGCGAGACATTGCAAGAGTTCTTAGGAACCAACACAGCAGACTGGTGCAAATACCACCATACATGGGGGCATAACACCAACGATTGCATCACCCTGAGGATGGAAATCGATGAGATGATCTCTTTTGGGCATTGCAAAATCGCGTGCCGCGCAAACACCCCACAACATGAGCAAACCAACCATGGAGAAGGCGGACATATCTTCCATCTTTCTTTTACTCTACTCACAGTTTTACTATTTACTTTCAATCTTCTATCACAGTAGTCTAAACTAGCTACAAAGAATTTACATATGGGTGATCAGTTGACCCCATTCGTTAATCACTGTATATACTTCGTCAGACTAATGAAGTCAATGCATTCTTGTAGGTACACTACTCACTTATACACCCTACTCTGAAATCACACCAAGTAGCGGCCTGCATGCATATAACTTGCATCAACAACACAAGTTATTATGCTAAACACAACAAACGACCTTTATACGCCACCAACACGTCAACAACGGACGTCAACAACGAGGAAACAAATACACTCTTTCTCTTGACATCTATTATGTCTATCTCAAACAATGACGACGACATATTACGTCCTGGAAATTTCACCAAGGATTATTTATCAGTAACATGGCGCGATATCCCCACCTCGGGGGCAACCTCATGATTACAACGGCCATACCTTGGATTATTAACCAAGACAAGGTCATCTACAACATGGCGTGGCATCCTCCTTCCGAGGGCAACCCCATGAAACATGGCGCGACATCCTCTAACAAGGGCAACCCCGTGACATCCTACTGCGGACTATCAAGCCCAGTAGAGATCAATCTATAACATGGCGTGACATCCTCCTTCCGAGGGAAACCCCATGAAACATGGCGCGACATCGTCTATACGAGGGCAACCACATGAAAACATACTACGTACTGCGATAAATAAATTTCTACGCCGGTAGGAGCGTATCCTGAGATCATCGCTATACGCAATGCATCGAAAAACTCGCAAAATCTACAAGTCGAGTCTTGTAAAACGTTATCCTGAAGGTGAACAAATAACGGAAATAAAACTCGCCAAATTAGCAAGTCGTGTCTTGCCACAACGTTGCCTTGGAATGGACCAAGAGACGGTAAAAACTGCAAGTCGTAGAACGCGGTCTTGTGCAGCCCCTTGGAATAACCAGGACGAGGTGTAGTAGAATTGCAAGGTAAGTACGGGAATAGCCAAGGAACAACTTGCCACAACGTTACAACGGGGGTGCCCAAGTAGCGGAAATAAAACACATCCAAATTAGCAAGTCGTGTTTTGCCACAACGTCGCCTTAGAATGGTCCAAGAGACGGTAAAAACTACAAGGCATATTACACGACCTCTAATCCGCCCATTGGAATAACCAAGTGGAGGTGTAGTAGCATTGTAAGGTAAGTTCATGGATTAGCCAACGGAACGCCTTGCAACAACGTTACACGGGGTGTTCCTAATTAACCGATGAAAAAACGCACCAAATTAACAAGTAGCGTCTTGTCACAACGTCGCCTTAGAGTAGACTAAGAGACGGTAAAAACTAATGTCTAGACTCATCGAGACGAAACTTCTACGCATAAGTAAATGTCTTGCGCATTACTACCCATGAAAAATTGGCAAGTACCGGTTCAAAGTCTTGCGCGTTACTACCCACAAAATACGGAAAGCATATTACACATGTGTTCATCTCACGCTTATATAATATGCCATACCTTGGGACAACCATTAGGGGCGCGCGACACATAGGGACTTACGTTTCATTACTACAACTACGGATACTACATCCAATCAGAGGAGGAGTCTCAACTCTACTCTACAGTCCAAACTATAGGGATAAATACGATAACAAAGGTATGAAATATTACTAATAGTTATCATGCATAAAAAAATCATCCATAGCAGGTCCAATGTCACATCGACAAGCAAAAATGAAAGAGTTCAAGAAAAACAACCAAATTAAGAAAAGCTCGACTCACCGAGGGGAGCAAAACTATCTACAAAGTCCAAGCAAACATACGCTCGTCAACTAGATGCCATATGAGGAACCACCACATCTCCGGATGGCTCCACAATACTATCATCCTGGACAAGTAGCAAATTTAGCAAAGGAACCAAGCTGGTTGAAAGGAAATCCAGGTGCAAGAGTATAAACCTGCTCGATAAAATCCTCAGCAAAGTCATACATCACATCCCACATGAACGTCAGCTTCAAAGGAGGGAGACATCTTATACTCAGCAATAGAAGCCTATTTGCCTTCCTTGTAAGCACTCTCCTGAACAGCTTGCAAAGCAATGCATGCGCCTTATCAACATCTGCAACCTTCTTGTGAATGGCAGTTACTCAGACTCGAGGGTAGCAACCCGACTCTGAGAAGCAGAGGTAGCAGCCTCCAAGTCAGTAACCTTCAGGTCCAAGAAGCGAGCCTTCTCCTTCACCCTAGCAAGTTCGTGGCAAACAACGCTGCACTTTTCTTGAAGAACCTTCTTCTCCTTAGTGAGCTCAACCACGAAGGAGGAGAGGTTCACGACATCAGCAACAACCTGAACCACAATTCAACACTCAAAAAAGAACAAACTGTACAAAGAATACAGTTACACAAACAAGGGAGGAAAAGACTAAGGACGGAAACTCACATGTGCAAAACGACTCAGCGCACCCTCAGCATATGCGAGCGCATCATCTGACTCGCTAGTGCGAATCCTCCGATCCCCAGGAGGAACAACCTTGTGCAATACACACACCCCCCACCTCAAGAGTGCCGAAGCAAGATTGCTTCTCAAAGTGATGCCCACCAGTAGAGGAAAATGGAACCCACTCAGCTCCCACAACGTCACCTTCAAAAGGATTAACCAAGTCAGTGCGATAGAGCGCAGGGAGTGGCACAACTCCTATAAGAACAGTGATAGACAGATAAGGAAGGTAACAAAACACAAGTGCAATAAAAGAGTAACAGTGCAAGTAACACACCTTCTCTTGGCGGTTACTCCTCCGAGGTCCGGTCCCTCTAGCCGGGGGCATATATAGCAGATCCTCGAGCTCGTACCTCAATGTCCTTCCCTTTGTCACGGGAAGGAGTCCTTGATGGATCACCAGACTTCGATCGCTTTGGATCGCTCGAGGGACGAACCTCGCAGTCAGACCTCTTCACTCTGGGCCGTGGTGGAGCATCATCAACAGCGACTACGCGATCTGTCACATGAGGTGAACGACCTGCAAGTAAAACGAAGACAAAATAAGAACAACAACATTCATTGGTAATAAAGAGGAATGAAGTTGCAATAAGGTAGCTTACTCATAGATCCCTTTCCTCGTCCAGACTGCAAAGTCATGAGTACCGCCGGGACGATAGGAGGAGCACTCCGCTCGGGGGCAGCAGCATTGCCCGGAATACCCGCCTGCAAGCACGAGATTTTTCCATGAAACTAACCTACAACACAACATAATAGAAGTTACAAAGGTTCATAGAATTCCAAAGGACCTCTCGGAGGAGTTACGCGAATGCCAGCTTCACGCAAATCACGTTCCGACGCGCGGGACAAGGGGCGATAGGCACGTGCCTTGTGACTCTGGTATATTAGCTTCATGGTCTCCTTATTCGAATTAGAGAACTCAGAGTACGCAGGCACGAGATCAGTATGAGTGACGTGTGCAACCGTCCAAGTCACCCCGACATCATTAATAAAGAAGTAATGATTCCTCCAATGACCGCCCGAACGGTCGACACCGGCCACGAATCGAAACGAGACATTCCACTTCACCTCTCCCAAGCCGAGACTTGCAAAGCCTCGTTCTTTCAACGAAGGCCAATAAATGGCTATGGAAGACAAGGCAGATGCATCTTGACGCTGGATTCGAAAGAAGCAATGGAAGAGAAGAGTTGAATAACGCCATGACTGTTGATGACACAACACACGGAAGAAAACCCAAGATCGTATCCAATCAGGTGCAATGTTAGTCGGAGAAATTCGGTAGTAGCGACACAACCTGACCAAGTCGCGTCAATAGGCAAGCACAACCCTTTCTGTACCTGAGTTATATACACCGCCGCCATCTCAATAGGGGGCACAGTAGGTGAACCCCGAACAACATTTGTGAGTATGTCAAAAGGAAATGTGATCTCGATAAGAGGGCAGAGCCCCAACTGCTCGACATAACTCTGGTAGTCCTGGTGACGCAGCTGATTACCGGAAAAAGTATGAAACATATGCTCCGACTCTGAGCCAGATCCCGACTCAGAAGAAGGGTCTGAACCAGACTCAGACCATGACCCGTGGAAAGCTAAAGAATCTGACTCGGACTCAGAACCGGAATTTGGACAATATGTAACTCCAGGAGTTGGAATGAAAAACTTACTCATTTTCGTAAAGCCTGCAAGCCGAGAAGGAATTCCTAATGAGGGACGCGCCAGCTATGATGCACTAAGTCAACTTACTACTCTGCAATACTCAAACTACAAGGCCTGCAATGACAAACCACAATCTACTCAGCAAGTATGCGCGTAACGGTAATGTTACTAATTATTACGTGGCGAACATTTTCTATAAGGGGGCAACTCCACATGAACAAACTCACATGAGTTCAAATTACTACATAGCGAACATCCTCTATACGAGGGCAACTCTATGTCAGTAAAGGTCTCGTTCCGACACTCTTACAGCCTATACGGCCCTACACACGCCTATTCTGCCGAACACAACAACTCAGGGTAATGGTGCAGACGTGATTATAGCACTAACACCTATATGCATATATCATTCAATGATTTCAGGTTATACAGGCTCATCCATGTACTCAACCAAAGAGATACATGATTCAACCATTACTAAAAACACTATCATACAAGGCTTAGCACAATACAAGTCATGACGTGGACTTTATCGATCAACAATTTCGATCAAAGAGTGGCTATTTGAATATCACAACATTATTTGATCAATGACCGCGATCAACGGACAATCCAAAGACAATGTCTAAATCGACCAACAAGGGAAGTAACACTCTCTACTATACATACAATGGTTCAAAACACTTAGCCAATTTCTATGCATCCTACATCATATCAATGTGTGTTAGGAATTAAAGCAAACACATGGTGGGCATAAAATCAAACATGCACCAAGCTTAAGATTGGCCAAATAGAGCTTGCCAAAGTCACAACCATATCAGAAAATGGTCCGTAATTGATTGTCGGAGCCCTCACCTTGCCGTTGATGCAGTCCGCCGCAACCGCCGCCGCCCACCGCGATCGCCTGCCGCGCCGCCGCTGCTATCTCCCGCCGCTGTCATCGCCGGTGAGGGTATCGCCGAAATCCGATCCTCCGTGACAATAGGAGAGTCACCCAAAATTTTTTAGACTAAGTGCTTGACCTCCAAGAATGAAAAAAATGCTAACTTTGGAATGGTGGCTAAGTGTGTGGGTAACTACTCTCTCTCCTTATATAACATGATGGTAGGGTTTTATATCATCATCTCTTATCACAACCATTAGATGACAATGGTGTTATCTAATGATCATGATTAAATATGATACTTCTCTTTATTTTCTCTAACTCTTTTTGAATCCTTAGCATAAACTCATGCATACACATACTTACACTACTCATGACACATATTCATGATTAAATCATTCTTAGTATATAACCATGCTCATGACATCGTATACCTATTTATAAGCTTACATCATTGACTACACATCATTGCATATTAGTTGTAGATTTGCATACACCCATATGTCACGTTTTATATACATGTCGATATTTACGTCCACGTTACGTACAGACACTCACATCATTACATGTATATTTATTACATACATATACTCGTTGTCCTAACCATGTCAGCAATTATATTTTCCTCTATCGAGAAAGTGAAGGAGACACGGTGTTAAGTTATGGGATCTAGGTCAACGGGGTGTCGGCTTTGATCTCACTCCTTACGGGGGATGTGTATGATCCGGTCTTCTCGAGTCGCCTTGCCTTTGCCTATGTCCTTCTTCCTTTCCTTCTTCCTTTGGTTCCTTCTCTTCTTCTCTCCCTTTGCCCTGCAAAAGGGGCAGTACCAGACACGGAGGAGGGGGGGGTGGTGCCTGGTGAACCCTCTCCGATGCCTAAGTCAGAACTATATTTCTAGAGAGATAAAGCTAGAGAGATGTCAGAGCTAAAATGTCCAAATGGCCAAGATGATCAAATGAGTTGTGAAGGTGGGGTATTTATAGGCAACGGTGTCATTAAGGTGGCTTAATGACATCGTTAGCCTTTAAACACAATTAATTAACCTTTAAGCGTATAATTAAGACTTTAGGATTCGGATGAGGCAGGCGGAGTGGACCGAGCATGGGCGTCTGAAAGGGGTGCCGGGACCCTTGGGGGGGGGGAGAAATCCGACCCCCAAGGGTAGGGGTTGGGTGAGGACACCCAACCCCTCCTAGGGAGGGTGGGGTTGGCCAACCCCATCCCTCCTAGGAGGGATCGGGTTGGCCGACCCGATCTCCCCTAGGGGAGATCGGGTTGGCCAACCCGATCTCTCCTAGGAGAGATCGGGTTGGCTGACCCGATCTCTCCTAGGAGAGATCGGGTTGGCCAACCCGATCTCCCCTAGGGGAGGTCGGGTGTGGCCACCCAACCTCACCTAGGTGAGTTCGCCTCTGTCGGACGGGCGCTTCGGCCCCGTCCGAGCCGTCGATGTTCTCGCGAAGTGTCCGGGTTGAAGTTTCGATTCGCAATCATAAATGGGACGATAAAAATACAACGGTTCGGAAGTCAACGGGTTCAAATTGGGCGTATATCCATCACATGCCCCCGAGTCAACCAATGGCCTAACCCTTGATTGACTCTATTTTAGGATGGTATGACACGCGCAATTTGAAACCGGGATTTTACCTTCTTTGTCTGAATGCCTGCTTACCCATGGATGCGTGCCTCTGACTCTGCCCCCTGTCTCCAAGAGTCCCCATAGCCACCATCTTCCTTCTTCACTTACCCTTGGAGAGCAAGAAAGGTTGGAGAGCACCCCCAAGGCTAGGGCCGGCCGGAATTTCCACCAAGAGGCAGAAATCCGACCAGCAACTCCGGTGGGAGGGAACCACCAGCACGGACGGAGCCGGCTAGCGGGTCGACGGTTCGAGGCGGCGGTGTGGAGGCGGCAGCTGGCTGGGACGGCCACCCAATCAACGGCGGCGCGGAGGGACGGCCAGGCGAAGGTGAGGTCGCTGCCGGCGGAGACAGCTGCTGGTTCATCGGAGGCGGCCGACGGCAAAGGGGGACGGTTCCGGCGTGACGTGCAGAGCTCTCCGGCGACGGCGGGATTAGAACTCCGGCGAGGATCTGATTTCCGGCAACGTTCAAATTTGAATTCCGGACCCGTTTATCACATCGGGTCGGGTTTTCCGAAGGTCCGCTCTTTTCCTTTCCATTACCGCGTAAAAAGTTGATTTTTGAATCGTTGATATTTGATTGCCGATGCTTGATTGCCGATGCTTGATTGCCGAAATTCAATTAAATGTGGGATTGCCGTAGATAGCCGTTGGTAGTTGTGGATTTTGGGGAAAAATGTTTGCCGGTCGTCCGGATATGGTTTCTTGTCCGATTGGGTTATCCCGGTCTTGAATTTGATGTCGTGCCGCCGTTGGTGTGTTAATCTTTGTTGGAGGGTATAATGGTAATTTTTTCCAAAACCCGACCTTAGGCTCGGATAAAACTATTTGACTCGGTTGTTGTCGTTGGTTGAGTGTCGGGGTATTTCCGATTCCTCGGAAATTTCTCTTATCTTGATGTTCGTCGTGTCGTGGCAGGTACTATACTCCTGGTGGTGTCCACGTACGCAGACTCTTCAGAGACGCCGTATTCTCCGAAGGATGAGTGAGTTCCTTTTTCTCTTCCTTTTCGGCCGCGTTATTTCCTTTCCTATTGCTAGCTTAGTATCGTGACCTTCATTGGGGTGTTAGTCAAAATTTGATTCGTGCTTTGGGGTTTCTTGCTATCTTTGCCTTAGGTCTTGCTATTCTGTCAGAGAACCATATCACTAGGTCCGATTACAACGAACATGTCACCCTAGGAGATATCAGTCCCCTAGATGAGCCTCTGTATCCTTTTCTCCCCTCCTTGGGGAATACTCGCGGGACGGCGACGGAGCCTCCTATAGGGAAGGTCGCCGTGTACCCTTCTCAGATCCGATTCGGGCTGAGGCTACCTTACTGTGACGAGCTTATAGAGTTGAGCAGGTTCTTCAGGATTTCTCCTGTGAACCTTGCCCCCAGTGCCCTCCGCCTCTGGGTGGGCTTCCGGGTATTGTGCCATTGGTACTCCTGGAAGTACTCTCTCGTTCTATTCCGATGTTTCTATCGGTTCCAGTACCGGACGAGGGTGGGGTTTGCGAGTTTCGTAACTCGCCATCCGACCTTCAAAGATCCCCGATTCTCTGATTTCGGGTTGAGTGGGGTCGAGTGGGATACCTCTCTCCGTTTTGTGACCCAGATTGACAATTCGGCCAGTCACTGGGCTAAGCACTACTTCTTCATTACGGACCGATACGTCACTTGGTCGGTCCTGAATGAGGATCGGTCCGATGGTTGGCCTGCTTTTGGAGAGTTCTCTTCGGATGATTTGAAGACTATGAAGATCATTCACGAGAGCAACAGGACCCGGTCTTACTGCCCCGTGTCTTTAATAACTGAGACGGATCTTTACGAGGCCGGGATCAGTCTGACTCCTGACTCCGGGGGTTCGGTATGTCACTTGGTCTTTCCATCTTTATTTACCTTCTGCTCTTCCTTTGTAGGTTGGTTTCATGGAAAAACCTATAACATGCAGGGAGCCCCTGTTGATCTGAGCAAGAGGAAGGCTCCTTCTAGTTCTGCTTTGAAGAAATCCCCTCTGCCTGGGAAGAAGGCTGGGGCCTCTGGTATGCTTTCTCCTATTTGCTTCTTTATGATGTAACTTATGTTTTCCTTATCTTGTTTTTCTTACCTTGCTAGCGCGCTCCCCCTTGGTGACTGAGAGGGTCGTCTCCGTTGGCAGAGATTCTGGACCTTCCAAGTCCAAGCCGCGGCGATCTGATTCTGAGGCCGGGGCCTCGGCTGCTAAGAGGAAGAAGGCTGTGGATCCTGCTTCGCCTACTGCTCGTCCTCCGACCCTATCTCGTGATAAGGAGATGGTGGTCGAAGAGGTGCCTTCCCTGGCTGACAAAGGGAAGCGACCTGCTGGTGGTGGTTCCCCTGCCCCCCAGCCGAGGGCACGGTCCTCAGGTATGATCTCTACCTTCTGCTTATCCTTGTATGTTTATACTCTCCTTTGACTTGTTTTGCTTGTGTAGGTGGGCCTCCGACTTTAAGTCGGAAGGATTTCGCACGGCTCACTGATGAAGATGTTATTGGGTCTGAGTGGACTCCCTTCGCTGGTCTGAAGGAGTTCCACCTTGATAGCACTTCCTCTTTGCGGACTCCTGAGGTTGGTGTCCGCGTACTCCGCGGTGCCGTTCCCCCTGGGGATCGTGTTGCTCCGCCCAAGTCTCCTGGGGAGACTCGGCGCTTTGTTCAAGGGGTACTTTCTCGTTATGCACCTGTAAGTTGTTCTTTGCTTTCCTCTTATTTCTTTCATAATGTCTATCTTTCGGTTATTCATCCCTTGTTTGAATTGTTAGGGCATATCTGACATGGTGAACATGTCCTCGCTCGTGCTCGAGTTATCTGACGAGAGGAAGACCCTTGAGGACAGCCAGGTTTCTCTCAAGGCGGAGGTCGCCACTGCTGCCGAGAAGGCGCGTATATCTGATTTGAGGCTGCAGGAGCTCCAGGACCAGGTGTCCTTGCTTGAAACCACTGTGGGCAGTTTGCGCCGGGAAGCTGAGGTTGCCGCGTCTGTCCATTCTGAGGAGCTGCGGAGGTTGGAGACTAAGTGTCGGGCGGAGGAGAGGGCTGTCGCGGTATCTGAATACAAGGCCTCCTCTGCCTTCACCGCCGACTATAGCACGCGTCTCACCCAGGAGATGAACCAGTTCGGTGAGTATCTGGTTGATCACATATACCGGATTGATCCTCAGTTCCCCTTTGGTGACCTTGGTGACTTTGGGCCATATGCCACTGGCTACGCGACTGTTCTGATGGGTCAGGCTGCCGTTGCAGACGAGCCTGCCCCTGCCCAGGTGGATGCTACACCTGTGGAGATTGGTACCTCAGACTCCTCCTCTTCATCCATTTCCGCTGGCGGTTCAGCTTCAGGGGGTGAGGGTGACTCCCCTGAAGGTTCTGACTGATGTGTTTATCTCATGCTATCCTTGTATATAATTACACTCCTTCTCCCCTTGTATGGGTTGAGTGTCCTTTGAGATTGTGATGGTGTTTGTTGTTACTTTCCTTTGCCGCATTATGTTGTTGACTACGTGGTTCGTTTGCCTTTACATTAGTGCTTCTCATGCTTTTGTATATATCTCTTCTCATGATGGCTCCTTATGCCTTGTGTATGGCTCTTTGGGTATGGACCCTTTACTTGGTGTGTCTCCTTTACTTATCTTTCTTTCGTGCTTTCCTTCATGTCTTACCTGCCATTTCATAAAGAAAAAACATTACTTGTTCTTCACATTACTTTACTTAGAAATTTCTTTCTCATGTTACCCTTCCGAGCATGGTATCCTTCTAAGCATGGTACCCTTCTAAACATGGTACCCTCTTAAACATGGTATCCTTCTAAGCATGGTGTGATGATCTCTTCTGATACCCTTTACACGGTATACGTTGTACTGTTAGACCAAAGATACGCTCTTGGTGGGCGTCGAAATCTGTTCACGAGACAGGCTCTCGGACGGCACTTAACGTTTCACAGGATAGGCTCCCGGAGGGCACAGGTTAGTCCACTGATACCTTCTTGACGGGTGTCAAACTGTTCACGAGACAGGCTCTCGGACGGCACTTAACGTTTCACAGGATAGGCTCCCGGAGGGCACAGGTTAGTCCACCGATACCTTCTTGACGGGTGTCAAACTGTTCACGAGACAGGCTCTCGGACGGCACTTAACGTTTCACAGGATAGGCTCCCGGAGGGCTCAGGTTAGACCAAAGATACGCTCCTGGTGGGCGTCGAACTGGTAGTTTGAAATCTACCTCAAGATACGCTCTTGGGGGCGTCAAACTGGTAGTGTTTTTTCTACCTCAAGATACGCTCTTGGGGGCGTCGAATCTGGTAGGTTGCAAATCTACCTCAAGATACGCTCCTGGGGGCGTCGAAATCGTAGTTTTTGGAAACCACTCTCAAGATACGCTCTTGGTGCGTCGAATTCGTAGTGTAATAACTACTCTCAAGATACGCTCTTGGGGGCGTCGAAGGTCGTAGTATGAACACTACTCTCAAGATACGCTCTTGGGGGCGTCGAAGTTCGTAGTTTTTGGAAACCACTCTCAAGATACGCTCTTGGTGCGTCGAAGGTCGTAGTGTAATAACTACTCTCAAGATACGCTCTTGGGGGCGTCGAAAGTCGTAGTATGAAAACTACTCTCAAGATACGCTCTTGGGGGCGTCGAATGTCGTAGTATGAAAACTACTCTCAAGATACGCTCTTGGGGGCGTCGAATGTCGTAGTATAAAAACTACTCTCAAGATACGCTCTTGGGGGCGTCGAACCTGTCATTGACTTGAAGTCATATCTGTGTAAGGATAACTTGGTGATTGTAACATCACAGTCACTGGTAAATACTTTTGAATAACTACTACTCTCTTAGGAGCATTCACGTTTTGGTACACTCGGGATGCCTTGGTGCACCAAGACATCCTTTGTAGGAAATCAAAGATAGTTGTAGAGTTGGAGTAACTTCGTGAGTTCTCCTTCTCAAGAGTTGTTTTTTGAAAAGCTTGTAAAGCTAAAACATGCAAATTGCTAGATATGAAAACTAAGGATATGGGGTGGCCATTGTGTCTGTTGCCACGTACTCCTTGAAGCCTCCATTGTAAATTATTTCTTCCACTTCCACCTTCAACACCATGCAGTCATTGGTTTGATGCCCCCAGGTCCCATGGTATTCACACCAACCCTGTGCATCTCTTCCTAGGAAGGCCTTGCCTTCCTCCCTGCATGTTGGTAGCTCTTGCTTGAGGTGCTTGTGGAAAATTTCTTCTATGCTGAGTGTGAGGGGTGTGAATGTGAAATTGACACCTCCTCCCAATGTGTCTGTTTCTCTTCCTTTTTCTGGAACTTCATCCAACTGTTCCGCCTCTTGTTCAAATGCCCTGTCCAGCTTCGCCTTGAGCTCTCTCATTGTGCTCGTCATGACCATCTCATAGAGCCCTCCATAGGCCTCGAATGAACTTGGATGCACGTTTCTGATGAATGCTCTGACTGCTTCTCTCCTTGTGATGTCCATGTTGGCACCATAATCAAAGAATCTCTGGAAATAGCTTGATATAGACTCCTGCGGCATTTGCTTGATATCATCTATGTAGCGGAAGCCTCTTAGGATGGAGTTCCTTGTTCTGTTCCCTATTGTGGTGTCTGGCTGCCAAGGTATGGATGTCACCTTCACAGCCTTGCTCCTGTGTTTCCTTGTAGGCACTGTTTGAAAAAGCTGCCCGCTCAAACGGAGTGTCACTCCACTCCTCCTCCTTCCTTGCCTTTGTCTCCCTCCCCTCCTTCTTCTATCCTGGTTGGCTCCTGCCATGACCACAGCAACTGTGTCTGTCCTGTGTGATCCATGTCTCATTGAATTGACATAGCATTGTCTTGCAGTGCGTTGATCACCCAGGACTTCTCCAACTCCGTTCTCCGTGATGTACTTCAGCTTCTGGTGAACAGTGGATGGCACTATTTCATATGGATTTATGGTTGTCCTTCCTAGGATCCCATTGTAGGCTCCCAGGCTTTCAACCACCAAGAAATTGACATTTACCTTCAGCTGGGTCCATCCTTGGCCCATGGTCACTGGCAATGTTATCATCCCCAGGGGGTAACTTGTTGCCCCTGAGAAGCCAACTAGAGGGAAGTTGACCGGTTTGATGTCTGCTTTGGTTTTCCCTATCTCTTCCAACACTCTCAGGCTTAGGAGGTCAGCTGAGCTGCCCCCATCCACCAAAATTCTCTTTACATCAAAATTATCAATATCTAAAGTAATAACTAGAGCATCGTCATGTGGAAAGACGATGTGGCTCTTGTCCTTCTCCGAGAACTCGATCTTCACTTCTTCTCCTCCTCTTGGCCTTTTTCTCCACCTTGGCACTGAGCTTAGCTTGGATGCATAGACTTCTCTTGCGTTAGCAGTTGGGCCACCCGATGCTGCTCCTCCATGTATCATGTTGATGACTCCTCTTTTGTTGGGTGGAGGGTTATGGTCTACCTTTCCCTTGCCCTTGTCTTTCTGTGGTGGCCCCAGTTGCATACTATTGCCCCCATGGTCTACGAATTGCTTCAGTTCTCCCCTTTGGACGATGTTGTTTATGCTTAGCTTTAAGCTAAAGCATTCATTTGTGTCGTGACCATAAGCCTCGTGGTTGTCACACCATCTATCCTTGTGATTTCCTACCATTGGGGCTCTCCACCTTGCAGGGGGTGACCAAAGCTTTTGGTTCCGCATCTCTCTAAGTACGGTGGCTGGAGTGGCGTTCAGTGGGATGAACTTAATGACGTTTATTTCTCTGGCCTTTAAGGGTTCACCCATTTGGTTTCTTTGCTGTGGTGGACGCCACTCCTGCTGTGGCGGACGCCACTCCTGCTGTGGCGGACGCCACTCCTGCTGCCTTGCATGCTGTGGTGCCTGGGGTGGCTTGCTTTTGTTTGGCCTTTGATTATCCTCCTTGGCTGCCTGGATTTTGGCCTTCTTGCTTGCCCTGTGTCTCTCAAGGTCAATATGCGTTTTAACTCTCCCTGCAAGCTCCTCCAAGGTGCTTGCTGGCTTTTTGGCCATCTTTTCAGCCAATGTTGACCCAAAGCGACCTAAGTTTCTGATAAAGGCTCGGATTATCTCCCCTTCAGTGATGTCTCCCTGGATGTCTGCAATATTCTGGTTGAACCTAGTGTAGTAGCTGGCCAGGGTTTCATCGTATTCTTGTTTTACGTCATCAATGGAGCCTGTTCCCTTGAGGAGTTTCCTCTCCCCTAGGTATCTCTGCAGAAACTTAGCTTTTAGCTGCTCCCATGAGTGAATGCTCTCAGAGGGCAGGCTGAAGAACCAATGTGAGGCCACCCCTGATAGGGTGTTTGGGAAAAGGAGTGCCTTGTATCTTTCATCAGTTGTCCTCCCGAATAGAGAGGCCTCATGCTGTTGGATATGCTCTAGGGGGTCTCCCTTCCCATTGTACTTTGCAATTTGCACAGTGTGCAGGGAGTCTGGCACCCTGTTCATCTCCAGTTCCCTTGTGAAAGGGTGGTTTGTCTTGTCACTTAGACAATGCAGGCTGGGTTTCTTTGACTCACTCAATTTCCGGGTTATCATGGCTTCTATCTCCTCCGGGGTAATCATCACCTGTGCCGGAGTATAATCCCTCTGATATCCATTGTAGTTGTAGACTGGGCTTACTGGGTTCCCTTGTCCCTGCTGGTATGGACTGTAGGTGTACTCTTGATACGCCTGCTGGGGTGCTTCATAGAAGTCCTGCCTCCTTGGAGGTCTTGCTTGTCTTTCCTCCCCAAGCGGGGTGTAAGCCCTGTTGTTTTGCTGTTGCCTAGGAGGCACGAATTGTTGCCTTCCCTCTGGGGGTGGCTCCTGGTAATATCTTCTTTGCTCCTCTCGCTGCCCTGCTCGAGGGTGCGGGTAGTGCTCTTCTGTCGGGATCTGCTCCTCCTCATGAGCTTCAGTGTAAGTCCCTTGGGTGTATGCCGGCCTTGCATATGCTGTGTAGGCGCGGTTATCATCTCTTTGTTCCGGCATCCCATATGGGTACCTCTGGGGTTGCTCCTCATAATAGTATCCCTCAGGGGGTGCCGTGTTGTGGGAAGGCACTCCCTGTTGTCCTCTTGCTCTCTGTGTCCTTCTTGCCCGGGGGGTGGAGGCTGTGGAGGACTCAGCCCCAGCTGGGCGTGAAGGTCCTCCCTCCTGGTTGTTCTGTTGCTGAGGAGGTTGTGGTATTTCTTGGGGCTCTGGATGCATTGGATGCTTCCCAGGGTCAGGCCGCCTCCCTGGGGGTATGGGTTCTCTTCTCCGCCCATTGCCCCCGGGTGGGTGTTGGGGCCTGGACACCCTACTGTTCGTCATAGCTCGTGTAATAGCCAGGCTTTCTGTCCGAAGCCCACAGACGGCGCCAAGTGTTAAGTTATGGGATCTAGGTCAACGGGGTGTCGGCTTTGATCTCACTCCTTACGGGGGATGTGTATGATCCGGTCTTCTCGAGTCGCCTTGCCTTTGCCTATGTCCTTCTTCCTTTCCTTCTTCCTTTGGTTCCTTCTCTTCTTCTCTCCCTTTGCCCTGCAAAAGGGGCAGTACCAGACACGGAGGAGGGGGGGGTGGTGCCTGGTGAACCCTCTCCGATGCCTAAGTCAGAACTATATTTCTAGAGAGATAAAGCTAGAGAGATGTCAGAGCTAAAATGTCCAAATGGCCAAGATGATCAAATGAGTTGTGAAGGTGGGGTATTTATAGGCAACGGTGTCATTAAGGTGGCTTAATGACATCGTTAGCCTTTAAACACAATTAATTAACCTTTAAGCGTATAATTAAGACTTTAGGATTCGGATGAGGCAGGCGGAGTGGACCGAGCATGGGCGTCTGAAAGGGGTGCCGGGACCCTTGGGGGGGGAGAAATCCGACCCCCAAGGGTAGGGGTTGGGTGAGGACACCCAACCCCTCCTAGGGAGGGTGGGGTTGGCCAACCCGATCTCTCCTAGGAGAGATCGGGTTGGCCAACCCGATCTCCCCTAGGGGAGGTCGGGTGTGGCCACCCAACCTCACCTAGGTGAGTTCGCCTCTGTCGGACGGGCGCTTCGGCCCCGTCCGAGCCGTCGATGTTCTCGCGAAGTGTCCGGGTTGAAGTTTCGATTCGCAATCATAAATGGGACGATAAAAATACAACGGTTCGGAAGTCAACGGGTTCAAATTGGGCGTATATCCATCACACGGCAATGAGGCCCACGCGCCGACAGACAGTAAGTCCACTATGAGGTAACTCCCGAACCAGAATCGGACGCCTATCCTATCATAAAATAGAGTCAAGCAAGGGTTAAGACATTTCTTGACTCGGGCGAAAATGATGGATATTCGTCCGATACGGGATTCGTTTTACATTCGAGCCTCATCAACACGTCAGACCCACTAACAGCTTATGAACGCTTACCCAAGGGTTAGAACGGTCCGAATACGTGATATGCGCGTTCGGACCGTGACTCGTCCGGAGTGTCACCACGAGACGTGCTTACCTTTACGTATTTTACACTATGTACGAGTCTTCCCATTGCCAATCATGCCTAAACCCGATCTCGGTTCACGTTTTCTTACTAAACCGGGATTGAACCGTTTAAAATCGGGTTCGAGCCCAAGGTTCCCTATAAATAGGAAACTTGGCCACCCATTTCATAATTCAAGTTGGCTTGGGAGCTCTAACTTCTCACTAGCTTTATATCTCTAGAACTCTCATTTTGGCATCTGAGAGGGTTCATCAAGCACCACCCCCCCTCTCTATGGTCTCGATACTGCCCCTTGTGCAGGTGTCAGGAGGAACGCGTGTATACAACACCTGTGAGATTACTTGTAATGTTGTGACCCAACGGGTTGGTTCGTAATCAACAATGTAATGTAGAGTGTAATGTCAGATTACAGTATTTGGTTGTGCTTTAATGTGGAGTGTAATGTCAGATTACAGTGTTTGGTTTGGTTTGTAATGTACAATGTAATGTGATTTACTTATTATTATATTATTAATCTATTTAGAAATATATTATATTTTAATATGATAAATTTAAATATGTCTTTATTTTGAAAAAAAAAAAACTTGGTCTCTTTAACTTTATATTTAATATTTAAACATCAAATTTGAAAATATTAGAGTTAAACTTTCATTCTTACTTGCTATGCTATTAAAAAAATTACTCGAGAGAATTTCATTTTATGGTTAGATGGTTACTAAAAAAACAAACCCGACTTTAGCTATTTTGCAAAAAAAAAAAAACAAACTTAACTATTTTTTACTCGTTGGAATATATATATATATATTGATATAGCAATTGTGTAATTATAGTAGAATTGCACTAATGTTGCAATTATCGATAGTAGATGTATAAATAAAAGAGACTGGAATATATTACAAAAAAACAAAGAAGTGAAATAGACTTTATAAAAAAAAGGAGATAAAGAAATAAAAAAAGTGGGATAAATAATAATTAATTTAGTAAATATTAATAAAGTAGTAAACACTACGTAATGTTGGACGTAATGTTGGATGTAATCTCACATTACATCCAAAATCGGATGTAATCTCACATTACGTTGAGAGGGAAAGTCAACGGGTTTTTACGGGTTTAGGGTGGATCTCGGATATGCATGATTTTGGGACTGAGTCATTTAGTGGGCTGAATTGCAATTGCTATATTAATTGATATTATTTCATGATTAGAATTGCGTCTCAACTGTGTCAAGCTAGCTGGATATTGCATGTTGTGGGCAGTGCCCTAGATTTCAATTAATGAGTTGCGCACTAGGATATACATGATGTGATGGTTGTTATTGCCTAGAATCCATGTCTAGAAGTTCGAATGATTGATTCTTAGCATGAATTGCAAGTCAGCCCCAAATTTTTAAAATAAAAAATCAGTCGCCAAATACGCATGTTTGTTATGGAGTGACACGCATGATGCGTATGCATGAATGTGGAGGATGTAGCCGCATGTGATAATTTACTTGAGTAGTAGAATTATATATGTTAGCACGAGTTCCTCGGAACATTAGACGCATGACCTGTATGCATGATGATTGGATTGTTTCTTGGATGTGGCATTGGGAAAGCCAAGATCAGGTGTATGTTAAAATTCCCTGTTCTGGTGAGAGCGATTAAACCGTTTTAAAAGACCGATCTATTAGAAAGAAGACGTCGGTAATGTGAACTCTTTCACGACCTCCTTCCATTGGTTTACTGGTGGTCATGTTGGTTATATGTCTGAGGAATCATTACTTGTCGCCTTCTATCTCATAGATATCCGATGTATCAATTCATTTTTTAGAATGTTATCGTCTCCCTGATTGTCGCATAATTATCAATGTGTGAACTTAATTGGCTGAATGAGTGCGATTCAACATTCCTCGCAATCATGATGGTGTGTGATATCATTAATGAAATGATTATATGTTAAACTCCTCTCTTCTGCGATTCTGAAAGCAGAGAGGACAACTAAGAATGAATGTGGTAGTCCCTATGACTTTGATGATGACGGATGAATGTGGTAGCGTTTGTGGTGATACTTTCAACCTTGGACAAAGAGGTTGAAGAAGACTTCAATTGTAACCAGACAATATTACAACTTTGGTGTCCCCTTTGCATCCGCTTTTGTGGAAGCAAGGCTGCTGAAGCTAGAAATGTTTTGGTTGAGCATGATGGTCTTCTCTCCATGGATGCTAGTGAAAAGCCGCTCGAGACCTTCGGGATGAAAGGTTAACATGGAGAAGAATATTTCTCATATTGAAGAGGTATCCCCTTTTATGGTTGTCTGACGATGATGGGGCTCACTTACCATGAGTCTATTCAAGTGCAGTAACCAATGCAAAATGGGAAACCAACTTCACAAATCACCACAGGACATCGAGGGAAGTCATCCATGATTTCCGTATATCGTGGAGAGAACTGGACCACAGCGGTCTTGAACAATATCTGGTGGTTCAAACACCGTTGATAAAGTGCATCTCAAGTACGCCTCGTACGTCATGTATATAAAAGATATAAAAGGTTTTATTCAAAACAGATCATCTGATGTGATTCACTTGTGAATTTGTTCAGATGTGGTGTTCGACATGACTCAGAGCTCTCGACTGTCTGTGCGATGAGCATGGATCGAACACACGACCTTCAGATATAGAACTCTATCATTGTCATTTATATTTCGTTGCTCATTTGAGTTATTGAATTTTGGTTATTTGGGATTCAGAATTATTGAATAAAGTAATTTTTATTTGTTTCGAAGTAAAATTTACTTATCAATTAATCGGCCCGATCAAAGGGAACAATCCAAAACGAAAAATCCAAACCTACGGTTTAGGAATCAAATTTCAGCCAGGACGAATGGTCGAATAAAACGAAATGATTAACATACTCCACCATTTGTGTCAGGTCGACCGAACTGAATAAACACATCGATTGTGTAGTTGGAATGCGAATCGATTTAAATTCCTTATTTGTTAGTACTTCATAAAGTTAATAAGTCGTAACGACGAACATCTGCGAAACCGATTAAATTAAATTTTGGAAACGAAACGATTACACCACAGTTAAAAGTTGGTGTCACGCGCGCACAACGCAGTTCCTTCGACAGATAGGACACACATCGATATACCAATTTCGGGTTTTATACTCATACAAATTCTCATAGAGAATTGTGAAAGAGCAAAGGGTGAGAACCTAATGCAAGAACAGAGGTGGACAAAACCTCGGAATATGAGTATGCAATGAAATGGATTGTCGGTTAAACGACGATCTCGAATAAGCGTATAACGAATCAGATTGTCATAGCATCTTAATCAAACACTTCAAGGACATGGTAACAACCGTGATGTCACAAGCTCAACTTCTGATTTCCTTCTAGGTTGATGTGTAGTTGATTGCCACTCATGTAGTGAACCTTGTTCCTATAGAATCGGTGGACACGATACCATATGAGCTGTGGACTGGTAAATACATGGATCTTACCAGGCTGAGATCTTGTGGTTGCGCAGCATACACGCATTAGACCGACAACCAATTCGGTAAATTGGAACCTAGAGGACTGAAAAGTATCTTTATAAGATACCCCGAGAACTCTAAGGGATATGTGTTTGTGGCGGCTCAGGTGAATGGTGCATGGTCGAACATGAGTCCGGAGACGTTACATTCCTTGAGGAGGGATTTCCAACGCTTGGTAACATCAAAATGAATGAAGTTTTAATTGAACTAGAATAGGATGATGATGTTTAGGTCCCACTTACATCGAGTGGGAGGTTTGAGGCGGCAACACCAGTGAACGACATCGTAAATGAGAATGGAGATATTTTCATTATAAATCCAGTGGGATGAGTCAATCCAACCACGCATATCACTGTTACTGCAGGTGCAAATCAAGTGGAACCTGATCATTACGTTGCAGAACCACAGGATGATAATCTTATAATTCCTTAACTACCTGTTGGAAACAATTGGAGTGGGACAACTGACTTGGTTCCTGGTCCTAGTAACCTTGGAATTCATCTCGGAGGTAGAATCTCGAGACCAAGAGGTCGTCCAAGAAAAGTTGTAGGGGAAGGTTCAAGCAACGCCCTTGTTCCCAGTGGGAGTGTTGTTCCGAGTGGGAGCATTGTTCCTAGTGGTATCGTAGTTCAAATTCAAGATCGGAATATTGAGCCTAGACATATTCAAAGGCACCAAACTTCTTCTAGGAAGTATCCCATTGAGAAGGGTGAATTGTTCATTCTGACTTCGGTTGAGGAACCGGTAACGGTTAAACAAGCGTTGGAAGGACCTCAAGCGAAGGAATGGAGAAAACCAATGGAGGAAGATATCGCCTCTATGAAAGCCAATTCGGTGTGGTCGTTAGTTGATTGCCTGCTAACAGCAGAGCAATATGAGCTAAGTGGGTTCTGAAATTGAAATTCACTGCTGATGGAAACGTTGAGCGTTACAAAGCTCGATTGTTGCGAAAGGGTATACCCAACTCCACGGAGTAGACTTTGATGAGACATACTCACCGACTGTGCATTACACTACAGTCCAGGCTATTTTGGCCATGGTTTCAAGCCTCGAACTGGAGCTGCACCAAATGGATGTTAAGACTGCATTCCTCCACGGAAACCAGGAGGAAGAGATCTATATGGAGCAACCAGAGGGTTTCATTACCCCTGGAAACGAACCTAAAGTTTGTAAACTCCAAAGTCCGATCTATGGTTTTGAATAATTGTCTGGGCAATGGTACCGCAGGTTCCACGAGGAAATCGTTGGCAGCGGATTCATGAATCTTCACGAAGATCCCTGCGTGTACACTGAGAACTCTAGGTCGAAGTACGTTATCTTGACGTTATACGTCGATGACTTACTTATTGTCGCGTACGACGTGAGTTATTTAAATGAATCGAAGTCCTGGCTGACATCTGTTTTCGAGATGAAGGACATGGGAGAAGCCACGTACATCCTAGGCATTATAATTGCTAGGGATCGGGCTGCTCGTAAACTATGTCTTTCCCAAGAAATCTATATCAACAAATTGTTGAGAATGTTCAATCTCCAAGATTCCAAACATGTGGATACGCCGGTCGTGTATGGGTATGCGTTGTCGAAGCGTGATGGCCCGAAAACCAGGCAGAGCGAGAATAGATGAAAAGTTCAGAGTACATCGGTATAGTTGGTAGTTTGATGTACGCCATGCAATGCACTCGTTCGGATATCTGTTATGATGTGGGCTTACTAGCACGTTTCCAATCAGACCCTGGATATCGACATTTAAAATCCGTTATACGAATTATTCGATACCTAAAAGGTACTGCCTACTACAGACTGTGCTATGAGGGTATAAAGCTAGAATTGACTTGGCTAAGTGACTCCGAACATGGTGGCGATCTGGATGATCGTAAGTCCACCTCAGGAGGATTATTTATCATTGCTAATGCCGTCATTTCATGGATGGGCGAGAAGCAATCCTGTGTCGCGCTGTCCAGGATGGAATCCGAATTCGTGGCAGTCTCTAAGAGTGCACGGGAAGCTGTCTGGCTAAAGAGACTCTTGACTTCTCTGCTTGACGTCGATGACATGAGTAAACCTGTGAGGATTTACTCTGACAGTCAAGTAGCGATAGAAGCAGTTAAGAATCCAAAGTACCATAATAGGACGAAACACATTGATGTTAAATATAATTATGCGAAGAGTATGGTAGAAGATAAATTGATCACACTAGAACACTTATCCTCTGAGAGTATGGTGGCAGACCCATTGACCAAACCTTTACGCAGGGAAGTTTTCAAAAAGCATGTCAAAATGCTTGGACTGCATAGGGTTTAGGAGGATTGTATTGGGTCAATAACATTTTGAGTTTTGAAGTAATATTCGAATGAAAGAATTTCAATTTGAGTTTATGATCATACGACGTCATAATGTTTGAATTACATCAGATTTTACGGTCTATAAACTAGTCGTTGGAGCGTAAAACCTCCCAATAAAATATGTCGAATGTGGGTCAGACTCGTCACACATGATCGGTTGTCTTGACGGAGGGGGAACCTATACCATGTCAAGACCGTCTAAGAACCACGGTGTTTTTCAAAAGATAAACCTGGTTAAGCAAAACGATCATTTGGTTTCGGGGTAACATGACATGATCTTTGTTTTGCGTATCACCGTGAAGAACTCAGTTCATCGGAAACCACATTCTGGGCCATATTAAAATCTGCGATAGCATATGACATTTCCCACTCCTGACAATATGTAAGTTCAGGTTATGCTATCGACGCGCACTTCATACTGCGCATCCCACGTTCGACAACGGGCCAGGCTCAGTTGCGCTAGATAGAATCCTCGCGATTCAAATGGGTACAAACTTCTTCACCTTGAACGTGTGACTGATCTCAGGTGCTTTATGAAGGAGCACCCGGAGTATCCTTACGGACTCAGAACTCATATCTAAGGTCAAACTCAATGGTCACTTCCAGGCGTACGAACGCAGTGTTGAACAAAAAGGCCTAGTGACCACGTTTTCCGAACCAGTTGAGTTTGACTAAGGGTATGAGCAATGGGGATGGTCAAGTTCCTGTAATTCTCCGACTCTTGTATTCACTAGGTGGCCACCAACCAGATATTAGTTGAAGGTTGTGAATACTTATGTGGAAACTAGGCAAATGAAGAATAAAAATAGACCAGAGATACATCGCGGCACAAATATATTTACAGGTTGATAACAGGTTAGGAATCAACGTTTCACAGACGCTACAACACTCTTAACAGAAGAGTAGCACGATGTCTATTGTGTCTGCCGGTCGCACGACAAACCTCTTATGAACTATTCCATAGCAAGGCTGGATCTAAGAACAAATTTTGATGTGTTGGTCGACAACATATTAACAGACACCCTCCCATTCCGGCGAGTGGTAGCTGTTGGCATTTGGTGTATGAGTCACTGTAATAAGAGCTCTTTTAATAAAAGCCCAACACCTATGTAATTGGGTAATGTCACATTAGGGATTTTGGACTAGGCCTAAAATCCCAATTAACATGATAGGCCCAAAATTGGGCCTCCACTTTACAATAGGTCGGCAAAATCTCACATGAGGGTAGATGTGGGTTTTGCCCACCTCCTCTTATAAATAGGGAGTGTCAGAATTTCTTTAGGGTTAATCAGTTAATCAGAAAATCACTCACTTCTCCTAAGTGTTGAGACAAAAGAAATCACTCCTCCCTATAGTGTTAGTTCCGGCCGAACCTAGTGCTTGGATGTGCCAAATTGCTTTGATCAATTACCCCAGAGATCCATCCATGCGAGGAATCGACAAGATGCTTTGCTATGGAGACCATTCCGTGTAGGCGATTCCTTAACAAGAATCCTATAGGATCCGTCCGGCGGACCGTGAACTCCCCTCAAGATCTTGGGTCTACGGAAAGCAAGAACTGGCATGCGTCTCTATTCCGCTGTGTAATTAGTATACCTGTCATGTACATGAGTTTTTTTTTCCGTAGTAACCATCCCCCTACTATCCTACTGTTATACCATTGCTCCTAGACTAAAATAGTTTGGCTTGCTTGCCTAAACGTAAGACCTGACATTAGGTAGTCCCCAATATTTGGCAGCTTGGTTCACAGAATTGAGGAACATGGATGGGTTTTCAAAGAACAAGAAGGAAGTTTTTTGGTCTTTGATCAACTTAACTTGTTGGTCCATTTAGAAGGAACGGTGCAGAGCGATGCATAATTCAAACCAGATATTTCTCGTGTTGCCAGCCAGTGCATCAAACAACACTAAGATTTCTGGTCGTCCCATATGCATATTCCAAGTAATGTTTTTGCTGATACTAACGAGCAAAGCATACATTATTAGTGCCCACAAGAGGTGAACGTGATAAAGTTAAATTGTGATGCATCATTGGACGGACCATCGCGAAAAGGTGCTATTAGAGTGCTAGCACGAGACCATCGCGGAACTGTTATAGGTGGGCTCAAATAGAAGGATTTACGACCTGCGAAGTTTATTTCATAAGGCAACATCAGTTCATGAAGCAGTTAGATTTGCTGCTCAGGAAAAATGGGACCGAATCGTGATTAAAACGGACTCCAGAGAAATTTCTATGTCCATCATGGAAGAGACACACCAGTTGCATTTGAGGCTTTGGCCCGTTCAGCGTAAACATCAAGCATTTGTCGTCCCGGTTCCAAGAGGTCAAATGGAGAGCTATCTTCAGAAATGCGAACGCATGTGCAAAATGGATCGTTATACAATCCAGAAAGAGGTCATGCATTGACAACTGAGTTCTACAACCCCCACTCTCTCTTTTATTATTGCTTAATAAAAATCAAGAATTTATCTTGCCTTGATTAATGAACATGATTTGGAATTTTGAATGAAAATATTTTGTTGACAAATAAAAAGTGTCTAAGTAATATGAATTCATTTAGCACGTATGAGTATCTAATTGGATAGTGGAATCCACGTGAAAATTCCAGAATCATTTAAAATACTCAAATCATACAAATTTTTCCAATAAAGTTGATAATATTAACATTGTACCATTTAAAATAATACGAGTTGTTTGTAATATAAAATTCCCAGTATAAAGTTATGTGAAATAAGTTGTAGCAGATGTTAATGTAAATATGCATATTATGAAGATTGATATTAGTCACGCTATAGCCGAAAGTGGCATCACATGAATGAGATGATTTAAAGATACTGAAACTCCTAAATATTTTTAAATAAATTCAATCAACTGAGGTGTAAATAAAGATGAAAGTTATAAAATGACAAAATTTTGGCTTGGCCTAAAGATCGAGCATTTAAGAGAATTGGGAGATTCTTTTCTTATACTAAGAAGGGTTTGAAGTTACTTTACATGGATAAACTACATCTATTAAGTATGCTAATGATTGTACGATTATTAAATGCAGATAAATATATCTCTCGTCCATGTGAGATGATGGATATATGCTCAATTCGGGTTCGTATATACATTCCGGACTTTGAAAACAAGTCAAAATCACATAAACAGACAAAAATAAGCTCCCGAGGTTTAAAACGGTCCGGACACGCGACACACGCGTCCGGACCGGACCTCCGGATTGCCCTAGACAACCCGGATCGCGCCGGGATCGTCTGAACTCGACGTGATCTGAGTCGTCGTCTGCAGCGCGCGTGTTCCATTTGTGTCCTCACACTAAGTTAGAGTTTTCTAATAGCCAACCTTGATCAAGCCAGACAACGGTTCACACTTTCCTTTAAACCGGCGTCAAACCGCACAAAAACCGGAGTCGGTTCTAAGGTTTCCTATAAAAGGGACCAGGCCACTCATTTTACATTTTTACATTCACTTGAGATTGGCTTAAGAGCTCTGACTTCTCTCTAGCTTTCTCTCTATAGAATTCTCATTTAAGCATCGGAGATGGCTCAACCGGCACCCCCCCCCCCTCCGTGCTGGTTACTGCCCCTGTGTGCAGGTCCAGACGACAAGCTTGAAGTTAAGAGCGTGAAGTTGAAGGAACGAACACAGCGATCAAATTGAAGATTCGTCGCGGGTTCAGACGAAACATTTGGCGTCGTCCGCAGGATTCGAACAAAAAGCTATATTGCACTATAAACTATGACGAGCAATCATCCTCCTCCTGGCAATGTCAACCCGCAGGAAAAGAAGAAAGGCCTAGGGCGCCCGAAGAAGACAACTGTCGAGTAGACAAGTAAGCAGGCGCCAGCAAGGAGTCAGCCTGGACCTTCTCACATCCCTGAGGCCAAGGATATATACCACCTCCTCCCACACCGCCGCCAGTCAATGGTCAGGCCATCCTAGCAAGAGCAATGTCACACACTTCCCGCCAAGAGACCCCATTCAGGGTAGAGAACAGTATTCAGAAGGTACATACCAGTACCAACAGGAAAGGAACGAGCAAAGGCAAGAAGCGACGCGCTCATACACTCCCTATGTAAGGGCGCATGGTCAGGAAAATTCATGAAGGAAGCCACCGGCTCCACGCTCATAGAAGTACTACAAGGAAAGTTCTTACCAAGAAACCAACTCGAGAATAAGTACACAAGGGAGATTACCAAGGAGTGGTGCATCGTTCTACCCAAGAGACATGCACAGACCAACACTGGAACGCTGTGCTGTGTTACTACGTCACTGGAACCGTCAACGTCGCAATTGCGCGTATAGCTGCTGCAGCAATCGCTGCTACCACCGGTCTTGTGATTGTGTTCACCACTATAGTAGCAACTGCTGCCTTGGACGTCGTTGTAACCGCTGTTACCATCAACCTTTGGCATTTGTCTACAAGTGTTCGCTATCGTTACTACAGTACGCGCACACAGAACAGGAACCAAGGGAAATAAGAAGCAGGAGAATATGGACCCCTCATATTTTCGAGTTAATTCGAATATGACCTGACGAGGATCATCGTCGCCAACAGAAATCATCACAAATTACATACGCTACGCCTGAGCTGACCACTATATGAGCGAAGTTCGTCGTTTGACATGTTCACTGTCTTCCGAGGATCTGATGCAGCGTGATGGTGGTATAGATGCGCAGAAATCGAAAGCAATACAAAATCGAACGCAGGGTTGAGGAAAACCTCGATTTTCTAATTTATCAATAACTGATTGTAAAATTCGGCCAACAGTGTCTTAAATAGAAAACCCTAATCTATGTAATAACCGAAAATAACGAACAAATCCCAAATAAATTGACAATTGCAAAAATGACCCGAAATAACATAAAACGCGATTTTTAGGCCTCAAATGATGGAATTTGGCCAAAAAACAGAGTATTTCACGGTAAGCCGTGATTTTGAACCGGAAACACATTTCTGCCCGAAAAATACTATTCACGCGCCAAAATCCGAACGCCCGCCTGAAAAAACACTATTCACGGCAAAAAATATTCAAAATCTAATCGGTTCCACCTGCAATAGGATCCCTTTACAATCATCAAAGTGGTCGCATCCGCACTGATCTACCAAGCAGACAACGCTGACGTGCACAGACATGCGCATTTCCAAAGTGCACACATTTCAAGGCTGCGTTCACTTCCAAAGCGCACGCAGCTCCAACTTGTGGTGTCCCCTAATCAATAACTGTCAAACGCGCACATCGATGGCAAGCGCGCGTACCCGCGTCCTTATAACACACCCAAGTCATGGGTATACGAGAGTTCGACCTCTGACGACGCGCAAGTAAGAAACCAAATTTCACACTTCCTACGAAGGATGTTCCAACACTCGGAAATCAAGGGAAGCCTCAACACCGGGAGAAGGAGATTGTTACACAAAAACGCGCTCTGTCGCGTCCGCACCCGACTCCCCAACGGGGGCATGCGTTGACTACGCCCAACGCCACCACCATGGCGGAAGATAGGAATTCAGGAGGGACTCCTATGTTATATGCACGCATGTGCTAAACCCATCACGTGAGAAAAGTTAGAGAATTATCTCCAACATCCAGCAAGTTTACCTTCGTCGAGCACATAAGAGGGTCGTACCACTCAGAACCCGTCACACAGACATAACACCGTGAAGAGTCACAAGTGTATGAAGAAACACATCAACTAAACCAAGGCATCATAGAAGTGAACATGTGAAGCGTACAACGCAAAGCATACACACTATACTCAACAACGCGCGACGCGCGTCCGAGAAGGGAAGGGTTACTCATACCCACTCCGAGCAACAAACACACTTGCATCAAAATGCAGGAAGAGAGGAGAACGAATTTACAAGTCTCCCTCAAGTATGAGCACTCTCGCATGACAGTCACCGAGAGACACGTTCAACACTCGATGCAAAAGCAGGGGCATCTTACTGAACCCCCGCGTACATGATACAATCATTATACTCTATCAAGAAACAACGGTGCGACTACCAAGCAACTTGGGGGACACCAAGCTGACAAGTGCTCGGCATTTAACCGAAGTGAAAAAGTGAATCGTTGCAAGAACACGCGGTACTGCTCCTCTAAGAAAATGCACAAACGAGGAATACAACTTCAACATCGTATACGGATTGGTCCCAAGAGGGAAATACCAAGCATCGTCCTCGAAGGACGATTCCTTCTACTTGAACATGGTCCAGGTAACATGTGTTACTACCAAAGTAAACCCAGGTATGAGGTAACAACTCTACAACAATACTATTATGAATAAAGCAGACCACTCGAGTAAAATATTTACTCAGGGTAACCCGATTTAGTCAAGGCAAAATCCAAACTGGAAGGAACAGACTAGTCGTGAATAGTCAGATCCAGTCATATTGGCATTGCAGGCGATAGAGCCATATGAGGAGACTTACAACTCCATTTCATTCCCTAACCAATATATATCTCGAAGTATTACGACCAACTTGAGACAGGTTATATGTACATCCAAGAATGTCTTAACGACACACCTTATCTAGGGAACAACACTAGGTGGAGCT
Source organism: Clarkia xantiana subsp. parviflora (assembly GCA_036873135.1). Taxonomy (NCBI): domain Eukaryota; kingdom Viridiplantae; phylum Streptophyta; class Magnoliopsida; order Myrtales; family Onagraceae; genus Clarkia; species Clarkia xantiana. The sequence goes on along the minus strand of JAPTYO010000008.1, from coordinate 22,400,381 downwards.
GTATGCAACACTCCATGGAATTCTCTATCTATGGACATTCTACTTAAGCATCTAAGCCAAGTAACAATCGTATATATACGTACGCATCATGCTAAGGAAGCATCAACGTGTATCGACTAAAGGACCCATACATCAACGCATTGTCTCTATTTATACATACATATCCACCAACACATTTAGAGGGGATACTTTAAAAAGTTCTGAACCTAACGCATCCGCACCTAACGCGTCCGCACCTATCGCGTCCGCACCTGTCGCGTCTGCACCTAACACATCCGCACCTGTCGCGTCCGCACCTAACACGTCCGCACCTAGGGAAGTTTCCTACACAACCAAGGAGTTCTCGTATCAGGCTCCTTTACTCTATCTATTACATTCATTACTTGAAGGAAACTTCCCTAGGTGCGGACGTGCTACACACAACATCTTGAGTTCAAACCAATATTTATCTACAAGTGACATGCTGCGATATCCTCCTTGTGAGGGAAACCCCCATGTTCACAACTAAAAATGGCATGCTGCGAAATCCTCTTGTTAGAGGCAAATTCTCATGTTCATAGCCATTCACTGAGTTTAACACAGGATGCGACAACATTCAAAGGGACTGATAACCCCGACATGGCGGACGTCCTCTTGTTAGACGACAACCCCATGCTACTACAAAGTATGCTTCCCCAACGCGGTTGATACATCATGGCAGACGTCACCTTGTTAGACGACAACCCCATGCTATTATAAAGTATGCTTCCCCAACACGGCTTGATACATCATGGCGCAACATCCTCTCTATAGAGGGCAACCCCATGCTATTACAAAGTATGCTTTCCCATCGCGGGTTGATACACGCTAGCAGGAGCGCACCCTGTTTGAAAAACTCACCAAACTTACAAGTCGAGTCTTGTACAACGCTATTTTGCCTGTTAGCATATAACATAATAAAACACACCAAATGCAGCAAGTAGTGTCTTGCCACAACGTCGCCTTGGAGTGGAACAAGAGACAGAAAAAACCGCAAGTCGTTCTAAAGCGGTCTTGTGCAGCCCTTCTGGACTAACCATGGAGAGGTGCATTAGCATCGCAAAGTAAGTACGGGTCTAACAATGGAAAGCTTTGCAACAATGTCACGCGGGGTGTGCCCAACTAACGGATGGAAAAACACATAACATAGAGCAAGTAGTGTCTTGCCACAACGTCGCCTTGAAATTGTTCAAGAGACGGTAAAAACTACAAGGCGTATTGATACGACCTCTGTTCCGCCCCTTAGATTAACCAAGTTGAGGCGTAGTAGCATCACAAAGTAAGTACGGGTCTAACCATGGAAAGCTTTGCAACAACGTCACGCGGGGTGTGCCCAACTGACGGATGGAAAAACACATAGTATAGAACAAGTAGCGTCTTGTCACAACGTCGCCTTAGAGTGGAACTAAGAGACGGTATAAACTAATGTCTTTCCTAACCAAGACGACTCTACTACATGCCAAGTGCCAGTGCCAAGTGCCAGCGCCGAGTGCAATACTATCCCATGATCTTGCGTGTTACAATCTATAAACACGGCAAGTACCCGATACACTCATTACGCCATTCCTTGGGTTTAAAACAAGATGGGCACTCATGACACTGAGGGACGCACGTCCTATTGTCGCAGCTACGAATGCTTTATCCACTACATCAAGGATTCTTATCCTATCATGCAAGTCCAATGTATACGGACGACTATGGTAACGCAAGGTATGAAATACTACTAATGAGTTATAATGCATTTATACTATGATCATGACAGGTCTATTCGACAACGTCAAACGTATATATAAAAGGTTCAGGGAATAACACCCGGTGTAACCTCAACCCAGACATGGGGAACAACAACTATGTACAAAGCTTGGTAGAACGAACACAGTCAACCTAGTACAGCATGCAAGTGGTATACTCCAATCAACATCTACATAGCCTATACGGCCCTTACATACCCGCCTATGTGGCATTTACATGCATAACCAACATGGCAATGCGCGACTATTCAGGGTAATAGTACATATATAATTATGGTACTAACACCTATACATATATATTAGTCAATGCTTGCAGGACACACATGTCTATTCACATACTTATGAAGAGTTTGAAGGTTCGACCATTGTCGCGAACAATTCCACAATACAAATCCTATATAAACAAGGGCTAACATCATACAAGTTGTGATTCAAACATCATCGTCAACAAACACAATATTAGCACGATGTGCAACCGCACCTTGAGTGCACAAGGATTCTACATGATCGGTAGCAGACATAGCAAATATACCAAGTTGACCAAACAGAAGCACGGGGGAAAGAGTATACAAACCCTGCATAAATCATACATCAGGACGACAACGCCTGTCTAGACGTCATCGCGGAATAATTGTGCACCTCGCTATCATCGGCAACCTTCTTACGAAGGATAGTCATCTCGGATTCAAGAGCAACAACTCAAGCCTATCAAACAAAGGCAGAAGCCTTCAATCCAACAACCTTAGCATCCAAGCAACGAACTTTCTTGTTCACTCCAGTTATTGCATAACAGACAACATCATGCTTCTTGGAGAAAAAATACAAAGGTGAAGAGAGTGGTAATACCCACCACGATTTACAAATAGTTCCATTTTCAACAAGGAACGCGAACCAAAGAACGCGTGAACAACCTATAACAGGAGTAAAGAATGATACTCACAAGGGTAAAGCAAGCAAGACGCACGGGGGCAAAGCGAACATGCATACGCGCGGCTCCTTCAGCACGCGCGTGATCCATCAGCAATACTACCATCGAAGAAGCAAACAAGAAGGATAGATGGAACAAGTGCAATGGAAGATCAACAACATAAGCAATAAGCGTCTCCTTCGCCGAGATCCGGTCCCTCGACACGGGGGCAGAAAGGGCAGACGGGCGAGTCCAAACCTCAGCATCTTTCCCTTTGTTGTGGGAAAGAGCCTTCAACGACTCGCCACTAGTAGTAAACTTAGATCACTCAGAGTTGCTCGAGGGACGAATCTCGAAGTCGGATCACTTTATTCCTGATCAAGTAAGAGTATTGTTGACAATGACGACGCTAAGTCGACCTCGACTCCGACTCGGACTCAGAAAAGCAAGAAGATCACTATCTAACCGGGATCTGAAAAAGTATCACTTCCAAGGGCAGCGTGCATGCGTCAACACCCTAGGAAGAGGGCAACACGTCGTTCACAACCTAAGTATGGAGTCGTCAAGCGCAACACGCGTGCGGCGACGCATTGAGAGAGGAGGCAACACCTCCCGTTCAGAAACTAAAGATAGTAGCAACAAACATGGCATAGTGCGTTCATGCTTCGGCACGTCGACAAGAGGCGTAACAGCTCATCTCCAAATGCTAAGTGTAACTGCCATGATCGCGAGGACGCGTACACGCGTGTCGACATACTAGTGGTCGCAGATTAAGCGGCTATCATGTCCGCGCATCTCTAAGCGGCTATCATATCCGCGTGTCTCGAAGTGGCTATCACGTACACATATCACCAAACGTCCCGTATGTTGGCACGACACTCCAACATATTTACAACCAAGCAGTGGTCGCATAACGCATTCTATATTGAAAGCTCCGGGTAGTGACAACGACATGGATAAGCACGTCGACCCTTGTCTCATTTTCCAACAAAGCATGTCGCGTCGTCGACCTCTGACCTATATAACAAGAAGCGTCGCCTCGACGACCACTAATTTGTGCCCTACCTTATAAACAACAAGTAAAAGTCAACAAGAGACTTGACACCTCATTTCTGCAAAATCAGCTAAGTCCGGATGTGCACTCTGGAAGACACGCTCTGAAAAACTCAACTTACAAGGATGAATAACAACTTGATCAGCGCGTGTATACGTGACAGTCATCAATGCAAGCACCAAGCAACGAACACTCTCCCGATGGAGATAACTACATACCTACAGACTTGTTAGTCTTTATACATCACATAGAGAACATCCCCCTGGGGGGGCAACTATATGCCGACATGGGCCTCATTCCGATACCTACTTGCATTACGTGATCTACGCGCGTCTACATGGTACTATGCCTTTGCTTAAGGTAACAAGTGCGAATATGATTATGGAACTAACGTTTATACTTGCATGTATCTTCTAATTAACGCAGGTCTACAACATGTATGTTGACGTACAAGAAAAAAATCTAAGTGTTCAAGTGGACATAACACGCGTGACGGGTACGCACGCGTCGAGTACGTATGTGACAAGCGACGCGCTTACATAATGCTATTCCATTTCTTAATGACTACAATATATGCTTTAGCATGCTTGGGAAATTCTAAATGTTCAAGATACTATATCACGCATGCTACATGCAACAGGCGACGCGCTCAATGAACACGCGTGCAGTAATCACGTCCACGACGTGTTTTCCTATTAGTCAAAGAGAAGATCAAAATCAACTTCCACAACAATCATGTTTATGATATCAAGTGGACGCATGCATGAGTTGATGACATGCTAGTCATTGTACTAGTACGGTCATAGAGCTAAACTATCAAGGAATATTTTCTAAGTGTTCCACCATGTCAGCAGTTGACAGATAACAAGCGTCGACTATCAAGGAATATTTTCTAAGTGTTCCACCATGTCAGCAGTCGACAGATAAAAAGCGTCGACTATCAATGAATATTTTCTAAGTGTTCCACCATGTCAGCAGTCGACAGATAACAAGCGTCGACTATCAAGAAATATTTTCTAAGTGTTCCACCATGTCAGCAGTCGATAGATAACAAGCGTCGACTATCAATGAATATTTTCTAAGTGTTCCACCATGCCAGCAGTCGACTGATTGCAAGCGACAATTATCAATAAATATTTTCTAAGTGTTTCACCATGATAGCAGACGACAGACGACATATGTCAAGTAGTAAACATCAACCATCAAGAAATATTCTCTAAGTTTTTTATCACAAAGGTGATAACAATGATCAACTATCAATAATCAACATCAAGCATGTTCGAACGCTATCTACATCAAGGTGCAACACGTCAACAATGACCACCATACATGAGGGGAGTATTACTACCTACCATCATGATTATAACTTTTCAGCACTTAGCCAAAATTTTGGCCGATTTGTGGAACTAACCTCTTGTAGGAATTTTATCAAACACCTTGTGGGTATGCTAGAGTAAACAATTTCAAAAGAAAATCAAGATCAAATTGGATCCAAGCAAGGTTACAAATGGTTTAGCCATACCCGAAATTGAACTCACCACCTCAAGACGATCGGACCACCGTGGAAAACACCGCTAAAGGCCGCCGAAAAAACCACCACCGCCGTGAAAGTCACGCGCCGCCGCCGTGATAGCCACGCGCCACCACTCCAGCCGCCGTGAGCCACTTCCGTGTCACCGTAACTCCTCACCGTCGTCCCATCATCGTAGTGGTGATTAAATGTGGTCCATCAATATGATTCGGTTCCCAAATTTGCTATACCAAAGTTTATTCTCCATCAAGAAATGAGAGTGGTCCTAAAAACTACCATGTGTGGAGGCTTAACTAATGAATACTCTCTCTCTCATTTTCACTAAGAGTGTTTACACCTATGGGTAACCCTTGATCCCTCTCTATTTTTCCTAAGTCCCTAGTGGCATGACTAAGTGTTTTTACATCCTTGTTATAACACACGTCATTTTTAGACTCGACATGTGCAATCATACTCGTATGCTATACATCCATGATTTATTTATCTTAATCCATGATCACATAATCGATTGCATGCTTTTATTATCAATAACACGTCATTGCATCATGTACATCCTTATTACCGCACTCGTCACACGCGTGTCGGGTACGTCCATTACTAACACATTCGTGATTAGTACATTCTTATGCATGTCAACATCCATAAATATGATTTCATATATTTATAACTATTCGCATATATCTATGGTATATATGTATGTCTGCTACACTAACCCTGTCAGCAGATATCAAAATACTCACCAAGAAAATTAAAGTTAGGCGAAAGCAAGGCCCGCGTGCCCAACCTACAATAAATCAATGCATGAGGTCAGTATCGGACCCAAATTGGACATGTATCCTATCTTAAAATAGAGTCAAGTAAGGGTCAAGCCATTACTTGAATCGGGGGCAAGTGATGGATATATGCTCAATTCGGGTTCGTATTTACATTCCAGACTTCGCAAACACGTCAAAATCACATAAAAAGACAAAAATACGCTCCTGAGGTTTAAAACGGTCCGGAAGCGCGACAAACGCGTCCGGACCGGACCTCTGGATTCCCCTAGACAAACCGGATCGCGCTGGGATCGTCCGAACCCGTCGTGATCCGAGTCGTCGTCTGCAGCGCACGTGTTCCATTTGTGTCCTCACACCAAGTTAGAGTTTTCTAATAGCCAACCTTGATCAAACCAGACGACGGTTCCCACTTTCCTTTAAACCAGCGTCGAACCGCACAAAAACCGGGGTCGGTTCTAAGGTTGCCTATAAAAGGGACCTAGGCCACTCATTTTACATTTTTACATTAACTTGAGATTGGCTTAAGAACTCTGACTTCTCTCTAGAATTCTCATTTAAGCATCGGAGAGGGCTCAACCGGCATCCCCCCCCCCCCCTCCGTGCTGGTTACTGCCCCTATGTGCAGGTCCGGACGACAAGCTTGAAGTTAGGAGCGTGAAGTTGAAGGACCGAACCCAACGATCAAATTGAAGATTCGTCGAGTCCGTTACATCAAGCGGGTTCGGACGAAACATGAGAGTATGAAGAATGTAATTGTAAAAAAAAAAATACTTTGTCATAGTTTTATATGACCACTAATGTATCTTGCTAATTAGAAGAGACATTATATATTATTGGTTATAAGTAAGACTTATTTCTTCTTCAATATAGTAAAATTGGAACAAATTTAAGTAAATAATTCGAATCTCCGAGGGACGAATGACATTAGCTTGCTATCGTAACGGAACAATATTGAATTTAGGTGCAATATATATCATGAATCTGTGCAAATTTTTAGTGTATGATTATAATGAAGATAATGCATCATGTATCGCTTAGGTCAAAGAAGACTACATCAAATGAGACAAGACAAATAATTTTTCCAAAGCTATTCTTAACCCACGATCTTGAGAATAAGGAAACATAACATTGCAACAGGTCTATGCGGATCTATTCACGAAGGCTTTACTAACAATGAAATTTCAAATATCGATGAACAAGATTGGATTGCATCGTTTTAACAACATTATGTGATCTCAACATCAAAGGGAGAATCCAAAACGCTGCACTCTTTTTAATTAACCAAGGTTTTCGCCCACTGGATTTTCCTGGTAAGGTTTTTAATGAGAAAACTTACAAAATGATCCAAACTTGTATACTCTTATTCATTCCTTAGATTTTTATCCCCTGAGGTATTTTTTTTTTATCTAGTAAGGTTTTAAGGAAACATGATTCTTTTACGAATATCTAATGAGAGTGTCATGAATATATTGATTGGATGTTCTTTATCTACAAAGTAGATATATATGCAAACATGATTATATACAGATATTATGTAAACAGATTTCTTGTTCTTCACGTCTGTAAAATCTATATAAATGATCATTGTACATAGAATTCTATGAAATATCCTTAATTATTTAATTATATTACTAGTCTAGTATTAATAAAAATACATTTTTTAGTCAAAATTCAACCTTTGTTATGTTCCAAAAGAAAATTGTTATATACTCAAAAGAAAGTTAGTATATTATTTTATTTATAATAACGTATATTAATTTAATTATATAATATTATTAATTATTCTACTTCTATATATTTCACTAAAAAAACAAGTCTGTAAATGAATAGAGAAAAAGTTATATATTCTTTATGATACTGAAAATAAGAAAATACTATAGTAAATAATTGTAACAAATAGATGTATAATTTAAATTATTTAACAATATATAACATTTTAGTGTGTTTTTAAATTCTGAAATTATCAATATGTCACGTGGCGACTATGTTTTTGGATTCATAAGTTGTATTTTTATTTTATTTTCCTATTTTAATACATGTAATTATTACACGGCTTAATAACTAAAAATATATACTTGCCAAAAACTGCATATATATTAATTTTATAAGTATGATGATATTATTAACCCATACATATATATACATAATAAATTGTGAGTCTTCTTAATCATTTTTAAGTATATTTTTCTATAGTAACAAAGCATCGTGACACCTAGAGGTGTTTGCATAGTACGTTATTGACACGCTAAATAATGTAATCTACATTGTAATGTAAAATCTATTGTAATTAGGGGTGGGCACTGAACCGGTTCAGCCCGAACCGGTTCCGAACCGGACCGGAACTGTTTTAAACGGTCCGGTCCAGTAATGACTAGGGTTTATATTGGCTTAGGTTGGTCTAAAAAAAACTGGACCGGTAAGAACCGGTCCAGAACCGGTTTTGGCCTGTTTTTTAAAAAAACAAGTCCTGGACCGGTTTTATATGTCGGACCGGTTTTATCATTAAAAACCGGTCCAAAGCCGGTCAAAACCGGTCAAAACGGTCAAAAACCGGTTTTTTTTTTTTAAAAAAAACTAGTCTCAGTCAAATGCAGTCAAAACGTTTTTTTTTTTTTACTTAAAAGCGGTTCAAAACCGGTCCGGTCCGGACTGGTTAATTGGACTGGTTTGGTATACCCCTTGGACTGGTTCCAATTTAGGGGTTACAAACCAGTCCAATTTGGACCGGTCCACTTCGGACCGGTTCCAAACGGTCCACTTCGGACCGGTTCCAAACGGTCCGGTTCCAGACTAGTTCCGAACCAGTCCGGCCGGACCGGTTTTTATGCCCAAGCCTAATTGTAATATGAGATTACATCCAAACTTCATTCATTATAATGTGAGATTTCATCCAAGATTAGAGAGTGTTTATTATTCTTATTAATATATAAAGAACTTTGTATGGTCTGTATAATTTATTCAGCTACTACTACTATTATTGTTATTATTATTATTATACTTTTACTTTTATGTACTTATTGACTTATTATTATAATAAATAATAATGCACATAATGTTTGTACAAAACGAGTAAAGTCTATTTTGAACATATTTTATGAAAAAATTCTTATAAAACTAACAAAATGTTTCAATTAATATAATGTTAATAGTTATACAGATTTAGTTTTAATGTTTAGTTTTAAAATTTAGTTTTTACAGTTTATGAATATAGAGTACGTATTAAACACAAAATTTAATGTTTAACAGGTAAGTTAGTTGTTCTTAAAATAAATATTCGTTTAAATCTTATCATATTAAGATATAGTATACTCTCATACAGTTTAATATAATAATAATAATAATAATGTCACATTACAAATCATATCAAACACTGTAATCTAACATTACATTTCATATTACAGTACAACCAAACACTATAATTTAACATTACATTATAAAACTTACATTACTTATAATATTAAGTAATTTCATGTTAATTCCATCCAAATACACTCAGTGGTATGACATTTAATCAGTGTTATCAGAACCGGACCGGACACCGAACCGGTGAGGTGTCCGGTTCCCGGTTCAAGTGGTTCGAACCGGTTCGAACCCGGTTCGACCGTAATTCTAGAGTTTCCTCTCCAGCCTCCGAGGTCGTCTTCTTCCTCATTAAGAAACCAGAGAAAGTGAATCTCTTCATCTTTCTTTACTCTAATTATTGATGAGTTTCAATGTCTAGATTTTTCCGTTATCACCCCTATAAGAAAGCATACCCAAATCGATTCGCTCTCCTTCGCTCACGTTCTTCTCATTTGCCGCCTCCGCAACCTCCTCGCCTCCATGTAGAAGGCCTGCAAGTCGGCCGGGACTCTGGCGGTCGGTGGCGTCGTTTAGCTGTGTGGTTGTCTTCTTCACGAGAACTCCACCGTCTGACCGAAATGGCCGTCGTCTCCTCCACCGCCGTCTCCATCCGATCTTTTTCATTAGGTTCAAGGCCTCATCGCCCGCCGTTACCCCCAAGACCATGGCCGTCCTGCTCAAGGCCTCCGGGTCTTTTCTCTATCAAGCCTTTCCTTAAGGAATTCATCTTCATTGCCACCTCTATGTTCGCCGGAAACAACGACAGTCATATATATTTAGTCTCACTCTCAAAGATTGGGAAATCGTTTATTTTAACTTGCTGCGGCGGATGTGGTTTAGTATAGCAGCTAGGGTTTGCTTTTCAGTTGTTGCCGGTTTGATTTTAGGTTTTTTTTATTTAAATACTGAACCGGCGGACTGCCCGGGCCGCTCAGAACCGCCCGGTTCTCTAAACACTCAAGTTTTGAACCTGGTTCGCATCCTTCTCGGTCTTTTGTGAGAACCGAACCGATTGAGACACCGGTTCCCGGTCTGATCTGATCGGACCGCCGGTCCGGTTCTGATAAAACTGTATATAATTTCTATACTTTTAGTGCAAGTAACTAAAATACTCTGATCAAATCAAAGGATAGATACGGAATTTATACCCCGTGAACTTTGAATTGAACTAATATGTTGATCTATAAATGCGTTTTGTTGAAAAAAAAAAAAAAAACTAAACTACTCTGATCAAATCAAAGGATAGAAATTAGAAACAAGAAAGGACATGAGATGATGACAAAGAGTTATCAATAGAAAATTAAAACCTAAAAACACAACCAATCAAAATCTATCTCTTTGTGTCCTTTGTAGGAGAAGGAAGAAGCATCATCACATGGCAGCACCAATCATGAAAAGATGCTAATGAGACAATGGCAGGGGATTTGGTGGAGCCACTTAAATGCACATCTCATCAGTCCCTTATTTTAGGTGCTATCAATTAATTTTTACAGTTATGTATAAATTCAAGAAAAGACACTTAAACTAATCAATCAATCTGCTACTTTTCGGGCAAAAAAATCTGCCACTTTACTATATTATATTCATACAAATGCATATATAATTTATCAAGTGGCCAAACAAATAAAAAATCAACTTGAAAAGTTGTTGTGTGTACACAATGTGAATGTGGTATTTGACACCAAGAGATGGGAGATTTTTTTGGTGATTTCATGGAGTATCTTACCTTCAAAGTTCAAAGACACACAACTACTGTCCCAAGAAACATGTCGGGAGATTCAAAATGAAAAGTAGAGTAGGGAGTGCTAAGTACAAGGTTACTATACGGATAATTAATGAAAAATATATCGCATGCATGATACGAACCCAATCGATAGAATAGAAGGTGGATAGATTAGGATCGGTGAATGAGAGATTCAAGAAGATTAAATCATAGATGTAGAGATAGAGAGAGGTAAGCTCCTCAACATTCATTCATATTTTCCATACTTGTTTTCGCATGCATGATACGAACCCAATCGATAGAATAGAAGGTGGATAGATTAGGATTGCAGAATGAGAGATTCAAGAATATTAGATTATAGATGTAGAGATAGAGAGAGTTAAGCTCCTCAACATTCATTCATGTTTTCCATACTTGTTCTCTTCACCCACCCATAACATATATATAAACAACTAACCTTTAATTACTCTCTCACCCACAAACTATCATATTCTACTACTTTCCCCCATTATTATAATATTAAGACTCATATACTATATCTAACCCATATCATAGTCCACCCCTTAAAGACAGCTTGTCCTCAAGGTGTGTCCAGGACCATTAAACCCGTCATAATCCCGAAGAACAGCCAAAACCAAATCAGATGCAACGTAAAAGAATCCTGGGCCGTTGAAACTAGGGGTGTAAACGAGTCAAGCTACTCGTGAACTACTCGAGATCGGCTCGGTCGATATTCGAATTCGACTCGGTAAATTTCGAGTCGAGTCGAGCTTTTTCTGAAGTCGAGTCGAGTATGAGTTCAGTGGTACTCGATTCGAGAGGCTCGTGAGCCTAATCGAGCTTTTTTGTTTTGCCTATTCGAGCCGAGTTCGAGCTCGATCTCGAGTTTATTCGAGCTTTACATAATATTATATATATGTATAGTCAAGTCGAGTCGAGTTCGAGCTCGAGCCAAAACACTAATCGAGTCGAGTTTGAGCTCGAGTTAAGGCGCACAATTTATGATTTAATTGAATTTTAAACTTATCGAGCCGAGTCGAGTCGAGCTCGAACTCGTCGAGTATGGAATCGAGTCGAGTTCGAGCTTGATAAATTTGAGCTCGAGCTCTAGTAAAGTGAGTCGAGTCGAGTCGAGCTTGCCAGATACTCGGCTCGACTCGGCTCGTTTACACCCCTAGTTGAAACCATCATAATCTCGGACAAGTAACCATATGAAGGTGAATGCTACCTGAGAATTTTCGGAACCGTTGAATCCATCATAATTCCGAATCATTGCTATCCCTAAGAATACATGTTCACATTTGAGTACAATCTTCAAATGCCTTTGAGTTATCGAATTAGGAAACAACTCATTGTTGCTAGTGAAAAGCAAACTTATGAGCATTCGACGTTGTCGAGCTTCAATTGTGGAGTCAAGTGTGGCTATCCAAAATGGATCATAATTGAGCAAGTTTCGTGGTCCCGGAATAAAATCCACCAATTCAAGATCAAATGCGCCTTTCTCAGAAGGTGTTATAATATTGATCAAGCCAAAGTCCTTAGCATCCTCTCCAACAAAGTTAATGTTCTCTGACAACTGATCTTCTTCTTTCTTTTCATATTCGACATCAACATCTTGGTGGTCTTGGCTCATAGGAAAAACATCTTCAACATCTGTATGCAATTCTTCCACATTGGCAAGTAATTCAGCCTTGGATTCTTCATTAACTTCCATTATACGATGAAAATATTTGATATCAAATACACCATAATCCTCATATTCATCATCCAATCTTTTCCCATGTAAATCCCACTTTGCAAAAATAGCACCACAAAGAGATTCAAATTGAACAAGAAATCTGAAGTATGATTCTGCGGAAATTCCAATTCGTTGAACCACTCCAAACCGTGAGAATATCTCGTATAGAAATTCATCCTAAATGGGCATGGGAGCATCATTGATTTGACAAGAAGAATAGGACTTGAATCCCTCACTTTATCTTGATCAATCCAATCTTCAGAAAACACATACATTGTTGAACTTCAATTCAATAGATTCCAATATTGCTCAAATATATATCTTAGGCATTTTATCGAACACCTTGTGGGCGCTGATTTTACACTTCAGAAATTACACCAGAAACACAGAAATTGCATCAGCAAACAACCCCAATCGCAGCAGAAACAGTATAGCAGCAGCAGTATATAGTGAGACGCACCAATTACCTCTAGCGGAATAAGTGGTGGTCGGAACGAGGGAATCGACGAGATAGGTGGTGGTCGGAGTCGAAAATGGCAGAAATCGAACCAAGATTACCATAACCGAGGATAGATCGGCTATGATACCAATGATACGAACCCAATCGATATAATAGAAGGTGGATAGATTAGGATCGGAGAATTGGAGATTCAAGAAGATTAGATCATAGATGTAGAGATAGAGAGAGCTAAGCTCCTCAACATTTATTCATATTTTTCATACTTGTTCTCTTCACCCACCCATAATATATATATATATAAACAACTAACCCTTAACTACCCTTTCATCCACAAACTATCACATTCTACTACTTTCCCTCATTATTATAATATTAAGACCCATATACTATATCTAACCCATATCAATACATAGCGTGACATTAAATCAATTTATATGCATTTGGAGTTGCATTTGCGCGCTCAAATTAAATAACAAACTAGCTAGAGTGATTAAATCTAGAGAAGGCATTAGAAATGGAAAGGAGATGGTGACAAGTGAGTAGACTAAATACGAAATTGCATCAGCACAATTTATTATTATTATTATTATTATTATTATTATTATTATTATTATTATTATTATTATTATTATTATTATTATTATGCTAAATAATGCTTAACTTTTATTGGCTTAGTTACTACAATTAGCACCTTCCACAATTATAAGAAAGCTTTTTTTTTTTTTTTGTGGGTGAACAATTTTTTCTTAGTTGTTGCTTTTAGTGGGTTCGAGTCTTTTTGGGTCTTCAAAAATCACTGTAGACAACAAGCTCGGGGATCATGGCCCCTTTCTACAAACAAAAGCGATCATGGGCCTTTGCCATGGGCTTTTGGCCCTTGGTTACATGTACGAATATATTGATGGATTCAATACTTAATCGGATTTAAACCAAATTGGTACCTGGGTTAACAGTCCAAAACGAATTGGTATTTCCACTAAATTTCGTGACAAATGGGTATCCGAGTTAACCTGGGTGTTGCACCGTTAGAATTTCTGGTTAAAACTAACGGAATCCTATTTTTTGCGCATGAAAAGACCAAAATAACCTTATTGCAGAATAGCTACATAATTGCAACTCAAAACTTTGGAACCCAATATCTCACTCATTTCTTCATCTTTTTGGGCGAATTTTTTTGAAACCGCATAACTTTTCGAGATCTATGCAACCCAAATAGCCGTAAAGTGATTTCCCCTGTATTTTTTTTTCAATAAACATCGTTTTCCATGTTAATTCATTCTTCTTTTTTTTTAATCAAAATCCACCGCATTCTAACACTTATCACCATTGATAACCAACTTTTTTTACTAATTGAATTTCAATACTACATTCAAACTGTTGCTTTTGGATTCCAACACTTCTGTTTAAGAACCAAATTGATTTATACCTTTCATCCAAAAGAAAACCAAAAATGAAAGTCTGTCGAATTAATTGTTATGCAATATATAACTCACTGGAATTTTTATTGATGTCTCCAATAAACTATATTGGGGTGTCTCTAAATCAATAAACGTCACTACAAGAGAACATATGGATCTTAAGTAGATAAAGATGTTATACTTGAAATAGAACAATATGAAAAGTACTGTTAAGGGTATTGGAAGAAATTTTTGAATGGACACCAAGAAGAAATAGTTTATTTTCCCATTTAATCTACATGTGGAAATTGACAGTATCCTAAGGGATGACCATAAAGTGATAAAATGAGATGAACTGGCATTAACATAACTACCATTATGTGGCTAGAGACAACCATTAAATTTTTTTTCGAGTTATTGCCAGAAACTGCTTCCATTTTCAATTTTATGCTGAACCATGTCAAACTTTTAAAATTGAAGACCTGCAGAACTGGTCAATTTTTCAGGATGTCCACAAAATATATAAACAAAAAAATTGGTAGCTTATCATGCTAAGATCCATATGTTTTCTTGCAGTAACGTTTATTGATTTAGAGACACGCCGGTATAGTTTATTGGAGACATCAAGAAAAATTTCAGTAAGTTATAGATTGCATAATAATTAATTCGACAGACTTTCGTTTTTTATTTTCTTTTGGATGAAAAGTATAACATCAATTTGGTTCTTAAATAAACAGAAGTGTTGGAATACAAGAGCAACAGTGGGATCCAATTAGTAAAAAAAAGTGGGTGATCAAGGGTGATAAGTGTTAAAATGCGGTGGAGTTTGATACAAAAAAGAATGAATTAACATGAAAAAACGGTGTTCATTGAAAAAAAAAAAAAACTGAGCAAATCACTTTACGGCTATTTGAGTTGCATAAATCTCGAAAAATTATGCAGTTTAAAAAAAAAAATCGTCCAAAAAGATGAAGAAAGAGTGAGATATTGAGTTTCAAAGTTTTGAGTTGCTATTATGTAGTTATTCTGCAATAAGGGTATTTTGGTCTTTTCATGCGCCAAAAATAGAATTCCGTTAGTTTTAACAAAAAAATTAACGGTGCAACATCCAGATTAACTCGGGTACCAATTTATCACAAAATTTAGTGGAGGTACTAATTTGTTTCGGGCTGTTAACTCAGATACCAATTTGGTTTAAATCCCTTACTTAATTGAGCAAGATGCAAAATCAGTTTTATTTATTACTACAAAGACAAGGAGAAGCAAACCTTCTTTACAATTTTGCAATTAATTTCTTAATGTCTAAGCATCATCTCAGTATTGATGATTGATATATAGATTATAGACTACTGAATATTGTTGAGGCGATGCTTAGGAAATCGTTTTTATTTAAAGGAAGCAATAATAAAGTTAACACAATAGTTAGTTCTCCTAGACTTAATAAAATGCTTGAATTTTCAGCGGTCAATAATTTTTGAGGAGGTAGAACAAAACTTAGCGAGTCAATATCTTGACTATAATAAACTGCTGGTGGGGCTACGTTAATACAATCAGTGTATGCGCTGGTTGATCACTAAATCTGATCGAAATAACCACAGGCCTTGAGTAGGAAAAGTCAAATATTATTTAGCTAGATGGGCATAAAATCGAAATATATTAGTTTTTCCTTATTAATTTGCACTTCATAAATTAAGAAAACCTTGTTTGATCCTCATAGATTTTTAAATTTCACCGCTCAATCTATTCTTATTTACCAAGTTTATATATTCTTATTTACCAAGTTTCAATATCGTACCAACGAAAAAGTAACTTATTTACCAGTCTGATAAATCAAGTTTCAGTGATCACATCACCCCTACTAAAGATGTTAGGAGAAGTGGTAACACCCACAAAAAGTTCCAAGCAAGATTCACATATAACCGAAGAAAGTTTTCTTGTTTTAGTTTAAAGGATTCAAATGAACAAACAAGTAAGGGAACTTGATCTTTCTAGAGATCTCATATGTTCTATACTCTTTATATATTTATTTATTTATTTATTATTATTATGTTGGACTAATGGGTTTTGAACCGATAATTTTAATGACAATTGACTCATGAAGAATATAGCAAGATAAACACAAAGTACAACACCAATGGAAAAATTGACTTGTGGTGAGTTTATATGCAAGTCCACTTTCCATAAGCGTAACTATTTACTTGTAAAAAATGCTCACTTCACAACCGCAAGAGGTACATTAGAGTGGATAGAATGCTCAACTTATTTGCGGCAATGTGCGTATACAATGTTGATCTACTAGCGTAGGTCCTATTTTGTTAAACTCGTTTCAAATTTCTTGTTCAGAATCATAGATCCCTTGTAGTATAAATGTGTCACAATCATTCACATTTCATGACTTGAGAAATTAGAAAAATATCTCCTATAAGGATGCTGCACCGAAACTCTTATTCTGTTGTAGAAACTTATTTATGATCGTTTCCATGCATTACTGATTTGTTTGGATTCTATTTCTTTTACGACTGCAATATGTTTTCGATGTTGAATAAGATATCTACAACGTGTACATTCAGTCACTATCATGCTGCATCCGTGTCCGTAAACTGTGATCCGAAGCTGCTAATGGGCTTAGCCTTTTGTGTTGCAAGCTTGCTCTTCTTGTTCTTTTTTTTAGATATATTTGTTGTTGGATTGGCACTCATTGTTTGTGTGTATTTGGGTTGGTTTGTGGCTTGTTTGTTAAGCCCGTGTATTTGTTGGGTCCTTGTAGTTCCTTCTTTATACGTTTGGGGTGTATTATTGACACTTCTATTATATTTAGATTGTTAGGGTTGTGGGGGAGAGTTGCAAGTGAAGGAACTTGGCTTTACGATCCAACGAAGTTATGTGTCTCTCCTCTATTCCTCTCTGCTAGGGTTTCACCTTGATGCTGTTCTTGAGTGATTTGAGTGGTTCTTGAGCCAAGTTGTCATGGTATCAGAGCAAGAAGGCAACTTTTTTCCTTCTCTGTCGATCATGTGAGCTTGTGTGGTTGTGTTCTCTCGAAGGCGATTCGTTTACGCGCCGGTTTGTTCTTCGATCTTTGCGTTTCCTGTTCGAGATTCAATTCCGGTGTTTCTTTCTGATCTTGATTGTGGTTTGGCGATTCAAGTCTTTGCGAATCTTGATTTCTGGTGATTACGAGGCGTATATGTTTTCGTCCTTTGTTTTTAGCAATTCGCGATGTCAAACCCTAGCGATAACAAGGAAGATAGTGCGTCTGATTCGAAGAAGGAACTCGATGCAATCGAACTGACGTATAGCAAAGCTATGGCCTAGGTAGATTCTTTTCACCCTCTTTACTTACATGCAAGTGACAAACCTGCTGCGCGTATGACCGCTGTTGTTTTAACTGGTGCTGAGAACTATCCTAAGTGGAGTCATGCGTTGAAATATGTACTTGTTGGGAAGAATAAGTTTGGTTTTTGTCACTGGTGCGTGTTTGAGAGAAAATTATAGCGCCGTGTATCATCATCTCTGGGATCGGTGTAATGTTGTTGTGTTTGGGTGGATAATGAACTCGATCTCTGATGATTTAGTAAGCTCTGTTATTACTCTGAGTCTGCTTTGGTAGCTTGGAAGGAATTGAAGCAACAATTCGATAAAGTCAATGGCTCTAGAGTATATCAGTTGCATAGGGAGATAGTGTTTACTCGACAGGGACTTGATTCCGTGTCAACCTTCTTTACCAAACTGAAATTACTCTACATGTTTTCTGTTCTTTGCCACACATTGAGAATGATCTTTTCAAGAAACACTTGGAGCACAAAGAGCATATGAGACTCTTCCAGTTTCTTATGGTTTTGAATGACTCTTATTCATTTTGTGAGGAGCAATATGCTTCTTTGGACTTCATCTGTAAATCAAGCATACAATTTCCTTATTCAAGAGGAAAATCAAAAGGGAATTACTTCTAATATTGCTGGTTCAGTGGAGTTGATGACCAGTAACCTGACATCCCTGAGAGATAAACCTAATGGAAATAAAACCTTGGAATGCACCTTCTGTAACAAAAAGGGGCATGCGATTGAGAAGTGCTATTTCAGGGGTTGTGACATCTGCAAGAAGAAAGGACATGTCGGAACAACTGCTTCAATTTGAGGGACCAAATGAAGAAAGGAATGTTACTAAAGCAAACTCTGCTTCAACTGTTGGGAGCAATATGGATGGGATAGAGATAGGAGGAATGCAGGGCGATGTTGTTCTGAGTTCTGAGAAATTTAAGAGGCTTTTGCAATATATTGGTAATACTTGTAGGACTGCCATCGTTGCAGGTGTGCTGCAAGTGCATCAGATGCTCATGCCAACACTGTTGGTATTTCTTACTCTCTACTTTTCATAATGATAGAGACTATTGGATTCTTGATAGTGGTGCTACAGATCACATGACCTATAGAGATGATTGATTAAAACTTGATAAGCTAGCTTCTGGTACTAAAGTCCTTTTACCAAATAGTAATTTATCTGAGATTAAAGGCATTGAGACTCATTTTTTGACCAATGATAAAAAAATTGCAGCATGTTCTTTATGTTCCCTCTTTTAAATACAATATAATATATGTTTCAAAGCTATCTTCTGATATGAACTGCAAGGCGATTTTTTATCCAAATGTTGCCATACTACAGGAAATCTCAAATGGGAAGGTCTTGTGGATTGGTAATGAGCATTCAGGTCTATATTTCTTTAAGTCCAATTTTTGACTGCTTTATCTTCCTTTACCAATGTTGTTGAAAATAGGCAGTTTCAATCTTCCTATAAATAAGACTGAATGCATTGAGACTTGTATCATCTGTCCCAAAGAAAAAATTACTAGGACTTTTTTCCCTATCTCAACTTCCAGAGCTAGTTTACTTTTGATTTGGTACATTGTGATTTGTGGGGGCCATATCATAGCCCAACATATGATGAGAAGAGATTCTTTCTGACAATGGTGGATGATCATACCAGAGTTACCTGGATACACATGTTAAATTTTAAATCTGATGTCTCTATTGTTCTGAAAAGTTTTGTTGCTCTTATTGAGAATCAGTTTTCTAAAACTATAAAATGTTTTCAAACTGATAATGGAGGAGAGTTTTTCAATGATCATATCATTTTTTTTCTCGTGAGAAAGACATCCTTCATCATAGTAGTTGTCCCTATACTCCTCAATAGAATGGTAGGGTGGAACGTAAACATAGACACCTACTTGAAATTGCAAGGGCTCTTAAACTGCAAGCTTTATACCAAACATTTTTTGTGGTGAATGTATTTTGACAGCATGTTACATTATTAATTTGATGCCTACTAAAGTGTTGGATAGAAAATCACCCCTAGAAGTCATGAGTGGAAAAAAGCCTGCAGTTAGCCATTTGAAAGTTTTTGGGTGTTTCTGTTTTGTAAAGAAACTTTTGGTGAATGACAAGTTTGCCTAAATGGAAATATCCTTAGTTTTTAAGGGGTATTCTGAAGTTCAAAAGGGATATAAGTTATATGATCGGGAAAATAAAAAGTTTTTTGTCAGTAGAGATGTCAAATTTCATGAACATATATTCCCTTTTGAGCATCATAAACCAGATCATATGCCATTTTTCTTTTATTTTTCTTCACATGATGATTCCACAAAATATACCAACTTTGAGACTCCTTTAGAATCTGATCCTATCATTTTTGTTGAGGAACAACCAGTTATGGTTGAAGAGGATCCACTTGTGCCACCAACAGATGATGAGTCTCATGAATCTGATGTTGAACCATCACAGGATGAACCACCTGTTGGTCCTGATGATAACCTTGTTCCCCAAGTCACCGATGAAGTGATGACTAGGCATGGGAGAGCTGTTAGGCCTCCAATCTGGAGCAAGGATTTTGTTATGGAAAATGCTTCCACACCCTATCCCATTGAGCGTTATGTGTCATACGATAATATATCTTATTCCTATCAGTGCTATTTGACATCTTTTTATGAGTTGACCGAACCAGCTAGTTATGTTGAAGCTGCAAATAACCCTTCTTGAATTCAAGCAATGAAGGAGGAAATTTCTGCCTTAGAAGGTAATGGGACTTGGGACTTAGGACTTGGTCCCTCTTCCACCAGGTAAAGTAGCTATAGGATGTAGATGGGTTTATAAAATCAAGTATAAGTCTGATGGCACCTTGGAAATGTAAAAGGCTAGACTAGTAGCAAAGGGATATAAGCAAAAATATGGAATAGATTACTATGACCTTCTCACCTGTGGTCATAATGAACACTGTCAGAGTCTTTCTTGCTATTGCTTCTGTTTTTAAATAGCCCGTATATCAAATGGATGTGTATAATGCGTTTTTACAAGGTGATTTAGATGAAAAGGTGTATATGACTCTGCCTGAGGGATTTACTGATCAAGAGGGGAAGGTTAATATTTGTAGATTGCGTAAATCCCTTTATGGCTTGAAGCAAGGTAGCAGACAATGGAATATCAAGCTTAGTGTCTCCTTTAGTTAATGCTGGTTTTAAGAGATCTAAGCTTGATTATTCATTGTTCAATAAGTAAGTTGGTGATCGGATTGTGGTTATGTTGGTTTACGTGGATGATTTGTTGATTAGTGGTAACAGTTTTGACCTAATATCAGAATTGAAAAATGTTTTGCAATTCAGTTTTAGAATGAAAGATCTTGGAGGACTTAATTATTTTCTTGGCATTGAGCTAGCCATGAATGATAGTGGGATTGTGATGAGTCAAAGGAAGTATGCCTTGGAACTCATATCTTCAGTTGGACTTTCAGGTGGTAAGACAGTTAGAACTCCTATGGAAGTGAATGTTAAGCTTACCAGCATGTTATATGATGAGCATTTAGAGTTGAATAAGCATGATAAAGCCCTAGATGATGTTATCTCTTATAAAAGGCTGATATGTAAATCGCTTTATTTGACTATCACTAGACCTGATATCTCCTATACTATTAGATACCTAAGTCAGTTTATGCATACCCCCAAGAAATCCCATTGGGATGTAGCCTTAAGGGTTGTCAGGTATGTGAAGAGAGAACCAGGTAAAGATATTTTTCTGAGCTCAGGGTCCAGTACAACTCTCTCTGGTTTTTGTGACTCAGACTGTGGAGGTTGTTTTGAGACCAATAAATCAATCTCTGGATATTGTGTTTTTCTGAAAAATTCTCTGGTTTCTTGGAAGGTGAATAAACAATCATATGTTTCAACATCTTCTGCAGAAACTGAGTATAGGAACATTAGAGAGTTGATTAAAGAAGTTGTGTGGTTTTGAAGTCTTATGGATGAATTGGGTTTTGAGCAAAAGCTGCAATACAGATTACCACCAACCCAGTCTTCCATGAGAGAATGAAACACATAGAGATTGACTGCCATATAATTCGTGAGAAGTTACTGGATGAAATTATTAGTTTTAGTCATGTTGAAAAAAAATGATCAGATTGCATATATTTTCACTAAACCACTTGGTAGGGAGCAGCTCAGTCACTTGTCAGACAAGCTTGGTTTGAAGAACTTGTCTCAGGGTAAGGGGGAGTCACTTGCAAATGAAGAAGGTGAAGAAGATCAAGCTTGAGTGGGAGTGGCTAATGGGATTAGCCTTTTGTGTTGCAATTCTTGTTAGTTTTAGATATATTTGTGTTGGACTGGCAGCCCATTGTTTGTGTGTATTTAGGTTGGTATGTGGGCTTGTTTATTAATTCCGTATATTTGTTGGGTCCTTGTAGTTCCTTACATGTCTGTTTGTGGTGTAATATTGACACTTCTGTTATATTTAGATTGTTAGGGTTGTGGGGGAGAGCTGACCAAGTGAATGAACTTGGCTTTACGATCCCGCGACGTTCTGTGTCTCTCCTCTATTCCTCTCTGCTAGGATTTTACTTGATGTTGTTCTTGAGTGATTTGAGTGGTTTCTGAGCCAATTTGTCAAAAATGCTGTCATTATTCATCTTTGTTGGATCACGGTCGAAGCTCCGGTATGTTCTTGACGGAAAACCTGAACTCCTTGGCTCCGCGTAATCCTGCAAAAAGGGGATGATCTGGGTGGTGACCCAGAATCCCTCTCCGATGCTTAAATGAGAGTTTGAACGATGGGGTGGATAGAAATAGTCTAAGTTCGTATTAGAGAGTGTAACCTTTCTGAGGTAACTTCCTCCTTTATATAGGAGGGGAAGTTACCTCAGTTACCTGTAACCGCGCCTGGCAGTTTACCCACGTTCCGTATATCTCGTTCAGGATTCCGCGTATCTCGCTCCACGCTCTGCGTATCTCGCCCACGCTCCGCGTATCTCGGGCACGCCCTGCGTATCTCGGGGGAGTTTATCCGTATCTTAACCGTTTCCCCACTACTCTATCTAGTAGGCGGGTTTCTTGGTCTTATCCTCTGATCACAAGTCCCGATCCATATCGGGGACTCCAGAGTTGTCTCATTCAAGGTCACCACCCAGGACCCCTCGTCCCACGGGACAGGGCCACCATCCTCGAGGCTTTATTATCGGGACCTTCTCAAAGGCATATCGGGGCCTACTCAGAGGCTTCTCGTCGGGAGCATTCAGTTCATATATCGGGGCCGATCTCGTCGGGACCCTTCATACTGGGCTTCTGGACCTTCCAGGTCTTTCGCGAGGCCCTCTAGGCTTACCCGCCGTTTATTGACTGTTAATGGGGCTAACGATTACATTGGAACCCATCATTTGCCCCCAAGACATGAGGGACTTATAGTCCGTCGTGTCTTCCAATTTCGGACCTTCCGACATCATCGTCGAAGGCTTTCATCTTCAGACCTCCCGATATTACCATCGGAGGCTTTTACCTTGGGTGCAACTCTTTAATCACAGAGCTTCTCGCTCACGATTCCTCGAGACTCTAAGGACAGTTGCCAAATCCGAGGAGACTCCTCGGTTACTCCACCATTAAATGCAAGGGATGATGAAACGACGCCTAAGCAGGCGTGACTGCTGCTTTCTGAAAAAAGCAGTATTACGTCACTAACGTCTCTTCCGTACTGTCCCCTATAATCTCGACGATCCAGATTGAGTCGTTTCGTCTTCAACGGTCCGGATTTGAATCTGTCCAGCTGTCTTTTTATCTATAAAAGCCAAAACCCTGGCACTATTCACTCCTTCCTTACCGTTCTGATTTCTGAAAGCTCTGCCATTGTCAAACTTCGAAGCTTTTCTCTTCAAGTCTCGTTTGATTCTCCGGCGATTCAAGGCTTCCAGCCGTCAAGATCTTCTCTTCGTCTTCTCCGATCAATCACCCACTATGTCTGGTAAGACTTTCCTTCATTGCCTCCGTGATTTACTGATATTATCTTCTTTTTCTTGCCTAAGTTTTCCCGTTATGGCCGTTTTTAGACGAGGCCAGTTCTAGAGGAAGGAACCTCTTTACGTTCGAGCTTGCTATTAATGAAATCTCGGAGACCCTTTATGAAGCTGCTCTCCGGGAAGGTTGCATCACTTCGGCCTGGGAACCTCGCTTTTCCTACGATTCTCGCCAACCCACCAAGAGAAAACACATAGTTACCCATCCTCGGAAAGGAGAAGTGTTTGTCTCCACGGGACAGATAAACGCCGGGATCCGATTCCCTTTCTGCGGGAATCTGGTTGAAATGTGTAACTTCTACAAGACGCATCCAACCACCTTCTCCCCACACGCTATCCGCGTGTGGAATGCCTTCCAAGTCCTGTGCCTCCGCCAATAATGGACGTACAACCTGCTACTCTTCCTTACCTTCTACGGAATGAAATGTAACAAGGCTGGGGTCTGCTCCTTTACCCCTCGACTTCCCAAATGGACCAAGGAGCAACTCGCCCGCTTCGGCTGGGATGGCGAGACTTGGAAATTCAACAAGGATCGGGGGTTCCTTCGCGACTCAGGGTCCGACAACAGCGGGTGGAAGAAGTACTACTTCTTCGTCCGGAACAGCTCCGTCCCGTGGCCCCGATGGGAGGTTGTCGCGGACCCTGCCCCCAAGTTTGAGTCTTACACCGAGGACGACTTCAACACCCTTCAACTTATCCAGCTTTATCGTTGGGGGGAGTCCTTCGCTCCCCTTGACGCCAATAAACTCGTGGAGGGGGACCTGATCAAGATCGGGGTCCAACTCCTCGATTCAATTTCCGACAATTTGGTTCTTTGGGTAACACTTCTAACTGCAATTTTACTTTCATTTTTGCAGCCAAGAAGGCATCTCTGCTGACCCATCTCATGTTGAAGCAGGGGGAGACCGACGCTGTCCCAGGCTCCAAGCGGAAGCGGAAGTCCTTGAAGAGGGGAGCCTCCTCTTCTGCGGCTCCTCCGACTGAGGAGCAAGTCGAGATGGCCAAGCGGGCCAAAAGAGAGGAGGTGAACAAGGCCTTCGGTGTCACCACCGCCGAGGAAGGTAAGCGTGTTCGCCAAGCTATTAAAACATACAGGAGGTTGGTTCCCGAGGAGTTTATCCCCTCCGACCAGCAGGCGCGGGTCAGAGAAATCAAATACATACTTCAAGGGGAAACCCCCGCGTCCTCAAGGCGGGTTATTACAACTTCTGTGGAAAGGACCAGTACGTCCCGCGCGGGGTCATCTGGTGCCCCAATAATGAACTTCCTGAGTTTATTCGTCCCGCAACCGTAGGTCAATCGGAGGCTCTCACTCCGACGAAGGCTGCAACTCCAGCGAGGGCTGCGACTCCACGGGAGACGATAACAGAGAATACCCTGACGGAAACTCAGTTCCGTCAGGTGACTGACTTGGATGTTTCCCCCTCCTCCGAGGAGCCAAATGAAGGCCTGATCCCCCGTCGGAGGCCAGGGCGGAGCATCCTGAGGCCAGCTGTGGACGATGTGTCCCGGAGTCCTCCCTTGGATTTGCGCTCTCCCACTCCGGAGCCTCCGACCGAGGCTTCTAGGGTCGTCCCTCCTCTTCCCCTGGATGGGAGCCTCTACGAGGTTTACACCCCCGATCAAGAGACGGTTCCCTGGAACCCGATCGAGTCTCTTCGAGGGGTCCCACTCCATCGGGGAGACCTTCAGCCAGAATTGGCCCTGCACCTGCTGGCAGGGTCAATTCCACCATCCTTGAGACGTCCGATTTCCTTAGCTGACGAAGATAACGACGAGGATCTTCGCGACATGGCCATCCGTCGTATGGAGGTAAAACTTTACTTTCATTTTTGCAGCCAAGAAGGCATCTCTGCTGACCCATCTCATGTTGAAGCAGGGGGAGACCGACGCTGTCCCAGGCTCCAAGCGGAAGCGGAAGTCCTTGAAGAGGGGAGCCTCCTCTTCTGCGGCTCCTCCGACTGAGGAGCAAGTCGAGATGGCCAAGCGGGCCAAAAGAGAGGAGGTGAACAAGTCCTTCGGTGTCACCACCGCCGAGGAAGGTAAGCATGTTCGCCAAGCTATTAAAACATACAGGATTTGGTTCCCGAGGAGTTTATCCCCTCCGACCAGCAGGCGCGGGTCAGAGAAATCAAATACATACTTCAAGGGGAAACCCCCCGCGTCCTCAAGGCGGGTTATTACAACTTCTGTGGAAAGGACCAGTTAGTCCCGCGCGGGGTCATCTGGTGCCCCAATAATGAACTTCCTGACTTTATTCGTCCCGCAACCGCAGGTCAATCGGAGGCTCTCACTCCGACGAAGGCTGCAACTCCAGCGAGGGCTGCGACTCCACGGGAGCCGATAACAGAGAATACCCCGACGGAAACTCAGTTCCGTCAGGTGACTGACTTGGATGTTTCCCCCTCCTCCGAGGAGCCAAATGAAGGCCTGATTCCCTGTCGGGGGCCAGGGCGGAGCATCCTGAGGCCAGCTGTGGAGGACGTGTCCCGGAGTCCTCCCTTGGATTTGCGCTCTCCCACTCCGGAGCCTCCGACCGAGGCTTCCAGGGTCGTCCCTCCTCTTCCCCTGGATGGGAGCCTCTACGAGGTTTACACCCCCGATCAAGAGACGGTTCCCTGGAACCCGATCGAGTCTCTTCGAGGGGTCCCACTCCATCGGGGAGACCTTCAGCCAGAATTGGCCCTGCACCTGCTGGCAGGGTCAATTCCACCATCCTTGAGACGTCCGATTTCCTTGGCTGACGAAGATATCGACGAGGATCATCGTGACATGGCCATCCGTCGGATGGAGGTATAACTTTACTTTCATTTTTGCAGCCAAGAAGGCATCTCAGCTGACCCATCTCATGTTGAAGCAGGGAGAGACCGACGTTGTCCCAGGCTCCAAGCGGAAGCGGAAGTCCTTGAAGAGGGGAGCCTCCTCTTCTGCGGCTCCTCCGACTGAGGAGCAAGTCGAGATGGCCAAGCGGGCCAAAAGAGAGGAGGTGAACAAGGCCTTCGGTGTCACCACCGCCGAGGAAGGTAAGCGTGTTCGCCAAGCTATTAAAACATACAGGAGGTTGGTTCCCGAGGAGTTTATCCCCTCCGACCAGCAGGCGCGGGTCAGAGAAATCAAATACATACTTCAAGGGGAAACCCCCCGCGTCCTCAAGGCGGGCTATTACAACTTCTGTGGAAAGGACCAGTACGTCCCGCGCGGGGTCATCTGGTGCCCCAATAATGAACTTCCTGACTTTATTCGCCCCGCAACCGCAGGTCAATCGGAGGCTCTCACTCCGACGAAGGCTGCAACTCCAGCAAGGCCTGCGACTCCACGGGAGCCGATAACAGAGAATACCCCGACGGAAACTCAGTTCCGTCAGGTGAATGACTTGGATGTTTCCCCCTCCTCCGAGGAGCCAAATGAAGGCCTGATTCCCCGTCGGAGGCCAGGGCGGAGCATCCTGAGGCCAGCTGTGGAGGACGTGTCCCGGAGTCCTCCCTTGGATTTGCGCTCTCCCACTCTGGAGCCTCCGACCGAGGCTTCCAGGGTTGTCCCTCCTCTTCCCCTGGATGGGAGCCTCTACGAGGTTTACACCCCCGATCAAGAGACGGTTCCCTGGAACCCGATCGAGTCTCTTCGAGGGGTCCCACTCCATCGGGGAGACCTTCAGCCAGAATTGGCCCTGCACCTGCTGGCAGGGTCAATTCCACCATCCTTGAGACGTCCGATTTCCTTAGCTGACGAAGATATCGACGAGGATCTTCGCGACATGGCCATCCGTCGGATGGAGGTAAAACTTTACTTTCGCTTTTGCTCTTGCCTTCGATTATCGGACCTTAACCTCTTTTCCTTTTGCCTCAGGAAACTGCGAACCAACAGCGCTGCTTTGGCTACATCCTCGCTCTGAAGGATGCTCTGAAGGAGGAGCGGGCCAGGTCGGACCCCGACGCCTTGGCCAAGCTCCAGGAGGACCTTGCCGATGCTGTGGCGGCAAGGGAAAAGATAACCAAGGAGCAGACCCTCCTTGGCCAGAAGGCTATGGACTTGCAAAAGCAGGTCCATGACTATGAATCCTTGCTGCGTCGGGAGCGGAGGACGCTCAAAGAGGAACAGCAGCGGCACGAAGCGGAGCAGAGGCAGCTCGTCCTCGAGAAGAGCATTCTCGAGGAAGCCAAGGCAGGGCTCGAGGAAGCCAAGGCAGGGCTAGAGGCCGAGAAGGCTGAATTTCCTGCCAAGCTGGCTGAGGCAAAGGCTCAGGGTCGCGAGGAGTATCGGAACTCCAACGATTTCAAGCCAGATGCCGTGGGGTTCTGCAATGCCGAGGTGGAGAACGTTCTCTTCAATGCCGTCGAGGAGCTTTACACGATATACGAGGATGCCATTGACTTCAAGAAGTCTGAGACCCTCGCCCCCTTCGCGGAGAAATACTTCAACCTCCCCGTGGAGAGTGATGAGGCCGATGCCCCCGAGGGTGCCGCGGACCCGACTCCACGAACTGCGGAGCCTTCTGCCCTGGACCCCGCGAACTCTGCTCCCTCCGAAGCTGCTGAGGACCCAACTTCCAACAAGGACCAGGCTTAATGCTTCATTCTTTAAGTCCTTGTAATTTCCTCTTCACAATTTCCTCCTTGTATCAGAACCTTTAGGCCTTCGAGCCTTTATGAAAAATTCCTTTTATCTATTTTGGTCTCGATTATTATTGCACTACTTAAAGCGACTTGACTCGTTACTTAAAACGTTCCGATGCATCACTTAAGATGACTTCATACATCCTTCCGATGCTTCACAAGAACTTACCACTTAAGGTTTCTTGCCCGTGCCATTTAAGGTGATTTCATACGTCCTTCGCGACGTTTTTCTCGGGACCTCACCACTTAAGGTTTCTCGTCCATGCCGTTCAAGGCAATTTCGCACATCACTTAAGATGATTTTATCGTACCATTCAAGGCTTTTTATCGCGTCATTCTAGACGACTTAATCATACCCCTTAAGGCTTTTTGCTGCATCATAAAGACGACTTACTCGGACCCCTTAGGGCTTTTATTCATACCTAGGCTTTTTGTTGCATCATAAAGACGACTTAATCATACCTCGTAAGGCTTTTGTTCTTACCTCGGAAGGCTTTTTATCGCGCCATAAAGATGACTTAATCGTACCTCGTGAGGCTTTTTAATCGTACCTCGGAAGGCTTTTATCGCGTCCTTTAAGACGACTTACTCGTACCTCGGAAGGCTTTTTAATCGTACCTCGGAAGGCTTTAATCGTACCTCGGAAGGCTTTAATCGCGTCCTTTAACACGACTTACCAACAGTTAGAATAAATCTAAAAGCAATTTGATCAGAAGCAACTTCTTTTATTCATTAATAACTCAAAGCTTGCTTACATCGGATCAATCGATAGATAACTTGCGCCATTCGCGACGACTTAACATCACGCACAACTTAAGGCGACTTAGGATCAAACATGACATTTCTTCAAGTGTGCGCCACTGAAAGAATGTTTCAACGTCTTGCCATCAAGGTCTTCTAACTTGTATGCATTCGGGGCTGGCATCCCTATTATCTTGTAAGGTCCCTCCCATTTCGGTGACAGCTTGTTGATCCGATCTTGATAGGCGAACTCATTCCTCCGCCAAACAAGTTCTCCAACGAAGAATTGTCAGGACTTGACCCGCCGATTATAGTACCTGGCTGTTGCCAGACGCATCCGAGCCTGAACTTCATCAGCCTTCCACGTTTTCTCTTCAAGCAAGTCCAAGTCCAGACGTCTCATTTCTTCGTTAGTCAGAGGCTCATAATACCTCATGCGATGGGACGCCACCGCTATCTCCACGGGAGCAACTGCCTCCGTGCCATAAACAAGGCCAAACGGAGTCTCCCCCGTCGATTGCTTGGGTGTTGTTCTAACAGCCCACAGTACGTTTTCAAGCTCATCTAGCCAATGACCCTGCAAGGCATAGACCCTCTTCTTCAAGCCATCCATTACGATCTTGTTGGCTGATTCCACTTGCCCATTTGTTTAAGCGTGGTGGACCGAAGCTGTCCGATGCTCAATGTTCAGCGGTTCCAGATACTCCTTCAACTGAGCCCCATTGAACGGAGGACCATTATCGCTGATCAACACTTGAGGAACCCCGTACCGGGATACAATTTGAGTCTAGAGAAACTTGACGATCTGTTTCCCCGTCGTCTTGGCCAACGCCTTAGCCTCTATCCACTTCGAAAAGTAATCAATGGCTACAAGTAAGTACTTGCACTGACCTTTCGCTTGCGGAAGGGGTCCCACCAAGTCAATGCCCCACTGCGCGAAGGGCCAAGCACTCTTGATGGACATCAAGTTCGCGGCGGGAGCCACGATATTCGGAGCGTACCTCTGGCACGCATCACAAAATTGGACCAACGCTATTGCTTCCTTTTTCATCAAAGGCCGGTAGTAGCCTAAATTCAGCGCTTTCCTCACAATGGACCGGGCCCCTTCATGACAGGCCGCGACTCCTTCGTGCAACTCTCTCAGAATCCGATTCGTGTCAGGCTCCGCCACACATCTCAGAAAAGGCTTTACATGCCCCTTCTTATATAACTGGTTGTCCACCATCACGTAGTTGCTTACGATTCGACGCAACCTGACAGCTGCCATTTCATCGTCGGGGAGTGCCCCCGTAGTCAGGTATGTGACTATCGGGGTCATCCAGGTGGGTTCCTCTTCTTCCTCCGATCCTGCTTCGATAGAACATACCTCCGATGGATCGATGGTTGAGATAATTATCCTCTCCAGAAAGTGCACCTTCCGATTCTCCTCGGGGGCTACCCCCAGGGCAAATTTGCTCAGGGCATCTGCCTCCGCGTTTTCTTCCCTCGGGATTGCCTCAATGTCGAAGCTTTTGAATCTTCCCTTCAAAGTCTGCACCTCGTGCAAATACTTCCTCATTGTCGGATTCATCGCCTCGTAATTCCCCTGGACTTTATTCACGATCAGGTTAGCATCACACTTCACCTTTAAATGATCAACTCCCGTACCTTTGGCGATTTTAAGGCCCGTGATGAGAGCCTCATACTCAGCTTCATTGTTGGTGGCCCTAAACGTCAAGGCCAAGGCATATCGCAGGGGCTCGCCTCTACCGGGCGGTATCAATACAAATCCTGCCCCCGATCCCTCTACACTTGAAGAACCATCGGTGTACATTTCTTAGGTGTTCTCCTCATTTGGCTGTTCTGATTGCTCTGCTATTTCTGGTTGTTCTGCTATCAGGACCTCCATGGCTGCCCCCTCTACAGGACCTGCTTTTTCCAGATCGGGTGCTGTAGACTCTGCTATGAAGTCCGCCAATACCTGGCCCTTAATAGCCGTTCTCGGGGCAAAGTGAATACGGAACTCCGTAAGCTCGACTGCCCATTTCACCAATCTCCCTGACGCCTCCGGTCGGCTCAAAAAGTGCTTCAAGGGCTGATTAGTTAACACCGTAGTCTCATGGGCATGGAAGTAAGGCCTCAGCTTTCGAGCAGTAATAATCAACGCAAAGAGATACTTCTCAACAGCGGGATAATTCATTTCAGATTTGGCAAACGCCTTGCTTACATAATAAACAGGAACTTGGTTGCCCTTGACAATCTTTATTAACACAGAACTAACAGCAACTTCAGAAACAACCAAATAGAGATAAAGCGGCTCGCCTGGGACCGGTTTTGCCAATGGCGGGAGGGTACGGAGGTGTTGCTTGAGCGCCTGAAATGCCTCCTCGCACTTGTCGGACCACTCAAACTTCTTGTGGGCCCTTAGCACATCAAAAAATGGCATGGCTCGGTCACTCGCCTTGGATAAGAAACGATTCATCGCGGCTAATCGGCCATTCAACACCTGAACCTCCCGATGGGTTTTCGGAGACTGCATCTCCTCGATTGCTCTCAGCTTCTCGGGATTCACCTCGATTCCTCTTTGGCTCACCATAAAGCCCAGGAATTTCCCTGAGTTCACTCCGAAAGCGCACTTGTCCGGATTCAAACGAACTTGATGAAACCTCATCCGCTCAAACGCCACCGCCAAGTTGTGGACATGGTCTCCCGCCTGTCGGGACTTCACTAACATGTCATCCACATAAGCCTCCATGGTCTTTCCCAGCATGTCCCCGAACAACTTGTTTACCATCCTCTGGTAAGTTAATCCAGCATTGACCAGCCCAAAGGGCATAACATCATAGTGATAGACATCACTATCAGCATAGAAGGCTGTGTGGGGGGCATCCTCCTTCGCCATCTTGATCTGGTTATAACCAGAATAAGCATCCATGAAGCTCAGCAGCTCATGTCCCGACGTGGCATCCACCAGCTGTTCGATTCTCGGGAGCGGATAACAGTCTTTCGGGCAAGCTTTGTTCAAGTCGCGGAAATCGACACACATCCGCCACTTCCCGTTACTCTTCCTCACCAGGACCGGGTTAGCGACCCAAGTCTGGAATCGGAGCTCCTTGATGAATCCAGCGTCGAGCAACCTACCCACTTCCTGCTGGATCGCGATCCTTTTATCTGCGCCCATCGGGCGCCTCTTCTGCATGATAGGCTTGATCTCGGGACCAATCTTCAGCTCGTGCACTATCACGTCGGGGCTGATTCCTGGCATATCGCTCGGGGACCAGGCAAACAGCTCCTTGAACTCCTTCAGGAGCTAAATCAATTCTCGGGCTCTTTCCTCCGAGAATGCAGACCCGATCTTCACTTTTCTTTGAGGTCCGTCAATCTCGACCTCTTTCAGATCCTCCATGGGGGCGGGACGCCCAAACTCCTCTCGATGATCGGCATTAGTCTGAAGAACAGCCATAGCTTCCCTCCTTCTCCTTCGGGTGGCGTTAACATAACACTTTCTGGATGCCACCTGGTCACCCCTGACCTCCCCGACTCCATTATCAGTCGGGAACTTCATCTTCTGGTGGACGGTCGAGGCGACTGCCATGAGAGGATTGATGGTGGTCCTCCCGATGATAGCATTGTACGTCCCCGCAGACTCCACCACGACGAAATCCACGTTCCGCCTTTCCGCTTTCCACCCACTACCAAATTCCACCGGTAAGGTGATCATTCCCAGCGGATAGGAAGTAGAACCAGAGAATCCCACCATCGGGAAGTTCACCTGCGTCAGGTCCTTCTTTGTCTTTCCCATGGCTTCTAAGGCGTCCATGAACAGAATGTCGGAGGAGCTCCCTCCATCTATCAGGATCCGCTTCATCTCGAATCCATCCACATCCAAGGTCACGACCAAGGCGTCATCGTGGGGGCTCTCCACGCCTATCAGATCCTCTGCTGAGAAAGAAATCACCATTTCTTCTTTCATAGTCCACGATCGGGACCTCTTTCCTAACACCACAACGGCAGCAGAAATACGGGAAGCGTAATTCTCCCGAGAAGCGGAGGTATCACCTCCCGCCGCCATTCCTCCATGAATGTCATTGATGGTTCCCCGCCTCTCCTTACGGGCACCGGAAGATTCCGGCTCAACCTTCTTCTTCTTTGGAGATCGATCGCGGGACCTGGAACGGGACCGCGATCGAGTTTTGGAACGGGATCGGCACCGTCCCCCACGAACAAACTCCTTAAGCTTCCCCTTCTGGATCAGCTTCTTTATCTCCTTCTT
Source organism: Clarkia xantiana subsp. parviflora (assembly GCA_036873135.1). NCBI lineage: Eukaryota > Viridiplantae > Streptophyta > Magnoliopsida > Myrtales > Onagraceae > Clarkia > Clarkia xantiana. Next base: position 22,366,753 of record JAPTYO010000008.1, on the reverse strand, counting down.
CAGCTCCCGACAGTTATCTATGTCGTGACCATTGGCTCGGTGATACCGACAGTAACGATCAGAGCGACCTCCCAAGAATTCACCTTCTTTCCTCGGGGGGTATCGGACGAGACCCTGCCGATCCATCACCGCTAGCACGACGGCCATCGAACTGTTGAGAGGAATGTGACGATCCTCTCGGTTATCCTTCCTCGGAGGACGCTTGTCCTCCCTTCTATCGGGGCGACCACGGCTCCTACTTCCCTCCGATTTGTCGTTCCCTTTGCGATCGTCCGACAGCTTGAACGATTGCTTTCCTCTTCCTGAGTTCGGAGGATCAAGCTCTCCGGCAGCAATCTTCGACTCCTGCACGTCGATTTGTTGCTTCACCCTCGCTTGCAAAGCTTCCATACTCCACACAGCCTTCGCAGCCACACTATGCATCAGATCGGAACCATATGGGGCAGTTAGGTTCCGAAGGAAGGTGCGGATGGTCTCTCCCTCGCACATCTCCTCGTCGATCTCCGCGACACTAGCAGTGAACCGTTGGTAGTAATACGCCAACGATTCGTCAGACCTCTGCACCACCTGGGTCAAAGACCTCACGCTCTTCAAGAGGGGCCTACGACCCTGATACTGCTTGATGAAGCGGTCGTGCATATCAGTCCAGCAAGTAATACATCCTGGCGGTAGGCTGAAAAACCACGTCAAGGCCCTTTCTCCCAATGTGATCGGGAACAGCACACACACGATGTCATCATTCGCGGCTCTACCCATACAGGCCTGGACATGCCTCTGAACATGGCGGACTGGGTCCATTCACCATCGTACTCCTTGATGGTCGGAATACCTAGCCCTGGCGGGGCGACAATATCTATCAACCGTGGAACAAAAGGATGAGTAGATCGATCCCTCAGCTCCGATGTCATATGCTTCTGGTCGCCCATGCAGATGTTGACGATCTTCACCACCTGATCGGGGGTGGTGGGGCCATTTAGAGGAATGGTCCTGTGTTGCACTGGTCTGGGACCGTCGACCACGAACCTTTCCGAGTGCGCGGGTTCCTTACCCCTATTCCTGGAGTGAACCTCCTGTTCCTCTTGAACCTCCCTTGGAGGAGGTGGAGGCAACTCTTCCCTTCTCTTGGCAGCCTCTCTTCTATCCAGAAGAGCCTCCATGGCCTCCAGGAACATGGGCATAGAATCTGCTACTGCCTTAGCCAACTCCGGGATTGAGGAAGCACCTACCTCCCTCCGCGGGATTTCCTCCCTGTGCACCACCGGATTTGGAGGAGCATCCACCTCCCTTCTTGGGATATCCTCCCTGTTCACCGCCGTGTCTCGGACTGAGACCTCGTGATCTTCACCATGCCCCCCTGTGTGAGAAACAGCAGGGTGATCACCTTGTTCAGCAGCACGCTCCGGCAACGCGGAATACACGGTTCCAGCAGGGCGAGAACTGCTCGCCGGGACTTGCTTCTTCTGCTTGCCACCACCAGCCATCGATCTAGTAGAAACTATTGTGACTTTTTGTAAGTTTACCACAGACGGCTCCAATGCTGGATCACGGTCGAAGCTCCGGTATATTCTTGACGGAAAACTTGAACTCCTTGGCTCCGCGTAATCCTGCAAAAAGGGGATGATCTGGGTGGTGACCCAGAATCCCTCTCCGATGCTTAAATGAGAGTTTGAACGATGGGGTGGATAGCAATAGTCTAAGTTCGTATTAGAGAGTGTAACCTTTATGAGGTAACTTCCTCCTTTATATAGGAGGGGAAGTTACCTCAGTTACCTGTAACCGCGCCTGGCAGTTTACCCACGTTCCGTATATCTCGTTCAGGATTCCGCGTATCTCGCCCCACGCTCCGCGTATGTCGCCCACTCTCGTATCTCGGGCACGCCCTGCGTATCTCGGGCACGCCCTGCGTATCTCGGGGGAGTTTATCCGTATCTTAACCGTTTCCCCACTACTCTATCTAGTAGGCGGGTTTCTTGGTCTTATCCTCTGATCACAAGTCCCGGTCCATATCGGGAACTCCAGAGTTGTCTCATTCTAGGTCACCACCCAGGACCCCTCGTCCCACGGGACAGGGCCAGCATTCTCGGGGCTTTATTATCGGGAACTTCTCAAAGGCATATCGGGGCCTACTCAGAGGCTTCTCGTCGGGAGCATTCAGTTCATATATCGGGACCGATCTCGTCGGGACCCTTCATACTGGGCTTCTGGACCTTCCAGGTCTTTCGCGAGGCCCTCTAGGCTTACCCGTCGTTTATTGACTGTTAACGGGGCTAACGATTACATCGGAACCCATCAATCTTATTTCTTTATATCTCTGATTATTTAGTAAGATCTCCTACTGTTGTTTCAGTTCAATCGAAGTTCTGCTTGAGTTTAGTTACATGTTTAGTTCAGTTAAGTGAATAATGTGCTAAAGTTGATTTAATGACATATGTTGTGGTCATCCAATTATACACCTCGATGCACATCCTAAGGGTGAGGTGATGCAAAATTGTCTCAAGGAGACCGTAATCCGCAATTGATTCATTATTAAAAATGGTTTTCATTGGTCTGTCGATTTTGTATCAATTTCGGTATAGTGCATATTGTTTATGCTAATTTATGTAATTGCATGTTAAGAACCTTAATTATTTACAGTTCATTCCTTGAAGTTTTATAATATTAAAGGTTTTTAAACTTATTTAAATTGTAGATTTACCCCTATACTTTCAAAATTGTAAGACAAGTTTCTGTTGGTTTTACAAGAGGGTATTTATCCTGTTTATATTATGAAATATTATTTTCTACGAAAATAACATGGTTAATTTCCGTTTTTCAGAAAGGTGAGAAATATCCTCAAACAACAATAAAGTTCACTTTACTAGTGAGGCAACTCAGGTGACTGATCTGATTCTGGGGCAAGGAGATACATCTCTAATTTGTGCTGATATTCCTGAGGAGGCTCGTGTTGGTGTTGTTGTTCCAACCGTTGGGTTTGTAAACTTCTCTATAACACAAATGACAAGATTTGGAAAAATAATATGGTTCGTTGCTAGAAAATTTTGATGGCACTAACTTTAAATGTGGAGTCAAAAGTTGGATTTTTTTTACCACAAAGAGGTTAGAGAGGTTCCTGGCAGAGACCCCAGTAAATGTGTGGTAACGCAGTAACTCCCTTTGTAGTTGGGGTGGCAATTCGTGCGTTCATGTGTGCTATCGCGCATGTCAATAATCGTGTCGTGTTAAACTTAATGAACATGAACACGCAATATAAGCTTAACGTGTCTGATAGATATAAGCCCGATTTGGATCCGTTTTAGCTCGGATTATATTATTACGATAACCCCACACTCGATTATAAATCGAAACTTTGACCCGAACACGTCACCCACAGCAGGAAAAGGCCCGGGCGCGAAAAAACACCCGTCCGGACCTTCCACTGGTCCAATCTCCCCTAAGGGAGATCGGACCAGCTGTCCGACCTCAGGTCTTGGAAGTCGGATTGCTTCGTCCGACCTCCAAGGTCTCGGTACCACTCTCGGATGACGTAATATGCCCGACCAAGGGGTGTACGCGACATCCGAGAGACAGTCGTCCGGGTCACGTCTCGCCGAGACCCGACTCCATTTCTCAAATCCAACCCTTACACAATACCACGAACTCTTTCATGCTTACAAGGGCTTAAACCCTTCATTATCCACTAATAAAGCACTTTTAGGAGTTAACAACGTTATTAACCGCCTTAATCTTCCTTGAGGCCTATATATAGTGCCCAAGTTCTTCTCAATTGACACATGATGATTTATTACACATTTTAAGCTCTGCCTTCTCTCTAGCTTTTCTCTAGAATACTGTACTAATTTAAGAATTGGAGAGGGTTCGCCGGTTCCACCCTGACTTACCCCTCGTGTAGGTCGGCATACGAGAAGATCGGAAAGAAACGGATCGAACGAAGACGAATTTCACCCGTGGGACGAGCATTCGGGTTGACATCCGGTTGCCCCAACATACACGTCCTAACACTTGGCACCGTCCGTGGTTTTTGAACAAAACAAGCCTAACTATCACGAGACAGATGTCAAACATATACGTCATCCATGGAGGATTTAGAGCAGGCGGAGAGGCATCAAATGCAAAAGAAGCATACATGCTCCATGAATGAAATAAGAGGATTTAGAGAGAATGCATGAAGAAGACAACAAGAGAAGACACGATCCAGTTATCAAAAAGAGACATGGAACACGTGTCAGCCATCATCATAACCAAAAAAGTAACTGACTCTTTAGGTGTGCGACCAAAAGACATAAAACCAGTGCACTCTCCCCTCATAGGTTTCTCAGGAGAGGCAATTTATCCCATTGGAACAATTACACTACCTGTGATATTGGGGACAGATCAGAGACAATTGCAAATTAATGTTCCTTTCATAGTTTTGAAATACATGGATGGGTACAACGATATTTTGGGTATCACCACAATGAAAAAGTGAGGCATAATACCATCGACACCGCACCAAAAGATGAAATTCCCCACAAGCACATTAATTGGGGAGGTTAAAGGTAATCAGCCAATGGCAAGGAATGCTACACGATAGCACTCAAGAAGGAGGAAAAAATGGACAAGGAGATTCTGTCCATAGATGAGGACCCAAGAGAAGAGCATGGCAGACCCACACCCATGGAAGAATTAAAAGAGTTACAGATTGACAAGTCAGACAGGAAAGTGAAAATTGGGGTTTCATTGAAAAAAGAAGAGGAATCACAAATAACGTCGCTTCTTAGGACTTATTTGCATGGTCACCGAGTGACATGCCTGGGATAAGCGAGGAGGTGATATCTCACAAGTCAGAGACCTGCGCGTGACCTTTCAAAGGATGCGTCAACATTAAGTCCGCCTGAATCCGACAAAATGCGCATTCGGAGTACAATCGGGGAAATTCTTGAGATTCATGGTGAGTCAGAGACGCATCGAATTGAAGCCAGAGAAATTGCAAGCAATAAACGAAATGAAGTCCCCTACAAAACACAAAGAGGTGCAGCAGCTCAATGGAAGGTTGGCAGAGCTAAACAGATTTTTGGCCAAAATTAGAGACAAAGCCTTACTTTTCTTCGAGGTATTGCGGGCCAACAAAAAATTTAAATGGAAACCAAGGTGTGAGGAGGCTTTCCAACACCTAAAACATCATCTAAAGATGTTACCCCTTTTGTCAAAGCCAGCTCCTGGAGAACCTCTTTTCCTCTACATATCCGTGAGCAATGTCGCGGTAAGCTCAGTACTTGTTAAAGAGGAGAACAATGCACAACTACCAGTTCATTTCGTGAGCAAAACATTGGCTAAGTATGAGATCAACTACATGGCAATTGAAAACTACCTCTATGCATTGATCATATCAGCGCGAAAGTTGAGACCGTATTTTCATGCTCACGAGATAACAGTACTCACAAACCAAACTTTGAAGCATCTCCTACAAAAGCCAGATACGTCAGGAAGACTGGCGAAATGGGAAATTGAGCTAAGTGAATTACGCGTTCACTTTGCCCCAAGAATAACCATTAAGGGGCAACTTTTGGCAGATTTTATTGCATAATTCACAGGAATCAGTCTAGACAACGATTTACAGGCTACAACGAGCACTACCCCAATAGAATTCAGGCAAGAGATCCAACCAGGTAGCATTTTGGAAATGAACATAATGGTTCATTCAATGCAGGGGGATCGGGCTCAAGCCTCCTCCTGTTTCCACTTGACAAAGGAGCACCGGCGCGTTACGCCATGGCATTAACCTTTAGGGCGAAAAATAACGAGGCAGAGTACGAGGCTCTGATAACATGCATGAGGATAGCTAAGGGAGTGGGAGTAAAACACCTAAGGGTAAAATGCGACTCTCAACTAGTTATCAATCAAGTGAAAGGGAATTATACAGCCAAATCTGAAAACATGCAAAGGTACCTGCAACAAGCAAATGAGTTGGTCACAAGCTTTGATAGTTTTGAGATCGAATCAGTCTCAAGAGAGCAGAATCAAGAGGCGGATGCCTAAAGCAAACATTCCTTAGGATCAGAAACAAACAAGGAGGTTGATTTCGTAGAACACATAATACTCTCCGTCATAGAAAAAATAGTTTTGTCTATTGATGAAGGGGACACTTGGATGACTTCAATCCGTCGGTACATTACTGAGGGAACACTGCCTGAAGATAATGTAGAGGCAACCAAGATCGAAAGATTGGTTGTAAATTATGCAATAATGGACAACGAGCTCTATAAAAAAAGGTTACTCCACCCCATTCTTAAAGTGTATAGCATACCCAGAAATGGAAAGAGTCCTAAAAGAGCTCCATGAAAGAATTGCCGGCTGTCATGAGGGTGCAAGATCAATTATCCGAAAAGTTTCCAACCTGGGTTACTATTGGCTAACAATGAACAAATAACTAAATGATATGGTGCAGAAATGCGAACACTGCCAAAAATATTCTCGAAACATTACAGGCCCCGCAGCCGATTTAAGTTCAATATCAAGTGCATGACCATTCGCTCAGTGGGGGATTGACTTGATAGGCCCCTTGCCAAGAACAAAATGGAAAAAAAAAAAAAAACTTTCATACTAGTGGCGATAGATTAATTCTCCAAATGGATAGAGATAAAGGCATTGAGAAGAACAACGAACAAACAAATCTTAGTTTCAACAAATCACACATCGTCGCAAGATACGGCATACCAAAGGACCTAATAAGCGACAATAGACCACAATTTAAAAGCAAGAGGATGGACTAGTATTGCAAGAAACTGAACATAGAACATCGCTTCGCATCAGTAAAACACCCCCAAACAAACATACAGGTGGATTCAGCCAACAAAATCGTACTAGATGGTCTCAAGAAGAAAATCCAAGCTTCCAAGGAAAGTTAGGTAGATGAGCTAGAAAACGTCTTATGGGCAGTGCGTACAACACCAGAAGTATCAACAGGAATACACCATTTGGGTTGGTATATGGAACAGAAGCAGTGGCACCAGCAGAAATAGCAGTGACAACACTCAAAACTAGTCACTTCGAAAGTTAGGAAAATGATGTTGCAAGAGACTATTCAAATAAACGTTTCTTGATGCAAACACATTAGTCCAACAAAAACACCTTACATGGGAACAACACCAGGTAAATGTCACTTTCAACGCCCCAAGAGCGTATCTTGAGAGCAGTTTTATACTACGGCCATATTCTGTGCCCTCCAGGAGCCAATCCTGCGAACAGTTTCCGACGCCACCAAGAGCGTATCTTGAGAGCAGTTCTATACTGCGACTACATTCTGTGCCCTCCAGGAGCCAATCCTGCAAATAGTTTCTACGCCCCCAAGAAGGTATCTTGTGAACACTTTCGACGCCCCCAAGAGTGTATCTTGTGAACACTTTCGACACCCCCAAGAGCGTATCTTATGAACACTTTCAACGCCCTTAAGAGCGTATCTTGTGAACACTTTCGACGCCCCTAAGAGCGTATCTTCTGAACACTTTCGACGCCCCCAAGAGCGTATTTTGTGATCACTTTCGATGCCCCAAGAGTGTATCTTGCGATCACTTTCAACGCCTCCAAAAGCGTATCTTGCAATCACTTTCGACTCCCCCCAAGAGCGTATCTTGCGATCACACGATAATTTTCAACGCCTACAAGAGCGAATCTTGCAAACATTTTTAAAACATACCCAGGAGTATATCTTGTACACCCACTCGAAGCCCCTAGGAGTGTATCCTCAGAAAAATTTACAACGTCCCCAAGAACGTATCTTGAGAAAACCTTCTTTTATACAAGTAAGGTTATATGATATTCACAAGAATGAATATGATGCCAATACAGGTATGACGAAATGGAGGATGACAACATGGATACTCCAACAAAGAAATTATCTACAAGGATCGAACTTGCGATAGAATGATCAAAGATACTATGATGGACAAGCATGCCATTCTACAACAACAAGCATACTATGAAGAACATCGTATCTACTAATCAGCCAATAATTCGATGTAGTTTCACAAGGGAAGATTCAAATGGTAACACCTACCTATCATGTGTAGGTATTGACCGTTGAATTCAAACTTCATGTTTATAGCTACCATTAAGTTTCCAATTTCCATTCATTTTTTTTCTTGGACAAATGGGTTTTGACCCGATAAGTTAAATGGCAACTGAGACATGGAAAATTTGGCAAGATAAATACAAGTACCGCACCAGTGAGAAAACTGATTTGTGGTGAGTTTATATGTAACTCCACTTTCCATAAGTATAACTACTTGCTAGCCAAAAAAAAGCTTTATCCACGCCTGCAAGGAGTGTAGTTGAGCTAATCAATTTTAGAATCCGAAAAGTTGGGTTTGTGTGTGCAGCAACGCGTACACGATATCGTTTTGAAAAACTTGTCTAAAGCGGGTCCGGCTTTGGTCAACCCGATTTGAATTTCTTGTCGACATTTATAAATTCCTTTTAGTATAAATGAGTAACAATCCTTCACATTTCATGGCTTGCGAAATTAGAAAAAAAAAAAAAAAAAAACTCTTACAAATTTGGCGTCGATTTGTTGTACCGGAAATCGATTCTAATTCATTTCCATTCCGTGACTGATTTGTTTTTATTCTTTTTATGTTGCGTTTGCAATCCATTTTTGTTGTTGAATTCCATCTCTGCAGCGTGTACATCCAGTCACTACCGTGCTGCATCCGCTTCCGAGCACGCATTCATTGTTTATCTAATTGTTAATAACATAGGGTTAAGAACCTATTTAGGGTCCCAGGTTTCACCCATGTTGCAATTCGGTGTCTCGAGATTAAATTGTTAATATGGACGGTCATAGGTTTCCTTTTGGTTGCCTTTTGGTATCTCGGCGCGTCTTTTCATCTCCCTTCAATCATTTCCATCAACTCACTCACCCACTCACAATTCATTACTTTTTGCAAAATCGCCAAGTTTCCCCCAAACTTGAATATCCAAAAGATAGGGTTTTCAGCAGAGTGGTGTGGAACGATTTCCATCGACAACAGAGCGGGATTTACTGGCGCAGATGTGGCCAACTTTTCAAGTAACGGGAAGGGACCTTGCATTGGAGCTCGAATTTGATAGTCGGTTTCGTCGGGATTGACTTCTCTAAAATAATTACACCGAGACACTGAATAGTAACCAAAATGAAACCTGGGACTGTCCATATTAACATTTTATCCTGAGACATCAAATCGCAATACGGGTGAAACTTGGGACTGTAAATAAGTTCTTAACCCTAAATAGTTTGATGGTAAGATTGGGAGAAATGGTCTTAAGGAAACTGTAATTTTTATGAGCCTCAGTATTAAATATTGCTTTTGTTTATTTGGTCGATTTTGTTCTAATTTCGCTATTGTGTATATTTACATGTTAATTTACTTAGTTGCACGTTAAACATAGTTGCAAGTTGATCTATCAATTGTTAAAATATTAGAAGTCCTTCGACTTTTGTAAATTTGCATATTTAGGGATGTGGTTTTCAAAAATTTATCATGTATCATTCATGAAAATATCATATCAGCTAAATATTTGTTATTGGCAAAAAAAAAGCTAAATATTCGTGAGATTATATGTCAACGCGCATAATATGTCTATTCTTCCACGATCAAGAGGTTTGATTGTTATATAAAATTAGGATTGATGAACCAACTAGTGGATTGGATCCTTATTGAAAAAATTAATTCAAATATAATTAGAGACACAACCTTGAAGTGACTTTAACCTCAATAATTGATAACTTGTAATTTCAATATATTATTCTTCTGATTACAATAGTTGAGATAGGAAGTGTAATGACAAATAAGGGAACTAATGCATAAGGTAATCTATACAAAATGTAATAATTCTTAAGGTAATATTTTTATTTTCCTTATTGTATTCTAACACTCCTCCTCAAGTTAGTAGTGGGATCACCGATACTCAACTTGTCCAGAACTTCACGAAATGTCCTTCCATTCACTGCCTTTGTTAACACGTCAGCCAGTTGATCTTCGGACCGTACAAATGGTAACTCCACAACACCAGCATCGATATTATCTTTCGTGAAGTGCCTACTGATCTCCACGTGTTTCATACGATCATGTTGTACTGGATTCTCGGAGATACGAATTGTTGCTTTATTGTCACACATAATTTTAATTGGTTCAACGGGAGGAAAACCAATCAAAGTGAGCAATTTTTGCAACCACAACACTTCTTTGAGCCCTTGTACTACTACTCGGTATTCTGCTTTTGCACTCGACAGTGCAACTGTCTTTTGTTTCTTACTTCTCCAGGTTACTAGATTTCCACCAACCAGGGTGAAGTATCCAAATGTGGTCTTTCGATCAACATGATTACCTGCCCAGTCTGCGTCAGTGTAACATTGTACTTTCAAATGTCGGTTTGGTCTAAAGAGTACTTCATGCCCAGATGTTCCCTTTAGATACCTTACAATTCGACGAGCGGCTTCCATATGTTCCTCTTGAGGAAAATGTGTGATAGGGATATAAGCTTCCCCACTAGCCTTTGATATCTCCCCACGTCTGCCTTTTTTGCTCCTTCTACTATCCGGAGTTTGTGGTCACTATAATTGGCGTGTCTGCGGGTTTGCAATCAACCATTCCCGTTTCTGCTAGTAGGTCCATAACATATTTCTTTTGGCAGATGAATATCCATTGTTTAGACCTTAGCACTTCAATTCCAGAAAGTACTTCAGCCTCCCTAAGTCTTTCATCTCGAACTCTGTGAACAAATTCTCTCTTAGCCGTGATATCTCCTCCACATCGTCTCCTGTAATGATCATATCATCAACATATATAATTAAACAGGTTACGAGCTTATTCCTCTGTTTAAGGAACAAAGTGTGATCAGAGTTGCTCTGTTTGAACCCATATCTCTTCATTGCCAAAGTAAATCTGCAAAACCATGCTCGGGGTGACTGTTTGAGTCCATAGAGTGACTTCTTCAATCGACAGACTTCTCCAGTTTGAAAGCCATCAGTGTAGCCTGGCGGTGCTTCCATATATACTTCTTATTTTAGTTCTTCATGGAGGAAAGCGTTCTTTACATCAAACTGGTGGATAGACCACCCTTCACTTGCAGTTATCGAGAATAGTACTCGAATGGTGTGAATTTTGGCTACATGAGAAAAAGTCTCTGAGTAATCAAGGCCATATGTCTGAGTGTACCCCTTTGCCACCAAACGAGCTTTATATCTCTCAATAGATTCGTCTGGTTTGTGTTTGACAGTATAAACCCAACGACATCCAACTGGTTTTTTTTCCTGTCGGAATAGCACACTTCTCCCATGTCTCATTCTTCATCAGGGCCTCCATCTCAGTTGCCATCGCATCTCTCCAGTTCTCCGACTTCATGGCTTGTGCTACTGTAGTGGGAATAGGCTCTGAGTATAATGACGAGATAAACGCCTTGGCCTCACTTGACAGTCTCCCCGTGGCTATGTTAGCCATAGGATACTTCGAGCCTCTACTTTCTTTTTCCGGAGAGTAATGTTTGGGTGGAACTCCTCTGTTTCTCCTTGGAGGTAGCACATATCTTTCTGTTTCTTCTCCTTGTACTAGTTCAACCTGTCCCTCTATGCTCTCATTATGATCAGAGAAATTGGAAGGACTCTCAGGGATCGTAGCATTACATACCCCGGGCACCAAGTTGGGAGGAGTCTCATCAGTGGAACTGAGGTCCAGGGTTTGTATGGAAGTGTTGGGACTGCGATTTTCTTCTGTCATAACTACCTCAGATGAAGGTAGTATCCAACTCAGTGTATCGAGCTCTTCTCTCTCCCCCTGACGACTGGGTTGGGTACAGAAAAAATACTCAGACTCAAGAAAGTCACAGTTCATAGTGGTAAACATGCGACGACTGTGTGGATTATAACACTGATATCTTTTTTGATTGACCCTGTAGCCCACAAAGACACATTTTTCCGCACATGGATCAAACTTGGTACGTTGGACCTTGGGGATGTGGACAAAAACGGAACAACCAAAGATTCGTGGTTGGAGAGTGAAAGCTGGAGGTATTTTTGTAAATTGCGACAAAACATGTATCGGGGTTTTGAGATTAAGTACTTTGGTGGAGAGTCGTTTGAGAAGATAAGTGGAGGTGGCAAGAGCTTCCGGCCAAAAATATTTAGGAACTTGAGACTCTATCAAGAATGCTCGAGTCATTTCCAACAAAATGCGATTGTTATGTTCAGCAACACCATTTTGTTCAGGTGTCTGAGGACAAGAAGTTTGGTGGATTAACCCTTTAGTCTCAAAAAATTGCTTCATGGACGAGTTAACAAATTCCCCCCCCCCCCCCTCCCCATTATCTGACCGCAAAATCTGAATACTTTTCTGGAACTGGGTTTGGATCATGGCATAAAACATGATAAATTTATCAGAGACTTCCGATTTATGTTTCAAAAAATACACACATGTCATTCGAGTGCAATCATCAACAAATATCAGGAAAAAACGAAATCCTCGCCCTCCCACAACAGGAGCTGGACCCCAAACATCAGAATGAATTAACTAGAAAGGAAAAGCAACTCTTGTGTTATTTGCTCAGAATGTTTTTCTATGACTCTTGGCTAAGACACATGTCTCACAATTCAACACATTATTCGAAGGAAATAAATTTGGAAATAGAATAGATAAATAACCCACAGATGGGTGACCCAATCGTCGGTGCCATAGCCAAGCCTCCTGATCTGCAGTTCCATGAGCTAGCATCACAGTCCCTTGTTGAGCCACTTCATCCACGTAATACAACCCTTGACGCTCAGTGCCACGTCCAATAATCACTCTCGTCCTGATGTCCTGTAAGATACAAAAAGTGGGATACATCAGTACTTTGCAATTATGTTCCTTTGTCACATGACTGATTGACAGTAGTTTATGAGTTAATGCTGGAACATAAAGACAATTCGGAAGTTTCAATGTAGACGAAATTTCAATCGTCCCTCCTCCTTCTACCGAAATTACTTCCCCATTAGCAGCCTGAATATGTATCAGATAACTCGTAAGTCATACTATCAGTCGCACCACAATCAAATATCCACGGCTTATTTGGGTGGTCACCAGAATTTTTAACCACTTGTGTTTTTCCAAAAAAATCAGGATTAAAAATGTCAGGGTCTAAAGTATAAGGGCTGGGAAGTAAATATTTCTTCCCAAACCCTATAACTGAGAAATCAGAAGAGCCTCTCGCCGCACCACTTCCAGATGTTAAAGCTTCTCCTGACCCGGCGATAACTCCTATGACTGACCCGGCGACAGCTCCTGCGACAGAGACTCCGGCGTAGCCATCTGTTGTTGATGGACTTCTCTGCGATTCGCCTTCGCCGCTGCTGGTGACACTGGTGTTGCCCACGGCGGTGGCTGCTCGTCCGTTTTCTCTATCGTTCTTGCCTACTCGTTTGTGGTCGTCGCTCCACCACTCCGGGTACCCAAAAATTTCGAAGCAATGGTCGGCTGTGTGCTTGCTTTTTCCACATTGGGTACATTTCAGTCGTGATTTATTGATTCGTGGTGGTCCGCTCGATCTGTTGGGTTCTTGTCGACGTTGCCCCTTCGAAATTAGGCCAAACCCCTCTGAGTCACCTGGCCGGGTGACACTCAATCCGGCTGCCACGCCATGCTGTGATGACGACATTCCCGGACTCGACCCAAGAATATTCTGATGGGCAGTCTCCTTCCGAACAGCAGCGTAGGCTTCTTCAGCAGAGGGAAATGGTTCTAATCGGAGTATTTCTCTTTTAATCGAGTCATATTATCGATCAATTGCATTGAGAAACTGAAACAATTTATGTTCTGCTCTAATTCGATTATATGTGATGATATCTTTTGAGCATGTCATAGGATTTGGGTCTATTTGGTCGATTTCGCCCCATATACCCTGCATCACGATCCAGAAATCTTCAAGAGGTACACCATTATGTTTGATCTCGTTTGCTTTAACGTGTAAATCAAACGTCTGTAATTTTTCTTTTCCACTGCTGTAGGTAACGACAAGTGCATCCCACAGAGATTTTGCTGTAGGAAATTCTATCAAATTGCTGGCTAAAGTTGGCTCGATGTTTTGTATGAGCCAAGAAAAAACAACGAGATCGTCTTGTTCCCATTGTTCATATTGTTCATCGGTCGGGGCTGGTGGAGCTGGTTTTCCAGACAGATGACCAAGAAGCTTTTTTGACTGTCCACCTATGGCAACTCGAATCATTCGAGCCCAAAGGGCATAGTTCTGACTATTCAGACTTAGACTAATTTTCAGGCTGTCTGATAGTGTTTGTTTGGCTGATTTTGGGAATTTAGGCTGAGTTTTAGGAGATTGGCTATTTGAGTTGATAAATCTTCATTGTTGAGAGAGCTATCAACATTAGACATGGCAGCTTCTCAGTTGGGTATGTTGGACGGTAAAGGGTTAAGAACCTATGAAAGGTCTGAACTATCACCCATGTTAACGGGAGAGGTCTGAAATTTAAAAAGTTAATAACAGAGGTCTGAAATTTCAATTTTGTTGATTTGAGGTTTTCCGTCCATTTTTAGGGTTAAATTTAACAGAATTGTGTGAAATGACATTTTTGCCCCTTTAATATTTTGTTTGATTTAATATCTTAATTAAGGAAATGTGAAATGACAATTTTACCCCTAAAGTCAAATTAAAACAACCCAACTCCGGCCACCGCCACCTGACTCCGACCACCACCACCTCGGCTCCGGCGACCCGACTCCGGCGACCACCACCTCGACTCCGACGACCACCACCTCGACTCCGACGACCACCACCTCGGCTCCGGCGACCCGACTCCGGCCACCACCTCAGCAATAAAGCTCCGATCGGAGCCCAATCGGGGCCGGTAGCTCCAATTTTGGCCCAATCGGAGCCTTGGTGGTGGTCGCCGGAGTACGGTGGTGGTCGCCGGAGTAAGTTGGTGGTCGCCGGAGTACCGTGGTGGCTTCAAGGGCATTTTGGTCTTTTCACTCCAAGCATGTGAGGGGCACAATTGATAGAAGGGTATTTTTGGAATTTTATTTTATTTCCGGTCACATGTCAAACATGTGACCAACTTCCGTTAGTTTTAACGGAAAAAACTAACGGAGACCGCTGTTATCAACAAAACAGAAATTTCAGACCTCCGTTATTAACTTTTTAAATTTCAGACCTCTCCCGTTAACATGGGTCATAGTTCACACCTTTTATAGGTTCTTAACCCGACGGTAAATGATGAGCAATCAAGAACGATTTGAGTTTTGGATCATTCTAATCTGCTCTAATACCACTGTTAGGACTAAGACGTACGCCTTAACCAATCAGCCCATAAGCTCGAACTTGTAAGTGAAGGCCTTTGGTGTACTCTTATTCATTCTCTAACACCCTCCCTTAATCTGGTCGATTTCGCCCCATATACCCTGCATCACGATCCAAAAATCTTCAAGAGGTACACCATTATGTTTGATCTCGTTTGCTTTAAAGTGTAAATCAAACGTCTGTAATTTATCTTTCTCACTACTGTAGGTAACGACAAGTGCATCCCACAACGATTTTGCTGAAGGAAATTCTGTCAAATTGCTGGCTAAAGCTGGCTCGATGTTTTGTATGAGCCAAGAAAAAACAACGAGATCGTCTTGTTCCCATTGTTCATATTGTTCATCGGTCGGGGCTGGTGGAGCTGGTTTTCCAGACAGATGACCAATAAGCTTTTTCGACTTTCCACCTATGGCAACTCGAATCATTCTAGCCCAAAGGGCATAGTTCTGACTATTCAGACTTACACTAATTTTCAGGCTGTCTGATAGTATTTGTGTTTGGCTGATTTTGGGAATTTAGGCTGAGTTTTAGGAGATTGGCTATTTGAGTTGATAACTTCATTGTTGAGAGAGCTACCGTCGTTAGACATGGCAGCTTCTCAGTTGGGTATGTTGGACGGTAAATGATGCGCAATCAAGAACGATTTGAGTTTTGGATCATTCTAATCTGCTCTGATACCACTGTTAGGAATAAGACGTACGCCTTAACCAATCAACCCATAATCTCGAACTTATGAGTGAAGGCCTTCGGTATACTCTTATTCATTCTCTAACACCCTCCCTTAATCTGATATTTTTTTCTAACATCGGGTTACACCGGACTCCTTACTGGTCCGTACACATGGGCTTTTTGCCCGGCCATCCTGGCCTTCCAAGAGGGGTTTTCCAACATTTTTTCTTAAAATGTCACCGCCGGGATTTGAACCATCCGTTCTGATACCATCTGTTTTAATACCATGATAACTTGTAATTTCAATATATTATTCTTTTGATTACATAGTTGATATAGGAAGTGTAATGACAAATAAGGGAACTAATGCATAAGGTAATCTATACAAAAGGTAATAATTCTTAAGGTAATATTTTTATTTTCCTTATTATAATATGACAATAACCTCGGTTAGAAACTGAGGGAAAAAAAATTCACTATTTGATCGTTTCTTATTTCAGAATGTTCTTTTTTTTCCTGCGGTATGGTCCTTGGTGGGTCCCCATCAGGAGAGCAACACCCGTAGCATGCTTACTTCAAGTCTAGACTAATCTCTACTCGCACCGGGGTCAGCCCGTAAGGGGTAAGGTGCTAGCCATGAATATTTTTCTATTTCTATGGTCACTAACGGGGATTGAACCCCCTGACTCCTGATTAAGGGATGAGGTGCTAAACCATCACACTATATTACACTATTTTTCTTATTTTAGAATGTCTTTATTGGTTCGTAAGTTTTTTGTGGAAATTTCTTCCATCAATACAAGAAATCCTAGTCGCTTGTGAGTGATTTATTTGTGAGAGACATATAACATTATTTGTAAAGAAATTGTGAAAATCCCTTACAAATACAACATTAAATTTATTTATTTTGGCCAAACATTTAAAAAAAAAAAATTAACGGAATGACTCCTAATTACAAACAACTTGGCTAGAAACTTCATTTAAAATCCTTACAAAATTTTGAGTTTTTAAGAAATTTCCCTCAACATAATTCATCCCTAAAAAATGTATATAATTTGTGAGAGATTTGATTTCCTTAAAAAAATGACATCACAAATAACCAAATAAAGCGATTACATACGATCAATAATCAATTAGGGTATGTCTTTATTGGTTCGTAAGTTTTTGTGGAAATTTCTTCCATATAAATCGACGACATCCAGTCAACTAGGATACGTACCCGGTTGATCAACGGGTTGCCAATCTATAATTACACATTAAGATAGCACGATAATACAACATACACATGATTTGGTACGAAACCCGAAAATAGAAACTCAAAACCTATATATTATATATGATAATAACATATGCACGAAGCATATAAATGGATTCTTCTTTAAAACATATAAAAATCAACTTGTTACTTAGCTAAGCAAGATGAGTTGAGTGAGAGAAAAGCCAAAGAATGAAAGCGCAGGAAAAGAGAATGACAGGGATGAAGTGGACAGCCCTCTCTCGTTGCTGTGACTTGAGAAGCACGGCAATTTCCTTCTTGTCCATGGAATCAGAACTGGGCAGCAGATCGTAATTAGCAGCTCCGGATGTGGTTTTTAGGGACGGAAGTGAATCATGCAGCACGTTGATGGAGAAGTCGTCTGCGTCTCTCTGCAGAACACCGGTGGCCGAGAGTCGTTGCATTTGCATGCTTCTGGTTAAGATGGGTGGAGATGGAAGCATTGGGAGTTTATATATATGATATGATTGGATCGGAGAAGCTTAAACTGCAATGGTGGCGTGGAGAGAAAGGAAAGTTGTATGCAGTGGGCTGAATCGTTGCCTTTATTTTGAGGGCGTTGACTTGACAGAATAATGCGTGTCTTAAACTAGCTAGCTACGTGAGGCACATGATCCTCCCTTAAGTTTAGTGCAACTTCAACTCCTATTCATAATTCTAACGTTTCATATATATATAATATTATATATTATGCGTAAATTAAACTATAGGGTATCATATTACAGCTACTTAATTAGTACACGATACGTGTTAAAATCCGACATGATCATACATAGCATTTTGTTATATATAAATATAAATTATGAGTAATTTTTTAAAATGTAAAATTTCTTGTGAAATTTCCATAGAAAGTGGAAAAAAAAGTAAATAAACAAATGTATTGATGCTTGGTGGAACCCTATCACTTTTTATAGAAATTTTTGTCCACGTACGTTTTACCACGCTTTGCGTGTTATTTATAGTATGTATTTATTAATATGGTTAACAGGTCATTTGATCCATGATGTTTGACCACTTTTGAGTTTTGATCCACGATGTTTTTTTTTTTGCCTAGTTTTGGTATCGTATGTTTGCAGATTTTTCTAATTTTGGTCCGACCGTTACATTCCGTCCATTTTTTTCGTTAACTGACATGTGCAAGTCACGTGATCCACCCTGAACTTTCAATTGTGTTCAAATTTGGGGGAATTGACACCCTAAACCTAGTTCAATTTGGTCGAATTGAACTAGGTTTAATGGGTCAAATTTGGGAGAATTGACACCCTAAACCTAGTTTAATGGGTCAATTCCCACAAATTTGAACAAAATTGAAAGTTTAGGGTGGATCACGTGACTTCCACATGTCACTTAACGGAAAAATAGACGGAATGTAACGGTCGGACCAATACAAAAATCTGCAAATATATGGTACCAAAACTAGGCAAAAAAAAAAACATCATGGACCAAAACCCAAAAGTGGTCAAACATCATGGACCAAAAGACCTATTAACCCTTATTAATATAAATACATTTGATATAAAAAAATGTAGTAAAAACAAAGTCCACATTTATATTTTTGGGAATTTACACTAACTCTTAATATTTAGCATCAATTAAAGAAGTTTGCCACGTACGATGAACGTATATCCACTTGAATATATGCATAATTAATATTTTTATGAAGAGATTGTTGGATTAGGGGGCAGATTACTACGGAAACATAAACACAGGTACATGCTTGTAATCAGAATTACGCAGCGGAAAATGTGCACATACCTTAAACCTTTTTCCGTAGTCCCAAGAATCATGCTGAGGGAGTTCACGATCCACCGGACGGAACCCGTAGAAGTTCTTGTTTATAAGGAAGTCCTACGCGGTATTAGCTCCACAACAAAGCCTCTGATCGATTCTTGGCAGGGACGGATCTCCGGAGTGTTTGCTCGAAGCAAATTGGCACACCCTTGGTGCTTTGGTGGGTTCGGCCGAAACTTGTCAAAAGGGGGGAGGGGTTTTTCTCTCAAACCACCACTTAGGAGAAATTGTGAATTACCTTAATGAAAACCCTAACACCCCTTATTTATAGGAGGAGCAAAGTGGACAAAAGTCCACTTTGCTCCTTCATTATTTCGGCCGACCTATATGTGTAAGGGAGGCCCAATTTTGGGTCTCTCATGTCAATTGGGATTTGGGTCAAGCCCAATTTCCCTAATGTGACATTTACCCAATTTCTTAGGTAACATATACATATTAATGGGCTTCCATTTACGGCGCCCAATCACCATATGCTAACAGCTCCCACTCGCCGGAATGGGAGGGTACCTGTTAATGTATTGTTGTCCAAATCGCATCAACATTCCACTCTTCTGATCCTGCCCCTGCTTCCGAATAGTTCATACAAGCTTTATCGTGCGAACGGCGGATACAACGGGCATCGTGCTACTCATCTGTTAGGAGTGTTGTAGCGTCCGCGGAACGTTGATTCCCTGTCTCAAATCAACCTGTTAAAAACATTAATTTGTATCGCGTAGTATCCTAGGTCAATTGATAATTCTCCTATTGCTCAGTTTCCACATATGAATACTTCTCCAGGGCATCCGTACAAGTATTCACAACCTTCAACTAATATCTGGTTGGTGGCCACCTAGTGAATACAAGAGTCATTGAATTACATGTGAACTTGACCATCCCCATCGCTCATACCCTTAGTCAAACCCAACCGGTTTCCAAAGATGTGGTAACTTGGCATTATCTTCAGCACTGCGCTCATACACCGGGAAGCGAACATTGAGCCTGACCTTAGATATGAGTTCTGAGTCCATGAGGATACTTCGGGTGCCTCTTCATAAGGCTCCCGGGATCAATCACCCGCTCGAGGTGAAGAAGTTTGCGCCTATCCGAATCTAGAGGATTTTACCTAGCACAACCAAGCATGACCCCGTGGTCGAACATGGAACGCGTAGTATGAAGCATGTGTCGATAGCATAACCGAACATCGTCAGGCGTGGGATATGTGAATGATTCTATTGCAAACTTTCATATGTCCCAGAATGTGGTTAATGAAGAACGAAGTTCATCACCGGCGAAGTGCAAAACGAAGATCATGTCGTGTTAAACCGAAACCAAATGATCGTTTTGCGTAACCAAGTTTCCCAACTGGTTCTTAGTCAGTCTTGCTTCGGCAGAGGTCTCCCTCTCCTACAAGACGACCGTGCCCGTGTGATAAGGCAAGGCCCACATTCGACATAATTTGTGCAGTGGATTGCGTCCTTCTACGACTCAGTTTATAGACCGTAAAATCCGATGGAATCAAACATTATGACGTCGATGAATCATAAACTCGAATTGCAATTCTTTCATTTATCAAAATGTAACTTTCAATTATCAAAATGTTATCACAGATATATACGCCCACTTCTAAACCCTACGCAATTCAAGCAGATTAACATGCTTTTCAAATGTCTCTTTGCGTAATGGTTTAGTTAATGGGTCCGCCACCATGTCATTAGTGAATGAGTATTCTAAAGTGATTATATTGTCTTCTACCATAGATTTAGCATAATTATATTTCACATCAATGTGTTTAGTCCTACTATGGTACTTTGGATTCTTTACTGCCGCAATGGCTGCTTGACTGTCAGAGAACACCTTCACAGGTTTACTCCCAACATTGCCACCAAGCAGCGCAGTAAAAAACCTTTTCAGCCAGACCGCTTCCTGTGCGTTTTTGGAGAGAGCAACAAATTCCGATTCCATTGTCAACAGCGCGACACATGATTGCCTCTTGCTCGTCCATGAAATGGCGGCATCAACAAGGTGAAATACTCATCATGTGGTGGACTTACGATCGTCTGGATCACCACCATGGTCGGCGTCACTGAATTCGGTCAATTCTAACATCCAGCCCTCATAGCACAGTACGTAGTCGGCAGTATCTTTCAGATATCGCATGATCCGCTTTACAGCTTTTAAATGTTGATAGCCAGGGTCTGACTGGAATCTTGCTACTAGGCCCACAACGTAACAGATGTCCGGACGAGTGCAAAGCATGGCGTACATGAGACTTCCGACCATGCTTAAATACTTTGAACTTCTCATCTGTTCACGCTCTTGCTGGTTCTTCGGACCCTCGCGCTTTGACAACGCGCACCCGAATACTACCAGCGTTTCCACGGGTTTAACATCTTGTAATTTAAACCTTCTCAACAGTTTGTTGATGTAGGCTTCCTGAGATAGACACAATCTCTGAGCGGCACGATCTCTAGCAATCTTAATGCCCAAAATGTACATAGCCTCTCTCATGTCTTTCATCTCAAATACAGATGTCATCCAGGACTTTGATTCATGCATGAAACTCACATCGTTCGCAGCAATGAGTACGTCATCCACGTATAAGTTAAGATGACGTACTTAGACCCAGAGGTCTTTGTATACACGCATGGATCCTCGTGAATATTCACGAATCCAGTTCCAACTATCTCCTCGTAGAATCTGCGGTACCATTGCCGAGACGATTGTTTAAGACCATAAATGGATATTTGGAGTTTACAAACTTTATGTTCGTTACCATGAGTAATGAAACTCTCTGGTTGCTCCATATAGATCTATTCCTCCAGGTTTCCGTGGAGGAATGCAGTCTTAACATCCATTTGGTGCAGCTGTAGATCGAGGTATGCGACCAGGGCTAGGATTGCCCTGACTGTGGTGTACCGCACAGTCGGTGAGTATGTCTCATCAAAGTCCACTCCGTGAAGCTGGGTGTAATCTTTCGCAACCAATCGAGCTTTGTATCGCTCGACATTTCCATCAGCAGTGAGTTTCAGTTTTAGAACCCACTTTGCCCCTATGGTCCTGCGGTTAGCAGGTAAATCAACTAAAACCATACCGAATTGGCTTTCATTGAGGTGATCTCTTCCTCCATTTCTTTCCTCCATTCCTTCGCTTGAGGTCATTTCAACACTTCTTGAACCGTTACCGGTTCGTCAATAGAAGTTAGGGTGAATGTTTCACCCTTCTCGATGGGATACTTCTTGGGAGAAGTTCGATGCCTTTGACTTAGTCTAGGCTCGTTAATCCAATCTTGAGTCTGAACGTTGCTCCCACTCGGAATACTGCTTTCTATCGGAGCATCACTCCCACTGGGAACAAGGGCAGTCCTAGAACCTTGACCTACAACTTTTCTTGGACGACCTCTCGGTCTCGGGATTCTACCTCCGAGATTAATTCCTTGATCACTAGGACCTGGAACCAAGTTGGTTGACCCACTCCCACTGGGAACAATAGGTAGGTGTAGCATTATTCGATTTTCATCCAGCGTTCGGGCTACGTGATTATCAGGTTCAACTTGATTCGCACCTGCAGCAACAGTGATTTGTGTGGTAGGATTGGCTCCTCCCACTGGATTTATTATGAAAATGTCCCCATCTTCATTTACCATTTCATTCACTTGCGTTGCTGCCTCAAATCTCCCACTCGAAGTAAGTGGGACCTAACTATCATCGTTATCCTGCTCCAATCCGATCAATACTTCTGTTTTCATTTCACCAATCGTTGGAAATTCGTCCTCAAGGAATGTAACGTCTCTGGACTCATGTTCGACCACGCCACCATTTTATTGAGCTGACACAAATACATAACCCTTTGAGTTCTCTGAATACCTTATGAAGATACTCTTTAGTCCTCCGGGTCCCAACTTGCTAAAACGGCTATAAGTTGTATGTGTATAGGCCGCGCAACCCACGGTCGCAACTTGTAACTGTCTACCAGTCCATAGCTCATATGATGTTGTTTCTACCGCTTTTGTAGGTACAAGGTTTACTATATGAGTGAAAGTTAACAATGCGTCTCCCCAAAAGGAGATTGGCAGTTGTGCTTGCGACATCATAGTTCGGACCATGTCCAGGAGTGTTCTATTACGACGTTTAGCCACACCATTTTGTTGCGACGTGTTTGGGATTGTCGTTTGACGAGCAATCCCCCTTTCTTTGCACAAATTAATAAACTCACTAGAGAGATATTCTCAACCTTTATCAATGCGTAAGGTTTTCACATTTCGCTCCTGCTGATTCTCTATGAGCTTTTGAAAACTTATAAAGCAATCTATAGCTTCGGATTTGCGAGTAATCAAATGAGTAGACCCA
Source organism: Clarkia xantiana subsp. parviflora (assembly GCA_036873135.1). Classification (NCBI taxonomy): domain Eukaryota; kingdom Viridiplantae; phylum Streptophyta; class Magnoliopsida; order Myrtales; family Onagraceae; genus Clarkia; species Clarkia xantiana. The sequence goes on along the minus strand of JAPTYO010000008.1, from coordinate 22,343,395 downwards.
TAACGGGTAAATTCGTCTATGAAAGTCACGAAGTATCGTTTACCACCCCTAGCGGTTACGTTCATTGGTCCACATACGTCAAATTAATTAGATGCAATGGGTACTCGGCTCGTTGTGCTTCGCCAAACGGCTTGCGGGTGGACTTTCCAGCTAAACAGTCGTGGCAAGTGTGTTTGACCACGTTGTTAGTTCTGGGTAGAACCCCTCGTAGAGCTAACGAATGAACTCTGTCATAGCTTATATGTCCTAGCCTCGCATGCCATCCAACCGCGTCAGTTTCTGCTTCCCTGGAAGACAATGCATACATTCTATTCTAATTTATACTGTCATTCAAATCCATGATAATGAGACCATTAGAGGAAAGTGCCTGTCCATATAAGATGTTGCCTTTATTTATCCGAACAAGGGTCTTCTCAAATGATAAAACAACGTTATTATTTATAAGAGCGGACACATAAACAACATTTCTACGGATTCTAGGAGCATAAAGGACATTTTCAAGAAGTATGGTCCAATCGTTGTTCATAGAAAACTTGCAGTTCCCTACTCCTATGACTTCAACTTGTGAGTTGTCGCCAATGTATATCCTTTTAGAATCCTTCGGCAATCGTCTAAACTTGGCAAATAGTCATTTGTTGTTGGCTACGTGGTCCATTGCGCCTGAATCAAGAATCCTAGAAGGATTTGAGTCAGTTAACATGACGGTCGAGGAAACTAAAGCTTCCAAAACATAACCAACATCGCGTACCTTTTTAGGGTGCGATGTGCTGGACCCTGCACCATCGCTTATGCGGCGTGGGCTGGAGTTCCCGCAGACTATCTCGGATTTTAATCTAAGACTGCCATGTATAGGCTTAGTCAACATTTTATCGTCGATAGTCTGTTGTTTCTTTTTCTTGTTCCTGTTCTTCCTCTTTCTCTGCCCATCTTGTCCCGACATCTTTATGTCTTTCGACATTGATGCCAATCGAGTTTCTTCCATCTCAATCAATTTCAGGACTGATGTAAGATCTAGTACGGAACCACTAACAGTCAATAAAGCCTTGGCTGCTCTCCAAGACCTCGGGAGAATCCCGATGATGGCTTGAATTTTATCTCATTCACCCATCTGACTTTCTTCTTCTAATAGTTTCGACATGCATAGGAGTTCGTGTACTTTTTCAAGTACACTTTTGCTGTTGTTGTTTAGACAATCTTTCAAAGTTGGTATAAGTGGGTGCAGTATAACTGCTATGCCACTTTCGTATTTCAGGAAGAGTGCATCTCAGATGTCCTTTGTTATCGGAACATCCTTATACTCGTCATGGAAGTCCTGAGACATCTTAGACAACAGTATCTCCCTTGCTTTCTTGTCATCTTGCTCCCACTGGAAATGGACCAATGCTAGTCCTTAGTGAGACCATCATCTGGGCAGCTCATTTTCTTTTGAATGTGGTCTATAAGACCTAGACTTTCCAGCAGTGTACTGACGTGTTTGCTCCACGAATCGTAGTTCGTCTCAATTAAAAGCTCATTAGCACATGATGAAGCCATCTATGTTGTAATTCGTTACTAACACATTGATAATCACGCATAATCAGGGAGACGATAACATTTTGAGAAATAATTGCATACATCAGATATCTATTAAGGTGGAATACGACAAATAATGATTCATCCGCCATCTAAACCAACCGACCGCCAGTAAACCGAGGGAAGGGGGTTCGTGAAAGAGTTCACATTAGCGTCGTCTTCAATCCAATAGATCAGTCTCTTAAAACGGTTTTATTCGTAAATTACTGGAACGGGAATTTAAAAATAAGCATACCCGATCTTGGCTTTCCCAATGCCTTTTCGTATTTGTAAAATGTTCTGATGAACTTACGCATGCATATACAATTCTACTTCATGCGTCTAATGTTCCGAGAAACTCATGCTTGCATATACATAATTCTACTTACTAAGTAAACTATCACATGCAGCTACATCCTCAACATTCAAGCATACGTGTCACACATGAAACTTCCACATCAAACATTCATAATTTGCGAATAACTATTGTTTTAAAAATATTTTAAATATTAGGGGCTGACTTGCAATTCATGCTTACAGTTAATCATGTGTGTTTCTAGTCATGAATCCTAGGCAATCGCAACAATCACAACATGTCAGTCCTAGTGCGCATACTATATATTTAACCAGGGCTCTGCCCCCAACATCCAGCTAGCTTGACATAGTCAAGACAACAGTTCTAATAAGTATATGTGACAAAAATTAAACAATTGCAATTCAGCCCTCTAATTAATCCAGTCCCTAAATCATGCATTTCTGAGATCCATCCCCATAATCGAAACTAGGCATTAATGGTTAATCAAAACAAGAAAGTTTTAAACCTTCGAGCACTGTGTAGACTATTTAAAGTTCGAAAACATTTGGATTTTGAAACTTGACCATCCTATTTTATTAATTGACTTGAATTCAATTCAATTTTGAAAACATGGTTCGTTTCAGTCAATTTCGGTCCGGATCGGGTTCAGTAAATCCGGTTATGTTCGGTCCGGTTTTAATTTTCAAAGTCTGGTTTGGTCCGAACCGGTCCAATAAAATAGGGTTCGGTTCAACAGTCAAAACCGGTTCGGTTAGGTCCACTTAGTTACCCCGGTTCGACCCAAACCGGCTAGGTCAAACCTATTAAGAAAATCCGGTTTGGTTTTAATCCTATCCGGTTTTGCAAATTGGACCGGGCCATTAAACCTATAGGGTTGGGCCGAAATAATCTTGTGGGCTAAGTAGGGTTTTAAAGTCCACTAAAAACTTAAGTTAGCCTCCAAGAAATATTAATTATGTAAAATAATTTACAATATTTCATATATATATATAATTCGGTCATACAATAAATATACATATTTATTGCCAATATTCTATCTTTAAGACAAAATCAATCAACAATATATATATGTATATATAAATTCGGCCCCAACATATATATATATATATATATATATTATTTATTTATTGTCAATATCTTTAATAGGGAAACAAATATACTGAAAATATATTTTCTTAATCTTTTAGGTAACTAAATCTATCAGTAATATATTTATCTCTATAAATTAGCTAGATATATTGATAGTTATATATATTTCTATATATTAATGTGAACCTATCCATATATTTCCAATTATAGATATATTGTCACATTTAATAAAAATTAAAATATGGTAAACAATATCAACGATAATTTCGGCTGAAACTTGCTTTCTTAGGGCCTAAGAAATTAAAAATTTTACCTTGTTAATTTACCTAGGGTTCGGCCGAAACACATAATTGGAGATAAGTGGTCAAATTTCAAGAACAAATTTTAATAAGATCTACTATGTAATGTTCGATTTTGATAAAAGTCCCATTCTTCTTGAATATCATGAACATCAAATTTTACTAAGAACATCATGAAATTTCGGCACTAACAACTATAAAAATTGGAAATTTTAAATTTTTACTTTAAAAATTCCGGCCAACTATGTGAAAAATCAAGAACACCAATTTATCAAAATCAAGAACTCCTAACACAGGCTCTGATACCATTGTTGGATTACGAGGCAGATTACTACAGAAACATAAACACAGGTACATGCTTGTAATCAGAATTACGCAGCGGGAGATGTGCACATACCTTAAATCTGTTTCCATAGTGCCAAGGATCCTGCTGAGGGAGTTCACGATCCACCGGACGGAACCCGTAGAAGTTCTTGTTAAGGAAGTCCTACGCGGTATTAGCTCCACAGCAAATCCTCTGATCGATTCTTGGCAGGGACGGATCTCCGGAATGTTTGCTCAAAGCAAATTGGCACACCCTTGGTGCTTTGGTGGGTTCGGCTGAAACTTGTCAAAAGGGGGGAAGGGTTTTTCTCTCAAATCACCACTTAGGAGGAATTGTGAATTACCTTAATGAAAACCCTAACACCCCTTATTTATAGGAGGAGCAAAGTGGACAAAAGTCCACTTTGCCCCTTCATTATTTCGGCCGGACTATATGTGCAAGGGAGACCCAATTTTAGGCATCTCATGTCAATTGGGATTTAGGTCAAGCATAATTTTCCTACTGTGACATTTACCCAATTTCTTAGGTAATATATACATATTAATGGATTTCCATTTATGACGCCCAATCATCATATGCTAACAGAGATGAGCACATATAAAATGTCATTAATAAAATAAATTAGACTGGAATATATAAATGAGTTTATAAATAGAATACAATATAAAAATGAGTTTATTAGTTTGCATCTTGTTTTTAATCACTCTGCCCATAATATAGCCTTAATCATCCGGAAAAATGCTAATCCTATTTACAAAAGGAATTTCTTTCGACTAATTATTTTTTGTAATTGTAACTTGGTCAATAAGTCTCTTCTAACTTAATAAACTATAAATATTTTAATGCAACTAATTAGACATCTCACGCAATATATCAAACTCTTTTTTTCCGCCAAATCTTTCAAACTCAACCTACAAAGACACAACAAAATAAAAAAAGTTATAACAACATAGTAGCGCGAAGAAACTGGATACACCACCAGAAGTCAGATGATCAACCTTAAGAAATAAACTCATCAACATCACAATAAACCCTAAACTTTCCCATAATAATATCGATATATGTAGTAGATGTGATGTAGCGTGATGGGGATAGATGAGACAAAAACTCGTTAATTTTAGGGGAATGCCGAGAATTTGTTGGATAGAGGTGCAAGAATTCGTTAATTCAGAAGAATACCGAAGAATTGACGCAGGGTTGAGGAAAACCTCAGTTTTTTTCATATATCAATAAACTGAATACAAACGACGGCTAAGAAAGACTTAAATAATGAAAACAAAAGCCCTAAACCTTAAGAAAATTTTGAAATTAACAACCAAATCAAACTAAAACTAAAAATAGCGAAAAATACCCGAAGAAACATAAAAATGCAATTTTAACACTTTAAACGAGAGAATTTGGCCAAAAACCATCAAACCCCATAGTTTACTATAGGTCTTGCTCAGATTGTCGTTTCCACCCAAAAACCTATATTCGTACGGCAAAATCCGACACTTCATACCAATCTGATGCATCGTGATGGGGACAGGTGAATCAAAGACTCGTTGATTCGAAAGGGAATGCCGAGACTTTGTTGGATAGAGGCGCAAGAATTCGTTGATTCCGCAGAATACCGAAGAATTGACGCAGGGTTGAGGAAAACCTCAGTTTTTTTCATATATCAATAAACTGAATACAAACGACGACTAAGAAAGACTTAAATAATGAAAACAAAAACCCTAAACCTTAAGAAAAATCCGAAATTAACAACCAAATAACTAAAACTGAAAATTGCGGAAAAAAAAGACCCGAAGAAACATAAAATGCAATTTTAACAATTTAAACGAGAGAATTTGGCCAAAAACCATCAAACTCATAATATACTATGGGTCTTGCTCAGATTGTCATTTCCACTCGAAAACCTATATTCGTGCGGCAAAATCCGACACTTCAACCACATCAAGATGCATTCATTTCTTAGGGTAGGTTTCTCATGAATGAAGTTAAAAGTATAAACGCTTAATAATTTGACCCCAGATCGGGTAATAATCCAAAACAACAAAATTTTATGTATTATCCCACAAAAGGATTAAAAATTTATGCCTCAACATAAATGTGGTAACAACTTGAGTACCAAAGAATTAGAACTATTAAAACCTTGGGAGTCAGATGTGCAATGGTGAGCATAGCAGAATTATAATTGTAAAACGTACATGTCCTATGTTTTTGTTTAAGTTTTTTATTATTTAAGTTATTTATCATAGAAATATGATGGAAGAACAAGTTCATCCACGTTACCTGTGATAAAACAAAACCATTACATCGATCGATCTTCGTCATTGATGTATACATTCGGATCCACTTGGAACATTGATTTTTTTTTTTATAACAGTGAAGCCCTTACAAATGCAAAGAACAAAATAACCGAATACCTCATATCAAAGAGAATAAATAATAGTATTTATACCGTTTAACGTCATGAGCAAAATCAAATGTAAAAACGAATAAGTCACCAACACCACAACACATCAAACAGCAGCAATAATGGCACTAATAACCCTTTGTATGTTTGATGGAATTAAACTCAGTATATTCTTTTCATTCATCGAGTTTCCAATGTCCATATCACTGACCAACAATTAAAAATCTTTCGCAGGTAAAGAAGGATAAAAACAAGGATTAAAGAATATAGCGGACAATAGTACTTTGGTAGAGTTATTCTTATAGGGTTGACTGTAAATTGACAACTATATGAAGTTAGAAGGAAAAGTTAGCACTTGCGGTCGGAAATGTATTTAGAGAAAATCATATAATTGGAAATCGGTTTAGAGAAAATTAACCATAGGAATGGAAATCAATTTAAAAGCATAATCCATTCACTAGGTTTACGAACCACAAGAACAAATCGATGGTAGTACATGCAATCAAATTAGAAGAAGAAGAAGAATCCAAAATACCGTAAACTGCCAGGTGTTCTATGGAGCCATAGGAGTGTGAAATTAATAGACAACAATTGGAGAAACAAGGAAATGAGTTGTGGTAGAAGTCACAGTACGAAGGGGATGAGCAAGGTGAAAGGATGTTAGTAGATTGGAGTGCATTTCTAGAGAGAAGGAAAGAGATTGTGTCGATTAGGAACGTTGGCTTGGTGAAGTTTGTAAAGACCCGAACGTTTGGAAAATGGACCGTGGTATGTTGTAGGGGTAGATTAGGTAAATGAAAATTGGAGAGACTAACCTTTACTTGTAATATTGAGAATGATGTATACACATAGAATAAGTTGACATATAGGATGAATATCAATCAGTTCCACACTTTTCACTAGATATAATTTTGATGACTATGAACGGATGATATAAGATAGCCCATAATAGGAATGATCAAATTCTTGTTAGGATCGATTTCTCTCAACACTCACAAGTTATTAAGAAAGAAACCAATAGAAAAGACAAGATTTAACGTGGTTCGGTTAATTCGACTTACGTCCACAGGCAATGGCGGCTGGCGATTTATTGACTGTCTGTAGGGTTACACTTTACAAAGAATACAGCGCTATAAATAGATGCATAGAATAAACTCATAAACCCTAATAACTCGGGTCAGCCCAAACAATTCGGCCCAATTGTTGAACCGGGATCCAAAACGCAACAATTATCCCACTTGGATACTGATTTAATCTTCGAGGTAAGCTTTATTCTCCTAAAAGAATTTCTCTTCAATTGTGAATCAACTACAGAAGACCAACTGAATTTTTGCACAACCTCAGTTTCCTAACATCGACACATTTTGTCAACATGTCTGCTGAATTCTTCGCACCATCTATCTTCTCCAAAGACATCTCGTCTTCTTCCACTGGCTTCCGAGTGAAATGATAACGCCTCCTGATGTGCTTTGTCTCCGAGTGAAGGACAAGGTTCTTCACCAACTGTATGACACTATGGCTATTTGTGTAGAGAAACTTCTCACGCTGCTTCAAGCCTAACTTTCCCAGATAGTTTGCTAGTCATATCATCTCCTTCATACATTCTGCAATTGCCACATACTCAGCTTCACAAGATGAAAGAGAAACGCACTTCTAAAGCCTGGAAATCCAACTCACTACTGCTCCATCTATTGTATAGATGTACCCAGATGTGCTCTGGCTCGAGTCCAGATCTCCATTGAGATCAGCATCCACAAAACACTTCAGTATCACCTTGCCATTGCCATAATAAAGTGATGTCTTGGACGTACCTCTCAAATATATCAAAAGCTACTTCACGACTTCCATATGTTCTTTCCATGGGTTGGACATGAACCTGCTTGCAACCCTCATCGCATGTGTTATATCAGGTCTTGTGTAGACCATAACATACATCAAGCTCCCAACTGCAGATGCATATGGAACAAGTGTCATCTGCTCTCGCTCCTCCTATGTCTTGGGTGACTGCTCAATTGAAAGTTTCATGTGATTTGCCAAAGGAGTAGTCCTGGGTTTAACATCAGTCGCCCTGAGTTAACCTGCTCAACACATTCTTAATGTACTTCTCCTGAGATAGATTTAAAGTGCATGCAGCTCCCGAGAAATCCTCATGCCAAGAACCTGCTTCGTTGTACCCAAATCTTTCATCTCAAACACGGAAGACATGCTTGCTTTCAGATCATCAATATCCTTCATGTATTATCCTGCAATCAACATACCATCCACATACAAAAGTAGGAATACAAAAGAATAAGTATACTTCTTAAAGTAAAAACACTGGTCCTTTTACTTATATGGAACCCGTTCTTGCGCATGAAGGAGTAAACTCATTGTACACTGTCTAGGTACTTGTTTCAATCCATAAAATCTCCTATTAATCTTGCACACTATGTGTTCCTTGCCCGGAACAACAAATCCTTCAGGGTGATGTATATAGATCTCCTTATAAGATCTCAATGTAAAAACGCCATTTTCACATCCATATGCACGACTAGAATTCCGGGAATTACCGACGACAAATTTTGGTCGGTAAAAGACGAAATCTCGTCGTTAAAAATGGTTTTCGTCGGCAAAAGTACAATTTCGTCGGCAAAATTTCAGTCGGAGTTGCCACTGTCGGCAAAGGTTTTTGCCGACGAAATTCTTCCAAAAATAAAGTCATCGGTAAAAATTACCTTTTGCCGACGGAAAAGATGTTTTTTTTTTTGTCAGCTGGCCTTCTTTTACCAACGATTTTTATTTTGTTGGCAAATATTACGGGCTGAAAATCATGGATTTACCGACGGATTATTTCGTCGGCAATTACTACTTTTAGGAAAAAATAATATTTTTTTAATCAAATTATCAATATACAAAAGTAGTTTATTAAATACAAAAGTTCAATTACAATTATCTTGTATAACACAAAATTACATCACTTCAATATAACTCAAAATTACACCAATTCAATCACTCTATTACATAAAAAAAAAATTATTCTAACTATTAACCACAATAAGCAAATTGTCAACTAGACAATTAGCAATTTGTCAACTAGACAACTAGAAATTCCAATAACCCCTAAATAGATAGATTATACCTACTGCAATGCTGAAAAAACCTCTGTTAATGACCCCACCAATGGTCACCTCTGGAGTCTTAGAATGGAACTCACACCTTGTGGCGCTGATGGTACTCCCTAAGCCTACTTAGGTCACATAGCAGCCATCTACAAGGTAAGAAGAACAAGCTGCATGACCCTGTTCACAGCATAATACCAGAAGACATGAAGTAATTTCAAATGAAGAAAACTATAAATAAATGAAAGAATTAAAAAAGTGAGAGAGTGATGAGGAGGTATCTATTTACAGACAACACCAAGGTTTTTTTTAAAAAGAGAATAAATAATAAACAATACTAAAATGGGTGCTCCTCTTTTCCAGCCAGCCATTCATTCCTGACACAATTGACATGAATTTCATTAAAAATCAGTGAAGCTAACTAGCTACCCAAACCAGTTAAGAAATAAAAATGATAAGTATGAAAGAAGTAGAGTAATATTAATACTACTATCTACAATAGGGAGGCGAAGAAAACAGATCAATTCTAATTAGCTGCTAACACTACCACTTAGCTGTTATAAAGGAAAAATGGAGAAAAAATTAACTGAGAGCATACAACTGAAATCAAGAAAGCCTACAAGGTAAGGCTAGGTGGTACAGGTAGAGTGAGTTTGCTGTCTCCCTAACTTGATTAATATGGTAACAATATCAAATTACCTACCATTAGTGAAAGGAACAATTCATCTTTACTGGATGGATGGCAGAAGGTTCCTCAAAACCTACAAATTGAATTTAGACAAATAAGAGACAATTCAAGTTAAATGAACAATAACAACATTAAATACTTCTCTCAATTATCTCTAAAGATAGTAGCATCCAGAAGGAACCAATAAAGTTCATTTAGTTTGATTATTTGTCAATTGACTAACAAAAGCGACATGGGGATGACAACTACATACGACTTTTCACTACTTACTGTCATAAAACTCTGAAAGCTAACAACAACGAACAAAGAGATAAGTTCATTTCAAGATGAAAAAAATACCCAAAATACCTTACAGGACTGAACGTCTCATTCAAGAAGTGACTATTAAGAGATCGTACACAAGGAGACAACACAAAGATCAGAAATCAGAGAAGTCAAGGACCATTTTTCAACTAAAAAAACTTCAAACCTCAAGATCTTGAATCGGCTCAACCTCTCCATCTCCAGAAAGCAAGCATCTCATAGTTGCACACTAGCTCAGTGGATAAGATGCCAATTACACACTATATCTTAGCAAAGATTCGAACCTCATCAAGTCCAACATATATTTTTTTTAAGATTTTATTATTGCTGACTATCTTTTTGCCGACGGAATAAAAAAATGTCCTCGTTACCATTACAATTTACCGACGAAAAATATTTTCGTCCGCAATGATATTTGTTAAATTGGGTACATTAATGCCGACGGAAAATGTTTTGTCGGCAAAGAGATTTGTCGACAATAATACTGTATCGTCGGTAATACTTAAGCTTTTACCGACAGAAATTTAAATCTCGTCGGCCAAAACTAATTTTTACCGACAGATTTATTTGGTCGGTTTCCGACGAAACTTGATATTTGTCGGTAAATAGACTTTTGCCGACGGAATTTTGCCGACGATGCTAAATGTGTAAATTATCTGATACAACAATACTTAATAGCATCCAAGTAGAAGTTAATTTTACAACTGTTGGATTACGGGACGTAATACTACGGAATACTAAACGTGTACATGCAAGTAATCTAACTACGCAGCGGAATAATGTACACATACCTCAATAGTTTTCCTGCCCAAGAACGATGTGGAGGGAGTTCTGATCCTCCGGTCAGAACCCGTACAAGTTCTTCGTGAGAAGAAGTCCTACGCGGTATAAGCTCCACAGCAAATCCTCTGATCGATTCTTCAACGGGGACAGAACCTCGGACTAAGATGATGGTGTGCCGAATATCACTACTTAGGGGGTGAGAGGGTTTCTCTCAAGTTCCTCAATGGAGGAACTTATGAATTACTTGATGTGTAAAATCCCTTAGGAGACTCCCATATATATAGGATTGGTGGAGTGGACAAAAGTCCACTCCAACCAATGTGGGACTAGGGTTCGGCCGAACCACCTATCAAGGGGGGAGGCCCAATTTTGGGCCTCCCATGTCAATTAGGAATTGGGTCAAGCCCAACTAACCTAATGTGACATTTACCCAATTATCTTAGGTAATATCCTTAATATTAACGGGCTACCATTTATGGCGCCACGTCACCATGTGCTAACAGCTCCCACTCGCCGGAATGGGAGGGTGCCTGTTAATGTATTGTCATCCAATAGTATCAACGTCTCAGTCTTCAGCCATTGTCTCCGTATCCGAATAGTTCATACGAGGTTTGCCGTGCGACTGGCGGATACGACGGGCATCGTGCTACTCATCTGTTAGGAGTATTGTAGCGCCGCAGAATGTTGATTCCCTGTCGTAAATCAATCATGTTAAAAACAAAATATGTACCGCACTGTATCCTTGGTCAACTGATAATTCTCCAATTGCCCAGTTTTTCACATAGGAAAACTTCTCCAGGGCATCCGTACAAGTGTTCATAACCTTCAACTAATATCCGGTTGGTGGCCACCTAGTGAACACAAGAGTCGGTGAACTATAGGTGAACATGACCATCCCCATCGCTTATACCCTTAGTCTAACTCAACCGGTTTCCAAAGACGTGGTCACTTGGCCTTTTTCTTTGGCACTACTCTCGTACGCCGGGAAGCGAACATTGAGCCAGACCTTAGGTATAAGTTCTGATTCCGAGAGGATACTTTGGGTGCCTCTTCATAAGACACCCGAGATCAATCACACGCTCAAGGTGAAGAAGTATGCGCCCTTTGAATCACAAGGATTCTAGCTAGCACAACCGAGCATGACCCCATGGTCGAACATGGCACGCGGTATGAAGCATGCGTCGTTAGCACACCTGGACAAGCCAGGGATGGGATATGCCAATGATGCTATCGCAGAATCTTTCATCTGGCCCTGAATGTGATTTCAATGATGGACAGAGTCCAACACAGCAATTTACAAAACGAAGATTAAGTCATGCTGTAAGCTTGACAAAGTTATCGTTTCGTTTAACTAGGCTTATCCCCCTAGTTCTTAGCCAAACTTGTTGTGGTAGAGGTCCCCCTCTCCTACAAGATGACCGTGCCTATGTGACAAGGCATGGTTCACATTCGACATAATTTTGGTGGAAGAATTTTACTTCTTCCTACGACTTAGTTTATAGACCGTAAAATCCGAAGTTATTTATCATTATGACGTCGATGAATCATATACTCAATTTTCAATTCTTTTATTCAATTGAAATATTATTTCAAATGCCAAAATTCCATCACTTATACAAGCCACTTATTAAGCCCTACGTAATCCAAACAGTTTTACGTGTTTTTCGAAAATCTATCTACGTAATGGCTTAGTCAATGGGTCCGCGGCCATATTTTCTGTGGACAAGTATTCTAAAGCGATTATATTGTCTTCCAGAACAGATTTAGCATAATTGTATTTCATATCAATATGTTTGGTCCTTCTATGGTACTTTGTATTCTTAACTGTTGCAATGGCTGCCTGACTGTCGGAGTATACCTTCACAGGTTTACTCTTCTTGCAGTGTCAATTAATGCAGTAAGAAGCATTTTCATCCAGACTGCTTCTTGTGCGTTTTTTGAGAGGGCAACGAATTTCGATTCCATAGTGGAAAGCGCGACACATGATTGCTTCTTGCTTACGCATGATATGGCAGCATTGGCAAGGAGAAAAACCCCTCCTGTGGTGGACTTACGATCATCCGGATCGCCACCGTGGTCGGCGTCACTATAACCGGTCAATTCTATATGTTTTCCCTCATAGCACAGAACATAGTCGGTAGTACATTTCAGGTATCTTATAATTCGATTCTCAACCTTTAGATGTTGATAACTAGGATCTGACTGGAATCTTGCTACTAGGCCCACAGCGTAAAAGATATCTGGCCGAGTACAGAGCATGGCATACATTAGATTCCTACCATGCTCAGATACTCTGCATTCTTCATCTGTTCACGCTCGTGCTGGTTCTTTGGGCCATCACGCTTTGACAGCGCGCACCCAAACACAACCGGTGTATCCACGGGTTTGGCATCGAGTATTCTGAATCTTTTCAACAGTTTGTTGATATATGATTCTCGAGACAGACACAATCTCCGGGCGGCACGATCTCGGGCAATTTTAATACCTAAGATGTACGTGGCATTTCCCATATCTTTCATCTCAAATGCTGATGATAACCAGGACTTTGATTTGTTCATGAAACTCACATCGTTCGCAGCAATGAGTATGTCATCTACGTATAAGGTTATGATGACATACTTAGACCCGGAGGTCTTGGTGTAAACGTAGGGATCCTCGTGAAGGTTCACAAATCTGTTTGCAACGATTTCCTCGTGGAATCTGCGATACCATTGCCGAGAAGACTGTTTAAGACCGTAAATAGACCTTTGGATTTTGCAAACTTTACGTTCTTTTCCAGGAGTAGAAAACCCTATGGCTGCTCCATATAGATCTTTTCCTCCAGGTTTCCATGGAGGAATGCGGTCTTGACATCCATTTGGTGCAGCTCTAGATCGAGACATGCAACAAGGGCAAGGATGGCCCTAACTGTGGTATAACGCACAGTTGGTGAGTATGTTTCATCAAAGTCCACTCCGTGAATTTTGGGTATATCCTTTCGCAGTCGTTCGAGTTTTGCAACACTCAACTTTTCCATCAGTAGTGAATTCTAAAATTTCACTTCCTAGCTCTGCGGTTAGCAGGTTGATCAACTAAAGACCAAAACCGAATTTGTTCTCATTTAGACAATTTCATCCTCCATTCCTTCGTTTGAGATCCTTCCATTGCTTGCTGAACCATCACTGGTTCGTGAACGAATTCTCACTTGATGGGATACTTCTTGAAAGAAGTTCGTTGCCTTTAACTATGTCTAGGCTCAATAATCCCATCTATAGTTTGATCGTTACTCCCACTCGGAATAATGCTTCTTTTCGGAGCATCACTCCCACTGGGAACAATGGCGGTGCTAGAACTTTGATCTACAACTTTCTCAGGATGACCTCTCGGTCTCGGGATTTTATCTCCGAGATGTATTCCTTGATCACTAGGATTTGGAACCAAGTTGGTCGTTTCCCTCCCACTAGGAATAATGGGAAGTTGTATTAGCTCGGCATTATGATTATCAGGTCCGACTTGATTCGCATTAATATATAGTGATGATTATGTGAGGGGGAGTGAGCCCTCCTACTGGATTTATTATGAGGACGTTTCCATCATCATTTACCATGTCATTCACTAATGCATTCACTAAGGCTATATCATTCTCCCACTCGAAGTAAGTGGGACCTGAGAATCTCTGTTGTCCATTATAATCCGATCAGTACTTTAGTTCGTTTCGTTCCGCAAAGCATTTGAAATCCATCCTCAAATTTCTATAATGTGTCATGTTCGACCACATTGCCATTAATCAAAGCTAATTTTAAACTTGTATTTTCTAAGAGTAGACTGTACTCTTATTAAATGCTTGTTTAACCCGCAAATTATTGCTGTTTAATGATAAGGTTTTACCACTATCATTCTTTAGCTTTTATGGAAACGCATCAACCGATTATGTTGGAACATAGTGTTACATTAATGTGAGTCAACTTAATTTCATCCCGTAGGAACAATTAAGGTTGATTTCTAACATAATATAATTTTAAACTATGTTTCTCGAAGTGTTTAATGATATGATTGCTTAGCCAAACTTTTCGTTCAAGGCTTATAGTGGGAGAGTCGTTTTACTGACTACTTCCTTTCGTTTGTTAACTCATCCAGAGACTTATCCACCTCACGGGCTATGCATTTAAGCTCTCGCTTTAATGCTTAAGCATACTTCTAACTATAGTAGTCATCAATGAGTTATTTCCAAAGGATTATAAACAAAAATTCAGCATTCATTCACTAAAACACTTCATTATTAAATTTGTACTTCAAAACGATGTGTTCCGTCTCTCGAGGTACACACGCGTACGGCGCATAAAACCAGTTTTATCCCATGGTTTACATCGTTTCGTTTCCAAATTTAATTTAATCGGTTTTGAACATGTTTAAATATTACGCAAATAATCATTTTAAATGGAGTACTAACAAATAAGAATTACTAAATCTTTCGATCTAGCTACGCAATCGATGGGTATGTTCAGTTCAGTTGTACCAACTGAGATGACGGAGTATGTGAGTCGTTTCGTTTTATTCGTCCACTTTTACCTGGCCGAAATCTTGGTCCTAACCCGTAGGTTTGTATTTTAGTTTCGAATCGTTCTCGTTCAACCGAGACGTTAAATTGATAAGCAAATTGAGCTTCGAATCGAGCAACAATTACTTTATTCAATAACTCTGAATCTAAAAGTAACCAAAATTTTAGAAACGAACAACGAACGATAAATGACAATGGTTTAGTTCTTGATCTGAAGTTTGCATATTTCATCCATGATTCTGGCGCGTATAGTCAAGAACTTTGAGTCATGTTGAACATCTTGTCTGAGTAAATTCACGAGTGAATCACTTCAAATGATATGTGTCTGTATAAAATATTTTACAGCTTCATACACATGACCTACGAGGCGTATTTGAGACGCACTTTATCAACGAGGTTTAACCCATCAGATTATCGTATAGGACTTATTCGGTCCAGTTCTCTTCTTGCTATGCGGATCATGGTTCACTTCTTTCAAACTCACTATGGTGAGCAGATAAGGTTTCCCTTTCACTGCTGTGGTTACTGTACTTGATTAGGCTCAAGGTTATTGAGTCCTGTCAATATCAGACAACCATATACATCCTTTCCATGTTGACCTTCCATCCTGAAGACCTAATTCGGGTTTTACGCCGACGTCCACGAAAAGAGAGAAGACCATCTCATTCAAATGAAACATTTCTAGCGTTTGCATCCTTGCTTCCACCGAGGCGGATGCGAAAGAGTACTAAGCTATAACATCGTCTGGTTTCAATTGAAGTCTTCATCAACCCCTTTTTACCAAAGTCGAATGTATCACCATACATGCGTTTAGATCATCAAAGAACCTACTCCAATTATTGGGGAAAAAAATTATCACATTCATTTCTCATTGTCAAAATCATACAGATTACTATATTCATCCGTAGTTGTCCTCTCCACTTTTCGGAATGTAGTGGAGAGTTCAACACACACTCCAATTTTACTCATCATAATTAATACAATCAAGATTGTGTGTAATATCGAATCGCACTAATTGAGCCAACTCTCACATTGATGATTATGCAAATTTAGGAAGACAATAACATTTTGATAAAATTGCAAACATCGGATTATCTATTAAGATGGAACACAACAAATAGTGATCCCTCAGTCATCTAGACCGACCGCCAGTAAATCGAAGGAAGGGGGTCCGTGAAAGAGTTCACACTACCGTCGTGTTCAATCTAATAGATCAGTCTTTTGAAAACGGTTATTGTATTGCAAATTACCGGAACGGGAATTTTCAAATAAGCATACACGATCTTGGCTTTCCCAAGGCCCTTTTGATTTTTGAAAAATTATCTGATAATTTACGCATGCATAATACTATACCACGCCATAAATATCTAACAAACCAAACAACATGCTTACGCGTTATGCGTCTAATGTTCCTAGCATACATAATTCTACATAAAGTAAATTATCACATGCTTTCAGTCATGAACATTCTAGCATACGTGTCAAAACATGCAACTTCCGCACACTTCAAGCATAATCGGTGACGGGAATTCTCGGTTTTGAAAACGCTTTGAAAATATTAGGGGCTGTTTTGCAATTCATGCTTACAATCAATCATGTGAAATTTGTAGACAAGTATTCTAGGCACTTTCATTCAGCACAGCATGTCTATCCTATTTCGCAAACCATATATTTAAATTCCAGAGCTCAATGCTCACAATATATTATTCAGCTAGCTTGACGAAGTCAAGACGACATTTCTAATATATTTTGCAGAAAGTAAACAATTGCAATTTAGCCCACTAATTTTAATCTAGTCCCAAAAACATGCATATCCGAGATCCATCTCCATAATCGTAAATAGGTATTAGGGTTTTAACCGAAAATGTGTTAAAACACAAACCCTAAGAGCACTGTTTAGGATAATTTTAAAGTTCGAAAACATTTTGGATTTAAAATTTGACATCCTACTTTATTGAACATTTAAAATTTCCGAAAATTTTAAAAGTTGGTTCGGTCCAAATTAAAATCCGGTTCAAGTCGGACCGGTTTTAAAAATCTAATTTGGTCTGAAGCGGTTCAATAAAATAAGATTGTGGTTCGGTTCATCACTCGAAACCGGTTCGGTTTAGATTCACTTAGTTACCCAGGTCCAACCCCACCCATCTAGGTCGGCCCGATTAAGAAACCCGTATTGGTTTCACCCGCTCAGTTAATGCAAATTGGATTGACCCATAAACCCTGGTGGGTTCGTCCAAAATACTTCTCTTGGCTAATTAGAGTTTTAAAATCCACCAAAAACTTAACTTAGCCCACAATAAATACTATTTATGTAAAATAATTTCCAATATTGCTAATATATATAAATAAATTTGGCACATATATATTATTAATATATATATAAATATTGTCAAAATTCTATCTATAAGATGTAAATCAATCAACAATATAATATTCGGCTAAATCTATATATATCTATTTCTTAAATAGAAAGCTGAAAATTTAAAATGTCCTCACAATTAATTGTCTTCACAAATTGGCGCGCTTTATTCAACCGAAGCGTATTCTTCTCTTCTCTCCACGCTTCAGACACGCAATCTTGGTTCTGCTCTCCAACAATCGTAATTTTGACGGGCTCGCCTCCTCCTTCCCTCCATACACAGATGTACTCCATTAATTCATCTCTGATTCAGTGTTGGTCGTTCCCAATCCTATGTTTTCATCTACCGTTTTTAGGGCACTTCAATTCCGGTCATTCGTTCCCGTTAATCAAGCACTCTGATAGTTCCCATGCCGGCCAGATCCCGCCCGGTGACACACCATAGTCCTCCTCGCATCAAGTACTACTTCTTCTTCTTATTCTCCGGTTTTTCAGTTCTGTTAGTTAATAATAAGATAGCTATATATGATTATTCTAAATTAACTCAACAGCAAGGCTAAAAGACGATGATAATTTTTCTCTTTTAAAAAAACGTTGAAGATCACAGGTTTCATCATCAGGACAACATCTGACACGCTTCAGATAATAAGTTTCTATCAGCCACTAAATTTCATGGTCAGCCTACCATCCTCTCTCCTAGATCCATCTCTTGGACGGAATTAAATTTCATAGTCAACATTAATTCCCTCGGTAACTCTTAAGCTATGTCAATTTGCTTAGTAATTTTCTTCAATCTAGGTATGGACTTCTATGATTTGCTAACTTTGGCTTCTCGTATCAATCACAGAATAGACTAGAAAATGGAAGGAATATTTGAATCCTTACCAACTTAATATTGTTGCCCCTGGCAACAAACACGCATGAACCGTAAATGCTAAAAATATCGTTGTTTATGCTTAATGTTGATAGATATCTCAAGTATATGTTTTTACATGACATATATGTTGAATATTGTTGAAGAACCTATGTTTGGACTTGGTTCTTACAAAATAATATAACTATGTAACTAAAATTTTAGTTTCACCCTTTCTTGTCTAATGTAGATTACAAACATAAGCTTGAAATATGTCCAGTTCGATTGATAAAACCCGAAATATGCTCAATCAGTTTGTCATAACAATGGATGGTTTCCATAATCTAAACGTCAGTTTTTGATTTGATACAGCCAGTGAGTAAATTGCAATAGAATTAATATATCTAAATTGAAATGTCAGCTTACTTCTTTTTGAATCCTTTTAGGAAATAAGGTGTGTTGAACTTGTAACCAAATGGCTGGTTATATATATCCCTTTTTTGGAAACGATCCTCAGTTTCTTCTCTGCTCCTTTCATAAGTATGTCATTGTTTTTTCATTTTTTTATTGCTTCAGTTGAGTAAGAACTGAGAAAAAGAAGTGTTTGTAATACTCCCAACATAATTGGTAAAATAATTGTTGAATTCTTATAGTTATATAAATCGTGCTCCTGCTACTAAAATCACCTGCCCTCATTGGTATAATCACTTGTGTTTTTTTTTCCTCATCGGAACAGTTACTCCATTTTGCATACAAATTTTACTTACTAGATATTCTATAAGTTATTCATTTTTCTTTCAGGTTATGTTGGTTGTGTTGAGTGAGAACTGAGAAATAAGTGTTTGTTCTAATCCGAACTAAAAATGGTAACATAAATGAATCATATACGTTTAATAACGCCCCTGCTATCAAATCACCTGCCCTCATTGATATAATCACTTCTATTATTTTCCTTCTAGGAGAAGAGTTGCTCAATTTCCACCCACATGTTAGTTAGTAGATTCATTTGGTGTTGCAGCAGCATATTTTGCTGCCTAATCTCCTCTACAATGAATTTGTGATTCTACTGGATTATATACTTGTCAGTTCATTGATCTCTCGTATTGTTTCAGTATTTCTCGGTTGGATATGCTTACAAAATGTCTTAAGGTACTTGTTTATCACTAACTCACCTTGTTTTACTACTATATCATCATAACTCACCAAAAATCAAATCATAGGTAAAAACCAGAAATATCTTTAATTCAATTTCTGCTAATTAGGTGCCTAACTAAGGTGAAAGCTAATAACTTTTGTTCGTTTCTACTATTTGATAATTACTCATTTTGTTGGTTATGTAGAGATAATTTCAATCGATTATCATATATGCTTCCATTTCGATTGAAGCTCCTTATGTTAGAGTTGCTAGAATGGTCAGTATCTTTTGTATCCGATTTTAATTTTGGCGAATAAGCAGGTGAGTTCATATTCAACTGCTCATACATTCAAGTATCACGTGTCATTTGAGGCATATGATTGTATACTGTTTCACCTATTATTTGGATCTGCCCGATAATTTAAGAGTGGTCACTTGACTTCAGGACCTGTTTGAAGTTGTATCAAATGAGGAACTTGCTCCTTATCTAGATCTAAATAAATTGGATGAAAGGGTTTACATGTTTGAAGCGGTTTCAACTTATGAAGGGTAAGTAAACCAATCTATTATTAGGGAATAAAATACATTAGTAGATATATTTTATTATATTTAGATAAAGTTTATATTAGAAATATATATATATTCTTAATATACTATCCGATTATGTTTTCATTATTATATTGTTAAAGATTTAATCTTGTGTCTATATATATATATATATATATATATATATATATATATATATATATATATATAGAGTCAACTACTCAAATCTAAATAAGATCAGTATACAATTCTCATTCTTCTATATTTATTGCTTTCAAATCATTATAATTAATTCACTATGTATCATAACCTTGTTAGGTGATTAGTACAAGCCATAACATTGTCGATCTTATGTGAATCCAAATTCAGGTTTGGAACAAGGGAAAATGTAGAGTTCTTGGTCGAAGTCGTGGAAATAAAATTGGCACACATGTTAACTCTTTTGTTGTTTCTTACATATTATATTTTTACAACCAAGTTGACTAATTGACTCAATATCTATAGCTCTTTTTTTATTGTTTCTAGGTTAAACAAATATGATGTGAAAATTATGCCAAATTCTATTATTTTGGTTCATTCTTATATTGTTGATATAATAATAACCAGCAATATCATGTCAATCTTCTTTTTACCCACCTAAGTACTAACTACAGTGAGTTTCTATATATAATTTATTCTATATTTGAGTTTTCTCAAATTTCTTTTATGAACCAACTTAATTCTCTAAAATATAATATATGACATGCTGATAAATGTTAAATACTTCTATAGTATTTTGAGAATACGATTGAATTGATGACCAACTTACGTGAAGGTTCTGTCCAAGTTAATTATTTTGTTTCTCCGCGCCCACTTTTATATTGTTATTATTACATTTTATAAGATAAGTTGTGTCTATAATATATTGGAATCCATTTAATTATAAGGCAATCTTACTTACCTCGCCATGTTGATATTTGGTCTATTCATTTTTTTGGGTAAAAGGGTCTAACTAATTTACAATCTTTCATGGTAAAATCAATTGACAAAAAAAAATGACATGACACTTAAAAAAATCATCTGGAGTATATTTCAGTGTTGATTAAAGGATGAGAGAAAAAAGATGAGAAATGGAGCAAGAATGGTGAAGATCGACTATACTTCGACTCTAATTATATACTAATGAGGTTAATGATGATGGGATTGGGAACAAGAAAAGAAGTGAATCGTGAAGAAAGAAGATTCAAAAACAAAATAAATGATTCAGGTACTGTCAAATAATTATAATTGAAAAGAGAGATTGCCAAATAATTATAATTGAGAAGAGAGATAGCTACATAGGTATATGAAATGAAACTATTAATTAGTTTACAGTCTCTATTCATCTTCTTTTTTCTATAGCCCTTTATATTTTTCTATATATACTAACTTGTTTTCATTACAAATAAAAAAGAGCTGGAGATTGATATATTTTATCTCAAGTTTCATAATTTAAATAGTATTGAATCTTGATTTATTTTCCTAAAATTTTGACAATATTATACTGGCTTAAAAGTTATCCGATATATACATATAGAAAACACCAGCCTACAATCTCCCGATGAAGTGGGGGAGATTGGGGGCAAACCAACATCCAGTTACACCGGCCGTAGCCGCAAAAGAAGCGACTTCGTGAGCCCGGCTAACACGTGTCCGTAGTATAGTTCTAACTACAACAGGAAATAAAGTAGTAAGTAATCTAATATCATGAACGACACCAAACAGAGAAGGAATACAACGAATAGAGGAGGAAGAGATCTGTTTTAGCAAGACTGTCGAGTCCGTGAAAAGGGTGTGAGACACTCGATTTGAAGTTCTTGCTAACAGAAGACCTGCCCGACAAGCTAATCCTTCCGCCATAAGGGGATCGTCACCAAAAGACGATATAATAGAGACTGCCGAGATGTTCCCACTCTCGTCTAGTAAAATTGCAGCCCCATATAAAGTATTAGTACTACGCCTAACGGCCCCATCGCATACAATGGTGGGTCTAATGTATGCCGAGGTTGAGCTGCTCGGTCTCACAGTTGGTGTGGCGCCTGTAATTCGGTTCAACTCCAACAAGTTAGAATAATCAATACAAGATAAGCGTATAAAATTAAAGATAGAGTGAGGCGAAGATAATCTATTCCTAAAAATAATTGTGTTCCTTTCTAACCAAATTCCCCAAAGAATCAGACACTTCTGATTAAAAAACTCATCCTCAGGTACTGGACTAATCATTCTTGGATCCTTCCCTACTAGCCAATCTTTCACTGATGTAACTAGTGAATTGGATGAAAGTGTTCCGAAATTAGAACCGAACCAAACTCTTTTTGCGAATTGACAGTTCCACGTGACATGATCCCAAGTTTTGTTTGCTTCCGAGCAAAGGTGGCACTTGGGATTGAACGAAGGGATTCGTCGATGTAGATTGTGCCCGAGTGGCAATCCGTTGTTGCAGCCCTTCCAGATGAACATACGTATTTTTGGAGGCAACTTTGAGTTCCAAAGTTTCTTCCAAAAAGAAGTACTGGCAGTCGTGGTGGCGGCTGACGAACCTCCTTCTGCCTTTGGAGAAAGGCAGGAGTAAATGAAGTGATACCCAGATTTAACAGTGTAGATTCTGGTGTCACTGTGGAGCCATAGGAACATATCTGTCGTGTTGAAGAGAGGTAGATCTAGTAAGGATATTGCGTTGGAGATGACGGTAGGTAGGATGTTGGACAGCTCGTCCATTTTCCAGAGGCCGTTTGCAATGAGTTGGCTTACTGTTGTGCTCGGGGAGAAGGAGGATAGCAGGAACCAGTCCTTCAAGAGGCCCATGTTAGGTACCCAGGGGTCAGTCCAAAATTTTATGGAATGACTGTTACCTACATGCTATCTAGCGCCTTGCATGAGAAACTTTTGCATTTTGATAAGAGTTCGCCATACCGGGGAATGGTATTGTTGGGCTTTGGCGTTGAAGAAGGTTTTGTTTCTTAGGTATTTTTGTTTCATGCATTTACCCACGGTGAGTCCTTGTCTGTGATGATTCTTGCTACTTGCTTAGAGAGTAGTGCAAGGTTGAATGTATGGGTATCACGGAATCCCAATCCACCTTCTTGTTTTTGTTTGCACAATGTATTCCACGGCAACCAGTGAATATCTTTTTTGCTATTATCTGGGCTCCACCAAAAGTGTCGGATTAATTGGTCAATTTGGCCCATTGATTTCTTGGATAGGTTGATGCTGGACATTGTGTACGTTGGAATTGCGCTAATTACAGATTTGTTGAGTACTTCCCTTCCTGCTGGGGAGAGAAGCTTGTTCATCCATCCCTGGATTCTCGCTGTTGTCCTTTGAATGATTAGCTCCCCTATTTGTTTCCGGTTTCGTGCCCAGTATGTGGGCAACCCTAAATAAATTTCATCAGGTAACATGTCTCGGACTCCGAGGATGTGGCCGATGTTTAAAGAGTCTTGGTCAGAGACATTTGGACTGAGTAGGATGCTGGATTTGCTGTAGTTGATGAGCTAGCCTGACTCAGCTTGATATGTATCCAGAACCTGGCGTAAGTTTAGCGCGTTTTCCGTCTTCGCCTCTAAGAACAAGAAGCTATCATTGGCGAACAGAAGGTGAGTGAATTCCTGCGTGAATTTACCTGGTTTTATCCCTCGGATGCGTCCATCCTGTTGAGCTCTTGATAGTTCTTGGGATAGCATCTGGGCCACGATAATGAAGAGGTACGGTGAGAGAGGGTCGCCTTGTCTGAGTCCCCTAGTTGGTTTGAAGTTCGACGTAAGTTCCCCGTTTATTAGGATCTTGATTGTACTCGTGGAGACGCACTCCATAATCCAGTTGATGAACTTTGGGGGAAATGCCATGCTGACTAGGGTCGCGGAAAGAAAAATCCATTCGATTATGTCGTACTTGCCCATGTCCAGTTTGAGTGCGAATACACTTTTCCGTCTTGTCCTTTTCAGTTTGATTGTATGGAGCAGTTCCTGAGCCAAGAATGTGTTGTCCGTCTGGGGACAAATGTTATTTGAAACGGGGAGATCAAATTTGAGATTACCGGTCTTATCCTAATGACTAGGATTTTTGCGATAATCTTGTAGGTTGTATTGCAAAGTCCAATTGGTCTCCAGTCCTTCATTGTTGTGGGGTGCTTGCATTTCGGTATGAGGACCAAAATAGTTTCATTGGTTTCAGGTTCCATACGACCTTCCTGAAAGAAGTTTATGGTTGCCGTGGACAAATCTGATCCTGTAATTTCCTTAGTGCTGTGGAAGAATCGAGCGGGGTATCTGTCCAAGCCAGGTGCTTTGTCCGGACCAAGTTGAGCGGTGGCCGTGTCTCTTTATGTTCCTGTGATTTGCTCACAGAGGCGATTGCTTTTCGTCTCTCCAATTCTGAGAATGTTAAAGTCCGGGGAAGTTGGTGGAGCTAAATCAGTTTGGGCCTGGAAAAGCTCAAGATAGAAGTTGCGGTATTTTTTACAGTAATAGGTTCCTCCAATACTGACCCATCCTCCAGTTCTACCCTTAACAATGAGTTTCTTCTTCTTCTTCTAGCAATGGTGTAGGCGTGGAAAAATTTGGTGTTGCGGTCTCCTGTTGAAAACCAGCGTTGTCTGGATTTCTGCCTCCACATGGTTTCCTGGAAGTTGTACAGACCCCTCAATTGATTAATGGACTGCTCGACTTGACCTTCCGTCTCGTCGTTCTCCTGTTTCAAGTTGATTTCCTGGAGGAAATTCCGGATGAAGATGTCTATATGGCCGAATACTGTCCTATTCCATTTTCTGATGTCCGCTTTGAAGAGACGTATTTTTTGGCAGAGGCGTGACTGAGGGTTTCCGATTGGTGTCCAATTCCAGGAATTCCGCAGCGTCTCTAGGAATAAGGGGTGGTCGAGCCACATAGTCTCGAAACGGAAAGGTTTGTTTCTTTTTCGATCTTGATTCTCCGGGATACCGTCGAGTAATATGGGAGAGTGATCAGATGCAATCATTACGAGGTGCCGGATGTTTGCATAGGGGAAGAGAAATTGCCATGATGGATTGTTGAAGGATCTATCCAATCGTTCCCTGACGTTGTCAGGTGGATCCCGTCTGTTAGACCAGGTGTAGCGTTGTCTTGAGAATCCTAAGTCCATTAGATCCAGAGAGTCAGATCTGGTTTGGGATTGAAGAATTCTTGATATTAGCACTGGATTCCCTCCTTCATTTTCCTCGAAGCTCCAGATGTCGTTAAAGTCCCCAATGATCATCCAGGGGGAATCAGTTGGTCTTGAGTCTCTGTAGGAGGCGATGTTGTCCCAAAATTCCGCTCGTTTTCTTGCTTTTGAAGGGGCGTAAATGAAAGACTCTTCCCATTTGATTGTGTTTTGGCGTTGGGTTATGACAGTATGGATGGCGTTTTGGGAAGTTGAGGTTATCTCAATGTTGAATTGATCTTCCCAGGCAAGGATTAGGCCACCTCTAGTTTCTTCTGGTTGAACACACAGCATGTCCACTAGGCCCGCTTTACTAAGAGTTAGTTTCATTCTATCTAATTGACTCTTTACCTTTGCTATAAATACTATACTAGGTTTATGGATATTAATAATATTTCTAATATGTTGAACTGTCAGATTATTGCCCGCCCCCTGACAGTTCCAAGCTAGTATTTTCATCGTAATTCCGGAAAATCCTGAAGGGGATCTGCCGTACTAGCATTCTGGATAGCATCTAAATAATCACATAAAGGGCAGTGAAAACAGAGACATCTATGCTGTAAACGAACTACGTCATGGATGTTGGGGGTACCGCGGGGCCAGTTGGCGGGATGCACGATCGTAAAAGGGTCTTAGGCTGACAGAGATCCTTCCACCTCTACGAGGGGCGTTGCGCCTTGGAGGTGGAGGTGGTATGATCGGGGCATTACAGGCTCTTTTGGTAGGCCAGACCTCCTCTTCAGATTCCATTGGCTCCTTTCCTGGGCGTCTGATCCATCCCTCTGCCTCACCCGCATGAGGGGGTTCGATTTCCATATCAGCCTGCAAGGATTCAGGTGTCTTGCCCGCCTGTGGGGGCTCGACATTCTCGCCCGCCTGTGGGGGCTCGACACTCTCGCCCGTCTGTGGGGGCTCGATGCTCTCGCCCGCCTGAGGGGGCTCGATTACCTCGCCCGCCTGTGGGGATTTGGCTACTTCCTCCATTTCTGGTGGATCGGAGTTTAGGTCAAAGGGCATGAGTTCCTCAATATTTTTCTGAGGGGAGGTCGGGGAGGTGGGTTTCATACTGTTCATGTTGTTCTCCTCCGGAGAACATTCAGCGAGCAGGTGTAGCTGTAGCTCATCCAACCCTAGGTCGTAATCAAACTCCGGAAGGGACGGGCATGGGGAGTGGTGAGTTGATTCAATGCGCCCTTGTAACTACATGGCTAGGTTGGAGAGTGGAGATAATGGGGGGGAGGCGGGAAGTTGTATAAATGTCTCTGGGCTGCTCATGGGGACGAATATGGTATGGTTTATCGGGGGAGACCAGGGGTCAAGGCGGGGTTGGGTGAAGGTATGGGTCGTAGGTTCGGGGTATGAGGCTCCAGGTTGGGGGGTAGGCATGTTCCATGGTGGCATCTGGCTGTCGGTTCCTAGGAGCTGGGGGTTCTGGAGTTAGGATGCCGGTAAGGGGGGGGGGGGGTAAGAGCGCAGGTTGGGTGGTCATGGAGGTGGGCCAGGTGGAAGAAAGCGGTTGTGGACTCATAAAGTGGGGCGGGATAGGCTGTCCTAGGTAATGCTTTCCATAGTTCTATTGGAGGAAGTGGGGAGCTGCTAGAGCTAATGCCGCATTGAGAAACTCCTGGAAGCGGGTATCCGTCGTATGATCCCTCGGTTGCTGTTCCTGGCCGCCCCGTGGGGTTCTACTCGAAGAGGACTCTGCATGATACTCATTTCCGGTCTTTGGGGGCTTCACTTTTGCTTTCGGAGCTAAACCGCTCCCTGGGGGATTGAATACCTTTTCGGGGACCCAACTGATCCAGCTGAGGAGGAGGTCACCACCTTTGTTATTTCTTGCAGAGTAGAGAACGTTACCAATACGTTCCATGGCTCGCATCCCAGGCTGGCTATTGATCAATTGCTTACATTAAAGCAGCTATTACTCAGCTAGCTATTTCGGGGTAGGGCATTGTTTCTCTTTATGGCCAAAATACCCGCACGTATTGTAAGGGAGGCCGTTACGGTACTGGATGGTGACCGGTCTATCTGTAGGGCTGTTTTCTAGGAACATTCCTGGCACAACAGGTCTATCTAAATCCATAGCAACAAGGACCCTGGGAAAAGCAATCTCCCAGGGTTTAGCAATATTTTCCCCAAATAGTAGAATTTGTCCCGCACAGGAGGCAATTCTTCTAACTGTTGCTAAATTCATAGATCCTGACGGGATATTCCTTATCTCTATCCACGAAGGGACATTTTTTTGCAAAAATTACCTCTGGTACATCATTAACTGTGTTACAATCTGTCAGGATTAGGAGGGGCCCATCTATGTTGTAAAGACTATTTGCTAACACTTCTTTAACATCTTGAGCGTTTTTAAATGCAAATGAGATTTTTTGGTCTCTTCTAACATGAATTTCTAGGGGACTGGTAGTTTTCCAAACTTGATTCACGCAAATATCCAGAAGGTCGCGTCTAATCTTGTTATTATGTAAAAATCTACCAGCCAGAATTAAGGACCAATCGACGTGGTCTATTACCTCGGTTTGAGGAGAAGAAACTGGTCCAGCCGATGATTCCGGGTTGACTCCACGTGGAAACTGGAGTGGTTTAGTTAATTCCGCTCGGTTCGCAGAGTCTTGATTCGCTGGGTTCAGAGCCGGTCCGGTCGAGGAGGTATCTTCAGTGGGCTTGTTGTGGTGTAGAACTCCAGATTGGGCTCGCTTCTTCCGTTCATCAATTTGGGCCCACAGATAGCGAATAATAGCCGCGTCCACTATTAGCTGGGTCGGCGGAGGAGTAGTTCAGCCCAGAGCGTCCGGTCCATTACTCCCTTTGGGCTCCGGCTTGCTTCTAGGTTGGGGCGGACGGAGGGATTTGGGTCATGGCTTTCGAGGAGGGAGCCCAGTTCTGCGGGGAAATTGAGCGGGACGGGAAGGCACGGAGCTGAAGTCCGATGTAGGTTGACTCGTCGTTGGGCAAGGCAGGAGGTTGCACGCACGCGCCGAGCGCGTCAACGGCGAGTAGCTGCGATGGAAACGCGTGAGGCGGGCCGTAGGATGTCTAGGGGGATACTCATACTTGCTCCAAGCTTCCTGCGGGGATGGGGTTCGTTTATGGGCAATCGTAGGGCAGATTGGAGCTTGGGGAACGCATCTTGAAAGTTCGTCGGAGTTTGTTTGTCGAATGAGGAATTTTGCAGAGAAAGTGTGGTCGTGAGCAGAATTAAGCGGAGCTGAGGAATTTATGGGAGAAGTGGGAGGAGGTGAGGGCAAAGGAGGGTCTGCGTGTTGCATTGATGTTGGAGACGTGAATGCCTCTGCTCCCGCAGACCTTCGTCACCGCTGCAGCAGGGAGCTTCGGAGTGATGATTGCCTGCACTTCGTCTCTAGTTCTGCATAGTGTTTGGAGTTATTGCTGAAATGACCATTACGGGTGGATTAAACTTGTGGTTAGGGAGAAATATACGTGATAGTACAGTGTGGAATTGTTGCTGTGGAAAATCAGGGGGGATAGAGCTATCAGTTAGATTAGGACGAGATTAAACGAGAAAGGGGGAGCAATGGCTGAGGCTATCGCCGGATAGGGAGCTCCGTTCTCAAGGGTTTCAGGGGGGGAGTGTGTAAACAGTGACTGCCCAAGAAACTTCAAAAAAAAAATATAGCTTGATCAACGCATTCTATGTATATTCTTGCTCTTGCAATACGAATTATCTCACAATTTTTTTATCGACATACAACAAAATTTGAGCATTTTATTAAATAGCCTCTGAAATGTGTTATGCATACTAAATCTATGATTATAAAACTTAAAAGTGTATATTCATTAATTACATTTTAAAAGAGACATAATATTTTTTTGTCACTGGTCATCACACGTGCAATGCATGTGTTAATTTTCTAATATATATATATATATAATTATTGTCAAATATATATTTAGGGAAAAAAATATATAGACAATATATATTCTTAATCTTTCTAAGTAACTAAATCCTATCAATAATATCTTTATCCCTATCTTTAACTAAATATATTGATAGTTTACATATTTTACTATATAATGTGAATCATTTCCTTATCTTTCCAATTTTTAGATATATTGTTTCCTTTAATAATTTTAAAATATGGTAACAAATATATCTACAATGCTAGGCCGGCCGAATTTTCTTACTTGCACCCTAAGAAATTAAAAAATTTACCTAATAATTCACCTAGGGTTTTCGGCCATAACACAAAAATTGGAAAAATTGTCAAATTTTAGATCAAACACTATTATGATCATGAATCCAAAAACTGTTCTTGATAAAACTCATCGTGTTCTTGAAGATTATGAACATCAAACTCAAATTTAAACAAAAATTTCGACTTTGATCTTTAAAAACATGTAAAATCCGAAATTTTAAGTTTTAAAAGATCGAAAACATGAAATTTTGTTCAAAATTTTCGGATTTCAAACCAAAATTTTGGTGTTCATAATAAAAAATCAAGAACATCAGTTTATCAAAATTTTAAGAACTCCTAACACTCACTCTGATACCACTGTTGGATTACGGGGACGTAATACTACGGAATGCTAAACGTGTACATGCAAGTAATTTAACTACGAAGCGGAATAATGTACACATACCTCAATAGCTTTCCTGCCCAAGAACGATGTAGAGGGAGTTCTGATCCTCCGGTCGGAACCCGTACAAGTTCTTCGTGAGAAGAAGTCCTACGCGGTATAAGCTCCACAGCAAATCATCTGATCGATTCTTCAACGGGGACAGAACCTCGGACTGAGATGATGGTGTGCCAAAAATTACTACTAAGGGGGTGAGAGGGTTTCTCTCACGTTCCTTAATAGAGGTACTTATGAATTACTTGATGTGGAAAACCCCTTAGGAGACTCCCCTATATATAGGATTGGTGGAGTGGACAAAAGTCCACTCCAACCAATGTGGGACTAGGGTTCGGCCGAACCACCTATCAAGGGAGGAGGCCCAAAATTAATCTAATGTGACATTTACCCAATTATCTTAGGTAATATCCTTAATATTAACGGGCTACCATTTACGGCGCCACGTCACCATATGCTAACAACAACATGAGAGAATATTTCAGTATAATCAACATCTTTCATTTTCAAATAACATTTAACAAGTAACTCGCCTTGAACCTTTTCCTGCCACCTGCTTCAGTTTTTACTCTGAACACCCATTTGTTCAATAAAACTTTCTTTCCTGAAGGCAGTTTGTCAACAACCACGTGTTATTCTTCTCAAGTGATCTCATTTCGTAATCCGTTGTTTGCTCCCACTTTATTGAATCATCTTATTTTAAAGCCTCGTCAAAGGATTCAGGCTCCCCTTAATCAGTCAGCAACATGTAATGTAGCAAGGGTGAATACATTTCTAGTGGCCTGATGGTCCTGGATGATTTCAACACCTTCTCAGGTGTTACTGTCTATACTTTTGAATATACATGTCACGCCTCCGAAAACCACCTTGAAGTTAGGGCATGATGGCCGTTATTTACTAGTAATAAACCGGTCAATAACGAAGCCCCAAAATATCCTTTAGTTAAACACATCTAAAATTCTATATGCATTCTAAATTTCTAATACAAGGAGTCATGGTACTTACATAATCGAACAACTCTTTAAGCATAAATTCTAGTGCAATGGAACAATGTCAACTCGATAGTTCTAACGCGCTCTCTGAAATCATCCAAAATCCAACGTTTCCACGACATCCGATACTGAACGTCCGACACTCTATCTGCTTACCCCGAACCTGATGAATTGATAACTTCATGTTTCCGCTAAGCACTTTAATATTATCCAAAATCTAACGCCTCGAAGTATCACATAGGATCGTTCCCCGTAATTGATGATCTGAAATACTATAATCTCATCCTGAAACTGAGGAATTGAATATGGGGTAAGTTGTTGTGGAGCAACTTAGTAAGTAGTGGTCACTTATCCCTATCGGATCAACCTCTAGGAAATATATATACATATATATTATAAAGATTATAAACAGAAGGCTTTCAAAGAACATTAAAACAACGCAGAGTTTAAAAACTTCCATGAAACAGTCAATCATAAGTATAGAGCAAGTCACATAATTTGCACATTTCATTTAACGACCAAAATTAACAGTCAATTAACGAATACACCAAAAGTCTACAATGTACAAACTTTTTTCACAAAAAAATTACAAAAAAATATTTTGTACCAAAGGTCAGAATTGATCGAGTAGAATTGGTCAAGCATATGGTAAAAAAAACCATTTAACCCTACATTATATTCAACCAAATTATATTATATATATTGATATTGATAGATATTATTAGTTCATTTAACTTAGTCGAAGCCTTCCCCCTGGAGCCCACTTTCGCTTATGCCACATGCATACGAAGGATAGCAGTAGGGTTGGTTTTTCATGTGGCATCATTAAGGGCTAAGGCCTTGGGTCACAAAATTTAAGTTAGTGGTCTATTGACGGTCCAAGTGGGGACGGTCAACGCGAACTTTTCAATTAAAATGGTGTATTCTAATTTTCCTTTCAGGAAGAGTCATTATAGCTAGCTGAATGAAAGTGAAAAAGTATATGATAAATTCTGAATCTGAAACGCCACAAGGACGAAACCCTAGGTTTAGCGAAGAACACGAGCAGAGTTTCTGGAAACAAAGAGTCGAGAAGAGGAAAACACAATTGCGGATCACTTAGGGTAGTTCCTTCATGTGGTACCCTATCACCTTAATTAACACTATAAAAGGGGATCCCGAAACACAAAAGTGTTCAGGTTCCACCCTGAGTTTATACAACTGAAGGAACTGCCCACAAACTTATCAAAATAAACCAAAGAGAACCTAAACAGTTACAAGGCCAACACGGGCCAGGCCAAACACGGGCCAGATTGAACCAAGACAAATAGCAAATTATAAACCAGTCCAAATCCTATCAGCAAGCCCAAACATCAGAGATTCCATACTTGAACACACCCCCTCAATCTGGACTCCGTGTTAAATTCATATCCATACCTCCTTCATCTGTATTCTGTACCTAAATCTGCAAAACCATCTTTAGCCACAAAGATATTGACCAGATGTAACTTACTCACCAAGTAATCATGTTGTTTCTTTACCAAAGCTTTGGTAAATATGTCAGCAACCTGGTTACCTGTTTTCACATGCACAAAACGAACAAATCCTAATAAAAGCATCTGTCTAGAATAATGGCAATCTATCTCAATATGCTTGGTTCTTTCTTGGAAAATTTGATTTGAAGCAATTTGGACAGCAGCTTTGTTGTCACAGAACAACACTGAAGCAACCTTTTGCCCAAAACCCAATTCCCCAAGCAAACCTCTTAGCCATACAATTTCTAGAACATCATGCCTCATACTTCGATATTCTGACTCAGCTGAAGACAGTGAAACAACATCATGCTTCTTAACCTTCCAAGATATGACAGATTTACCAAGCATTATACAATAACCAGTCAATGACCTTCTGGTTTCCATACAATAACCCCAATCAGCATCAGAAAAACCAGTTAAATCAACAGTACTATCAGCAGAGAGCAACACCCCCTTACCTGGTTCAGATTTAACATATCTCACTATTCTTAATGCAGCATCATAGTGAGATTTTTTTGGATTTTGTAAAAATTGACTAAGTTGCTGCACTGAATAGGAGATATCTGGCCTGGTAATGGTTAGATATAATATTTTTCCTATCAGTCTCCGAAAAGAAGAAACATCATCTAGGATAGGATCATCACATTTGGCACTCACAGCAGCATCAAAACTTGCACTAGTTAATTTTAAATTAGCCTCCATAGGGGTTTTGGCAGGTTTACAACCTGCTAAGCCTACCTCAGAGATTAATTCTAATGCATACTTACGCTGACAAAGAACAATACCTTTTTCCGATCTGGCAATTTCAATTCCAAGAAAATATTTAAGCTCTCCCAAGTCTTTCATTTTAAAATTTCCTTCTAAGACAGATTTCAAATCAGCAATCATGTTCTTATTATTCCCAGTAATCAACAAGTCATCCACATATACTAGCATAATAACAATATGACTACCATTAGCCTTATAGAAAAGGGAATAATCATGCATAGACTGTTTATAGCCAGCAGATAATAATGACTCGGTAAGCTTTAAATTCCATTGTCTAGAAGTTTGCTTAAGGCCATATAAAGATTTTCGTAATCTGCACACAAAATTTTTCCCAACAAAGTCCCCCTGATTACGAAAACCTTGAGGCATAGACATGTACACCTCCTCAGTAAGATCACCTTGTAAGAAAGCATTATAAACGTCCATTTGAAACAAAGGCCAGTTTTGAGAAGCTGCCAAGGCTAAAACCAGTCTAACAGTATGCATTTTCACAACAGGACTAAAAGTCTCATAATAATCAATGCCAAACTATTGTTTATAACCCTTTGCAACCAAACGAGCCTTATATCTTTCTAAAGTTCCATCAGAATTATACTTAAGACGATACACCCATTTGGAACCAATAGGTTTCTTACCAGGGGGAGTGGAACAACATCCCAAGTATGAATTTCTTCCAGTGCAAGGAGTTCCTCCTCCATAGCTTTGATCCAAGAAGGGTCCTGAGCTGCCTCAGCAAAGGTACCTGGTTCTACCAACTTAGATATAGAGGTGAGATATCTGTGATAATCAGTAGATATATTCCTGTAAGAGACAAAGTTGGAGATTGGATACAACGAGTAGGAGGAGGAGGCTACATAATCTGCCAACCTTATAGAAGGCCTCCTCTCCCTGGAGGACCTTCTAATAGCAATAGAATGGGCATCAGATGGATCAGCAGAAGGATCCTCATCATGTGCAGTAGGGACAGGATCAATTTGATCATCAACAGAATCACTATCATGTAAATCAGTGGTGTGCTGGGGTTGCACCTCAATATCCATCCCAACTGAATTATCAACAATATCATCATAGACAGGTTGACTAGCACTATCATCACAAAAGAAGGGCAACGACACAGTATTGCTGCTGGCAAAAGGGAATATGTGTTCAAAAAATTTCATATCTCTACTAACAATGAATTTCTTAGTAGAGATGTTAAAAAGTTTATAACCCTTATGTGTTTCTGAATAACCCAAGAAAACAGTAGGAAAAGACCTAGCAGCAAATTTGTTCGAAGCCATCAAATCTTTTGCAAAAGACAGGCAGCCAAAAACTCTCAAGTGTTTAATACTGGGTTTTCTTTTTAGCATAACCTCTAATGGTGACTTACCATTCAAAACTTTTGTGGGCATTAAATTGATAAGGTAACAAGCCGTTAAAATACAATCTCCCCAAAAAAATATCAGGAACAGAACCTTGCAATTTCAGACCTCTAGCAATTTCTAATAAATGCCTATGCTTCCTTTCCACTCTTCCATTTTGTTGAGGTGTGTGGGAACAAGAAGATTGATGGAGAATTCCATGAGTTTTAAAAAAAATCTTTAAA
The DNA here is from genome assembly GCA_036873135.1 of Clarkia xantiana subsp. parviflora. Taxonomy (NCBI): domain Eukaryota; kingdom Viridiplantae; phylum Streptophyta; class Magnoliopsida; order Myrtales; family Onagraceae; genus Clarkia; species Clarkia xantiana. Next base: position 22,308,455 of record JAPTYO010000008.1, on the reverse strand, counting down.
CCCATCCCAAAGAACTCACCACCATTATCACTTCGAAAAACTTTAATGGTCTTTTTATATTGGGTTTGAACCATCAAAGTAAAGTTTCTTAACAACTCAGCTACATCATGTTTGAACTTCATCAAGAAAACCCATGTAACTCTAGAAAAATCATCAACAATTGTAAGAAAGTATTTATTAGCATCATGTGTAGCTGTTTTGTAAGGTCCCCATACATCACTGTGAACAATATCAAACATAGAATCTGCTCTGCTACTGGAAAGATGAAAAGGAAGTCTAGGAAATTTAGCTAATGAGCAGATAGTACAATCATCAACAACAAGGTTTCTGTTTTTAAAAAAATCTAAACCTTCAATATGTTGGAGAGATTGAGCAGAGGCATGTCCAAATCTTTTGTGCCATAAGGAAGCAGACTCTTTATTTGTAGCAACAAGAGAAACTGATGGTAACTTTGTATTATTGTGAGAAAGAAAGTAGAGGCCAGAATGTTGTCTACCAGTCCCCAAGACCCTCCCACTTGAGGGGTCCTGCATGACAGCAATGTTGGGGTAAAAAGTGGTGACACAATTCTGATTTTTCACTAATTGAGAAACAGATATGAGATTGTATTTAAAATTGGGCAGGTAAAGAATATTTCTTAAAATACAGTTTTCAGACAGAATACAATCTCCAATACCAAGAGCAGAAACAAAGCCACCATCAGGCAGTTGCACTTTAGTTTGAGAAAGCCTTTTAAAATTCTTTAACCAGGAAAGGTGTCTAGTCATATGGTTGCTTGCACCAGAATCTAAAATCCAACAATCAGAAAAATCATCATGAGAAAGATTAGAATTTATACCAGCACTTTGACATTCAGTAGCTGCAAGAGTGGTTGCTGTGGCCACACTTTGGGTGTTGCCACTACCTCCATACTGCCGCAGGAGTTTGTCAAACTGATCAGTGGTAAGACTTATGCTTCCTGATGATGAAACAATAGGAGGGATTGATGACTGAGACACACTTAGAGAAGCATCATTGGAGTCAGCTTTACCCATCATTGCCTTTCCCTTTTGGTTTTGGCTTTCCTTCAATTTGAAACAGTTCTCTTTGCAATTCCCTTTTTTGTTGCAGAAGTCACAGCCTTTTGCGTAACAACGCTCCACAGAGTGTCCCTTTTTCTTACAGAATGTGCACTCAAGATTGGAATTGTTCAGATTCCTGTTTCTGTTGTTATTTTGTGCAGGGACTCTGGCATTTAAAGAGGCTCCATCACCACCCAATATAGAAGCCGAAACATTCCTTTGATTTTCTTCTTGAAGAAGGACACCATATGCTTGATTCAGACTTGGCAAAGGAGTCCAAAGCAGTAAGTTGCTTCAAATGTTCGAAAAACTCTCATTTAATCCCATCAAAAATTGAAAGAGTCTTTCGTTTTCTTTATGCTCAATATGTCTCTTGAAAAGATCGCCTTCAATGTAAGGGAGGGAACATGAGGAATCATATTCAGTCCATAAATTCCTCAACTTTGTGAAGAAGGTGCTGATTGAATCCAGCCCCTGACGAGCGGTAACAATCTCGCGATGAAGTTGATAAATTCTGGACCCGTTCATCTTGTCAAATCGTTCCTGCAGTTCCTTCCAGACAAGATACGCATTTTCTAGATACAAGACACCATCAGAAATCTCATCTGAGACTGAATTGATGATCCAGCCTCTTACGACAGCATCACATCTATCCCACAACGCATGAAACCTCGAATCAAAGCCATCGCGATTGCAAGAACCAGTAATGAAACCAAGTTTATTCTTCCCTAGCAAGATAATTTGCATTCCCTTACTCCACTTACGAAAATTATCCTGACCAGTTAATTTCAGAGACAACAGACTCTGGCCTGGATTATCAGAGGTGTGAAGGTAAAGAGGGTGGAAAGAATGAACCTCAGAAGAAATATCGAAGACTTCGGTTGCAGTTGGATTTGATGTCCCACTGCCATCCGTAAGATCGGCCATGCTTCAAGATCGGAGAAACGAGGTCACACGCAAATAGCTGTAGGTAAAGTCACCAGGAAAGGATCGCGATGAAGGTCGTAATTGCAGAAGGCACAGGAAGTAAAAGTCCTTCAACGAGCAATTCACGGAGACGAATCGATCTCGAAGGGAGACGAAGGGAAATGATGAATCATCGCAGCGTAGTGACGGATCGATGGACAAGGAAGCCTTGTCGCTCTGATACTAAGATAAATTCTGAATCTGAAACGCCACAAGGACGAAACCCTAGGTTTGGCGAAGAACACGAGCAGAGTTTCTGGAAACGAAGAGTCGAGAAGAGGAAAACACAATTGCGGATCACTTAGGGTAGTTCCTTCATGTGTTACCCTATCACCTTAATTAACACTATAAAAGGGGATCCTGAAACACAAAAGTGTTCAGGTTCCACCCTGAGTTTATACAACTGAAGGAACTGCGCACAAACTTATCAAAATAAACCAAAGAGAACCTACACAGTTACAAGGCCAACACGGGCCAGGCCAAACACGGGCCAGATTGAACCAAGACAAATAACAAATAATAAACCAGCCCAAATCCTATCAGCAAGTCCAAACATCAGAGATTCCATACTTGAACAGTATATGCATTTGATTTTTTATTGTATCATATGTTAAGATTTCCATTCTGCTTTAATATTAAAAAAAACATTTATTAAGGAGACTTCTAAAGAAAAAATTATAACACTTTAATTAATATCAAAATGCAACTGAGTATAAAAATTAAAAACTTGAAAATTGATTTTAAACTTTAAAACAACTAATTTCACTATGTATTATTATTATTTAATTTTACAAATTAGAATTATATATCTTTAGATTAGATAATAATATCTTCAATAATAAGATTTTTCTGACTTCCCTCATTGCTATCCCGAACTATGTAAATTATGTGTATACCTTATTATTTGTTGTCAATGCAGTTGCTCTAAGCAACAACTGATATGTATGTTGTAAGAGCGCATTTATATTGTATACGTCTAATAAAATTTTGATTGAACTAATGGTTAAAATAAGTTATCTTTCTAAGACTGAACTAACTTCAAATCGTTTCGGTGTTGAAAAGAATTTTAACATTAACATTTCCAAACTGAAATTACAAAAGCAATTTTGTAAAAATAAAGATACGGTTTTATTGCGCAATAATTCGTTCTCTTGACAGAGTCACTGCTTCCAGGATGTCAAAGAAATTTACCCAAAGCGTAATCAAAGAGAAAGTTATTAAAATTTGCAATTGCATAATAATAAAAATGTATAAGTGGGTGATGAGTCCCTATAAAAGACCACGTCTTGTCCTAGATCACCGTGTGCATAGCAAAATACTTTTCTACGCGTAACAAGGTTGACTATCTTGGCTTTTGCAACAACACCTTCCTCATCTTTTATTGCAACACACAAAAGCTCCTTTTTGTTTATGGCATTGAGTAACTAGTACCCCAATACCTTGCAATATACTCCCTAAACTTCTACTTTTCATTGTATGATAAATATTAAGGTTAATAACATATGAAAGGTCTGAAGTTTGGCTCATGTTAACCGGAGATGTCTGAAGTTTCAAATGTTGATATTAGAGGTCTGAGGTTTCAACGTTGTTGATATAAGAGGTCTCCGATAATTTTTTCCGTTAAAACTGACGGAAGTTGGTCACGTGCTTGGCATGTAACCGGAAATAAAATTAAATTCCAAAAATGTCTTTCTATCAAAGTGTGCCCCTGACTTGCTTGAAATGAAAAGACGAAGATGCCCTTAAAGCCACCACGGCTCCAGCCACCGCCACCCTGTCTCCCGAGACCACCACCCCGACTCCGACAACCACCACCCCGGCTCCGGCGACCACCACCCCAGCTCCGGCGACCGCCACCACGGCTCCGATTGGGCCCAAATCGGAGCCTCAAAGCTCTGATCGGAGCCACAGAGCTCCAGATCGGGAGCTCTGTGGCTCCGACCCGATCGGAGCTTTGTGGCTCCGATTTGGGCCCAATCGGGGTCGGTGGCTCCGATTTGGACCTAATCTGAGCCGTGGTGGCGGTCGCCGGAGTTAGGTGGTGGTCGTCAGAGCCGAGGTGGTGGTCGCCCGAGTCAGGGTGGTGGTGACCGGAGTCGGGTGGCGATTGCTGGAGCCGTGGTTGTTTTAATTTGACTTCAGGAGTAATTTTATCATTTCACATTTCCTCAAATAAGATATTAAATAAAACAAAATATTAAAAGGGGCAAGAATTTCATTTCACACAATTCTGTTAAATTTAACCCTAAAAATGGATGGAAAACCAAATTTCAACAAAACTGAAACTTCAGACCTTTCATATTAACATTTGAAACTTCAGACTTCTCCAGTTAACATGGGTCAAACTTCAGACATTTCGTAGGTTGTTAACCTTAAATATTAGCATGAAGCATTCCCTAATCAATGGAAACATCCTCTTTTAATTTGCCTACAATAACATATTAACTAATGGGATTATTTGGCAATTCGTGAGTGACATCAAGCTTATCATCTACTCGCAAAATAAAAAATGTGATACAAACTTCTACGTGCGAGTTTATGTCGTACAATCGTACTGTGTAAAATTCGACAGTCACCTGCTACATGCAAGATCATTAAATATAATAAATATCATATAATAAACATCTAATAGTGAAACCATGAGTTAATATTTATCGAATCTCACAAGAGGTTGCAAATTACACAAACAAATCACGTTGAGGAAGGTCTCGGACCCAGGTTCGCTGAAGCCTAACGATATGCCGGTAATGGAATGTTTACACCTAGAAATGTTTTGTCAAAATGATATGTTTAACTTTTAAGGCATACTTGCATGATATATGTCTTTCTTTATTTGTTATTAGATATATAGTGGCATAAATAGAGAGTATTATCATATGACCTGAACTTCAAAATACTCCCCCAAGCCCATAATTTGCAAACTCTCCAAATCAGGCAATATTTTGAAAGTTTTAAAAATTACAAATGAAGTAAGATTTTTTTCCCAAAAATGTAGTTAATAATTAGACTTATTAGCAATTATTTGAACACGACAATAAATATTTTATCATATGTTGGTTGACAGTCTAGGGATGGCATGAAATTAGATCGGTTTTAAACAGTTCCGGTCTGTATTTTGTATTAGCTAAAGTATAGGTAATAAAAATTGGTCTGATTCTGGACCGGTTTGACCTATTTTTTATTTATAGATTTAACACTAATTAAAAAAAAAAATTAATATCCAAAATCATTTTGGTCCAGTCTGATCTAGTTTAGAATCGGTTTCAAGTATCAACGGTGCCCGATCTGATTCTCGGTGGAACGAATCCGGTGAGTACGTTTTTGCCCATCCCTAGTACACACACAAGTGTTTCTTTTTTAAATGTATATGTATGTATGTATCTTGTGTTATCGAGTTGTGTTACAAATACACAATCTGAGCATTGGTTTCAAAGTTCATGGACCTATTTATTTCAATTTCAAAATATAAGGGTGAATTTCCCTATATATATATAAAACAAACCGATTTTAATATCCATCCCACTAGCTAACTTAATTCATTTTCCTCAAAAGTCTTCTTCTTCCACCTGCCTTATCTAACTCTTCCTTCCTCCACACCTACACCTAGCTAGCTTAGCAACAATGGAGTCCTGATATGGAGGAAAGGAAGATTCAGTTGATCGCCGGTTCATCCATCATTTGCCTCATCATCCTAATCATTGTTCTGGGTGTCACCTTGAAGATATCCAAGACCTTCTACCTCATTCTCGGGGTCGATATCGGCGCAATCTTCTCCATCCTCGCACTTGTCGTGATTCGATGGCACTTCAACAAACGAAGAAAGCTGCTCGAATCTCGATACAGCTTAGAAGGCCGTGAGCTCCGTCTCGAGTACAGCTTCCTCAGGAAAGTCGCCGGACTTCCGACCAAATTCCGATACAAGGAGATCGAGGAGGCCACCGATAACTTCCAAGCTCTTCTAGGGCAAGGAGCTTCGGCCGCGGTGTTCAAAGGGATCCTCAGTGATGGAACCGCGGTGGCCGTAAAAAGAATCGACGGTCAGGATCACGGCAAGAAGGAATTCCGGTCTGAGGTGTCTGCGATCGCGAGCGTCCAACATGTGAGCCTTGTTCGGCTTCTAGGGTACTGTACTGTGTCGTCATCGTCGGGGCCGCGATTTTTGGTGTATGATTTCATACCCAATGGGTCGTTGAATAATTGGATCTTCCCTAGAAGCAGTGAGAGGAGGAGGAATACTCCTCAAGGTTGCTTATCTTGGGACCTAAGGTACTAATTAAGAAGCTATCAAAACTCTGTAACTTGTTTGTATCTCATGTTATAGGGATTCAATAGTTTCGTAAACCCTAGCTACCCTTAAATTGTCTATAATTAGTAGGGTCAATTATCAATTTTTAGCTAAATTTGCTAACTCCGTAAAATTAAAATTATTAGCTGAAGTTTTTATTTAGACAAATTGTTATGTTGCCCAATTTGTCGGTCACTGCAAATAATTAACTCTTTAGCATTTTATGTCTACTTCTACTTGTACGGAATCTCGACAGTGCTGTCTAAATTGGTAGCAATAACAAATAAATGAAGGGTGCTTACTATTTATAACTTTCCTAGAAAAAGTATATCTTAATATACACTTTGCTAGGGGAATGAAATTAATGTAAGCAAAAATACAAGCTGAACTTTGTTTTTAGTGTGCATATTACTAGCTAAATTTTGATGGATAAATATGTCTTTTCTTTTTTCTTTTTTTTGGATGGCACGTACCACATACATGACTATTTCCATTCAAAACAGACGAAAGATACAATTAAGTTAGTGAACTGCAGCGTTGGTAAAGTAAAACTAGTTTTCCTTTTTTTTTAAAAAAAAAGGTTCAGCTAACAATTTGTATGAGCTGTCAAGTAATTAGTATCTACTGTATTGAGTAGGTACAAAGTTGCTATAGATGTTGCCCGCGCACTTTCGTACCTCCACCACGATTGTCGGGCAAAAATCCTCCACTTGGACGTGAAGCCAGAGAACATCCTCCTCGACGAGAACTATCGAGCCATCGTTGGCGATTTCGGGCTGTCGAAGTTAATGGGGAAGGACGAAAGTCGGATCATCACGACGATTCGAGGAACTCGAGGATACCTAGCCCCCGAGTGGCTTCTAGAGAGCGGTGTAACCGAAAAATCCGACATCTACAGCTACGGAATGGTCCTTCTGGAGATGATCGGTGGACGAAGAAATGTGTGTCTAATCCAAGACACCACGAACGGGACGGGTCGGTCGCGTAGAAGATGGGACTACTTCCCTAAGATTGTGAGTGAGAAGCTTAGAGAAGGGGGAATCATGGATGTTGTGGATAGTAGATTAAGGCAAGGTGGAGGGATTGATGAGAGGCAAGTGAGGAAGATGATGTATGTGGCAATGTGGTGCATACAAGAGAAGGCGAGGTTGCGGCCGAGCATGGCTTTGGTTGTGGATATGCTCGAGGGTCGGGTGGTGGTCGATGAGCCACCCGAGACTCAGATGCTCATTGTCGACTTATTGCAAGGCGGTGAAGATGAGGAAGGACAAGGACCGAATGGTGTTAACGGGAATCGGACGGGACTGACGAGAAACAACATTGGATCGGACCGAAATTTGCTTACCACATCGGCGTATTCGTTTACCATGTCGATTGTTTCGCCGAGATAGTATTGGCGGACTTACGTATTGAGCGATCGACTAGGGTCGGCTATGTAGTGCGATCGAACATAGGTTGTGCATAGTTTTTATTACGATTAACTAAACCATAATTGCGAGTTAGAGTTATGGTTATGATTTTCCTACCGTAATAGTTATGGTATTGGATCCATAACTTTATTTATTACCATAAATTTGTTTTCATATATAATTAGTAATACATACATGCATAACAATTCACCTAACTTTACTAATTAATATAAGATAAATATTAAGTGAGACAATCTATTTTTAATTTTACTGGGGTTTTTGCTAGGGTTGTCGTTATAATAATCATTGAATTTTGAAATTTGGTTTATTTGTTTAGTTTTTGTGTTGTCTTAATTAAAGTTTGTTTCAAGTTTTGATTAATTTCAATTGCATTAAAACTAGAGTATTCTTATAATTAGTTAATTTTGTAGTAACAAAAATCCAAAATAATATGATATGTGGGGAACCAGAAAAAAAAAATGATTCATTAAATATGTATATACAAGTAAACCATTAGTTAAAACCGTAGTTGTGATATGAAAAAGTTATAAATTACATGTTTAGAAAGTTGTAACCGTTTTTTGCTTTTAAGGTACTATATTTATATTCAGACCGCTTTTTGTTTTTGGTACTATATGTTTTTTTTCGTTTATTTTTTGTACCAAACGTTTGAATAAACTATACTTTTGGTACATCCGTTAGTTAGTCGTTAAACGCCATGTGCAAGTCACCTGACCCCTCTAAACTTATAATTTTGTTCAATTTATTCCTTAATACATCCCTAACTTTTATTTTGTTCAATTTAATCCTAAAATTTTAAATTCGAAACTCTTAACACAAGAAGACCTAGCCTAACCGAGCTTATGGCTAGGTCCGACCCTGGGTTCGGTTCGCTGCACACAAGAGACTAAACTGAACAAAATCAAAAGTTTATGGTGGGTCACGTGACTTGCACATGCCATTTAAGGCCAAAACTAACAGCCAACTAATGGATGTACCAAAAATATACTTTTTTTTCAAATATTTGGTACCAAAAGTATACAAATAAAAACATATGGTACCAAAATTTAAAAACGGTACAAAAAGTACCCTTTAACCCTTAATTTTATTGGTGTTGTTACTTATGTTGTCGTTATAATCGTTGAACTTTGGACTTTTGGATGATTTGTTTAGTTTTTGTGTTGTATTAGTTAGTGTTTGTTCTGAGTTTTGATTGATCTCAGTTGCACTGAAATTAGATAATTTTTATATTTTAGTTAATTTTGTAGTAAAAAAATCTACAGTTTTTTTTTTTGCCAAAATGATATTTTATTAATAAATCAAATAGTTCAACCCGGATTACAATCTAAAAGCAAAATAGATAAAAGAGGAGATGGGGTACAACAACCCAATTAGCCGGACACACCTCCTTTCTGGATTGGATGTCAACCCAGTTTATGCAGCGATTAGCGCCCCTACGAATAACTTTCCAAGTCACATCTTCAATCACGTTGATCATTTGTCGAATAGAGCTAATAATGTCGTCAAGTCTCCAGTCGAGGTTTGTCGAAGTATGTCGGATTTGGTTTACAACATATTCTGCATCCAACTCTATGACGACTTCCCTCCATTGATGATGAACTGCAAACTCGACTCCATGAAGTATTGCTCTTGCCTCCGTCATGGCTGCCCCGAATTCTCTTCCACGAGTGCTCCTCCTCGCTATTAATCGTCCTGAACCATCTCGGGCCACAACTCACGTTCCGCCCTAGCCAGTGTTCTGGACCCTGAGCCATCGCAGCATATGGACACAACGTCACCGATCGGAGGAGACATTTGAACTGCAACTGTACCACCTTGAGTAATGTGGGATCAGGTATGGACTAATTTTGTACCCGCTTCCCATGATTTGATTGTGAACCATTGTATCCGCTTTAAGGCTTCGACCGTGACCCATTGCCCCTTCAAGCAGACGAATCTTCAACTTAATCGTTGTGTTAGGTCCTTCAACTTGCGCTCCTGACTTCACGCTTATCGTCCAAACCTGCACACAGGGGCAGTAACCAGCAAGGAGGGGGGGTGCCGGTTGAGCCCTCTCCGATGCTTAAATGAGAATTCTAGAGAGAGAAAACTAGAGAGAAGTCAGAGCTTCTAAGCCAATCTCAAGTGAACGTAAAGTATCAAATGGGTAGCCTAGGTCCCTATTTATAGGCAACTTTAGAACCGATCCCGGTTTTTGTGCGGTTCGACGCCGGTTTAAAGGAAAGTGTGAACAATCGTCTGGTTTGGTCAAGATTGGCTATTAGAAAACTCTAACTTGGTGTGAGACCACAAATGGAACACGCGCGCTGCAGACGACTACTCGGATCACGTCGGGTTCGGACGATCCCGGCGCGATCCGGGTTGCATAGGGCAATCCAGAGGTCCGGACACGTGTGTCGCTCGTCCGGACCGTTTTGATCCTCGGGAATGTGTTTTTGTCTATTTATGTGATTTTGACGTGTTTACGAAGTCCGGAATGTAAATACGAACCCGAATTGGACATATATCCATCACTTGCCTCTGAGTCAAGTAATGGCTTGACCCTTACTTGACTCTATTTTAAGATAGGATACATGTCCAATTTGGTCTGATACTGACCTCAGCCGTTGATTTATTGTCGGTTGAGCACGCGGGCCTTGATTTCGCCTAACTTTATTTTTCTTGGCGAGTATTTTGATATCTGCTGACATGATTAGTGTAACAGATATGCGCATATACAACAGACATATGCGACGAGTTATAGATATATGCAAGGGTTAAGAACCTATGAAAGGTCTGAACTATCACCCATGTTAACGGGAGAGGTCTGAAATTTAAAAAGTTAATAACAGAGGTCTGAAATTTCAATTTTGTTGATTTGAGGTTTTCCGTCCAAATTTTCTGTTAAATTTAACAGGACCAGGTAAAATTACTGAATTACCCTTTTGCACTATTTTAATGAATTTAACAGTTAAATTACTGAAATTTGAAATGACAAATATACCCCTGGCCACTAATTTAAACCTCAAACACGTGCAGATGACTGGATCGCGTGGAAGGAAGGAAGGAATGTGTAGGGAAAAAAAGAAACAAAGAAAGAAAGAAAGAAGACTGGGGTTGCTGAGGAAAAATTAGGGTTCCTGAACCCGATTTCATCACGCCCGACCAGGAGGTCGCCTGCCTAGTCTGCCGGAAGCCGCCCAACCAGAAGCTCGCCTGCTCGCGTGCCCGCTCGCCTGCCTGCCTGCATAGATGTTGACGGATTTGATGAAGGAGATCGGTTCGTCGTCAGAATCGAGCCGGCGGAGCCGCACCAATTCGCGCTGGAATGAAGGTTGTTCACTGGATGACATCGTTCAGTGTCGCTGCGGCGTCACAGCAGTGGTCAGAAGTTCTGGAAGAACTGGAAGTTTTGGCCGGAGATTCTATGGGTGTCCGTTTTACACTGTAAGTTCCCTAATTGGGGTTGGGTATAGTCGGGGTTTCTCAATAATGGCCAATTACGATGAATTGAACTGCAATTGACTGTACATCATCTTCATTTTCAGTTAAACCCTAACCCTAAACACTCAATTGATTGTAGATTTTTGAATTTTCATTTAAACCTTAACCATTAACACTCAATTGGCTGTAAATTACTTAGTTTCCAGTTAAACCATAGCACTAAACCCTCCCAGTTAAACCATAGACCTAAACCCTCAATTTACTTAACTTTCTTCTTTTTCAGTTAAATATGGATAATTCGATGTTTAATAGAATCCTAGCCCTATTCGTATCTGCAGTTACAATACAGCGTATGTTAAGCCGATTTCTGTTGAACTGAGTTACAATGTTATACAAAATTGAAGTCATTGGTGTCGAACACTGTTGTTTAATTTGACTGTTTTGTGGTTTCTTCTCGATGTAGGGGAGGAAGGGCGACGATTATGGATTTTTCATGTGGGGTCAAGAAGGAATGTGTTCCCACTCAAGTAGGGTGGCTGCTATGGCGAAGAGAAAGCTTTCTGACGCCGAAGCAAAACTAAACCGAATTGAGAGGATGTATCATATTGTAATAGCTTGCTTATGTTTGTTAGTGATAGGTGCTCTATTTGTAGGAAAATATTTTCTCTAAGTGAAACAACTGTTTTATTGTGTTGACCAGTTGTAAGTTTTAGAAGGGTTGATTTTGAAGAACATGTGTATGTATGAAGTAGAATGTTTGGAAGTTTTAGTATTGGGTTGAACATGGCTATGAAGTTTATGTTTTGTAGTTTTAATTTTGTTGTTTTGTAAAGATTACCAGACTCTTTATAAATTGATGAAGTGATAGGTATTATAAAGAAGGTATGTGACATATGTAATGTCGATAAAGGAGGTCTGTGACAGATGTAATGTTGATAAAGAAGGTCTGTGACACATGTAATGTGGATACATAAGGTCTGAAATTTATTGTGTTGTTAATATTATGTGTCTGAAAGTTATATTGTTGTCAATTATAGGTGTCTGAAATGATAAAATTGTGCTGTACAAAGGTCTGAAAGTTGTACTGTTGTCAATTATAGGTGTCTGAAATGATAAAATTGTGTTATACAAAGGTCTGAAAGTTTAAAATTGTGTTATACAAATGTCAGAAACTTCTAATGTTGGCCAAGTATGTATGCAGTTTGATTACGTTATGAAAACTAACATCCAAAGTCTGAAACACAATATTGAATATACGAAACTGATAGTATTAAACCCGTCTCAAAATAGTTTGCCATGATACTCCTTACCAACAGGTGACAATAAGGAAGGAGTATCATGGCAATCTCCAAAACACACATATGAGGACAGTGGCCTCCTTAGTCCAAAACGCACATATGAGTTTAGACATCTCCAAAACACATTACACACATAGAAGGAAGGAGTTCAGACATCTCCAAAACACATTCGTTCATTCCAATAACCTACTTCCCCGCTTCATCTTCACCTTCATCATCACGGATTGTGATCACCACCTTCTTACCCGACCTAGGAGGAACAATCTGCGCCTGAAGTCTTGTACTTCTCCTCAACTTCGTATTTGATCTTCTTGCCGGTATCTTTGGTCGATAACCAGTCCGTTTTGGAGGCGATGGAGGGAGTATCACACTGAGTGGAGTCGCATCCTCGACAACCAGGTCTGATAGCTCATTATTCTCTTCTGTCTCGACTTCTTTGTCCTGATGATCCACCTCTTCATACTCCTCACCATTTTCTTCATCTTGCACTAGTTGCTCATTGGCTGCCTCCTCAACAACTGGCTCATCCTGAAGATGAACTTCCTGCCCTGGCTCTTCATGCCCCGCCTCTCCATGCCCCGCCTCTGGAACAACTGGCTCATCCTGAAGATGAACTTCCTGCCCTGGCTCTTCATGCCCCGCCTCTGGAACAACTGGCTCATCATGAACTGCGTTGTTATTGCATCTCCTGGGGACTTTTTTTCTGACGGACTGCATAACATAACAAAAGAGTTATACTGTCTTCTAAATGACTAAAGATGAGCAATAATAAGGATGATGAATGGACACATACCGACAAGTACCCAGCTAACGTTTCTTCACTATCAGCCAAATCTGAATCCTCATTATTCTCCTCTGTGTCGACTTCTTCATCCTGATGATCCACCTCTTCATACTCCTCAACGTTTTCCTCCATCTCGACTTGTTCTTCTTCATCTTGCATTGGTTGCTCATTGACTGCCTCCTCAACAACTGGCTCATCCTGAAGAGGAACTTCCTGCACTGGCTCCTCATGCACTGGATCTTCGCGAACTGCGTTGTTATTGCATCAACTGGGGGTCTTTTTTCCGACCGACTGCATAACGTAGAAATCATCAGCTTATGGTTTTGCTTGTCATTACACAAACCCTAAATAACCATACAACATCAAGGACATTTACCGAAATATATCCAGTTAATGTTTCTTCATCGTGAGCCATATATACATCCTCTTCCCCCACATATATATCCCGTCTCTTTCTTTTAACCAGTCTCTTTCTTTTAACCTGCAAATCAGACCCTAAATGTCAACAACATCCTACAAACAAACCCTAAATATCAACAATGTGCATAACACAGACATCTAGTATCAACATTCGTCCTACAAACAGACATCTAGTATCAACATTCGTCCTACAAACAGACATCTAGTATCAACATTCGTCCTACAAACAGACCCTAATTATCAACAATGTGCATAACACAGACATATAATATCAACATTCGTCCGACAAACAGACCCTAATTATCAACAATGTGCATAACACAGACATCTAATATCAAAAAAGGTCCTACAAATAGACCCTAAATATCAACAATTTGTATAACTCACCGGTGCAGAAGTGCGATTGGGGGTTTTCCTAGTTGGGGGGGCAGGTCGGTTATCCACATTGTCCCATGGTGATGCCAGCCAATTAGAGTCATCCTGAATTACCAAAATTGTCAGTTTTCCATTGCAACTTAAAAAAATATTCTACCAAAGGAAACTACCTCATCGATAACAACATTTGGCACAGCGGTAGTTGCCCCATCCACACCAGCAGTTGCCCCATCCACAGCAGCTCTGAGCTCCTCTTCAGTCACCACCCTCGGAGCCTTCAATGAAATTTGTCAAAACATACAAGTTAAGAAAATGTTTTCTCTAAAGTATTTGAATAAGTATAAATTGAGAATCATTAACAGACCTGTCGCCTTGTGGGATTTGAAGGGCAACCTTTTTTGTTGTGTTCTTTACTTCTACAAATTGAACATGTCATCCTGTATGTCCTCCTGAGTTTTAAAGGCCCAGCCTCGTGTGTAGCCCTTTTTCGAAGTTTTCGGGGCCTTCCACCCTGTCTTCTATAATTTGGAGGCAATACTGGCAGGTTGTTTTGGGGTTCCCAAAACTCCTGACTGGGAACTGGATACACAATCAGCTGATACGACCTCAACATGGCCTCCTTAGTCAGAATTGGATGCACAAATGAGGACAGTGGCCTAGACTCTTGACGCGCGCATCTCAACCCGTGGGGACATGGAAGACCTGTTAACTGATATTGTCGACAACTGCAGACCAAATTTTCTAGATCCACGGCGTATGTCGTGGCACCATATTCAACTTCATAATTACTGCCACCTGAATAAACGACATTGCAGATCATTGCCTCCGACAACCCTCGTCTAATCTTCTTCAAGATTTTTGGGCCCAACCTCCCTTTCTATTTGTTGGTGTCCTCCCTCTTGGATTGGAACAGGTTCATCAATTTCTTCCTGATGTAATCTAAGCCTGAGATAATCGGCTTGTTCCTTGCCTCGTCTATAGCGTGGTTCCAACTCTCATTGAGGTTGTTCATGATGTTGTCAGCCTTTGACCAATCAGGGAAGTAACATCTGGCCCATTGCTCACGGGGGATTTGATTGAGGTAGTTATGAGCTTCCTCCTTAATTCTCCTCAAAGCCAACATGTGTTCCTCATGCTTATGCAATAGGCAAGCAGAAGCAGCTCCAAAGACATGGTTTTTTATGGCAACTCCCTTCCATCCCTCAGCTTTCATATTCTCGTGAATATGTCTGACACATCTTCTATGTTCAGAATCTGGGAAAGTCGCCGCAACAGCATTAACTAGGCCCTACGTTCAGACATCAGTAATCAACAAATGTAAACTCGCAGACACCAGAAATTAACAAACATAAGCTTAACAGACCCTAGATGTAAACATATGTCAAACTTCCAGACACCAGAAATTAACAAACCTAAGTTTAACAGACCCTAGATTTAAACATATGTCAAACTTCCAGACACCAGAAATTAACAAACCTAAGTTTAACAGACCCTAGATTTAAACATATGTCAAACTTCCAGACACCAGAAATTAACAAACCTAAGCTTAACAGACCCTAGATTTAAACATAAGTCAAACTTCCAGACACCGGAAATCAACAGCCAAAGATTCCTTGTACTGATTTTAAACCAGAAATATTACCTTCTGTCTGTCAGACATTATCACCCAGTGTCTTCCTTCAGGACCTGTGCCAATGTCCCTTTTTAGGAGGTCAAGGAACCACAACCAAGAATTATAGGTCTCCGCCTCTACCCAAGCAAAAGCAATTGGAAAAAGCCCTTGATTTGCGTCTTGACCAACAGCGGATAGAATTTGTCCAGTCTCCGCACCTCTAAGGTGACACCCGTCTAGACCAAAAAAAGGTCTACATCCACGGATGAACCCGGTCTTACATGCTTTTAGGCACATGTAAAAACGCTGAAACCTCCCATTGTTCATACTAACTCCCACTGTAGATCCTGGGTTGGCAGTCTTGACCGCATGGGCGTACTCCCAAATCATGGCATACTCCTTCTCCCTCTCTCCTCTGATGATTTCGTCCATCCTTTTACAAGCATTCCGCACAGTGAACCGACTAACATCAACATGTATGTCTTTAGCAAGCTCCTTCACAATGTATCCAGTGGTAAGCTTTTGCTGTCTGTACTTCTCCAGATATTTTTGCACCAACCAATTCTTGTTTATCTGTCTTGTCCTCAGCACAAGGCACTTTTTGCTGTGCTTATTTTTTAAAGTCTTTACCTGAAATTGAATGACAAAAAATAAAACAATTCAAAACCAAAACATGTATAGAAAAGAAAGAACAAGCATCTTGGTTTCATTAAACATAGTTTTGTACCTGCAGACTTTCCTCACCCGTGACCTTGGAAGCGTAGATCCTCCACCCACATTTCTTCTTACAAATAGCGTCCACCTTAGTCTGGTTGTTGTTCTGAAATTTGTACGCATATCTGTGTGCTATGCTGTGCTCCGCTAGTGCCTATCTGAATGCTTCGGCATTCAGGAATAAAAGCCCGACCTTCAAGTCTGGTGGGGGGCATTGGATTCTAAACTCTCCTTGTACACGGGAAAACGCCCATGACTGGAAACTTCTTCAGGATCACCAGAGTGTGCATATGAAGTGAGGCTCATGTTGTCGTGGAGCAACTCCTCAGGAGCATCATCACTATGTTGTCCATCCATCTCATCCAAAAACGTCAACTCATCAACCTCTTCATCCTCAGGAACATGTGATGGGTTGGCTTTGGAGGAAACAAAGTTTAATTAGTGTAGCTGATAAATCAATGTTAACAATTTGGAAACCTCAGACCTCATATATTAACAAAATTTAAACTTCATACCTCTTTGTTGTCTTCTCCTTTCATCAGCAACCTTTCTCTTGCCTGCAGCAATTGCCTTTCTTTTTTCTTCCTCATTCTCCACCCTTGCAGTCTCTCTGGCAACTCTATGCCATACATCCTCATTCGCTGGTGGTGGACTCTCACTCGTGCTGTGTAAGTCATCCCCGTCTCTTGGCCGCCAGTTCTCATCAGAGACACTACAGTCGGAGGAAGGAAGAGAGGCATCTTCCTCTTCTTCTACTTCATCTCCAGTGTCACCTTCCTCCTCATCTGTGTATGGGGATGAATCAACTTGGATGGGAGCAGGATCCTCAAGATCTCTCTCTGCTCCCTCCTCTCCATCTCCGTCTTCTCTTCCGGCACGTACCAAGTCATCAACCAGCCCCTGCATACAATCCCTAAATTGGGATGTAGTCAGCTCACCTTCTGGTCTTGTCCCCTTCCCCTCAGCGCCGCCGGACCGTAAAGTTGATAAACCAGAGACATCATCCTTCACCAAATACACCTGCATAACTGTTCCTCTAGGATGCATTTCTAGCACTTCACCCCAATCAGTTCTACCCATTATCAACTTTAAAACGATGGGATCAGGAATAGGCTTCCTATATTGTATCCATCCCCACTCCGGATACCCAAATTTTGACCTCAACTCCTTTAAAAGCTCGTTGAAAGGGTAGTAACTTGAAATCTGTATGCTGTCAACATCGCCAACGTACTCAATTATGGTACCGTTGTCTTCAATAATGAAAGCACCATGGTGGTTTATCTCCAACGTGATAGGATATTCCTCCGGTGTATCAGGTAAATCTGCAACAAAACAATTTATTGAAGGATTAGATAGGACCAATTAAAATAGCCTTAAAATTCAGTTTAAATGCACTTTCAATTCAGTTTCAATTTCAGTAGGTCTGAAAGACACGCTCATGTTGGTTTTAGTTGTCTGAAAATTGAAGTTTGTCAATAAAGAATGTCTGAAATGTTGTTAGTGTCAATAAAGAATGTCTGAAATGTCATGTATGTTGGATTCAGAAAAAAAGGGGAATATAGTGATTGAGTTAAATGGGAATATACTTCAGCTAAAGAATGAAAACATGTCTTTAAGGGAGCAGCTCGCTGGAGAAGTATCAGAGATAGTGGTGAGTACTCATACTTTTCCTGAATATATATGCTGACCAGGATGCAATTAATTCTTATAAAATTGAATCTTAAGTAAGAGAAGCAGCTGAAAAGGTGTAACCATCTCTTATAAGAGAAGCAGCTGCTGATTTGCAGGTACCTTTGGAGATCATCCTATGATTCTCAGATGAGTTTATTGTTTTATCATCATTCTTTTGGTAAACGTACTAATTAGCAAGTACTTTTCTACAGATGGAGATTTTCACTTGGAGACAAAATCGCTGTGAAGTGTGATGACTTGTTTTGAGGTCAGATACGTTAAACTTTGTTTTTGTCTAATAATGATGTTAAATTAGTAATGTCTGAAGTTCTAACTTTACCATATGCATTTTCTTCTAACTTGATCTCCTAACATGAATGCCCTTAAATTACTAGTTCAAATGACATTTTTTAAACCCTAACCCAAATTCTGTTTAACCACTGAAACAGAGGTTTGTAACTTCAAGTTTCGATTTTTCTACCACTAAACACCCAACATAACCAACTAGGACCTCGCAAATATGAAAGATTCAAGTTTAATTAACAGATTGTTCTTCAAGTTTCAGTTTAAAGTTAACTTCTTCAAGTTTCATTTTTTCTTTTTACATTGTCTCCAAAATCTCTTAATTAGCACTTGTACAACAATTTTTCACAAAATAGTAACAGATCCTCCATGCAAAATCCAAAATTTATGACAAATGAAGTTCAATTTCCTGAAAATCTTCAAACCCACAACCAATACACATAAATAATCTCGTATTTGGGTGGAAATCACTTACCAAACGAGACAGCCATCTTCCTCAACCCGAAAATTGAGCCTCCGCTGCAGCTGCACCGTCGTCACCTTCCCGTCGTCTCTGCGGACTGCCACTCCCGTCACCTTCTCCTCGTTGCCGTACGGAAACCGCCTTCTTCTTCGCCGGAAAACCCACAAACTCCCCGTCGCACCAAACCCTAGGTTGGGTTCTCAGTGTTTTGAGAGAACTTAGAAACTGAGAGAAGAGGAGAGATTTTTTTTTTTTTTATCGGAATGAAGTGACATAATGAAGAAGAGGAAGAGACGCATGTTTTGATTTCCCGCCCCTAGGGATATTTCAGACTTTTCAACTCTGCACGTGACAGGCACACCGGCGAAGGAGGGGCAGTTTTGGGATTACAGTTTAAAGTGGGGCACGTTTTTTGCACGTGACCATATTCCGTCACATTTGACGGAAAAATTTGACGGAGACCTTTGTTATCCACAAAATTGAAATTTCAGACCTCTGTTATTAACTTTTTAAATTTCAGACCTCTCCCGTTAACATGGGTGATAGTTAAGACCTTTCATAGGTTCTTAACCCTATATGCAATCATGTTCATGGATGTCGACATGTGTAAGAATGTACTAACCATGAATTTGTCCGACATGCGCGTGACGGGTGCGGTAATAAGGATGTACATGATGCAATGACGTGTTATTGATAATAAAATCATGCAATCAATTATGTGATGATAAAAACGTGAATCATGGATTAAGATAAATTGTAAACACCTAATTTTGGTCCGCGCATAGCACGTTCAAAATGTCATATGTGACTCGTCAAAAAAAAAAAAGGAAGTATTTAAATATGGAAGGTCGCGAAGTTTCTAAAGATAGGACTGGCTTAAAATAGGATAGTGTATATGCATTATTTATTGTGAAATATTTAGAAAATATATTATGTGTATTTATGGTGAAATACATAAATATATGTATATTTTCGGAATATTAAATGCATATTTTTTCAGATTTTATTTTCCTAGTTTAGAGGTCCTAGTTTAGCTATAAATAGGGTTCTTTTACATGTAAAAAAGACACAACAATTAATAATAATACATCAGATTTTGGAACCCGTGCAAATTTGTCCTGTAGTGTAAAGTTTTTTTTTTTTTTTTCATTACTGCCGTGCCTTCCGCCGGAGGTCAGGAGACCTGCCGCCCCGCAGCCACCTCCACCTCCATCGCCAGAAGACCCGCCACCGGACCAACCTGCCAGCAACCTCCGCGCAGGCGGTCCCCCCTCTCTTTCTCTCTCTCTCTCCTCGCCGGAGATCTCTCCCGCCTCCTCGCTCAACCTCCTCCTGTTGCCTGGATCCATCGCCGGAGCTCCGGCCGCCCTCAGACCTCGCATTTGTCCGCCCGCGGCTCGGTCACCAGACTTGTGCCACGCCCCGCTCCGGCCAAGCTCCTGCATGCCCGACCGTCGCTCCTCCCCATTGCTGTAAACCTCCACCTGAACGAGCCGGTGATCCATTCTTCCGAGCCGCTGCCGCTGTGCCCCGACCGGTGACTACACCTGCTGTTCTGCCTCGACTGGTGACCACCCCTGCTGCTTCAAAGCTCCGTATGGCCGCCCTCCGACCTCCGGCGAAGCCCTTCCTTCCCCAGGTGACTCAGTCCCGCTCCTCTTTCTTTATTTTTTTATTTTTTATTTCTGATTATATTAATATTAGTATATTATATTCAATGAGGTAGTTTTAAATGTGATTGGTTAAATTTAATTGGGTAAGTTGTGTATGTATGTTAAATTTATATTAGGGTTGTGTATGGATTTAGACGTGCTCGATAATTTTAATGTTTCAGATTTTGTCGTAATTAGGAGTTTATAAATTATTATTAGTTTTTTTTAGGTTTATAGCTGATAATACTTTTGTGTTTGATAAAATCTAATTGCATTCTGACATCGTTAGATTAATCTAATGTAACATATATTTAATGAATTAAACTGGCAAATTTGTGGATTTAGTACCGAAAGGGCGTAATTAGAAAAATATTTTTTCCTAATTCGTAACAGAACTCCCGAACCCAAATTTCTGATCGTAGACCGATTTCATACCTAGGTGTTTAATCTGTCATTCGCTTAGGTAATTTAGGATTCCAGTTAGCCGAACAATTAACTAGTGGCGACTCTTTCAAAATGCACTTTTTCAAAACGTAATTCGCCGTAGGTCGGATTTTTAGGGTCTGGCAATTTGGCGACTCTGCTGGGGACGATTTAGAGGGTTCGGGCTCAGTATGTTCACTTTTCGCCATGTTAGAATTTTGTAATTTTTATTTTTATTTCACAGATCTAACATGTTTTTTTGTGATTTCAGGTGTGGAGTTAAGTTTTTATTATGACTAACTATTCTTCTTTGTTGTGTATGTATTATTTAAATTTGCACACACCCACTTTAGCGTAATCTCCAAAACGCCTAAAACCCAGGGCGACTAGGAACCCCGGAGGTTTAGTACGGTACGACCGGAGCGGCTGGGCCGCCGGTACGGCTCGGAAAAACTCTACTCGCTTGTGAAGGTCTTATGATCCCTATGATGGGGTGAGGAAACCACCTTGTCGGGAACCTGTCAGTGGAACCTACCTTGTAGAGCAAAGCCACACATTTTTTACCCCCCTAACATGATCTGTTTTTTTTGTTGTAAATGTTATCAATACTGTTTGTATAACTTTTATTTCTCATGCATTCGTCTCATTGCATTTTTTTAAAGAACAAAAAAAAAAACAAAAAAACTTTTTCAACTAAGTAGTTAGTCATTTAGAAATTTTATTTCCGAACATGCATTTCGTATGCATTGTTTTTTTTAAAAAAACCTCTTACCTGAATTTTTTTTCTTCAAACTTGCGTTTCATACGCATTATTTTTTTCTTAAAAAAACTCTTCAGGTAAGTTGTGATTTTGGTTAGCGCGTCGCGCATGTAAAAAAATATTTTTGGAAATTTTAATTCCCCTTTAGCTATTAGAGCTTCTAATTTCGAACGTGCATTCCATATGCATCATTTCAAAAACTTTTTACCTAAATTGTTTTATTTTTAATAATGCATCAAGTATGCATTAATGTTAAAAAAACTTTTTAGAAAAATCGTAAGCTCTCTTAGTTTTAGGGCTCTTTGTTTAAAAAAAACATTTTACCTGATTTATTTTGTTTTTTTTAAAATGTGCATCTCATATGCGTTATTTTCGAAAAAATTCAGGTAAATTGTAATTTTTCTTAGTTGTAGAACTTTTATTTTTAAGTTTGCATATTGTATTTATTTTGTGCATCTCATATGCATTTTTTTTTTTTAAAAAAAAACTTTTCATTTTTTTTTTGAGCAACCAATATGTTTTTTTTTCCTTTTAAAAAAAAAAAATTCAGGTAATTTGTAAGTTTTCTCAACTGTAGAACTTTCATTTCAAGAATGCATCTCATGTACATCTCATAGGAATTGTTTTAGAAAAATGATTCTTTAGATAGATTTTAAATCTTCTCTTAGTTGTTAAGCTTTTAATTCCAAACATGCATTGCATTTGCATTATTTTTAAAAAAAACTTTACCTGTATTTTTCATTTTATACATACATTCTATATGTGTCATTCAGGTAAACCGGTTGTAAGTTGTAAGTTTCTTAACAGTTGAACTTTAACTTTCGAGCATGCATGAGCATTAAAAAAACTCAAAGTGTCATTCATTTTTTATCCGAGGTGTATTACACTTTTTCGACAAGATCGTCTCAACCTTCGCGTGAGTTAGTGTTTTAAAAAAAGAGATTTGATTATGATTTTGATTTTTTGAAAAAAAAAACAGTTTAAATGTTTAGTTGAGTGTGACTATTCGAGCTTAAACAAAGGACGAGAAAATCCTTTTTAAAAAAAAACTTTGTTTTGAACATATGTCCTGCGTTCGAGCCAGATAGTGCACTCGGCGAACTCCATGCTAGTGCAAAACGCCTTAGATCATAAATTTTGATTCTTTCTGAAATGTAATCAAAATTATGAAATGAATGACATTAGAAGTTTTCCGAAAAATCATGCATGACTCATTTGATTTTTTATACTAACTTTCGTGTTTGGTCTTTTCAGGTACCCTTGGTTAGATATCATGTATATATAAGTTCTGCCGGACAAATGGGGCAACAAAAAAGAACGTGCAGCCATCCAGTTTCACGAAGAAAAATTGCGTACTCGGGATATCCAACGCTCAGGTACGATGAATTGTACTTGATTTTTCCTTGATATTTGAGTGTTCCTACTCTTTTTGCAGATCAGACGACCATTTTGACCGACGTCGCAACCACGTGAAATGTGACTGCTCTAAAGAACTTACATGTCAAAATTCCACCTACCATATGTGGAATTCATACTCGTCCCCGGACCAAGTTGTACATCTGTTTTACGGTGAGGTCTAAACCAGTCGGTGGTAGCCAAGGGGAATCTCCTATTGAGATCGGACATGTCCAGAGATGGGAAAATATCAAGAGATCATCAAGAGTCTCGTGGAGATTCAATGTGTTGATCAACGAACATTTGAGATGTCAAGCAAAGAAAACATTATTGTTGGTGCCTTCCATCAGAAGTCCAGGGGCATTTACTTTCCGGCAGATGTTCATGTACAAGTTGTGATTTCTAGATGGAACAGGAAAATCAGGACATGCAGCAGGTCTAGTCGCGTAGCGAGCACATTTCCCACTAAAAAAATCCAACACCCAGGTAAGAAAAGTTGTGATCATTTTTATCCCCGAAATTTGAGTTTTTCCTTAATCATTGTGCAATTTGGATAATCACCCAAATCAAAGCCCCTGAAGAGCACATCTCGTGCGCGACCCTTTGCTCGCCGCAAGCTGTCGAATTTATCCCAGATACCTCATGCGATATCTATGCCCAAATTTACCATTTGCGGACTACTGTGCCAAACTTAACACCATCCATGTGTGTTCATCAACCAGACCATTCATACAGAACGTGACGAGCCTAACCCGATTGGTGCTAGCTATGGGGCATCCCCAGACGAGATTGAGCAATAGCCGGGGCATTTGAGAATCCGAGATAAGAAATCATTGCATATGTCTTCTATTGGTCATAGGGTCAATCCAGGTCGTCGACGCGACCAACATATTTCGAATCAATCAGCTGAGTCAAGAAGATGTTTTGAATTAAAATTTTTCAGATTTGCCACTAGGGGCATGTACATAATTGTTGTTGATTATTTTCGTTAAATTTTCTTTTTCAAAAAAAAAAAAAGCAAAAAAAAAAAATATTATTTAGGGTCATAGCCGCCCTTTAATTGGCTACCGATAAAAATAAAGAGAGTTTTTATAGAGAGTAGTGAAAAAATAAAAGGGTCACAGTTGTCCCTAAATCAACTACAGATAAAAAGGGTCACAGTCGTCCCTAAAACGATTACAAAGAAAGGGCCACAGCCACCCTTCAAATGGCTACAGATAAAGAGCGCTCATGCAACATCAAAAGCAGGAAATAGGTGAAAGGGCCGCAGCCACCCTCCAAACGACTACAAAAAAAAAAAAAAAAAAAAAAAAAAAAAAAAAGTTGACCCCGCGAACCCTGTAAGGCGAAGAATAAAAAAGGGCCACAACCACCCTTAAAAAAATGGCTACACAAAAAGAGTGATCTCGCGAACCCGGTGAGGGTGGGAAAATAAAAGAAAGGGTCACAGTCGTCCCTCAAACGGCTACAGTCAAAAGAGCGATCCCGAAACATCAATGGCGGATATTAAGTGAAAGGGCCACAACCACCCTCAAAATGGTTACATACAAAGAGTGTTTCCCGGATCAGAGACGACGAATGAAGGGCCACAGCCACCCTCCAAATGGCTACAATCAAAAGAGCTCCCGCAACATCGAAGACGGTGAGAAAAGGGTCACAGTCACCCTCCAAATGGCTACAAATACTCCCGCATCGAGGCGGAAAATAAAGTACGGGGCACAGCCACCGTTTAATCGGCTATCAAATAAAGAGTGCTTTCGCTAGGTTGAAAACCCGAAAGGGCAGCCTAGGCAAAATCAGGAAATGAGAGGCATGATTGCAAGTTCAGAAATTGCAATCATGGCAAAAGGAGAGAAAATAAAAAACTGAGGGGCACGGTCGAAAATCTCTCAATCGGCCGTGGCAAAAGGAGAGAAAAAAGAGAAATTCTCAACAACAAAAAAAAAGAGAGAAAAAGAAAAAGAAAAAGGAAAAAAGAAAAAAGAAAAGAAAAAAGAGAAAAAAGAAAAAAGATCCCGCTAGGTTGTCGCACAATGCACAATTTAGGCAAAAATTAGGGACAAACAGTCATGTGCAAGCAGCGTCTTCCAAAGTCAACTACACGGCAAGCGAGACGGTTACAGTCTGCTCTCGCAGTTCGCATTCCAAGGATGAGTATGACTGTTACAGTCTGTTCCTACGAGTCAACTTCAGGGCAAGCGGGACGGTTGAAGTCTGCTCTCGCGAGTCATCATTCAAGGATGAGTAGGACTGTTACAGTCTGTTCCTACAAGTCACAGCCGACAATCAGGATCTGAAGTTTTCCAGCTTCCTGAGAGTCAACCCCGACGAACGAAGCCTTAGTATTCAGCCTTCGCAAGTCACGCCACTAGAGGCACTTCTCCAACGGACGCCACTAGAGGCTCTTCTCCGACATACGCCGCTAGAGGCATCGTCAAAGGGTCTCCGGTACGGTCAGACGTAGAGGCCTTCCGCCACCAGAGATATCACCAGAGGTTTTCCAGTACGGTCTGACGTAGAGGTCTTCCGTTACCACTCGCCACTAGAGGCATCACCAAAGGTTCTCCTGTACGGTCTGACGTAGAGGTCTTTCGCAACCAGAGATATCACCAGAGGTTTTCCGGTACGGTCTGACGTAGAGGTTTTTCCGTTACCACTCGCCACTAGAGGCGTCACCAGAGGTTGTTGGTACTGTCTGACGTAGAGGTCTTCTGTTACCAATCATCACCAAAGGTTTTACTTTATTGCACGCCACTGGAGGCTTTTCCTTGTCGCTCGCCACTGGGGGCACCGCCGACGGAGGTTCTATTTTCTGCACGACCAATGGAGGCACCGCCAACAGGGGGGGCACCGCCGACGGAGGTTCTATTTTCTGCGCTACCAATGGAGGCACAACCAACAGGGGCACCGCCAACGGAGGTTCTATTTTCCGCACGCCAATAGAGGCACCGCCAACAGGGGCACCGCCGACAGAGGCTCTACTTTTTTTTCTCACTTTTCGAAATAATCCAGGAGTTTCCTTGAAGATTCGAAGACTCGAAAGAAGATATACTTCCCAACCAAAATTAGTGTTTACTCGTCTTTGGACAAATCCCCTCGAACTTGTTCTACGGGAATTCGCCCAAAGAGGGGCAAGCTGTAAACACCTAATTTTGGTCCGCGCATAGCACGTTCAAAATGTCATATGTGACGCGTAAAAAAAAGAAAGTATTTAAATATGGAAGGTCACGTTAAAGATACGACTGGCTTAAAATAGGATAGTGTATATGCATTATTTATTGTGAAATATTTAGAAAATATATATGAACGTTTATAATTGTAGATGGGTTGGAGAGTATGAAGAGAGCAATCCTTTCATTATACTAAACATGATATGAGAAGGTTGCTTTACCATTACAATAGTGGAGGTTCCTTTATATAGGAGACATGTAGGACTAGTATGCCAAACCCTAGATACAAGGGACTAATGTGCAAATACTAGAACTAACATAACTTAGCATAATTAGATAGTGACCCCATATGTATGATACCATGTGTATGATATCCAATATTCCCCCATCTTTTCCTTCTTCTTCCTTTTTGAATCCAAAAAGCATCCCAATCTTCAAAATTGAGCTAAAAAGCTCCAATCTTCAATAAATGGTCCAAGGCAACAGTTCCAAAGAATCAATGACTGTGATAATTGTGACAAATAAGATCAAGGTCCACCGTGCTCTCAGAGGTGAATATCCACTTGTAGCCTTCGTGGTCTCTCAGAGGTGTGATAATCCACGTGTAGCAACAATCGGTTGGTCTTCATCATGCTCTCAGCGGAGTGATGACAGCCACCTATGGCCTTGAATCTTCAAAAAAAGAGTTGGACGGAGGATGAAGTTCCAATGTCTCAGTCTTTCTGCGAAGCTGAGGTTCCTATGTTTCAATCTCCTAGAAGGTGAAGTTCCTATGTCTCAGGTGGTGAGGTTCCGATGTTTCAACCTTCTACAATATCCAACAAGACGAAGCTCCACACTTCGATCAAAATACCAAGGTATGACAACCCGGTAATCACAAAACAGTCATTCCAATCTCCAAAACTTAAGAACTGTCCTCAAAACAACCATTTTCAGCAAATTCAACTGTAAATCAGTTGAAATCCAGCAATTCAAGCTATCCATAGCTTGAATCCATCATAATATCATCAAAAACAGCTGAAATCCAGCAATCCATGAGCAAAAACAAGCAGCAAATGCCATAAAAAGCTCAAATAATCCAGTTAGACATTTCATCGAACACCTTGTGTGCAAATTACAAGCTGAAAATTACAGCAGAAACCAGAAGCAATGCAGCAGCAGTTCATCAATCCCAAGAACAGCAAGCAGTATAACAAAACCAGAGTGCAGCAAAATCGAGTATCGGCCGGAATCGTACTCATCAACGAATCAGAAGAGGAGAAAACCTGTGTCTTGCGCTGTTGATGATGAGAAAGCAGCAGCCGATGACACAACTGATGTGAGTTATGTGGAAGATCCAGAAGAGGATGACGAGGTGACTTAGAACCAGAAAATGTCTAGCTGGTCTTGTTCTGAGGTGCCTTGCAGATATTTACAGCACTGATCGGCCAAATATCCTGCTCGCTCAGAGGGAAATCAGTTCCAACCTCTCACCAAATATTAGGAGCTACTCGTGCTTGCATTAGAACCACCTTTTCTCGACGATGACTACAGACGAGTTATCGGCTCTTCTACTTCAACAAGATACCCGAAGAGAGCAGTCGTCCAGCTTACTCGGTCTGCTCCAGTTATTGCTTCTCTCGTAGATGGTGGAAGAAGCAAGGGAGGAAAAGGCCGTGATTCTGGAGGTTTTTAATTCTGGAAGAAACAAGGAATTAAAAACGAAGTATAATGAACATAATCGGTGAATTAAAAATCAAATCCACTGATGAGTATCATCGCTGTTTCTGCAGTTTCACGGCGGAGCGTAGAAGAATCGGGTTCTTCTTCTTCTTCACGGTGGATGGATACGTCACCGGCGCCAAAAAAAAAATATTTCTGGGGCTGAGATTACTAAAAACTGGAAATTAACAATTAAAAACGAAAATCAAAAATCAAAACCACTGATCGGTGGCTCTGATACCATATGAACGTTTATAATTGTAGATGGGTTGGAGAGTATGAAGAGAGCAATCCTTTCATTATACTAAACATGATATGAGAAGGTTGCTTTACCATTACAATAGTGGAGGTTCCTTTATATAGGAGACCTGTAGGACTAGTATGCCAAACCCTAGATACAATAGGGACTAATGTGCAAATACTAGAACTAACATAACTTAGCATAATTAGATAGTGACCCCATATGTATGATACCATGTGTATGATATCCAATAATATATTATGTGTATTTATGGTGAAATACATAAAAATATATGTATATTTTCGGAATATTAAATGCAAATTTTTTCAGATTTTATTTTCCTAGTTTAGCTATAAATAGGGTCCTTTTACATGTAAAAAAGACACAACCATTAATAATAATACATCAGATTTTGGAACCCGTGCAAATTTGTCCTGTAGTGTAAAGTTTTTTTTTTTTTTTTCATTACTGCCGTGCCTTCCGCCGGAGGTCAGGAGACCCGCCGCCCCGCAGCCACCTCCATCGCCAGAAGACCCGCCACCGGACCAGCCTGCCAGCAACCTCCGCGCATGCGGTCCCCCCTCTCTTTCTCTCTCTCTCGCCGGAGATCTCTCCCGCCTCCTCGCTCAACCTCCCCCTGTTGCCTGGATCCATCGCCGGAGCTCCGGCCGCCCTCAGACCTCGCATTTGTCCGCCCGCGGCTTGGTCACCAGACTTGTGCCACGCCCCGCTCCGGCCAAGCTCTTGCACGCCCGACCGTCGCTCCTCCCCACTACTGTAAACCTCCACCTGAACGAGCCGGTGATCCATTCTTCCGAGCCGCTGCCGCTGTGCCCCGACCGGTGACTACACCTGCTGTTCTGCCTCGACTGGTGACCACCCCTGCTGCTTCAAAGCTCCGTCTGGCCGCCCTCCGACCTCCGGCGAAGCCCTTCCTTCCCCAGGTGACTCAGTCCCGCTCCTCTTTCTTTATTTTTTTTATTTTTTTATTTACTATATTTTATTCAGTTTTTTTTATTATTTTTTTTTTCTTTTTTATATTAATATTAGTATGTTATATTCAATGAGGTAGTTTTAAATGTGATTGGTTAAATTTAATTGGGTAAGTTGTGTATGTATGTTAAATTTATATTAGGGTTGTGTATGGATTTAGACCTTCTCGATAATTTTAATGTTTCATATTTTGTCGTAATTAGGAGTTTATAAATTATTATTAGTTTTTTTTAGGTTTATAGCTGATAATACTTTTGTGTATGATAAAATCTAATTGCATTCTGACATCGTTAGATTAATCTAATGTAACATATATTTAATGAATAAAACTGGCAAATTTGTGAATTTAGTACCGAAAGGGCGTAATTAGAAAAATAATTTTTCCTAATTCGTAATAGAACTCCCGAACCCAAATTTCTGATCGTAGACCGATTTCATACCTAGGTGTTTAATCTGTCATTCGCTTAGGTAATTTAGGATTCTAGTTAGCCGAACAATTAACTAGTGGCGACTCTTTCAAAATGCACGTTTTCAAAACGTAATTCGCCGTAGGTCGGATTTTTAGGGTCTGACATAAATAAATAATGGTTGTATAACACATGAGCATGATTGCACATGTCGAGTCTAAAAATGATGTATGTTGTAACAAGGATGTAAAAACACTTAGTCATACTACTAAGGACTTGTAGAAAATAGAGAAGGATCAAGGATTACCCTAGGAGTAAATACTATTAGTGGAAATCGGAGAGAGAATATCCATAAACCTCCACACTTAATAGTTTTTAGGACCACTCTCATTTCTTGAAGAAGAAGAAACTTTGGTGTGGCAAATTTGGACACCATGAAGACTCTGGCGACGGCGTGGGCGGCGCTACCAGGCACGACAGCAGCAAGAGGAGTCTACGGCGGCGCGTGACGACTTCGTGGGCGACCGACGACGAAAATTCCGGCGATCCGATTGGCTTGAGGTGGTGAGTCCAATTCCGAGTATGGTTGAACCATTTGCAATCTTGTTTAGGCTTGATTTGATCTTGATTGTCTCTTGAAATTGATTACTCTAGAATGCCCACAAGGTGTTTGTTAAAATTCCTAAAAGAGGTTAGTTCCACAAATCGGCCAAAATTTTGGCTAAGTGCTGAAAATTTATAAACATGATTGCAAGTAGTAATACTCTCCTCATGTATGGTGATCATTCTCGACATGTTGCACCATGATGTAGATAGTGTTCGAACATGCTTGATGTTGATTGTTGATAGTTGATCATCGTTATCTCCTTTATGATAAAACACTTAGAGAATATTTCTTGATGGTTGATGTTTACTACTTGACATTTGTCGTCTGTCGACTGTCGTCTGCTGCCATAGTGGAACACTTAAAAAATATTTCTTGATAGTTGACGCTTGTTACCTGTCGTCTGCTATCATAGTGGAACACTTAGAAAATATTTCTTGATAGTCGACATTTGTTACATGTCATCTGCTATCATAGTGAAACACTTAGAAAATATTTCTTGATTGTTGACGCTTGCTATCTGACATCTTCGATCATGGAGAAATACTTAGAAAATATTTCTTGATTGTTGACGCTTGTTATTTGACATCTGCCATCATGGAGAAATACTTAGAAAATATTTCTTGATTGTTGACGCTTGTTATCTGACATCTTTATACGCGTTGTTCACTGCGCGCATTGCTTGTTGTATACATGATCATAGCATGCGTGATGTGGTATCTTGAACACTTAGAATTTCTCAAGCGTATTGAAGCATGTGTTGTAGTCGTTAAGCAATAGTGTAGCATTATGTAAGCACGTCGTTTGTCATGTACGTGCTTGATGTGCGCGCACTTAGCGCGTGTGTTGTAACCACTTGAACACTTAGATTTTTTCCTTGTATGCCAATATACATGTTGTAGACCTGCATTAATTAGAAGATACATGCAAGTGTAAATGTTAGTGCCATAATCATATTTTCACTTGTTACCTTAAGCAAAGACATAATATCGCGTGTAGGTCACATAAAGCATGTAGGTGTCGGGACGAGGCCCATGTCGACATAGAGTTGCCCCCCGAGGGGGATGTTCGCTATGTGATGTATAGAGACTAACACGTCCATAGATATGTGGTTGTCTCCACATGGAGATTGTTTGTTGCCTAAAGTTCGCATGGGTGGTTGTCGCGTATGCGCGCGTTGATCAAGTTGTTATCTGCTTTTGCAGGTTAGGTTGTCAGGACGGTTCTCTTGAGTTCGCGCTTGCAGCTGATCTGAGATAGTTGCTATGAGTAAGTCTCCCATTCCTACCTCGTGCGTTGCTTTATGTTCATATGCCGGTGACGAGTCAGAGGCCAATTTGATAGCGTATTTGGATAGCGAGTTAGGAGCCGACACTGATCACACCCTAGAGTCTACAGCCGAGATAGAGACGACAGAGGTGACTCAGTACTTTTGTAACAACCGGATAAGTGAATAGCGATATACGTTGGGCGCTTCTTCCTCCGGACTCTTTCCATACTTGGAAGCTGTATTCCCTTACGACGTGCTTCCAGGAGTTACCCCGGACAACCCACGGTACCTCCTGACGACTTGTCCGCTGTTTACTTGGGGCAGATTCAGGAAGGCTTACGCTTTCCTTATTGTCCAGACTTGGTTGATCTCTGCCAATTTTATCAGATCTCACCCTTGGAACTTGCGCCTGTGGGACTCCGAGTGTGCACTTGTTTCAGAGTATTATTTCACCAGCAGTCGTGGCATTACTCTACGGTTATCTTCTGTTGCTTCTACCAACTTCAGCGTCCAGACGTGACAGGGTTGTGTGGCATGAAGATGCGTTGCCTTGTTTACAAGAGAAGGGGTTCGCAACACTTGGGCTTGGAGACGCAGAGTGGGATAGTGATGTCAGGCTTGCTGCGAAGGCTAACCGTTCCGGTTCTCATTGGCGACATTAATACTTCTTTATGTGTGATGTTTGCACTACTTAGGATACAACACATGTTACAGAGGCTGATCCTGCCCCCACCTTCTCTGAGCTCTCTTCTGCGGATAAGAGGGTACACATATATCAGTGTCAGCCGGCGCGCACTTATCAGTGTTTGTTGCGTGCATCAGATTATGAGTTGCTTGATATCCCAACCAAGAACATTGCATACTGCTCTTGAGTACTCTTCCAACACCTCTTTCTAACACCGGCACATATGAGGCAGCAAAAGTCTCCATTCACAGAGTTTTTCTCATAATAACCTCTCCATTTTTCATCCTCGGTGAACAAAGTAACAAAGAATTTAAATTATGGACAATACTCATCTTCTTCCTCATCATCATATTCATCCATGGAATCTACATTAAGGTCACCTTATAGACTATACTTGTAGCCGAAGAAAGCACGACAAGTTTCCATCACTTTCTGCTCTGCATCAATTTTCACATTTTCTTCAGCTGAGATTGACTCTGCATGAGGCTTCAAACTTGGCCAGTCAGACCCAGACATCTCTGGGGTGGCACCATCTTTGGCAGTTTGACATGGCTATTTGGTATTAAGGGTAGGAAAATTTATACAGTCCAGCTTCATGGAATCTACATTAAGGTCACCTTGTAGACTATACTAGTAGCTGAAGAAAGCACGACAAGTTTCCATCACTTTCTGCTCTGCATCAATTTTCACATTTTCTTCAGCTGAGATTGACTCTGCATGAGGCTTCAAACTTGGCCAGTCAAACCCAGACATCTCTGGGGTGGCACCATCTTTGGCAGTTTGACATGGCTATTTGGTATTAAAGGTAGGCAAATTTATACAGTCCAGCTTTACCAAACAATGACTACCGTAATTATAGAGGAACACAATGTTAATACTTAGGATAAACTATATGCAAGACCAAACATAGGATAGGAACTGCATTTGTGAGTGTTATGGAAATTGCAGTTCATGTTTTTTGAATAAAAAATACAAAATTTCAAAGGAAATTCTCTCATTCGGTCCCATGTTTGGTCGCGTATGACAGAACTCTAATACTTAATCTGAGCAAGTTAAACTACTGGCATATACAATAAACTACTCGCATAATAATATAATCTAAGCAAGTTAAGAGCCAGCATCTCATCTGATTTGGAAACACGAGTTTCCTTAATCTGGCTAGTAGTCCCGATTCCTTCATGCAGATCATGGAGTTAGTATAAAAAAATGATATTTACTGATTAAACTAAAATTTCATTCATGGGATTAAATGTTATAATTTAACTGTAATGCCAAGAGTTATGACTGTAGAGTTGAGTAGAGTGTTGATGAGTATATGAAAACAACATTGCATCAACAAAAGAACCTATATAGCCTTTTCTTACGAACTGCCAATTAAGACAATATGAAACTGCAATTTTACTTATAAGGTGTTATATATTAGCACACTTATTATTCCAAAAAAAAAAATTTGTGTACCATCGCGACGTACTTATTTATGTACTTCCTTCCAAATAATTTGTTATATGTATGATGAAGATGATGATTACTTTTGAAATTATAACACGGAAAATAAATAATCGAGGCAGAGTGATTAGAAATTCATGAACCTGACAAACTGGCTGAGAGGTGCCGGTATTCCTCGGACCTATGCATAATTTCCCCGAGCCTTCTAAATTAACATAATAGAGATCTCTGCTCCGAGAAGGGCTCGGGTCCGGCGGGCTGTGACAATCGTCTAAGCGGTTGGCTGTGACTGTCGTCAAAGCGGTTGGGCAGCACGAGCTCGCACACGCTAATACTTTTGAGTGCAGAGTTAAATACAGTGCTGGTCGCGAACATGGTAGATAGGCGGATGGTCAGAGGCATCATCCGATAACTGTGAGCGGTGTATAGCGGGGGAGGGGGAAAGCGGTTTTGGACAAAACAGAGGGTGAGAGGCAGAAGAGGCAAAAAGTCGTGAATATTCGAGCGCCGATGTTGTTGTAGGTTGGAGGACGGTTCAGTTTAGAACGGTATGTTTGAAAGTTAACATAAACCGACCCGAAAATTGTAAGTTTTGAAGGGTGGTGTCTTTTGGGGGTGAGGACCTATGCATTTTATATATTGGTAAAGTATATATATATTACTAATCACTAGACTTGCGTGTTGTGTGAATTGTAGATAAAATTGTATATTTATTGTGGATCATACTGACAAGAAAAAAAAAATACATTATTTTAAGTAAAACTTTAGATGATACATGTAAACAATACACATATAGATTTGTCATTTATAATACGTGTTATTTTCTAATTTACTTGGGCCAAACAAATTATAATTCTTTAAATTATATTAAATATACAGTAGACACCAATTCGACCTATGTGCATGACTAGATCAATTCCAAAAATATAATACGATAATTAGTCTAACTCCGATGATAAAACACGAGAATGATAAATATTAGAATAGAGCGTTATTTCAAAATAATTAAATTTTGTAACATGACGTTAAGCCAAACATTAGGTATCAAAATGAATTTACAATTACCACTAATAGCCTTTTTTTTTGCAAAAAAAAAAAAAAATTACAACATTTAAAATCCTTAAAAATAAATTAAAACTATATATTATTACTAAAAGTTGATCTTGAATTCTTAAAGTTTAGACATATGATCCACTTAAAATGGTAAGGGGATGATGACACCGTGACGAACAAACTAAGCGAACCCAAATCTTTTACCATAAGTGGCCCAATCCAATACAGAAGAGGTCGCTCAATAGCCCAAATTTTAAGCCCATAGTGTACGGTTGAGGCGTTGACTTTGTTGACGAAAGATAATCAGGAGTCAGGACAGCACGAAAATACGCAGAGCTCCTTCTGGTTCGTCTTGAGGTCGGGGATCAAATCGAAGCAGAATCCCAGGTAATTTGGCGCAAACCCTATATTTCCCTTCAATATCCGTGTTTCCTCCATATTCTATTCTTGTTTGATTGCACCGATTTGGCTTCGTGCATCCCAACATTTCGAATTAAATCTTTCAATTGCTTTTTTGCTGGACGGTTGTCGGGTTGCGCTTATCAGAGTAATGGGCATATGGGATGTGATAAAGGAGGAGATTTATCCCTGTCCATCATGTTTACAGTCGTCAAACAAAGTGCCATGATTTCTGTCGCGTGTCAGTTGTAGTTACATTGTTGATTTATTTATATAATGATAAAAGCTGGATTTTATCTTTTTAAAAAATATATTAGAAATGCTAACAGTTGGAGCTGCTCTTGAATTTCATTATTATCGTAATTAAGCTGAAGGAAGTATGGTGCAAGGTAACTTTTCTGCGGCACATAGTTGAACTCTGAAAGCTATAATGGTGTCAAGTTCTAGAACAGAAAGTGTTTACTTGACTTTGGATTTCTTCTGGAATAGCTTAATAGAATTAGGTTTGATCAGGTGGCATATTTTGGGTTGCTTAAAGGACTAAGATGTTTTATCATCTACCATCCATTTATGTTTGCTAAGATGAGAGTTTGAAAATTTGGATCATTTATAGTGGAACTTGATGCTGTTCGTGGCAGATCTTTGCACTGCTGCATTATTTAGAGTAACTGTGGTCCAAGTTTAAAGGAGCTAAATGAGCTTTACCGGAGCATCTGCAGGTTCTGAATTCTTCTCTCTGCTGTTTGATCTTGCTAAACTAACATTTATCTGTTCAATAGATTGTACGACGAAAACCTTCTTGTGATTTTTCCGAGGCTTAATCAGTAGTTACCTCTCTCCAGTTAACAACTGATGAAACGAAGTCACCACTGGTATTCTTACATGTACAAAGGGAAG
This sequence comes from Clarkia xantiana subsp. parviflora, assembly GCA_036873135.1. Lineage (NCBI taxonomy): Eukaryota > Viridiplantae > Streptophyta > Magnoliopsida > Myrtales > Onagraceae > Clarkia > Clarkia xantiana. Next base: position 22,272,554 of record JAPTYO010000008.1, on the reverse strand, counting down.
CAATACAAAATTGTAATGAAATAAGATTTGCTGCATATTCTAAAGATGATGTCATGTACTTTCTTATGGCCTAGCCGATTTAGCTGACATATATTTTATGTGGATAATATATATTTATGGTAATGCTGATGACGACTCTTCGGTTCACAGCATTTTCTCCCATGTAACAAATATACAGCTTCAGCTGGCCATATGGATAGGGTTGATTATAATAAAGACAAGAAAAATTTGTGGCGTCTCACACTCAGTTAAGTGCGCGGGGTTGTTGAATTTCATTTTCTATCAGCAGGTGGGACAGTTAGGCGTGCTTTCGAATTTGGAAAGACTTACGTTGTCAGGCCCAAAGGAAAACACCAAGCTACTATTGTTTGGCTACATGGCCTTGGTGACAATGGCTCAAGGTAATTCTCGATCAAGAGTTTCATCAACATAATTTTTTCTGGCCTTTTTGCATCTTGTATTTGCTTTTGTATGCAATCGTTATCATATGCCTATGTTTGTCGATAGGGTGCTAGAAATATTTTTATGTAATCATTAATTCGAACAAGGAATGTGGTCATCATTTTAGCATGGAAAACCATCTTCATCCAACAAAAAAGAGTTCCTTTTTATTCAATAAACTATCTGATATTTGACATCGGTTTTATTTCTCAATAATGAATTTCTCATGTATGCTATTTCTATTTGTCAGTTGGTCCCAGCTCTTGGAAACCTTACCCCTTCCAAATGTAAGGATCTAAATTTCATATGAAGGCATTTTTTCATCCTAAGAATGCATAGATGCAAAATTGCAAATGAATACATTTTCATAAATTCATAGTTATAATACTGAGATTATGCTATTCTCAGTTTCTTCATTACTTATGTCTCAGATTAAGTGGATATGCCCTACTGCTCCCACTCAACCAATAAGCATATTTGGTGGTTTTCCCTCAACAGCTTGTAAGTTAACTCCTTGGCATACATGGCACGGTCTTTAAAGTGCATTTGATGTATTAAATTCTTTTTGGGAACTATGGCAGTTGAATAATCATTGTCTTCCATATGGATTGTAAGTTGTAACTTACTGCAGAAATTGGTAGCTTTGATTGGTGTACCCTGAAAAGTTAATTCACTAGGTTCGTTTTGATTAACATCAGGGTTTGATGTTGGAGAGCTTTCAGAAGATGCGCCTGATGATTGTGTCGGCTTGGATGCTTCAGCAGCTCATGTCGCCAATCTCTTATCCACAGAACCTGCTAACAGTATGTTTCTTGCTTTGATATATTACAAATGCATAGAATCACAAGCATTTGCAACTGTTTTTTACAGTATCCTGATTGCACTATATATATACATGAGTTATTTACCAACACACAATTGAGTGTTTGACAATAAATAAACCATTTTCTCTCTTTCACAAAAAGCATATGAACCGCATAACAATGTGCAAACTATGTTGGTTTCTCCGTTAAAAAATTGATGGTGATGACACACATAATAGTCACCTAATACATTCTGACGTGACGCTTAATGGGCAAGTTGGCATAGCTTTCATTAAAATACATTACAAGGATGATATGGATGTGAATTTCGTCTCGTTTTAATAGAAAAATGAACTTAGTTTGCACTTTGTTATACTTTGAAAGTTCAGTTTGCTTTTTGTAAAAAAACTAAAATGTCTTTTTTTTTTGCGAAAGACTTTAACTTAGATGTTTTTCTTGGTAATTAGCCCAACAAACGAGGTTTTCTATGTGATGTTTCTCTTTTTGCATGGATATTTAATTAAGAACGCCATGTTTCTTTCTATATTTGGGTGCAATTTCATGTTCCTTTTTGTTGTTTAAGAGTAATAACTAGAAATAAGATTTACATCTTTCACAATGCAGTAAAACTCGGTGTTGGGGGTTTCAGTATGGGAGCAGCAACTGCCTTATACTCTGCTCTCAGCTTTGCTGTGGGAAAATATGAGAATGGCATTGCATACCCATCCAATTTAAGTGCTGTGGTTGGTCTCAGTGGTTGGCTTCCTTGTTCAAAGTTAGGCTTCATCCACACTGCTTACTTTGTTTCTGCTCTATAATATCTAGATTGATATATCCTTATAACCTCATTTTTATTTTTAAAGTTGCAATCTTCCAGTTAATTTAGTGATTAGGCATTTGCTGTCTCTTTTATAAATTTTGTTTTCTTCAGGGTGTTGAATAAAAAGATGAATGAGGCGGCTGAAGAAGCTGCACGGCGTGCAGAAACCTTGCCCATACTGCTTTGTCACGGTAAAGGTATGATGAAGAAGTCCCTATAAAAGAAAAATGAAATTAATTTTGTTAATTAAAGGCTATTTATTCATCAACCACTAATTAGCGATGTCTGAGTGGCAGTTGACGATGTTGTTCTCTACAAATTTGGTGAGAAATCCTCCACTGCATTGAGCTCAGGTGGATTTCAAGACGTCACCTTCAAATCCTTTGATGGGTATGTGATTATATTTTCAAGAAAATAAGTAGTAACGAAATTACATTGTTTGTTTTCTAATTCAAGTATATACCATTGGGATTGTATTTTTCAACTTATATTAATAGGCTCGGGCACTTCACGGTTCCTGATGAAATGGAGATGGTCTGTTCATGGCTCTCATCAAAGCTAGGACTTGACGGTTCTTCTTCATAATGCGCAAATTTTAAAGCGGAAATTGCTACTTACAAGGTATGGGGAATGAAAGAATGTGATTGACACAGGCGGTAACATTGCCTTTAAATTATTATGTCTTTGGTAGGACCCTGAATTTGGTAACTTTTTATCCGTTTGTTTGTTGGGGGGGTTATGTATAAAGATTTCTGATTTGTCTGTCTGTCAATGGCGATTCTTTGTTTGTGAAGATGGTTTTTTCCCCTATAGTTCCGTTTGGTCACTTTTATCATGAAATGCAGCATTTTCCTGGCCCGTTGGAATCTGATGGATGGATTTCCAACGATTTGAAACGAAATGTTGCTTAATGAATTAAAATGACAAATTCTGAGTAGCAAGAGAATAATGAAAGTGAGAGGTCTGAAGTTTGCCCCATGTTAACGGGAGAGGTCTGAAGTTTCAAATGTTGATTTGAGAGGTCTGACGTTTCAACTTTGTTGATTTGAGGTTTTCCGTCCATTTTTAGGGTTAAATTTAACAGAATTGTGTGAAATGACATTCTTGCCCTTTTAATATTTTGTTTTATTTAATATCTCATTTGAGTAAATGTGAAATGACAAAATTACCCCTAAAGTCAAAATACTCTGGCCACCACCACCTCAGTTCCGGCCACCACCACCTCAGTTCCGGCCACCACCACCTCAGCTCCGGCGACCACCACCGAACTCCGGCGACCACCACCGACCACCTACACGGCTCCGATCGGAGCCGAAAAGCGGAGCTCTGTGGCTCCAGATCGGAGCCACACAGCTCCGATCGGAGCCGTGTTGGTGGTTGGTGGTGGTCGTCGGAGCCAAGGTGGTGGTGACCGGAGTCGGGTGGCGGTGGCCGAAGCCGTGGTGGCTTTAAGGGCATTTTCGTCTTTTCCTTCAAGCATGTGAGGGGCACACTTTGATAGAAGGGCATTTTTAGAATTTAATTTTATTTCTGGTCACATGCCAAGCACGTGACCAATTTCCGTCATAATTAACGATAAAAACAGACGAAGACCGTTGTTATCAACAAAGTTGAAACTTCAGACCTCTCAAATCAACATTTGAAACTTCAGACCTCTTCCGTTAACATAGGGCAAACTTAAGACCTCTCCTAGGTTATTAATCCTATAAATTCCAAAGATCGTAAAAAAAAAGAATACAGCTATCTTGACACCTCTGACCTTACAGTCTACTAAGTTATGGATCAACTCATCTTGACCTGGGGCTAGGTCCAAACTTAGGTCTGGGTTTGGCGACCCCGACCCAGGGTCGGACCTAGCCTAACCCAATTGGAGCTAGGTCCCAATTGACTTAGCTTAGGGCTAGGTCAATTTGGGTCAAGGATTCGATATTGAAATTTTAAGATTAAATTGGCCAAAAAGAAAAAAAATTTAAGATTAAATTGAACAAATTTCGGTGCAATTGCAGATAAAATACGGCGGGTTTCCTCACTAATAAAAAATCAGAACAGAATTAGAAACCATGGATAGTGTTCTCGACTTCTTCCTCTGCGACAGTGGTCCTGAAAAAAGAAAACACATATACATAAAATCTTAGCCCTCAAAAAGGGACACATGTCTTTTATCTGATGAATCTTATGAAAACTCAACCATGGTTTTAAGAAACCTTTCCTCTAAATCCAATGGCAACAGAAACACTCACCTTCAAATTTTCTATTATATATATATATATATAGGATATTGATTCCGTACACTACTAGTCTACTACATTACCAGTTTTATGGACCATTTCTCTATTGAAATAAATACTTCAATGGATAAGGTTTCAGAACCCAATGCCTGCTGCATATCAAAGATCACCACTTTAGTAACCAATAGCCAATTCAGTCCGTCATACGTTTTAATGCTTCTCCAAGTAACACGCATCAAATCTAAAATAAAAACCAACATCGATTAAAAATGTAGCCCTCAATTGTCAATTTTGGTAATTTGTAGTGATGACGAATATTATAAGTACATTTCTAACAAAAAAGTATATTATAAGTACATGCTTAAGTTGATGGCAAAGCAACCTTGTCAGCTGTACTACACTAATTGCAAGGATGATATCCATATGGGATTTGTTTTAAAGTTTTCCAAGACTATATGAATTTCAAATTAAAATGTTGTACCTTTTCTTGATAGATAGATTATGCAGAAGATGATTGAATTAATTATTGACATAAAGAGTTAGATTCTAAGTACAATCCATGGAAATATTATCTGTCTGCAGCAGTACTATAAAGTAAAAAGAATTGAAATCAAAGTGAAAACAATTTACTCTAATTTTATAAATGGTTTATAACTAATGAACCGTCTAAGAATTTAGTCCAAGTTGAAATCTGGTGTCTGAACTTTATGGCACGTTTGATTGCCGGTATTGCGATATCCTTATACACGTATTACTAATACATGCTTAGCTAATACAATGTTTGATTGTGTCTTGTAATAGGATATCCTAATACAATGTTTGAATGAACTTTGTATTAGGATATCCTAATACAATGTCTAAAAGACCTAAATACCCCTAAATAGATATATATATATATATATATATATATATATATTTTTTTTTTTAATTATTATTATAATTGAAAGCCGGGGGGTCGCCGGCCGGGGGTCGCCGGAGTTTGGCCGGGGGGCCGGAATTCGGCCAGAGTCCGGCCGGGGGTCGCTTGTGGCCGATATTATGAATCGAAGTTGGTGTAGTTGTTGTATATTAAATAAGGTTAGGGGTAAATAAGTAATTTCAAATTTGGTATTGATTAGTACATCATTTTTAGTTGGTATAAGCTAATACCAAATTCCTCCTATAATTGAGTATTAGCTAATACCAATACCAAGTGTACACAAACACGGTATTAGCTAATACGTGTATTAGGATATCGCAATACCGGTAATTAAACGTGCCCTTAAAGTGTTAAAATGGACTGTCTGAGATTTGGACTTTGTTGAAATTTGGTATTCCGTCCAAAATTGCTGTTAATTTTGACAGAATGTTGTGAAAAGTCTGAATTGTCCTTTCTACCAAATATGAAGTGACGAAATTACCCCTAGAGTCAAATTAAAACAACCAACACCTAACTCCGGCCGGCCACCACCCAAAACCCTATAGTTGTTGATTTAGCTAGGAGGGGTAATTTCGTCAATTTGCTAGGTAACAGAAGGTCAGAGTTTTTACGGAATGGCATTTTTGGGATATCCATTTTATCGAGCTCACGTGACGGTCATATGATACACTTCCGTTAGACTTAACCCAAAAATAGACGGAGACACCAAATTTCAACATGGGTCAAACCTCAGACAATTTATTAGTTATTAACCCTTTTATAAATGCAGAACCAAACCATCAACTCTATCCCCCCTTGCGAAATCCTATAAATATCCGCAAAACTATCTCATTTTATCTTCAACCAAACTACAAACATCTGCACTAAAGCATTACCTTCTCTTAAATCTGATCTTACATTTCTAACCTTCAACAATGACACCAAATAGTTCAGTTCAACCTCTTGAGAAAACCAATTTGGCCTCTCCTGACAAAAGGCTAGCCTTGGCAAAGCGTTGCTCACACGGTATCTTCTACCCATTTCATTGCTTCAGTCTTATGCTTTTCTATTATAAGTGTCACTTCTGCTAACTGCTTTCCTAGTTTTAAGCGATTTTTAAATAATTATGATGGACAGAGGGTGTGAAGGCAGGGGCTAAGGCAGCAGTTGTTGCTGGTATTGCAGCAGCTGTCCCAACTGTAAGTCTCAAACCTTTTATGATTTTCAAAATGTTCATGTTTTTTCATACCTCTTTCTAGTGTAGTAGTCTAATTGTTGCTTGTTAGTTTGCAAGTGTGAGGATGCTGCCTTGGGCAAAAGCCAACCTCAACTACACTGGTCAAGCCCTGATTATTCCGACAGGTACATAAAAAAACCTCAGGAAACCATCATATATACTTAGGAATATAGCAATTCCAGTCAATTAATATCAAAAGAAATCTGAAACTTACTTGTTCGTCTTGCATTGATAGTGGCTGGAGCGGCTTATTTTATAGTTGCAGACAAGACGGTCTTGGCTACTGCTCGGAGGAACTCCTTCAACCAACTTTCCAACAAATGATAGCATCATCATGTATAAGAACCAGAACAAGAGTTGTATCCCCGTGGTTCCATCACTTGTATAAAAACGAATAAAGAGTCATAGACTTTCCCTTTGTAAGTAATTTCTGAGAATTTCGCACCTTATGAGAAATTGCAGTCTAAATTGTTATTCACAATCATGGAAAATTTATGAAATTGCCCCCCTGCGAAGATGGAATTTGAAATATGCCCCTCAAAAGTTGGTTTTTATCAAAACGCCCCGTCTCGCTGATAATACTAGCGGGATGGGACGTGACATGTCAGCGGGACATGACATGTCCCGCTGACTACCACGCGGGATGATCTGTCATCCCGCGTGGTACTGTCCCGCTGGTATTACCAGCGGGACGGGGAACCCGACAAAACGGGTTCCCCTAGGCGCAGGCGCGCATGGGACAGAGTCACATGCGCGCCTGCGCCTAGCGGAACCCGTTTTGTCGGGTTCCCCGTCCCGCTGGTAATACCAGCGGGACAGGCGGCTGGTTTCGGGAAAAGAAACCAGCCGCCGCCCAATAATGAACCCTAACCTATTTTTTTTTTCTCACCTATCTTCTTCAGTTCCCTTCTCCTCCTATAAAAGCCCCCTTTCTATACCATAGTAAAAATATAATTCTCTTATCAATTTACTTATAAAAAGAATTATATTTCCAATCTTAAATTTTCAAGGGGGAATGGCTTACCATGGTGAAGGCAGTTCTTCCGGTTCAAGAAGAATGATGAGTTTTGGCAAGGAACTGGGAGACAATACCGTTCTCTACATGAATAACGTACACAGGGCTAGTTTCGTCCACACGGTAAATTTTCTATTTTTTCTAGTAAATATAAATGTTTATATTGATACATAGATTAAATTAGATTGCGTAAATAGAGTACAATGCCAAATAAATATGTTATTGATACGAACGTAGATGTTTTTTTTTGTTTGAAATAAAAGTATTTTTATAATTTTGAAATTAAAAAAAAAAAAAGTGAAAATCGAAATTTAAAAAGTAGAAATTACTGAGTATTGTTTTTAAATTTTGAAATTTGACAATATCTTTTTAAATGTCCAATTTAAAATTAGAAATCATAAATTAAAATTGATGTGCTTTAAAATGTAGAAAATTATTTTTGAAATTGTAGAATATTAATTAAAATTTTAATTAGAAGTTTAAATAACAAATCAGCGATTTTAGATAGTTTGAAATTATTGTCGAAATTGTGTAAAAAAAATTTCCAAATTGAAAAAAAAATGTTAATTATTGTCTTCCGGTTCCAATTTAGTGTGTTATTAAATGTTAACCGTAATTACGAAATTTAATAGTTTTAATTTATTTTCTTATTTAAATACATAATATAAAAAATAAAAAATATTTGGTTTTCCAATTTCGAAATTATATTAGAAGTTAAAAAAAATTCAAATTAAAAAAATCAAACTGAAAAATATAGATTAGATTTTTTTTTTAATCTCTATATTAAAAAATAAAATAAAAATAGAAATTATGGTGCTATTAAATTTTGAAATTAATTACGAATTTTCATGGTTTCTTATTAAATACGAGAAAAAATTTAAAATTATTGGGTTTTCAAATGTTCAAATTATTCTAGAAATAGTAAAAAAAAAATCAAATTAAAAATAACATTATTGAAAAATAGAGATTAAACAGTTATTTTTTTAAATTTCTACTTAAAAATAGATATTACTGTGCTATTAAGTGTTGACATAATTTACGAAAATTTTGAAAGTTTTTTTATTTAAAATGTCGAATTTATAGTGTTTTCAAATAGGGTTTCTACGAGTTCTGTAGAAATAATAAATAAAAAAACTAAACTCTCAAATAAAATTAAAAACAGGATTTAAAAATAGAGATTAGATTAGACTTTTTTTTTTTACATTTTGAATATAAAAACATAAATTAGAGTGTTATAATATATTAAAAGTATTTATGAAATTTGATAGTATTTTTAAATGTTGATTTTAAATAGAGAAATTAGAATTATGAAAAATAGATATTGGACATTATTGAAGAAATATTTTTACATTGAAAAAACTTTGAAAATAAAATTGACGAATTAATTATTTTTAACTAATAACGAATAGTTTCATGTTGATAGATCGAGACTCCGTGGCCTGAGTCACACTTTAGATGTGCAAAATTGTGGGAGATAGACGCACGAACTGCGGGGTTCGTCGACCGGGCGGGCTTTCTTGATGCAGGATTGACATCTCGTATTGAGGTAGATGTTGGAATGATGCATGCTTTAGCGGAGAGGTGGTGACCAGAAACCCACAGTTTTCATCTTCCTACAGGTGAAATGACGATTACTCTGAAGGATGTGGCAATGATCTTGGGGTTAAGGATAGATGGTCCGCCGATATCTAGGGCTGGGCATGGTTCGGTTCTGGGCCGAACCGGTTTAGAACCGAACCGGAACCGGATTTTAGGTTCAGTTGGTTTTCTGTACCATGTAAGAACCGAACCAGATTTTAGGTCCTAGAACCGAACCTAGCAAAACCGTTCTGAACCGGTTCGAACCGGTTTTGAACCTTTTTTTCATTTTTTTACTAAAATTCAAAATACACACCCAAGTTGATAATCCATAAGCAATCCAAAAATTTGCAAAATACAAACTATAAAGACAATTGATCGCTTCAGAGGAGAGAGTATCAAAGTCTAAATTAAAAACAATCTAAAATTATAAAAAAAGTCAAATATTTAAAATATAAACATCGAGACTTTAAGCGATGTCAAGAGGCGTAGCTCAAACTTCAAAAGTGCAGCAAATCTCTGGTTGAAAATTTGTATATTAAGCGAGTTAATCTATCATCTCAGTTAAAATATAGAACTATTTATGAGTTAAGTTTCGAGTTCAAAACTGAACTCAATTGATTGTAGAACTGATCTTGGCTAACATAATATATACTAACTATATATAAGTAAACAAACCTGCTACGACCATCTATATATCCAATATATATGAACCAAACTCAAATAGTGAAGGATATACCCTATGGGTGTAAACAAATCAAGCTACTCGTGAGCTTCTCGAGATCGGCTTGGTCAATATTCAAATTCGACTCACTCGAGTGATCTTTTTCTGATATCGAGTCGAGTTCGAGTTTTTTTTTTGCCTATTCTTCGAGTCGAGTTCGAGTTTTTCGAGCTTTACGTAATAATATTATATATGTATATATTGAGTCGAGGAAGAGTTCGAGCTCGAGCCAAAAGCCTAATCGAGTCGAGTTCGACCTCGAGCTAAGGTGCACCATTTATAATTTAATTGAATTTTTTAACCTTATCGAGCCGAGTCAAGCCGAACTCGAACATGTCAAGTATGGCACCGAGTCGAGCTCGAGCTTGAAAAATTAAGGCTCGGTCGAGTTCGTGCTCGAGTCAACTGAGTCGAGTCGAGCTTGCCGAATACTCGGCTTGTTTATAGCCCTTTATTCTAAAAAAAAAAAAAAGATGCAGGAGTGTATTACTATCTAACAATTTAGGCTTTAGGTAACAAAAGTGGTTCTGAAAAACCGGTTCAGAACCGGTTCGGAACCTGTTTTGAACCAGTAAAAAACCGCTCCATATATTCCTTATCAAAACCGAACCATTTAAGAACCGATTCAGTCAGAACCGGTTCGTATTAGTTCGGTTTCGGTTTGGTTCCGGTTCGGTTCGCCCGAACCGGTTTTTATGCCCAGCCCTACCGATATCAGACCATTATAGAGATGGAATTGTATTAGATCCCGAAGTTTCAGTTGCGGGATTTATGAAAAATCACACTTTATCTCTTTTCCAGCGTTTGTTTGGTGAACAACCGCCTGCCGGCGAATTAATCAAAGGGACGTGTGATCTCAAGTGCAGCTGGTTGAAGAACACTTTCTTGAAAGAAAAAAAACCATCCTCAGTTCATAACAGACGATGATGAAGAAGCAGAAAAGAGAGCAAGAGCGTATATATTGTGTCTCTTAGGGACAGTTTTATTCGCAGACTCCAACGGATCGTTGGTGCCATTGCAATATTTATATTTTATCGAAGATCTGGACGTGTGCAGTCTATACAGTTGGGGTTCTGCTGTATTGAGCCACTTGTACAGGGGATTGTGCAAGTGGACTTGTAAAAAGTCAGCGACCAACATCGGCGGTTGTGGTGTGCTAGTACAGGTATTGAAAATGCATTATTAATATTATTAATTACTTATATTATGTAATGGCATTTATCTCATATATAGGTGTGGTGTTGGACGTATCTCGCGCTTGGTAGACCCACGTGCTTTGGTCATGTTGAGGCTGGTCGTGCTGTCGGTTGTTGGTGGAGACAGAAAAAAAGTTCAAAGAAAACTGTCCAATCTCGTACTAGGTGGTTTTACCGAGATGAACTTAAGATATTGAAGAACTCTGCGGTATTAAAATTAAATAATCGATCATTAGAATGGCTTATTATATTTATAGTTAATATGTTGACTCTAATATTGTTATAACACAGGTTACTTGGAACCCATGGACCGCGGAAGTTGCATCAATAATGCCACAAATTGCCAGAGAAGGTTGGGAATTGGCATACTTACAACTACCTCTGATCCACTTTAACTCTGTTGAATATCAACTGCCACAACGAGTGTATAAGCAATTAGGCTTTGGATTTTATATCCCCGAGGTGTTCCCTGATCGACAATTATGGGATCGCCTCCACTCGTGTGCCCAATGGCATAAGTCACGGCAACACCGTGGCATGTTACCCATGAGGAGTACATATTGTTGTGGAACAACCGCAATGATCGTGATATGTATCCTATCCCTGAGCCCGAATGTGTGAGGTCGAAAGAATATTTCAAGTGGTATCGTCGTATTACAACTTATTTAGCTAAAGATCACCCAGAAGTTGAAGTTGAAGCTGAAGAAGTTGAAGAACAACGACCATTGCATGTTCGCCCTTCGCAGGGGTATCTCGGTCAACACGGTGACATGATAAGCTACATGGTAAGACAAGTGAAATATATCTTTATAAGTCTACAATTAAGTCATTCGAATAACCACTATTACGTGAATTGTTGAACAGGCGCGTGGCTACAGTCTCATGTATAAACAGATAAGAAAATTGATGCATGACAATGGCCCTCCTAAGGAACGTTACAAAAAAATGATGGACATCACAACTCATTGCTTGACTGTTTCTGGGCAACATGACATGCTCAATATACTTGAAGATGGAGAGATGTCTGACTGTAGCATCGAGGAGGAACGTGAAGACGCACAAGAAATGGATATACCTGATTCCCAACCTCCAATGGCTACTCAGTTTTCACAACCAGGATTTGTACAAGATAGGGTCGCCATGTCACAGTCTGCAAGGCCCGGCCCATTTCCTGGGCCTTATCCACCACCAGCTGGGCCTTATCCAACACCAGTCGGTCCTTATCCACCACTGCGTGGGTTTATTTCTTCACAGCCTGGGCCTCTCCAAGCACCGTCTGGGCAGTTCCCACCTTCTTATTACGGCTATTACAACCCGTATATTGGGTACCAACCACCTCCCGGTGGGGGGAACTAAACGTTATTGTAATGTTATTTTGATATATCTTTTTGGATGATTGAAACACAAGAATGCTTTTTTTTTTTTGCGATAGACGTTTTGTGATAATATTATATTTTCTACTGACCAAATATTAATGTAGTTACTAGTTAGTTCATAGTTAGATTAGGTAAGTAATGAACTAAGATTTATCACTTGTTATCTATATTATGTGACCATACAAAATTTGTCATAAAAATATATTAGCATAAATATATAACATAGGAAAAACAGTTTTTCTGACCGTATGAAATATTATAAGATTTTATTAAAGTAATAGTCAAACACATTGCAAAAATAACACAAATTAGCAACATATAAAATTCAGAATTTTAAAACAAGTTCATTACAATACCAAGATTTAAAGTTACATTTAAAATAGAGAAATACAAATCATAACATTACAACAATAGCTTCATACATCATCATCAGCCGGTGGTTCGACTGCCCGCAGTGGACAATTTCTCCTATTGTGTCCTTCAGTTTTACAGATACTGCACTTTCTCTTCTTGCCGGGTTCGCGCTCATCCATCTCGTTTGTCAACCTTTTATTTTTACGTCCCTTCCGAGAGACCATCATGGCTGGATCAACAACAACGGTGGGCCCCGTCCAGGGCGGCCATTCATCTATGTCAGGGAGTAGGTGAAATGGATAAGAATACGTGAGCTTATAGTTTGCTATCCTGAAATGACCATTAACACCGTCGTAGTAACTTGTATTCGCCGCTCGGTAAGCGCACACGGCGTGTCTGCACGGTCGGCGATACAACTTCCACTCTCCGCAGGTACATTGTTTTGTCGTTATGTTTACAACCTTAGCTTCACAACCTTGAGCAGAAACATGGTACTCTACGCCTTGGTGATATGTCCTAGCAGTGAAATTCCTGGACGCCTCCTCAGCTTTTTCTAGAAAAAGTCTAACATTCTCAAGATACAAATGTCCTTGAGAAATTTGCGTGTTCACTTTCTTCGTCCGGTCCACCCAATAGGTATTCATTCGTTCGAATGACATTATAAGGATCGCAGTGATAGGTAAGGACCTTGCATTCTTCAACACATTGTTGAAGCACTCAGACTGATTCGTTGTCATGTTCCCGTACCTCCAACCCTCGTCATGCGATAGAGACCACGTACTAAATTCACCACAAATTTCCAGGAACGATCTGTACTTTCCGTTATCGGCTTCATACCATTGGGCATACAATTTTTGAAACAACTTCTTCGAGGGAGTCCAAACCATATCACCGAATTTTCGCTTCAGCTTCCCGTCCTTAAACTTGGTATTGAAGTTGCTCAACAAATGACGAGCACAGTATCGGTGGACACCTTTGTCTTCTTGCACGTACACTTGTTTGACCGCCTTTAATATACTGATGTGACGATCAGATATGATGCATACCTTACGTCGATCACACGTCACATGTGCGCGTAGTTGCTCTAAAAACCATATCCACGTCTCGTCACGCTCTTTGTCACACAAACAGAAGGCCAACGGTACGATTTGGTTATTAGCATCGTATGCCACAGCCACAAGAAGTTTGCCTGTGTACTTGCCGTATAAATGTGTGCCATCAATGCTAATTAACGGTCTGCAGTGTTTAAAAGCCGATATTGAAGGCCCGAAAGCCCAAAACCATTTGTCGAATGTCGTTTCTCCATCAGCTTGATTTCTCACCGTCTTGAATTCAAACCGGTAAACCGTACCGGGATTGTAATACGCTATTGCGACCATATGAGGTGGAAATATCTGGAAAGCCTCTTCGTGAGTTCCGTATATCCTCTCAATGACATGACATTTGGCGTACCAAACTTTCTGGTAAGTTGGCCAAACTTTGTATTCTTGTTTTACAATTCCGCGTAAATCAACAATCGTTATGGCGTTGTTATTTTTAACGAACGGATAAAACAAATCTTCCATTAAGCGACTATCAAGTAGCCTGTTCTGGGTGACTGTAGTACTGTTTACACATGAATGTGGTGGGCCCACACTCGTGATCTCCCAACATCCCAACTTTTGTTTGGAACAACGAAGTGACCAAGAACATGTATCGTGTGTGCAACAGTACACTATTCGCGTAGTGTCTGATTTCTTCGTTTTTGCTTCACGCCCATGCCTGATGTGCCACCTTTTCACCGTCCTTTGGAATTCAGCTTTGTCGACATACGTATTTTGAACTACAAAATCATCCACATCTTCGGTCGATTGCCCGCCATGCCTACTCCAATCACTTGAGTCCAATCCATACTGCCAGTCACCGGAAGTCCAGTCCTCTTGACATTCAACTTGTTTCCATCGTTCACGAGATTCTACTAGAGCAGGAGACTCATCTTCAATGTAAATTTCTTCTTCTTGCATGTCCTCCTCTCCGCGCACATCGTCTTCTTCTTGATTTTCGACGACCTCGCCTACATCTGCATCTTGTTCTACACCATCAACGTTGCTGCATTCTCCTTCTTGCACGTCGTTGCTGCAGTCTCCATCAGGTCTGGCGCTCCTGTAAAGTCTTTCAATTAAGGTGTTCGTGCAATCTGGATCAGGTATTGAGGTGCTGCATTCTCCATCAGTGGGAGCTCCGCCCATTAATCCTAGTTGTAACATATGACGGGACAGATCATACCCACCATACTCTTCTACATCGTCATCCACTCCAGCTCTAGGAACGACAATGATCTCCACCGGGGACTGGTAGCTGGACATAATACTTCCCCACATTTCGAATGTGGTGATTGCATTCCACCCATCCCGTAAAACGATCCCAAGAAGAGGCCTTGATATACCGCAGAGTCGCATTGCATGGATTTTTGCTTCGCGAAATGTAATACCGCGATGACATTGTAGCTCAACATATGTACCGCCGTGTATATGAATATGCCAGCTACTAATGACCTCGACGTCATAGCGAAACAAAATGTAAAACATTTTCCTATATGTAGAATATAAACCGAATTAGAAGCGTCGTATAAATTCTACGGCACTCTAAATTCAGATCCGTTTGCAGAATTGGACTTCCCTAATAACTAATAATTTGTACTAATTTTTTCAAATATTTCTAAAAATTCGACATTTGGCCCGAACACTGCGTTTTAAGGGGGGTGAACACCGTTCCGTGCTTAAAACCCTAAATTTTGAAATTCTCAAAAAAAATTGAAAAATTTACATAATGTTAATTGTATAATAAATTCAATAATTCTCGATTTTCATTGCATTTGGAGTTGTAAATAAGCGGTAGTCCTAAATCAAATTTCAGACGTTAATTTGTGTTTTTTTTTTAAATGTTGACAAGCTCGTATAAATTCTACGGCACTCTAAATTCAGATCCGTTTGCAGAATTGGACTTCCCTAATAACTAATAATTTGTACTAATTTTTTCAAAATTTTCTAAAAATTCGACATTTGGCCCGAACACTGCGTTTTAGGGGGGATGAACACCGTTCGGTGTTGAAAACCTAAATTTTGAAATTCTCAAAAAAAATTTGAAAAATTTACAGACTGTTAATTGTATAATAAATTCAATAATTCTCGAGTTTCATTGCATTTGTAGTTGTAAATAAACGGTAGTCCTAAATCAAATTTCAGACGTTAATTTGTGTTTTTTTTTTTTTTTTTTTTTTTAAATTTTGACAAGCTCGTTTAAATTCTACGGCACTCTAAATTCAGATCCGTTTGCAGAATTGGACTTCCCTAATAACTAATAATTTGTACTAATTTTTTCAAATATTTCTAAAAATTCGACATTTGGCCCGAACACTGCGTTTTAAGGGGGGTGAACACCGTTTCGTGCTTAAAACCCTAAATTTTGAAATTCTCAAAAAAAATTTGAAAAATTTACAGACTGTTAATTGTATAATAAATTCAATAATTCTCGAGTTTCATTGCATTTGTAGTTGTAAATAAACGGTAGTCCTAAATCAAATTTCAGACGTTAATTTGTGTTTTCTTTTTAAAATTTTGACAAGCTCGTATAAATTCTACGGCACTCTAAATTCAGATCCGTTTGCAGAATTGGACTTCCCTAATAACTAATAATTTGTACTAATTTTTTCAAAATTTTCTAAAAATTTGACATTTGGCCCGAACACTGCGTTTTAGGGGGGATGAACACCGTTCGGTGCTGAAAACCTAAATTTTGAAATTCTCAAAAAATATTTGAAAAAAATTTACAGACTGTTAATTGTATAATAAATTCAATAATTCTCGAGTTTCATTGCATTTGTAGTTGTAAATAAACGGTAGTCCTAAATCAAATTTCAGACGTTAATTTGTGTTTTTTTTTTTTTTTTTAAATTTTGACAAGCTCGTTTAAATTCTACGGCACTCTAAATTCAGATCCGTTTGCAGAATTGGACTTCCCTAATAACTAATAATTTGTACTAATTTTTTCAAATATTTCTAAAAATTCGACATTTGGCCCGAACACTGCGTTTTAAGGGGGGTGAACACCGTTTCGTGCTTAAAACCCTAAATTTTGAAATTCTAAAAAAAAATTGAAAAATTTACATAATGTTAATTGTATAATAAATTCAATACTTCTCGATTTTCATTGCATTTGGAGTTGTAAATAAGCGGTAGTCCTAAATCAAATTTCAGACGTTAATTTGTGTTTTTTTTTTAAATTTTGACAAGCTCGTATAAATTCTACGACACTCTAAATTTAGATCCGTTTGCAGAATTGGACTTCCCTAATAACTAATAATTTGTACTAATTTTTTCAAAATTTTCTAAAAATTCGACATTTGGCCCGAACACTGCGTTTTAGGGGGGATGAACACCGTTCGGTGTTGAAAACCTAAATTTTGAAATTCTCAAAAAAAATTTGAAAAATTTACAGACTGTTAATTGTATAATAAATTCAATAATTCTCGAGTTTCATTGCATTTGTAGTTGTAAATAAACGGTAGTCCTAAATCAAATTTCAGACGTTAATTTGTGTTTTTTTTTTTTTTTTAAAACTTTGACAAGCTCGTATAAATTCTACGGCACTCTAAATTCAGATCCGTTTGCAGAATTGGACTTCTCTAATAACTAATAATTTGTACTAATTTTTTCAAATATTTCTAAAAATTCGACATTTGGCCCGAACACTGCGTTTTAAGGGGGGGTGAACACCGTTCCGTGCTTAAAACCCTAAATTTTGAAATTCTCAAAAAAAATTGAAAAATTTACATACTGTTAATTGTATAATAAATTCAATAATTCTCGAGTTTCATTGCATTTGGAGTTGTAAATAAGCGGTAGTCCTAAATCAAATTTCAGACGTTAATTTGTGTTTTTTTTTTTTAAACTTTGACAAGCTCGTATAAATTCTACGGCACTCTAAATTCAGATCCGTTTGCAGAATTGGACTTCCCTAATAACTAATAATTTGTACTAATATTCTCAAAAAGTATTGAAATTTTTTTTTACAGATTTTTAATATAATTTAATTTACAAAAATTGTTTTTGTTAAATAAATTAAAATTTCTACTTTATTTCAGTACAAACAAAAATTATCATATTTTTTTTAACATAATAGTTGTACTATATATATCATTTTTTTATTCACATTCGATATACGTGAAAATTATAATTTTCAGAATACAAAACAAATAAACAAAAATTAATTTTTGTTACTTACATTATAATTTCTACATTATTTCATCACAATAAAAATGTCATCATATCCTATTATTTTTTTTATTTCACATAATAGCTGTAATATATACATAATTATAATCTATATATGTGAAAATCCTTATTTTCGAAATTTAAACAACAATCATACAAAATTACGTTTTCTTAATTACATTATAATTTCTACATTAGTTCAGCACAAAAATAATTATCATAATCTCTTATTTTTATATCTTACATAATAGTTGTACTATACATATCATTATAATCAAAATACTTAGTAAAAAAATAACAGTATGTTACCTTTCTTTTGATAAACAACTTCTGATATGTCACAACGTACTCAAATGAGTTGGCATTCCTGAAAATTTTCCAAAAAACATATATTGTAGCATTATAATAACATATGTTAACTATAAAAAGTCTAAATTTTATAAGCGTACATTACATTACCTTAGTTTGAAACAACACAAAGGAAATATAAATTTTAACATTGTAGAAGGGGGTTTCATTTATAGGCTGGGGCAGAAATAAATCGGACCAGCTGCTGGTCCGGTTTTGACTGGTAGCTGGTCCGATTTTGACCGGCAGCTGGTCAATAGGACCAGCTGGTCCCGCTGGTATTACCAGCGGGACGGGGAACCCGACAAAACGGGTTCCCCTAGGCGCAGGCGCGCATGGGACAGAGTCACATGCGCGCCTGCGCCTAGGGGAACCCGTTTTGTCGGGTTCCCCGTCCCGCTGGTAATACCAGCGGGACAGTACCACGCGGGATGACAGATCATCCCTCGTGGTAGTCCCATCCCGCTGATATTATCAGCGGGACGGGGCGTTTTGATAAAAACCAACTTTTGAGGGGCATATTTCAAATTCCAACTTCGTAGGGGGCAGTTTCATAAATTTTCCCACAATCATAGACTACTCTTATTGTTCGGGCACTAATCACGCAACCAAACAAGAACAACAAGAAAGTGACAACAGAGTGATATAACTGAAATCAAAATGGAGATTTCATTAAGTTTAAATATTAGATTTCAGTGAAAATTAATAATAATGTTATAAAAACAGAAATTTATTCCTGTTCTGGTTATATACGAATGAATTACCAGCAACCATTGCAGGAGCAGTTGCCATCCATAAAGTGGTGGAAACGGTTCCTATCTCTAGCATGATCTCCCTCTTAAACATCTTTGAAATGAGTTTCGTCGCCAAATGGCAGTTCTTACACACTCGAAGGTTCTTGGAGATCCGAATGGTAATCCCTGGTTTCAAACTGAACAATCCAAATGCAATTGCTAACTCTCGCTGTGCTGACTCAGTGCGCCTTCTTTCCACTCTTCATCCATGTCATGTAGAACATCGGATGTGTCGTGGATAATCCTGCCTTTTCCAAAACCCTATCAGTTTCCTCCATCTCATAAATTTCTTTGCTTTTGGGATGCATTTTGTCAGCCACGATAAATTCATGCACTACACCATCTACCTCTATCGATGTGCAACCCAAGATCTTATTCATCTCCATTTCGTTCAACAGGGTTCTAATTCTGGCCACATCTTCCCACCATCCTGCTACAGCATACATGTTGGACAAGAATGTAAGAACCAGGATTTTCGGGCTACATCTCAAAGAGGTGACTGGCCACCATTTCCCAATATCAACTCGCTTGTGAATTCTTGATGCTTCGAGCAAAGAACCCCATCCATATTGCGCTTGCGCCATCTGTGTTCATATCCATGTTCTTGATTAGGGTTTCTGCTTCACCAAAGAGTCCAGCTTGACCTAGGAGATCTATCATACAGCCGTAGTGATGCAATTTCGGGGAGATCCTGAATTCATCTATAATCGAAGCAAAATATTTCCGACCCAGTTCAAGGGACCCAGTGTGGCTGCAAGAAGATAAGACTCCAAAAAATGTGATATGTCATCAGAAAGGAATCCCTTAAATATCATTTCTTGGAAAATCCTGAGAGATTCTTCGATTTTTCCATGCATGGAAAACCCTGTAATCATTGCATTATAAGAAGCTAGAGTTTTGCAGTCCATTCCTATAAAGACTCGTTGAGCTGCCTTTAGATCTCCACATTTTGAGTACATGTCGATGAAGCTTCTCCAGAGGGACTTACAGGGTGTTTCCTTTATGTTCTTGTCCATGTAAACTTGAATTCACTTGCCAAGATCAAGAGCACATGAGCAAGCACAAAATGGAAGAACATTGAGGAAAGTTACATCGTTTGGTTTGATTTCGGATTCTGACAACATTGTATGGAAAACCTCTAGAGCTTCTTTGTGTTGATTCGTATGAGCGTAGCCACCAATCATGACATTCCATGAAACCACATTCTTATGTTCTATGACATTAACAAGTCCTGGGCCTTCTCTGATCGATCGCCACACTTCAGTACATGTCGATCATGGCATTAACAATTTTGAGGTTTGAATCAATGATATGGTGCTGCACCCATGAATGAACTGATTTCCTGGTCTCAATACAGCTCGATTGAGCAAAAGCTGAAAGGACAGTAACAATTGTGCTATCGTTAGGCAACACATTCATCCTCTGCATCTCCGTAAAAGTCGCCAAAGCATCATCGAATCTACCACACTGCACAAACCCTGCAATCATGGCATTCCAAGACACTGCATCTCTCACAGGAATTTTCTCAAACAGTTGACAGGCCTCGTACATGTAACCCCTCGAGGCATACCCAATTATCAAAGCTGTAAAAGAGACGACACATCTGTGGTGACTTTTATCGAACACTAACCGTGAATTATCAAAGTCACCACATTGAGCATACATATAGATCAAATAAGTATGAACAAAAGCATCAGACTCAAGCCTGATTTCGCACAGGACTTCACAAGAAATGGAAAAGTGTAGCAATATTTGGGAACAATCCCAGATGCCACCATTCGAACAAAGAGATGAAACTGCTAAACTAGGGGTGGCAGGGAGGATCAGAGAATGGCAAAACATGCAGAGCAGTTACAGTAGAGGAATAGAGCATCTTCCTTAGACAACAGTTGAATAGGTGGAACAAATGCCGCGCGTTTGAAAAGCCGTTTTTTTTTTTTTAAAACAGTATCACCCACTAAAATAAACGGTGATGCTCCAAAACTTTTAACTTTTAAGAGTTTTAAAATTAAAACAAAAAAAAAAAAACCCTACCTTTTGTCTATTTATTATTAATTTTGCCGACATTAAATAAAAGGAGCAGTAAAATCAGCGAGGGCTAGTAAAATTGGAATCGTAACTAAAACTATATTATAAAATTTCATACTTAGTAAGCGCCAATATAAATAACATTCATATTGGCCAAAAAAAATTAATAACATTCATGGTATGGTGTTATATTGATAGAAAAGTAGGTTTGATAGAAATACCCCATTTTATGTGCCATAAAAATAGGTTTTACTGTTTTAGACACGTGGGATTTTTTATATTAGAGTGGCAATCTTCTAATTTGAGCTTAACGAGTGAGCCAAAATATCCACTACTTATAAATTCGTACATTTTGAATGGTACGAGATGTTTAAAATCGGTAATCATCATAGACCATAATATCGGGATTTTAATAAGCTTCGTCACGAAGGGTTCCGTCGATATGGTTGTATTTTAAGTATGAAATTTCATACTGACCACTTAATTATCTAGTAAATTTTTAACATGATAGGTAATACTTAATTAAGTCTTTATATTTCATCATTACTCCTCTCTTTCAGGTAATGTAGGATAAATTTAAATGAATTGCCCATACATACATAATGGAATGGGGGAGTAATGTCGATCCTAGCTAGCTAGATGAGTCGCAAAAAACATTATCTTATCCATGTTGTGAGCTTGATGTTGGATTGAGCGACGGACGATATTGAGCAGGAGGAGATGTGGGATATCATCTATAGGACGACGAGGAACCAGAAGTTTGGTTTCACCAGACAAAAAATCCACCACATTTTCTGGTCGGTAATATAATATATGGACAAACCAACTTCATGTGCCCCCATGTACCCTAAACTTCTATAAGGTCCCCACCACCAACACGGGTCCTTATAATATATATTCTTATTCATTCCTTCGCCATTAATTAGCTCATATATAATTTGACTGTGTAGAGAAATATCTTCTTTTTCATAATTAAGTGTCCATGCTAAAATGATTTAAGTGGGGATTAATTCAACTGATGCTTAGATATGTAGAGTTATCGAAATGATAATGTAAATGCTACTTACTTCGTACTAATAATGTCATATATATATATATATATATATATATACTAGTTATTAACGTGTGCGTTGCACGCGCATAAATCGTCTAACTTTCAAAATACATAATTTATCTTCAGTTTTCTAATATGATAATATGTAACTAATACCTTATGAGTGGCTCAAATTTATAGGTATATTGTATTAATAAGTTAATGATAATTATGTAACATGTCAGTTAAGCGACATTAACAAAAAGGTTAATGCAATTATCTCCATGAAATTTTATGTAATACTCAAATATTGTAGGGACTAAATCATCAATTTTTTAAAACACTAATGTCTAAAGTTTATACTTGAATTCAACTTAACTATTTATTCAACTACCAATCAGGAGATACCTAATATGATTGAATTTACAAACGCAAGAACTAAATCGATATATAGTTCGAGTCAATAAGTATTAAACATTGAGTAACATATTTGATCCATATTTGATATGTTATTTGAGTTAGCAAGTGAATAATTTATTTGATATAAAAATGTTAACAAGCGGAACATCCCCAAATCGGTGATATAGTGAATGGAAAAATGCATCTACCTGACATTTGCACCTATTAAATGCATGTTGATTCTATTTGATATGTATATTTGATGGAGAAATTAATATAACTACGGTGACCTACCAATTAAGCGACCTAAAAAACTAAAAATAACAAAATGTAATTAAATGGTTTTTTTAGTAACAGTAAAGATAAATAGATGAGTTTCAAAGATACTAAGACTAAATCGCCAATTTTATAAAAATAGGGGAACTAAATATTACACGTATATATATAATAAAATGGGTTAAATGTACTTTTCATACCACATGTTTGACCGAATGTGGCTTTTAGTACTGAATGTTTAGTTTAGTATACTTTTGGTACCAAACGTTTGAAAAAATGTGGCTTTTGGTACCTCCGTTAGTTGGTCGTTAGTTTTGACCGTTAAATGACACGTGCAAGTCACGTGAACGACTCTAAACTTTTAATTTTGTTCATTTTAGTCCCTCAAATATATTCCTAACTTTTATTTTGTTTAACTTAGTCATACCACTTCAAAATCGGACTCAATTAAACCAATCGAATTCAATTGACATAGCCCCATTTGGGTCAAATTTACCCAATTGGGGATAGGTCCCAATTGGGTTCGATTTTGAAACTTTAGGACTAAATTAAACAAAATAAAAGTTATGAATATATTTGAGGGACTAAATTGAACAAAATTAAAAGTTTAGAGTTGATCACGTGACTTGCACATGTCATTTAACGGTCAAAACTAACGGCCAACTAACGGACGTACCAAAAGCCACATTTTTTCAAACGTTTGGTACTAAGATTATACAAAACTAAACATCCAGTACTAAAAGTCACATTCGGTCAAACATGTGGTATTAAAAGTACCTTTAACCCTAATAAAATAAAAAATATGAGAACTAAATATAACATTATATATATATATATATATATATATAATAAAATAAAAATAAAAATATTCAAGAGGTACCTTTTGGGGGTGAGGACAACTCTCACCTTTTATATTGGAATAAAGATATATGTATTGGAATTTGAGACATTGAGTAAGATTAACATGTATCCATTGTGTTTCCTCATCTGTGTATGCTCAAGTGATTTTTCGTGGCTGCAAATCGCTATCTTAAAAAAACCGAAAATGTATTAGAGACGTCCATATTATATTATATTTTACGTGATTTTGCAATCGCATGACTATAATATGACGTGTCGTGTGTCGGCCATTCCTATATAAAGTAATAAACATTTAAATATGTGTGTCTGCTAATAATGTGTAGTACGGAGTAGCGGATATATATATTATATATAAAAGACTTGGACGGTTATATATAGTAAGCGATATACTATTGTACTGTACCGCGTTTTACCTCTTAGTGACATCGGAAAACAACAATATGCGTGTTGGAAGGATCTTATATATATATGTTAACGTACATACGTACCATACCCAAGGAAGATGCATTATAGAAAGATGGGAGTGTTGTTGAGTAGTTGTTTTTGAAATTGTCCTCCCACAATAAATAGTGCAAAACACACATTGAATTCACTAAACAAATGGTGTACAAATACCAATCAACATCAAATAACCAATCAAAGGAGAGACAAATAAAAGTGATCATGGCTCGACATCCTCTCATGTCGACTTCCATTCGTCCAATCGTACGTAGTAGTCCTAGCAAGCCCTATAAAGTCATAAACCAATTATTTAGTTAATTAGCATTTTTATCATCCTTATATTATAAGTACATGCAGTGGTGCAAGTTGCAATACGAAACGTGTCTTGTATTATTTATCATATATATGAATATAATTTGTGTATGTTATACGACATATTTATCATATTAATATTAACATACGGTTTAAATCTCATTTGTTACTACTTATATGCTTTTTATATCTATAATTCTTTTAATTAATAATAAACTTCATTTATAAAATTCCAAATATTCTACTGATGAAGCGCGCATGCATGCAATAACTCTCATATATATACATTATTATACTAAAAAGCCAAAAGTTGTAACTTGTACTAATTAATTATATATGATATAACATGCAGTAGCTAATAACCCTTTGATTAATTGCAACATTATTGAATTGTGTTTATAGTATAGGAATGTAACCTTTGAGGGAGGGGGAGGGGCTTAAACAGAGCAGGTGTAACCAGGAGGAGGGGTCTTCCCACATGCAACAAGAAGCTCAAGAGCAATAGGGACGAAGATTTGAAGGTTTAGGAGCTTGAGCTTGAGGGTGGTGCACAAACATGCAGCCGCCTCCGTCTCGACCAGCCCTGTCAACACCGGGCAGCACTTGTTAACCACAGGGTCACCTAGGTTAACGTGTACCAGACCTCCTAGGAGATCCACACAGGCACCTAGTTTCAATGTGTCAATGGGGCATGTAGCTTCCTTTGAGGCCGGTGGGGGTGGGCATGGCTTCCCACCACCACTTGGTGGTTTCGGCACTACCGCAGGTGGAGGCAGCAATGGAACCGGAGGCAATGGCACGGGTAGAACTGGAGGCAGTGGCACAGGTAGAACTGGCGGTATTGGGAGGTGCACTGGGGGTAATGGCAGTGGTGGCTTGATGGGTAGCGGTGGTAGACCCACTGGCGGCAGTGGCACTGGTGGTTTGATAGGTGGTAGAGTCACCGGTGGCTTAATAGGTGGCAGTGTCACTGGTGGTTTGATAGGTAGTACCGGTGGTAGAGTCACTGGTGGCTTAATAGGTGGCAGCGTAACCGGTGGCAATGGCACTGGTGGTTTGATAGGTAGCACTGGTGGCAGTGGCACTGGTGGTTTGATAGGTAGTACTGGTGGTAGAGTCACTGGTGGCTTAATAGGTGGTAGCGTCACCGGTGGCAGTGGCACTGGTGGTTTGATAGGTGGCACTACACCCGGAGGTAGAGTCACTGGTGGCAGTGGCACTGGTGGTTTGATAGGTGGCACTACACCCGGAGGTAGAGTCACTGGTGGCAATGGTACTGGTGGCTTGATAGGTGGGACTACACCGGGAGGTAGGGTCACTGGCGGTTTGATAGGTAGGGTTGTTGGTGGCTTGATAGGTTTAGGGGTGGGCTTGTGTGGCTTTGGAGCAGGCTTACCGCAGGAACCACAGCCAAGAATGGGAGTGGCGGCGTAGGACATGCAAACCATGAAGAGAACCAAAAGGGCGTTCATCTTTGAGGCCTCCATACTTTTAGGGTACAGGTACCCAATGAAGCTGAAGCTAGCTAGAGAGGGTAAGTGGCAGAGGATCTGTGGAATAGTGAGGCTTCTATATAGAGAGTCAGTGGAACCGGAGAAGGTGGGTGGTTGGTTCATGAAGAAACTACAAACAAGGTAGCTAGGCCCGGTGCATGCGTAACCCATCTGCAATATTGCTAATAATTAATAGTATCAAGGTATTCTTTCTTTTCTTTCATCCAGGAAATTAACAAAATGAAAGGGTGGGTTACCGATTAATTAAGGTGACAGACAGAGCTACAACAGGAACATATATAATTGAAGTTCTATAAGTTGATATGGTATCAACTAATGTTGTAAAATATATAATTGTATGAAAACAAAACTGATCGAGAGTGTCAAATTATTATAAGAGTTTCATTCATCTATAAATTAAAGTTTTTTTAGGTTAGGTTAGGTTAGATACGGGTATTGTTGAATTAGGGGTATTAGCATTACTAAGCCCATTTTAGCTCTTGTGTATTAGGGCATGTGATATATATAGAAGGGATATGGGTGACATGGTCAATTAAGTTTGAAATATCAGATCAACAGTATATATCTACGGGGGCAGTACGTAGCTGGCTAGGAGCAAGCTGGTGCATACTGTAATGTCCACACCATGCAAGAAGAAGCAGACAAACGTGAATGGCCTCTTCTCACGTGAAGCTGGGAGTCGAAAGGCAGCGGCCAAATTTTGCTAGTTGGCCACGAACTTGCAAACACATACCTCCAAATGCTATTAATTACTATTATTTGGTTTCTTTCATTCTTTTACACACCTTAATTAATATATTCTTCCTTTTTTTTTTTGCCAACAGTAATATATTATTATTCCTTCATTCAACACTTATTAACTTGATTGATTCACCTTTCTAACATATATATATATTTATTCCACACATATGTATAGTTTTCATTAATTGATTGTGCATTGCAAGAGAAACTTAAAATGAAAACTTACTTTATAATGTTAATAACTCGCCCTATTTTTTAAAAAAATATTTATATTAAAATAATGCATAAAACTTTTATAGTAGTATGCATAAGTCATAGATATATAATATCAAGCTCAATGTGTCTACTTTCACATAGAAAAAAAAAATTCGCAAATCAGAGTGTCGTAGAAAAAGTTTTTATGACTCTTTGATTAAGATATTCAAGGTTAGATAAATATTATAGTAAAAAAAATTAAACAGATATATATACATACATTAAAATTATATTATATTATATTACTTAATGACGCGAATTTTTCTAGCATGTTAGAGCTCGAAATCAGCGTGGTTGTGCCACGTGATGCAATAAAGCATATTTTTGGGTCAAAAACTCTAAAAATGATTTTAAACATTGTAATGGATTGTTTTTTCACGTTTCAATCTAATTTATTCAAGTTTATATTTTATTTCTTTAGATACTAGTAATTGACCCATGCATTGTATAATTTTCTATATCAAACTAATTTTTTTTTTTTTAAATTAGTGTATCAAAAAAATAGAGTAGGTCTTGATTATTATTTTTTATAACGATAAGCGTTTTTTTTTTGCCAAAAATTATCGTTGATACGTTCATAAATCAAAGTACCGTACGTAAACCCCTTTTGAAGGACACCACCGATGCGCCCGGCAAGGGAAATCCCCCACTTAGCAAATTGCATCAAATGGGATTCAAACCTAGGACCCCGATGAGAATGGCGTACGCCTTACCCATAGAACTATATAGTGTTTGCATACTTCACAAACAGTAATTTTAGGAAATAACCTATTTGCCTCCGCATAAGGGGTAACTCTCATTTTGCTTCCGCATAAGAGATAACTCTCATTTTACTTCTGCATATGGATAACCCCTTTTGCCTCTGCATATGGGTAACTCCTTATGCCTTTGCACATTGAAAACTCCATATGTCTCCAGAATATACTTAGATACTTCGGGGTATGTAAGGTAACGCCGTACACAACTCGACACCGGCATTCATAAGGAGATCTCCACGAACGTCTCCTACAACAAGTAAACTTCTCCTATCGCCAAATGAGCTTAACACAGCCTGTTTACGAACAATACGACTATAATCCCGAAATAGGATAAGCCTATCCGGACTTAGAGACTGTTTGGTAGCGGGAATAGCAAGCACCTATAAATACTAAATTATCTCCATCAAATGAAGGTTGATCTTTCTCTACTATTATATTATTATTTTATCTCTATAATAGAGAACTGACTTGAGCGACATAATAACAGTTTACCGGGCTACGACCTGGTTTACATTTCCTTGCAGGATAACTGATGGACCTTACATAACAAGCGGATGTTACAAAGCGATCAAACGTTGTACCTGAACAAACATAATTAACAGAAACAGAAAGAAGATAGTCGACTAACGAAGACCCGAGGAAGATAAGAAAAAACCCCATAATATCTCCACACTTCTGATCAGTTCCCTATCTATCTTGTCCAAGTTGTCAGTTCTCATCCATCCAATCATGTACTGAACCTCTATACTCTAACACGGTTAAAGTACCACCTTTGTCCCCTAAAGTTTCTAAATTATTTGTGAACGATTTGATCCTTCCTTGTACCAATTCAGAATCTTCTCCCTAAAGTACATCTTTCATCATTTTTGCATAATAATGGCATACATATGTATGTGCAACAAACCTCAACTCCTTGATAATTATACTATTTTTCAGTAATTAATCAAAGTGATTCTGTGGACAAAAAAAATCTCAAAGTGATTCAAATTAGGGCCAACTCTAGTGCTACTTTGAACATTGTGCTTATGTATATTGAAGTCTGAAGACTCCGATTGTTTATGAGTATTTCTTTATTAGTCTAAGCCGTTTTTTTCCTAATGAATGCTCTTTATATAATAAATAAATCAAGTTTATATATGTGTGAGTGTGCTAAATGTAAATGGATTATGAAATCGAAACTCCAAATTATATATCTTAATTATCTTAGAGTTTTGGCGCCCTCGGTTCTCCATTTGTGATTAAATCGTATGATTACTTGAGAAAAATGAATATTATTATACATTTAAATTACTTTTAAAATCTAACCCAAATCACCTTTTGAATGATTTATTTTATATATATCCTCGTTCGATGCTTTGGTTTGCATCAAAATTAGTTTTACATCTATATTTATTATTGGGTGGTCTTATCCATTTTTCTTGGGTGACCTTCGGGGTTGCTATAGGTGAAGGCACATTCTCGTTGCGATCTTTCTTGGGCCTAATTTGATATCTTGGAGTTCTAAAAAGCAGCGGACAGTATCACGACTGAGTCACTCTAATGAATTAATTTGATATGCTATTTAAGGATGGATAAACCCAGTCCGGCTAGACAGACCAGAACCAGACCATTTGAAACCGGTCCATCCTGGACCAGTTCAAACAAACTATTTCTTCGAGAAGAGAACCGAACCAAGAATTATTAGTATACTTAAAAAAACGGTTCTGAACTTGATCGGTTTTGACATGGACCGATTTGGTTTTGGATTGATTTTTTTGCTTCTTTTTTTTTTTAAATAAAATTAGTGTATATATGTATAGAAAAACGGGTGAGACCGGTTCTAGGCCGAATCAAACAGTTTTTTATAGTTATGGCTAGAAGTGGTCCATATTTTCAAGTACGAATTTCAAATTCGATCCGACCGGACCGTTTTAAACAGTTTCGGTCCGGGCTGGACCAGTTCGGTCAGTTGGCGGATGCATGTTTAAAAATGGGGTTACAAACGTAACCCTATTGTCGAATATTTTTAGTGGTATTCTAGGTTTATTTCTGAAGAAAAATATATCTCAATCTCTATTATTTAAATGTAAGATCCCAATTATTGTGCAAGACACTAAGACCCCCATTATTTGAGTGTAAGACCCAAACTATTTTGTACAAGACACTAAGATCCCGTTATTAAGTTGTAAGACCCCATTATTATTTTGTAACACTCAAACCTCATTTAGTCAATCCAAGAGAAAATCTCATCAATTTTAAGGTTTGAGTTTTTTACTTGAAGAGTACACAGTTGTAAATTTTATTATTAGTTTCTTTTTATCTAGACTATGAGTCATAGTTACTCTAATCTAATATGATACGAGAGGTCCAATAGGAAAAAAATATTTAATCATACTATATTTTTGAACATTATTTTTTTTAGTACTAATATATTTTAAATTGTATAAATGTTTTAAAATAATGGTAATTGATACTTCTTTTAATCTTCCGTCCTCAAATACATTTTAAATTTACAAAGTAAGTGATGAATACTTTTCTAAATATCAAAATCAAGACCAAATAAATTATATCAGTGTTACAATAGTGTCCTGACTCGATTAAACAACCGATCCACAATCGGTACTAGTCCGATTTGACTTAATTGTAACATTTTTATAAGAAAATATGGTTTAGTTATGATACTTTGATAAGTACTTATTAAATTTGTACATTTGAAATGTATTTAACGACAATATTGGATAAATAATTAGATTCAATTATCATCGTTTTGAAATATATATATGTTAAAACATGTTAGTACCAATTTTTTTTTTAATAAATTTTATATATTTGACATATTTTTCTTAAAAAATATGTCAAATATTCTATTTTTTTGTTGTTGTTGCATAGCGTACCTCTTTTATCGTGGCCCTAGCCACTGAGTTCGGTGCCCATCCCAAGTACTACTCGTCGGTGGGGAAGGTACCCATTATCGAGTAATTTTATTGAGACCCCAATTTATTGTTGAAGAAAAATATACTACAAACCACCAAGTTTATTCATGAAGAAAAATATACCCAGAACCTTCATTATTCTGGTGTAAGACCTCAATTATTTTTTGTGAGACACTAAGACTCTCATTATTATTTTGTAAGATCTCATTACTATTTTGTAACACTCTCATTGATAACTCCATTCAGAAAAAAAAAAAATTATGAATGTTAAATTTAGGGGCTTTTGAGTTAGATAGTATATATGGTTATAAATTTTATTATTCACCTCTCTTTTACTAAACAATGAATGTTACTCTAATATAGTGTTACATGAAGGAGGTCGAATAAGTACTAGTATATAACTTATACATTATGTTTGAAAAAAGGATGGTTTTTAGTACCAATATGTTTCAAAATTATAACATGTTTCAAAGTAATGGTGAATAATACTTCATTCAATCACCTGTCCAAAGTTATCGCCAAAGCATTTTATACTTACAAAATTAACCAAATACTTCTCTAAATATCAAAATCAAGATCTAAAAATTTATATTAGTGTTACAATAGTATCCTGACTCGATTGAGACTCAACTTGACCCATAATCGTTTCTGGTCCGATTCGACTCAGTTGTAACATTTCCATAAACAATTAAAGCTTACTTGTGAAACTTTAAAGACTAATTAGTTAATATTGAATATTTCAAATGTATTTAACGACAATTTTAAATAAATAATTGAAGAAAGTATCAATTATTATCGTTTTAAAGCATGTATTTTTACCAAAATTTTTCAATTAAATATGTTATATTGTCGTACACACAAAATTACATAATATTTCCCAATTATATATGAACATTCTGATCCGCCACGGCTACTCGCACATAGCGCATATTTTTTTAAAACCTGATATTATAATAAGCCGAAGCAAACATGGAGGCTATCTATCTATCCAGCAAAACATGCGTCTTTAAAAGGGTAAGTGGGGATATAAGGGGTAGATATATATATTAAGCTGCATCACAAGACGCGAAGAAACAAATTAGGAACAGCAAAGCAAAGCCATGTGAGAGTGAGTGGAAGAAGAAAGTGATGGATGAACAAGGGTGGGAGATTAGAGAAGGATAGAACTTCACCTAATTTGTGGGGGATATCGCTCTCTGTCGTGTCCATCCGTGACTCATGGCCCGGTTACCATCTTCCTACAGAGAAACTCGACAAACTTCCCTTGAATATTCATTCATAATTTCACATATCCCCGTGACAGATTATCTCAACTTTTTTTACCAGTTGGCCCAACTCGTTTTCTCAAAACATGTGCATGGTCGAGATATATATATATATATATATATATATATCTACTTTATGAAACCAAACTTGCTATTTTTTTTACTGTGACTTGTGCGGGTCGATATAATCTCAGCTGGCTTATTCATTCATCAATCTCGACATATATATATAGTGTAGCAAATTAATTATGATACTTAAGAAAAGGAAGTATATATATATATAGGATGTGGACGTGTATATATATAGTTGTTGATAATGAACTTAGACGAGCATATATATATGATTCAAATGCATAAATCAATTGCCAATTATATATATGAAAGAATCTAGATGGGTTGACTTCACTTGATGATGGATGGGTAAACTAACAGCTATAACTATACCTCGCATAGGGAATTACTGTCCTTGTAAATGTATGTTTATAATAACAAGCATCTATTTTTGTAATATTCAAGTTCAAGAGCGTCTTCTTTTACTTTGTTTTTTTATACACAAGTTCAATAATCAATCTATTATTACCCTAGCTAGGGGCAATAATGCATTTGAAATCATGGCACGAAATTTGCATTGAATGGATTTTGGCTCAGTGTGGTGTGTGGACACTGCAGCTTTCTTATCCCAAATACTAAAAGAAATCGGTGAAAATTATATTTAACCATTCATATACTAACATGCATGCACGACACTCTCTATATAGAGAAAAACTTATATAGCTCGGCGCCACCACCTCTTACCCCTTCACTCCTCACAATGTTTTGATGTGGGACCCAACAAACTGGGTCCCACATCAAAACAATGTGAGGGAAGAAAGGGTAGGAGGTGGTGGCGCCGAGCCACAAAATAAAATCTCCTCTATATATGAGCACTGAGCGGATCAAGTGTTTGAAAGTATAAAGAAAATCTATATATATTATAAGATAATAATATAGTGAATGTGGAGCTGGGGATTTTGTTTTTTACATCAATTGATGCATTTATGAAAATTGAGCTAAGGGTTTTGTAGTCATTAACCCCATAGCATTGATTGCACTAGGGAGCTGAGAGTTTTTAAGTTGCAATTAATCGCAATTAAAATTCCGCTGATTTCGAATCGTTCAAGATTCAATGTATACGATTAGTCGCAATTAAAACTTCGGACCGTTCAAGATTCAATGTATGCAATTAATCGCAATTAAAATTTCCCTTATTTTGAATCGTTCAAGATTCAATGTATGCAATTAATCGGAACTAATATTTCGGACCGTTCAAGATTCAATGTATATAATTAATCAAAATTAAAATTTCGCTGATTTTTAACAGACGCTTGACGCGGAGCCGGCGAACGTAGATACCAGGCGGTACGAGCGGCTGACAGTCTCAGTAGCAGAGCCATCTCTATCTCCGACAAGATATCGTCGGTGGTCATCGAAGCCATATCTGTTGAAGAACAGACGCTTAACACGGATCCGACGACCAAAGGTAGCATGCAGTATGGGCTTCTAAAATTTATTTGTGAATTTGCGCAATGGTATTTGATGGTTCAAAATTTTCAGTCTTTCGTTTACTTTTTCAAATTTTAGACTTATATTTTATTTGAAATAGTGTTTTAACATATTACAAATAGTCAGTATAAGTTTCATCGAATATTAGTTTGTTAATTATACATATTTGGTAAGTCACCCCGCGTGATGCGCGGGAAATGCACCTAGTTTATCTATTAATTTAAGGTTTTATAACAATTTGTTAAGTAGTTAGTTTAGAATTTCACATAGTATGAGAGTGTCAGGTTCGAATCTCCATAGCACCACGTTAAACCCCTTATTAAAATGTTTCACGTGATGGAATTTCAAAATATTTCAGCCCACACGTGAGGAAAAATGTTGATGTATAAATTTAAAAAAAAAACATAACTATTTGCATTGCAAAGTAATTACATTACATGCATAGACCAATTTGGAGTTAATTACCCTGATTCCGAGGAGTAGTTACCGAACGTACGCCATTGTCCTTTCCTTCTATGGCCTGGCGTATTCACATTCTATGTATATCTCTCGATTTTGGCTACGACCAATGAGTGCCTCGTACTCAACTACCCGTTCAAACGTCTTGTGCAGATAGAATTTTCGTCATCATGAATTAGTAACGGGTTCTAGACTATCACTACAAGAAAAAGCATGTTTACACACAAGTAATTAGACACGGAACATAATTAAGCTGAAAAATGTGATTTTTTTGCTTGCAAACCAATTTTATCTATGTGCTTCTTTTTAGTATTTCATTAGAATTACAACGAGGAAGAAGTTTCGAACCCAATACCATATGTATGAAAGGCTTTCATTTTCACCAACTGAGATGCTAACTTCTTATATATGTAATAAAGTATCAAATCAAATTAATTATAAATCAAAATCTTAATAGTAATTTTTAAGATATGAAAAACTAGTAAGCAAGTAGTTTTAAACTAAAGACCTTCGGTAGGAGAACTTTTCATTTTCACAAAACTGAGTTACTGACTTTCTATGTAATAAAATTATCATTAGTGGTACTAGGTGCTGACCCCGCACTACGCGCTGGGGGCGCGTTAAAAAGTGAATATTTGTATTTGTTAAACCCTAATCCTTAAACTGTATTTCGTAAAGTTGAAGCGTAAAATTTAAAGCTGATTTCTTTAGGATGTAATTTATTTTAGATTTTGAATATTTATATTTGTATATTGATTGTGTATTTTTAGAGTAATTTTGTTTGAAATAATTTTGTCTGTTTATTTATATTTTTGAGTTTTTAAGAGAGGATATTTAATTTAATTATTTCGTTATGTGTGTTGGGAAGTTTTATTTTATTATTGATTTATTTTGTTGTCATATTTTTTTATCAGGTAAATTAATCGGAGTTGTTAAATATAATGTGGTTGCATGAATATTATAATGTAAATGATATAGTATATATTATTTAAAATTATTATTATTTATTGTTTGATATATAAAGTCAATACAATTAATTAAGGCAAATCATATTTAAGTTTATATATTTCTATATGTACAGAGAATGACAGTGAATGAGTGCGTATTATTTTTTCTAGATATGCATGGGTACGTCCGTATATATGTAATTGTTCTTCACGGTCTTATGGTGAGACCATTAATTTGAATAGCTCCCTACAACTCAGCACTATTTGGTAGTCATCTTCTACTCCCCAAAATTGGTCAAAAAATTTGTTTGCTGCATATTTGTTTGTCGTATACATTGCGATGATGTAGTTGTAGATAGCCTGATAGGTACCATGTGTTTCCACAGCTTTCTGTAAATACATTTGTCCTTCATATATATTTTTTTGTATGAAGAAAAGATATGTCCCTATCATTAGATGGACATGTATGTTACCAGCTTGTTCAATTTTTTTTTTTAAATAACAAACCAGTATGAGTTAAACTTGGAATTCGGGGATACAGGGTGGGAAGATACAATTGTTTCAAAAAAATTTGATTTTTTTGAAATGCAATTGAATGAAGAAATCTGCAACTGAACACAATAATATTATTAGTGTATTTGATTAATATAATAATTGTATAAAAACTTACTGGAATGAATAAATAGTATCATTGTATGAAGATAACTGTACCTATTAGCGAGTGGCAGGAAGCCGATTGCGTTTTGTTGAGCTAACAGGGAAAATATTAACTGTAGAAGTTCATTTGGAAGGTGTAGAAATGTTGTTCGGTTCATTGTGTATAATATTTTTGAGTAGTTGATACTTTGAATTGTGATGGTATTGATTTTCTTATGAAAGAAAGCTCTTTATATAGGATACTGAAATTGATTTTTGAAATGAATTAATAGTATTAATTAGGGTGGTATTAATTTTTTGTATTTATTATAATATTATGTTTTTTTAAAAATGTATTAAAAATTAAGATGATAGATTTGAAGGGAGTGTATTTATTTAAAATTAGTAATTGTAGTTTTTGTTATAATGGTAAGTTTTGATTATGGTAAGAAAATATTAATTAAGTTAGAATTTTGCATGTAACATTAGTTTAAATAAACGGTTATAGAACGTCTAAACGGTAAAGTTTATTTTTTGTTATTTGGCCATCAAAGTTAATTTTTTTTGTTAAATGTTATTAATATATAACATTCATTATTTTTTTGTTTTTTTAATAAACCGTAGTTAGTGTGCATAATTTTGAGTTTGTTGATGTATTTACATAATAATTGTTTTATATCAGATGGTTGAGTTAGTGATATAATATAATATATTATAATTGCATTATAATTGTAATTTATATGATAAAGTATATATTATATGATATTTTTATTTATTGTTTTAAATATAAAACTGATACAATAATATAAAAACTAAGGCAAATCATATTTAAGTGTATACATTTCTGTTTTAATAGAACATTGAACGCAGCAATGGAAGTATAGTAAATCATTGTTTATTATTATATCAGGTAAATATATATGGATATATGCAGATATAAACAGTTCTGCACGATCTTCTGGCGAGACCATCAGTTTGAATATGTCCCTGCAAGACAACACCATTTTGTAGCCGTCATCGATTTGCCAGAATTTGAGAAATTCGTTCTCTCCTGTATGGATGTCTATCGTAGATAATGCAATGCAATAGTTGTAGATAGCTTGGTAGGTACTATTTGTGTCTACAGCTTTCTGTAAAAAATGTAGTCCTTCATAAGTATTTTTTTGTATGAAGAAAATGTATGTGCCAATCATTAGATTGGCATATACGTTTCCAATTTCCGCAATTTGTCTTAAAAAGTTAAAACCACTTTGTGTCAAAGTTGGAAGATGTTGATACAGACTGGAAGATATAGGTTTTGTAAATAATTTGATTCTTCCTCGAATGCGATTTCTTGAAGAAAACTGCAACTGAAGATAAAAAAAATTATTAGTAGAATTGATAAATATAATAATTATAGTGAGAATTAGTTGAATTTTATCAATGTAATAATTGTGTTAATAGAATTTTACCTGTTACTTAGAGTCAAGAAGGTCATACCATCTTCTTGAGATAAAATGAAAAAAATAAACCGGAGAATATCCATCGGAAGGTCTATTAGTGTTTTGTTGTTCATTATCTATAATTTGTTTGAGTAAACGATATTTGTAATGTTGAGAGAAAATATATTTCTTATGAAGAATACTTATTTTTATAGGCTAATTGTATTTAATGTTGAAATTAATTCATTCTATTTATTAGGTTTCTATTTAATATTTGTGTTTTTAAAATTTGCAAAATTGTAGGCTGTGTAAAAAGTATATTTTTTTTTTTATGGTAAGTAAAAACTGATTTATGGTGTGTTTGAATTTTTCGTTGATTTTATATTATATTGGAAAAGGCCATATAGTTGTAATGTTTAGAGGAAAATATATTTTTTATTAAAAAATACTTATTTTTATAGTTTCTTGCAGATGAAGGTTTTGCATGTATAAACGCTGTTGCAATGATATTTTTGAAACTTTTCCATAGAATTGATACAACTTTGCGCTGTTCATAAATTCCTTTTTGTCTACAATTTGTTGTAGTTTTTTACAGCTACATGTAGACATTTATAATTCAGTAAACCCTTGTCAAATAAATTAGTACATTTGTTAATTATATAGTAAAGATGAATAATTTTGTATACAATT